>CM075061.1:54465877-55091710 GCA_037428765.1 Rubia yunnanensis
GTGAGATTCCTTAGATCTACCTTTTCTATATGTTTATGATATTATGTTGGCTTCTTCTTGAGTTTGTTATGAATTGCATTAATGATACACTCCATTAGCACATATTCTAGTCTATATTCATGTTGGTGCACATATTGATACCCCCCGGGGAATAGAAACCTAAATGTGATATAGGTAGCGGGGTTCGGGTCTACGTGGGTGTGTGCACGTAGGTCTTTTCCAAGTTTTACAGTTAAGATGACAGCACAATGGTCTTAACTGGCTAGTTGGTTCAAAGGGTTACAGGTAGAGATAGCATTTAGTAGCAAACTAGGGTTTAGAAACCTTAGAACCATCGATAAGTTTCCTCCTTTGCATCTCTAGGCCTAGGAATAGAGCATTTGCGGTGTAGTGCCGGGTACGTAATCGTACGGGGACAAAACATATCTGCACAATGGCAGGGCTGTTATTTCACTCCTCTAATTACTAAGGAGGTACCGATGGAATATTACAAGGGCACCCTACGTGACAGGTAGCTTAGTAGTAAGTTTGGGAGCAAAATATAAATTTGAATTTGATCATCTCTCATTCAACCTGTTTGTTTGTTTCATCACAAGCCTTCGCTCAGGTTAGCTACTTAGCGACACCGATTAGAGGAGGGTTAAATTTTGGCATCGTTACCAGGATTCTAGTTTAAAATTTTAATTTTTTACTTGGATAACTCATTAGTTGAGTAGTTAGTGTTGTTTTTATTTTATTTTTTTTGTTGGTTGTTGCTATTGAGCCTTTCTTATAGTGATCTTTGTACTTCTAATCCTTTTTACTAGTGTTGCTTTTAGATGGGTATTTTTTGGCTCCTAGTTTATGGTACACACATGTGCCACAAACTTAGTGACTTTACACTATCTAACGGAGTACGCAGATAGTCGGAGAAGGAGGAGAAGGAGACCTAGAGTGGGGGTTCCACGAGAACCGGCCTTAGTAGTAAAAGAACCAGTTGAGATGGCAGAAGACAACTGTGCCTTGAGGGAGTTGATGGATCCAAACTTGGAGAATCAACCCCTCTGTATCACCTTTCCCCGGTTGCCACCATATGTCAATTGTGAGATAAAGAGTGGGATGATTCATTGCCTCACAACTTTCCATGGGATGGACGGGAAGGATCGCAACATACATCTTTTGGAATTTCATCTTGTGTGCACAAATATGAAGCCTCATGGGGTCTCTGAGGATGACTACAACTTGCTGCTGTTTCCTTTCTCACTTTAAGACACCGCAAAAGACTGATTGTACTACCTCCCACCCTGATGTATCACCTCATGGATGGATATGAAAAGGAGTTTCCCCCGAGAAGTACTTCTCATCTTCCAAGTCACTGGGATTAAAGAAGTAGTTGTCCAACATCACTCTGAATGCCAATGATTTCTTGTTCGAGTACTGGGAGAGATTCAAAAGATCGTTAGTGATCCGTATTTACCACTCAATCAAGGAAGGGGACTTGGTTTACTATTTCTTTGAGGGGTTGTGCGATGATGACATAAGGATGGTGAATGCCGCATGCAATGGCTTAATTACCTACAAGAGCATGAAGGATGCTTTGGCACTTTTTGAAGAGATGGCTAATGGGATGAGACAATTCAGTACAAGGTCAAGGGTGAAGAGATTGGATGAACCATTTCAATCTTCCAAACTAGAAGAGAAATTCCAAGCTCTTGCTTTGATGATGATGGAACTTTTGAATGGGAGTGTTCACCTAGTCAAGGTTTGTGGCTTATGTAATCTCAACCATCACACTGATGCTTGTCCACAAATGGCGGAAGACTTGGAAGAGGTGAAAGCATTGGATTTAAACAATGGGAATAGGCAACAATCGGGTAGGGGGAAATAATAACAAGGGCTCTGGGGGGAACCAAGGAGAGGCAAGGCAAGACTTCTATGTGAACACCTTCAACTCGAGGTACCGTAACCACCCCAATTTCAATTAGCGCGAGGAAAATCAAGCTCAAGGGTACCGAGGTGGAAAAGATCCCTCTCCACCCTATCCAAGAGGTGAAGGGCCTTCCTGATGTGCTTCATTTTGTGTGCGTTAAAGGTTGTATCCGGCATAATTTATGGTATGTTTTGTATGGCAGATTGCTAGTATTATTCGAGTTTACGTGACAAGGGGTTTAAACAGCCTTGTTTGGCTTTATTGTCTAAATCCTCTATTTTGTAGACTTAATTTGTACTAATGGACATCTTGTATCCACGGACTCCTAGATCTTCCATTTTATCATCTTTAGTGTGTCGCCTGTGGGTACTCTTTGGTTACATTCTATGTGAAGGTCATTCATAAAGGCGGTAGAAGATATTGAAGGTCGTTCGCAAGGACGGTAGAAAGTATCCAAGGCCATTCACCTATACAATGGTAGTAGACAAAGGCCATGGATATCAATGCGTGGTAGAAGGTGATTGGAGTCAAAGACAAATGGCAATGGATATTAAAGCTGCCGATGAAGAAATGGGGAACCGTGGTCCAATGAGTTGTGCCAAAGTCTAAGAATGATATGATAGTTATTAACCTTCAAGGCCGATTTCATTGAATCTATCTTCTCGAACAATACTAAATGGACTACTAAAACTCAAAAATTGGACTAACAGTTCACCCGTAGCAAAGGAAACAAGTTCAGCCGGCCAAGGTACCATGGGTGAGTGCTGGCCGTTCATGGCCAAGCACCAACGGCCTGCGCCAGAGGAGACACCCTACACTAACAGTTCCACCGCAAGTCAATGGCGCGACCCATACCATATGCCATGGTCCGCTCAGCTCAAGTTCAAGGATTTGCTCAAAACGACTAAGTATGGGCACAGACCGTCTCATTTACGATGGCCCGCACCGTTCTAAGATCAAGATGCCAAGACCAGCCATTGGCCCATGCCAAACTTCTGAGCAAACCATGCTTCCTGACCACGACCTGCGCCATAGCCCACAGTCTGCGCCGAGCCTCGCGCCATAGCCCTGTGCTAGATCAGGTGCCTTGCACCTATGAAGAACTATGGCCCGTACACAATTGTGGATCCCGCGACAAGTACAAAGTAAATCTTAGTCTACTAGGCTAAATATGCACAAAGTAGATTAGTTCATTAGGAGAGCACTTTTAGAGAGAGAGAGAAACAATCTCTTCTTTTCCTTTCTTTTCTTTTCTTGTTGTGTTCATCCTAGATGTGGAATTCAAATCTATAATTGAATTTCATGCCTATGGAGTAGTTTCATAGCTTGGGGATAATTGTAGTACATGATTTAATCTATATGTTTTTGTGAGATTAATTAGATTCATCATATTATTTTTGTTCATGATATTATTATGATTGTTCTTGAATGTTCTAAATGCATGAATATTACACCACATACCGGCACACGCTTTAGGTTGTATTCATGTATGGTTCATTTATTGATGCCCCCTTGGGAAGAGAAACATGGATGTTAGAATAGGTAAGGGAGTATGTTGCGTCTGCGTGAGTATGTGCACGGGAGACCCGAGTATTAATCTGGCTTATTTTCCATCGCACCAGTCTTAGCTGATTACGTAAAGTTTTTCGATAGGTTGTAGGTAGAGATAGTGAAAAAGTATAAAACTAGGGTGTGAGAGACCCTATATCATAGATAAGGTGCCAACAGCCTTTGGGCCTAGTTGATAGGAGCCGGGGGAAATTGTGCATTTATGGTGGAAGCCGAGGATGTAATTGCATGAGGAAAAACATACCTACAACAATGGTCAGACCTTATTGTACTCCCCTAATTACGATGGCGGCATCGATGGAAAGTTGCGAGTGCACCCAGCGTGACAGGTACGAGGAAGTGTATGTCATCGGCCGCACCAAGTGTTGTGAACACAATATTAGGTTTCTTAGTAAATCTTGCATGTGAATGATTTGAGGATCAAAACAAAACATTAGGTTAATCATGTTACGCAATGACTCCCCAAGTGCTTAGTTTAATTAGCTTACTTGCATTTTTCTTCAACCCCTTTTCTACTCTTGCTACTTCTTCTTGTATCCTCGTTATTTCTTTCGCCTTAATACCAATGGCACGTTGAAATTCCTTTCGTTGTTCCTCTTCAGGATAGTCATCACCATTTACTGCCAAAGTGGATCAAGGACCACGGGGGTGGGTCTGCTTCCTCGCAGACCTCCCAAAGGAGGGTGCTTAGAAGAACTACAAACCTTGATGACCTTCGATTCTTAGGGCGAGGGATTGGTAACTTCTTTTTCCATTTGAGGATAGTAGTGTAAGCTTCCTTCTGCTTAAAAATCTCGCGCGTTTCTACTTCATTTTTTATGAGCCAGTGATAGGAAGCCTTCAGAAGAAATTTGGGTAAAAATCTATCCGAGATAATTTTGGGATTAGCAACACCATGAAATAAGCTATGAGCATGAAGGCTCTGATAGCAAAGACGAGTTTTCTTCTCCAACTTGACATTTTCCTTCTGCAATGTTTGGTTCTCTAAGAGAAACCTTGAATTTTCACCTAAAAGAGACTCCACTATTGAAGGTTCATCGTCGGTAGAAGCACTGGACCTTGAGAGCACCTCGTTTAGCCTCGAGACCATTTTGTGTGATCTCATAGAGCTATTCTATATCACCCAACTGAGCCATAAGCCTATAAGCCTGGCCTTGAGTGGCTATAAGACGACTCTCAAGTGTATGCATCCTCTCAGCATCTGAATGACACCTTGCGGTGAATGTCATCTTGGCAGTTAGCCTCCAGGGGGTCAGTATCCTCAACAACCTTGAGAGGGACGACACCCTTGAATTATTTTTTTACATCCATGGTCCTTCAAGTGCGCTACAAAAACTGGGTGTTTTCCACTTTTCCAAACTTTCAAATCCGCCTTAGCAAGATCCAACTTCTTTTGGAAGGATCTCGCGGTGGAATTCAAGCCGGGAATGTTGTCTTGAAGGCCAACTATATAGGGGTGGGTTTTATTATGCCACGACTCTAGTTCTTCAGAGCTTTTCTCCAAGGCTGTCACAGCATGGACTAAGTCTCTCCTAGCGGTTTCAAGCTCGACCTTGACCTTAAGGAAATCTTCGCGGGTGGATTGAAGTTCCTGTTGCAATGCATTGAACTACGAGAATGAAAATTTTGAAAAACACATCAATAAGGGAAATAAAATGTTCATATAAAATGTCAAAATCAATTACATGGGGCCCAAAAGGGCAAAGTTATACATCAGTCCCTACTACATTATCCACCACTTGGTCCTCCTAAGCCGATGCGGCCTCCACCTCTGCATCTTTGTTTTCTTCATCCGGATCAGGCAAGGCGCGGATATCTTCTAGGGTAATGTATTTCCCCGAACCCTTCAAAAGGCCCATTATGGATAAGCTCATGTCCTCGTTCACAGCACTCTCCCACTTTTGATTTATCATCCCAAGCCCCTCGGACTTAGCCTCTTCCTTTAACGCCTTAACATCGTCCTCGGATAAGGATGATCATATCTTAGGAAGGATCACTTCACCCCTAAGCTGGACCGCCCAACGCCCTGGGCAACACTCAGAAGGTTCGCAAAGAGTTCGAACAAATCCGGAATCTAAAGTACTTTATCTTTGAATGCCTCCAACATGGCCATTTGAGCCTCAGGGTCGCAAGCTTGTTTGGCATCCTTGACAGAAAATATATTTTCAAAGATAAGGCACTCTTGAGCGCTCTGAAGTTCAGCAAATTTTAGTTGGGAAGCCTCGAGCTCTAGCTGTAACGAGGCTATCTCCTTATTCTTTTCCTCATAGGTGGAGGATAATTTAGAACCTAAGTTTCGAATGAAGGAGGATAGAGAAGAGG
Organism: Rubia yunnanensis; assembly: GCA_037428765.1. NCBI lineage: Eukaryota > Viridiplantae > Streptophyta > Magnoliopsida > Gentianales > Rubiaceae > Rubia > Rubia yunnanensis. Next base: position 54,471,678 of record CM075061.1, read on the forward strand.
TTAGGGTGGCAGCAATTGTGAACCTCACACCATCCAACTCCTTAACAACCTGAAAATAAGCGGAAGGGATGAGTAGACAAACAACATGCATAATCATTCTCAAATTAATTTTGAGAAAATAACGGATCTCGGAGTTTTTCACAATTGAAACAAGCGCAGTGGTCCCTAAGGTCGAGAGGTTCGAAGAAGACGCCAAGTCATGGGCGGCGGCGCCGAGCTCCTTATTGGAGGTCTTAGGAGCAGACCTCTCATGAGAGATTTTTTTCATGACCCTCCCTAACAGAAAGATCGTCCTCGGGCTTCCACTTCAAAGAAGTGTTTGTGGGAGCAACTGTCTGAAGGGGGGTAGAGGGGGTAACCTTTTCCTTTGAGGAGATGGTGTTTGCTCCTTTCTTGGTCATAGCACCCGCTAGACTTCGGCCCACTGAAGAGATAAAAAAGATATTAGACAAAGTACCACAAAAAAATATATGTATATATAATAATAAATAACAAAACAAAGCACAAAATACATGTATGACACCTTCAAAATCAGGACAGAAAAGGGAATCCTCAAGAGGGGGCTCTCGGATTACCAAGTCTTAAGAAGGCTATGGCTTTATCCTTTAACTAGTTTCCTTTTCTTCGGACCTACTAGAGGCTCATCTGAAGGAGCCAAGCGAGGCTGTCTCAGCAACTTTCTTTTTTTAGCAGGTTCATGACATACTTTTCGTAAACCTCGGGGGGGGGGGGGGGGGGGCGGGAGGGGGCAGGCTTGACCCCCGACTAAGTTATTGGAGTTGGTATCAGAGACATAGGAAAGGGGTGAGGATAGCATACAATCTCGAGCACACTCGAGGCGAGGTGGGAAAACTTATCAGGAAGTTGGGATTCGACTTTAACGCCAGGATTCCATCGAGGAACCTTATATCTAAGGCAGTTAAACGTGAGAGCCCTCTTGGTATCCTTCCACTTTCTCACGTTCCCAGGAAGCGTAAAAACCTTCTGTCTCCTCTGGCAGGGAGAAAAAGTGATGATCTTCTCGAAGGAGTTACCGCTGAAGGCCACGGTAAAAAGGTAGCGGAACAACTTATACTCAGGCTCAAAGTCAAAGGTTATAACATTGGAAGAGAAATAGCATGAGAGTGGTTATGGCATTAGGATGGACTTGAGCAGGGCTTACTTGAAATTCTCTGAGCACCCTCAAGAATATTGGAGGAAAAGGAAAGCACAACTCTGACCGCATCTGCTTTGAAAATATGACTGACCTCCTCTCAGGGGGATCCCCGTAAGACTCTGCTGCCCCTAACCACTCTAATTCCACGTTAGCAGGAATCCTCTGACCTGGGGGGTAGCGACCGTAAGACCTCCGATTATAGTCCAAGACTTATCTGGGACTGGGGGCCCGTACGTTTCTTCCTCCACATGGGGATCTGGGGTTGGGGGCTTAGCAGTGGAAAGACACTTTGGAGTGGAACGACCCGCTATCTTCCTCTAACACCATCAAGGGGCCACCCCCCTTAGGAGAAGAGGGGCCAAACTCAATGTCTCCAAGACGCGAAGACCTCTGAATATACCTTTCCCCCGGGCAGGAGGCCAATCTCGGGGAAAACGCCCCTTAGGGAAATCAGAAAGAGGTATGTAGCTTGTATTACCAATCTCGTCATCACTGGGGTTGGAACCTTGGGGAGAATGCCCTGGATTGCTAAGCGTAGCTTCGGAATCTCCCCTTCTAGGTGATTTCCCCTCAAATCTCCAAGCCCAATTCCATCAGAATGCCCCCTCTCAGTGGATTTCTCACCCGAATCAGCCATGAGCACAAAGGATAAAGGAAAATAAGTGAGGAAAGATGAAGGTTAGGAGAACTTACTGATGAAAGTGGAAGGAGGGAAAATGTAAGCGAGGAATAGAGGAAGAGGAGAGTCACTTGCAGTCAAAGTGAAGAGAATGTGGGAAAAATGGGAAGTTAAGAAGCCCAAAAAAGGCGGTCATAGTAATGATTAACTTGGGAGAAGTGAAAATTTGAAAAAGCGTGAAAAGTTGGTGTGCCTGTTCATACACCGTTCCCTATCACGCGCTTCCCTGCACAACCAACACACGCGCGTGCATCCCCTAGAATTCTGCTAAAAGAAAAATAATAATAAATGATAGTCATAAAGAAAATTAGATGGCGCCTCGAGTTTAGGGATCCCTTCTTCCAGAAAGACACAAGTGGGGATCTCAACACCCTCTACGAGAACACGTGAACCCAGGGTCTCAGTAACGAAGGATAAACTCGAGACTCCTCGAAGATCTTAACCCCGAGGCTATAGGTGAACCCGCAACTGGACCAAGAGGATCTTGGGTCGAGAGTACCTTAGGTCCGCATCCGCCCAGTAAATCTCCTTAATAGAGAGGCGTACATGAAGGCGTATAATCCGGATATACATTATTCCCTGACACAATATAAAAGGCATGTACGTACTTACTATTGAGGACTTTTTGGACACTTACTAAAAACACTTACTGATTTAAGTATCAGAGAGTTTACCCCTAAGACCTCCTGAGGTTTTAAGTTTGCAGATTATCACCTATCACCGAGGGACTCGACAGTGCAGCTCGACCGATTTCTAGACGCATCATTGACATTTTTGAAAAAGTATTGCAATTTGCACTGTTAAACGAAGCGCTTCAATAAATCAAGGGAAGCAAACTTTTATACTTACCCTATTTTGTAAACATTATTAGCTAAAAAAGCTTTAAGATTTATATCCTAAACTAGTACATCTTTGGCTATACTACAAATACAATTACAGCTGCTAGATAAAATGATAATACACTTAAGAACACGACCACAGCCATGGCTACCTCTGAAGAAGACCATTGCTGTTCTGCACCGCATCATTACCACCAGCAGAGTTCACCGCAAGTCTTACCCTAGGGAGGATTATAGATTTGCAGCAGAGCAGTGCGAAAAACAACTCAACAACAAATACAGTCATGCTAACCCATACAAACAATGTTTTCCGCCACCACCATATGATCCTTTGGAGTAGAGGCTGTTCAGACTTGAGTGTCAGAGATGCAGCATATATTTCAGGAATACCTGCAGCAGGGGCGTATTCAGCACGTTGTTCGATTGCCACCCGCAAGCAGGAAGTAGGTATAACACCCTCCACATGGCCCCTTAAATTTATGTTCAGATCCTGGGACTCTTTTGAGTAACCAGTAATTAGGGGAGCTACTTTGAGGAACGTTAGCAGCAGGCGAATAGGCTCACTCTTAAATTGCAGGATGCAAGGACGCCTTGAACTCGCCAGGGTCTTACCACCGGGAGCAAGAAAATCTACTCTGACCTAAGGATACAAGGAGAAACAATGAATCCTCAGTAACTGATTATCCATCTACAGTTGAAACCAGCCAGCATGACTCAGGAATACATTTCTCTCCTTTTCAAGGGTCTCGCAATGAAACATTTCTCAGTGTTCAAAACACGACAGCTGTTTATATATGATGCTTGGACTAACATGACTCCTTAGAACAAAAAATTAACTAGATGAAATTGAATCTCCACCAAGGAACTTAAGACAGTGGGTTGATAGAGATAGAAATGCAGTGCTTTAAAATAAATTGGCACGTGGACAATTATATCTGTTGCACTTGTGTTCCAAGTACCAGTCCTATCATAAAAGTGTGTGCAGCTTCACTTAAAACCCGAAAAAAAATCTTAAACGTAACATAAATGTTGACTAGAAGAAGCATAAAAGATGCAAAAGGCTAAATGCAATTGCATTCCCATGCCTATACATTATGGGATGCTTGTCCGCATTATCAATCCACAAACACAATAAATAGACAACTGAACGGTTAAAAGCTTACTACAATACAAAACCAGGGGGCATGCTTAAACAGTTTAGAGAGCAAAACAAATGCCACAGCTTTAAACTATTTAGGCCAGCCATATCAATCAGCTTAAGACATCCATTAGCAGAATACGGGACATACATACACTCAAAATGTCCTAAATTATTAGGCAAGACCGCAAAGAAGTAGCCATGGCTGTGGTCGTGTCCTAAATTATGTGTTGTGTTATCATTTATCAAATAATTGGACTTAAAAGAAGTAGATATTCTGTCAGTTAAAACAGTACAGCCAGTATAAGACAAAAAAATGAAGAATCCCACAGAAGATCCATTCTCTATTCCCTGATCACATACCTGGAAGATCCCAAGATTCCTGTTGTAATCAGATTCCGGCAACTTCAAGGAAACAGTAACCTGCAACTTATGATCGAGCGGAATGACCCTTGTAGCACCAAACCCCGTCACATCAAACTTATCACCATACTCCACCCCAAAATCATTATCAGGACACCCCATAATTGGCACAAGCGCAGTCGGGGTCTTCTCCGTATAATCAAAATTGAGATTCTCCCTTAACCTCACTGGCTCCACCACCACAGTACTCATCAAAATACCACCCACAACAAAGGAAGAAACCAACAACCCTGACAGAACAACACACACATACACTGACCACAAAAATCCCCAACCAAACTTCAGCCCCAGCTTCAATAATGATCGGTCCAACACAACTCCAGCTGTATATCGAATTACTTTTTGAAAGAGGTATTCTCTCCCTCGCCTCATAATACTAAAGGGGTCTGCGATGAACATATAGGAACTATAAATGAACCAGATTGGAAATGTAACAAAGTTGACGAATAAATTAAACTGAAAACCCACTGCTTTTATAACCAATCCAGCTAATACGATCAAAAAGCCTGATTCTCTTAAATCCGAATTACCTTCCAAACATGTCACTGTAGAATTCTCTCCAGAATCCTCATCAAGACCCTTGCTCTCGCAACTTTCGACACTCCCCGAGCTCGAATTGAGCTCAGTTTCACTAATCGCGGCCTTCACCGAGCTCGCATTATCGGCCATAACTTGGTTCAATACCTCGCTATATTCAGCAACGTTATCACTGCGATCATCATAGTTCTTCCCCGAGCTCACCGAGGAAATTGGGCTGTGAGTATCACTTCGAGCGGTGACCCACCGGCGCCGGAGAGTCCCTGCAGCTGAATTCTTCGGATAGGCCTTCGCATCAGATCCAATTTGTTCGTCCAATGATTCCTTGCAATCGTAGAACGGGAATTCATCGGTTGCATCCTGGAATTCTTCGTCGTTTCTTGGATTGCTGCATTCGAACTCGTCCATTGCAATCAGTACGCATAACAGAAAATTTATGGATGCATGAATCGATGGAGATGATTCAGGGTTTTTTAGGATGAACCCAATTATTTTTCGTTTTCTTTGTTTTCAGATGGAATAGGATGAACCCAATTTTGAAATTGGTGGCTCTGTGGAATTTCAAGGTAGATACACGTGGCCGAAGGGAAGCAGCACGTGGTAAGCAACTGGTGGCCGCCAACTGCCAAGCTACCTGATGCTGTGTAGCGGTGGACAAATAAAGATTCGAAAGCCGAGAAACGAAAATCGAATAATTTAAATTTAAACTTAAATAATTGAGAAAAGTGCAAATATAACCCTATGTAATTGAAGAAAGTGCAGATATAATCCTGCAATGTTTGAAAGTACAGATATAACCCTATCTATTCAGGTTATGTGCAAATATAAACTTTTTAGCCGGTTTGTGGCTAGAATGAAGTGAAATGACGAATTTGTCCCTGACGGATTCTTAAACAAAAACTGGAAATAGCACCATTTTCCCAAATGACAATATTACCCCCAAACCGCATTAATATCCCTTTTCTGCATTCCATTCCCGCCCTAACTCAACTTCTCGTCTTCCCCCACTCTTCTCTGCACCAAAAAGAACCCGAACCCAGACCCGCTCAACCCGTTGTACTCATTCCCGCCGGTTGTGGTCCATCTCCAGTTGCAGTCCGGCGAAGACGTGGGTCACCCACTGAGGTCGATGAAGGGAACCCGGTTGTGGTTGTGGTGACGTGAAGGAAACTCGGAATTGCTACAGTAAAACCCCCAAAAATGGTATGCCTTCGTAAATCCGTGGGAATGTGCATATTTTTGCTGTTCAGGAGTATGTTTTTTGTGCATTTAACCTTTTCAACCCATACATATAGAGAGGCCGTAGAGTTCTAATGAAACCAGGGTTTTTAAACCCTTCTTGTTCGATTTTATTGCTTATCATCTGGATTAGTGTTTTGAATATGTTTATTGTTGTGCGTGTGGCTGTTAATCTGCTCTGCTTCTATGCCTAGGGTTTAAAATGTAGATGGTTGAGAAATTCGTTGAAGGGGTACTGTTTTGACTATTCTGTGGCTGTAATGGTACTCTTGGTAGTGGGTTTCATGATGTTGATTCTGTTTTGTTCTATGGTAGGGTGGAAATGCACCATTCTGTTTTGTTCGTTGAATGTGTGGAAATGCATTATTGTGGATGATGTTGAACATGTTTGTGATTTATCACTTCTTCTAATTGTTGTTTTGAGGTGTGATAATTTTGAATGTTTGTGATTTATCACTCCTTCTGCTTATTGTAAATGGAGTGGGTGGTTTGGTCCAAGTTTGTGAACTAGATTTACGAATATATTGATTGTTGTAGATGGAAAAGGTGGTGAAGTTTCTAACCAAATGCCGAATGTTCAATGTTTCTGTGACTGAACCTTGACATTAGGCCCTCTTATTGGTTAACCAAACAGTGAATGCAAGTTTGGTGAATCTGCTCTTTGTAAATTGTTTCCTGTTAGTGCAGAAATAACCATGTTTGTTCTTTATATGTGCATATATAACCCTGTATGTTCAAGATATGTGCATATATAACCCTGTATGTTCCTGATATGTGCATATATAACCCTGTATGTTCCTGATATGTGCATATATAACCCAGTACGTTGAAGATATGTGCATATGTAACCCTAAAACTCAACTGAAGTGCACTGTTACCCTTGACTGTTTCCTAACTGTGTAAATGTTACTTTGTGTATATCTTATATGTTCAGATATCACCCTGACTATAATTATATGTGTAGACATAACCCTTAGATTATCTTAATGTATTCATAATGTTAGACCTGTCTTTCAATGTTTTAGGATGAAGTGTATACGATTATCCTCCGTCATGGTACCCGTTGGAAGAGGCTTGACGGTATTGATCCCGATAGATACTCTCTTGTCGTCCTAAAGTCAGATTGCGCCGAGCATTTCTTCGGGGACGCCGAGGCATGGAAGTCAATGGATTTGATGTTGAGTTTTAGGGAAGATCGGGTCAACCTACAATCAGAAGAGGATGTCACCAAAATGTTTGCCTCAAGCTGCAGAGGAAATAATTTAGAGGTGTATTGTCAGGTCCTTACCCCGACTGAAGGTGGTTCTCGGGGTGAGAGCAGCAGAACGGGGAAGCAGGAAAAACGAGGAAGAAAGATAGTGGAGAAGGTGGTAGAGCTGTGGCCGAGGGTTTGGTGGAAGAACACAGCTGCGAAGATGAAGATTATGTGCAACCCAATCCTGAAGAAGGCCACGAAGAACAAGACTGGGACTGGTTTCATCGGTACACTGAGGCAGGTTCCGAGATTGAGTCGGATGGGGATGGTGGCAGTGACAGAGGGCGGGGTTTGGACGAAGATACTGATTTGGATGATGATCCCATGAACAACTGCACCAACAAGGACAAGTTTGAAGTCAAAGCTGGGGATAAAATTAAACTATTTAAGGGGATGGATTTTCAGACCCAGAAAGATTTCAAGGCTGCTTTGCTCGACTACTCATTGCAGGAAGGATTTGTGTTCAAACATGTGAAGAGCGAGAAGAGTAGAGTAACAGTGACTTGTGCGGCGGATAAATGTGGATGGAGGCTCCATAGCTCGACACTCCCCGACGGCCATACATTTAGAATTCATTCAGTGGAAGGGAAACACACCTGTAGGCAAGAGGTGAAGGCACCGCAGGGATGGATATCGAAGAGGATTGCTAAACTGCTTCAGGCTGATCCCCAGGTGTCCAATGAGGTATTATTGAAGCACCTGACATCTTTTGGTGTTCAGCCTAGCCGCTACAAGTTGATGAGAGCAAGGCAGTTGGCCGAATTATTGCTGGATGGTAGCCACGGTGAATTATTCAAAGCGCTACCACAGTATTGTGAAGAGTTGCATAAGAGCAACCCAGGAAGTCAAGCAATGATGCAGTACGGCCCGGGCCAACCAGTTCCATTTGTGAAAAGGGTGTTCATTGGTTTTAAAGCTGTGAAGAAGGGATTTCTGGCTGGATGCAAGCCATTTCTGGGGTTTGATGGCTGTCATCTCAAGGGTCGGTACGGTGAGGTTCTGCTTAGTGCAATTGCCAATGACCCAGATGATGGCATATTCCCCCTCGCTTTCGCTTATATGGAGTCTGAATCGAAAGACAGTTGGCTATTTTTCTTTAAACAAATGGAGTTTTTGTTGGGAAGATTCGAAGAAAACAAACTGTGGACATTCATGACCGACCGGCAGAAGGTGTGCTTTTCTATCATTCTCATTTTGGTGACTGTTTAGTTTAGGTTTGGGGTTGATGAATCGTGCAGATTCTGATGCAGTAGCTGAATAATTGACTAATGTGCAGTTTTGACCCTAAATGATTGACTTATGTGCATATATAACCCTGTATGATTAAATTATGTGCACATATAACCCTTACTGATTGTTTTAATTATGTGCATATGTAACCCTATATGATTAAATTATGTGCACATATAACCCTATATGATTAAATTATGTGCATATATAACCCTGTATGATGAACTGATGTGCATATACAACCCTGTATGATTAACTGATGAGCATATATAACCCTGTATGATTAACTTATGTCCATATATAACCCTCTTCGATTGATTATATTATGTGCATATAAAACCCTATATGATTAAATTATGTGACTATATAACCCTGTATGATCGACTTTTTACCATCTCCGATTTCACCCTTTGTTGTTGTAAACTAGGGCCTTGATAAGGCAATTGCTGGGATTGTGCCACACGCTACGCAGAGGAGATGCAGCCGTCACATCTATGCCAATTTCCGTAGAAAGCACCCTGCAGATATTTTCAAGAAGTTGTTCTGGAGAGCGGAAATGGCGTACAATAAAATGGATTTCACCAAAGCAATGGATCAGATGAAGGATTTGAATGAGGAGGCTTATCTTTACTTGAATGACATTGGTGATAATTTGTGGGCTAGATACACCTTCTCGACGGCCTTGAAGTGTGACAACGTAACTAACAATCCAGCAGAGTCTTTCAACAATTGGGTTGGAGTGAGAAACCAGCTTGTACTGACTTTGATGGAGGGGTTGCGGAAGAAGGTAATAGCAAGGTTGGAAGAGCGTTACAAGAAGTGTGTATCCTGGGATACTGTAATGTGTCCACGGACTGAAGAAATCTTAAAGCTTGTTTCAAGACAATCTCGCCGAGTTACCTTCACTCCATGTTCGGATACAAATTATGAAGTCGTACACGGTGATCTTCATTTCAGGGTGCGGCTAGATAAGCGGTCATGCGACTGTGGTGTTTGGGATCACACAGGTGTACCATGTAGACATGCGGCGGCGATACACAAAAGACACCCCCTCCACGAATCATGTGATCTCATGCTATCTAAAGACACATTTTTGAAAGTCTATTCCCACATGATCGAGCCCTTGCCTCACAGGGCGTTCTGGCCGAAAAGCTCCACTGCCCAACCATGTCAACCTCTAGAATTACATCATCGGATTGGGAGACCAAGGACAAATAGAATAAAAGAGGATTGGGAGGGAGAGGGAAACGGCAAGAAAAGAAACTGTAGCAAATGTGGAGAATTTGGTCACAATATAAGGGGATGTCAAGGTGGACCTACGGCACAAGAAAGAAAGGTCACTACGGAACGCACGTCACAGGCCACTACAGAACGCACATCACAGGCCACTACAATACGCACTACCGAAGGTACTTCACAAGCCACACAACATGCTGGAATCAAGAGAGGTAGACCGGTGGCCAAGAAAGTTTCTAAGCAACCACCAATTCGAGGTATGCCTGTGGCAAGCCAGGCATCAAAGCGAGGGAAAAAACTGCTAGTTCCACGAAACAAAGAAAGGTACAATTTGATGCAGAAGTGCGAATTCAAAACAGGGACGAGGCTCCAACGGATGGTAACCAGGCTGTCGAGGTATATCTGAACTCACTTAAGTTATGTGGGGTTATGTCTGAACTTTCTAAAATTTTGTAGGGTTATATTGAAGTTTAATAACATGAAGAAAATTTTCGTTTTACGAACTGTAGGATAAAGCAGATGATGATACATGGTTGCAATTTGATACGGAGATGCAATTCCCACCACCATGTTTGAACGAAACACAAGTACAGTTCACTGTCTTATGAATATTCCAATTTTTTTGTGCGTTTCGAATTAAACATGTCTTACTAATGTGGAAATATTCTATTGAAATGGTAATATTGTCTTGCAGATAATGGATGCAATGCCTATCATTTAACAAGTGGAGAGTGAAATCGCTCTGCCAAAGGCGCAGCCTAAGAATGTGCAGAATACAGGAGGACTAAGCAGAAGGTTAAGCGTAACATATCAGAGGACGCTTCTGACTACGAGGTAAGAAATTAAATCAAAATAAAATAATTCTGATCAATGTACTAAATCCTAACTGGTACTTTTCGTTAGGAGGAAGATGAGTTTCAATGTAAGGATGGGGGTGAAAGGATGATGCAAGCAACACTAGATGCCGTCGAGCAGGAGTTCACCATCCAAGATGTGATTACCACATGCAAAGTCCATGACAGGAACGGGATTCCAGTGCAAATTCTTGTGGAGAAAACACCAGTGGTGATGGAAGGACAGGCATCGTTGGAAGGACAAGTATCGTTGGAGGAGCAAGTTGCGGGGGAGACTGTTGTGGAGGACCTTCAAACGGAAGAGGACCAAGATGTATTAGCGGATGCGGACACTGGCAAGAATAAGGGTATAAAACCAAGTGCTGGGACTCGGACATGTTTACCACGCCAGTTTAGTGCTGAGGTATTCTAATTTTTCGTGTTCACATTTCTTCATCAAACAATGTTTACAGATCACAGTTATAGAATTATAATTAATTCCATCAATTTTACGATGCTCGGGATTTCCCCCTTCCAGTCGTATTTCACACAATACCGGGTAACACTGTGATTGAAACTGTCAACCATCTCGATCCATCTAACCCACAGGTAATTTCTATATACAGGGTCATCATTGCACTAACATTCCATAAGATAGGGTTACATCTGCACATATTAATATTATTTAGGGTTACATCTGCACATATTAATATTATTTAGGGTTACATCTGCAAATATTGACATTACTTAGGGTTACATATGAACATATTGAAATTATGTAGGGTTATGTCTGCACATGTTGATAACGTTAATGTGTACAGTTATATCCAGATCCCATAGAACTGATTACATCGGCATCTTCTTCTATTTTCAGCTATCTGCCCCCCCCCCCCTCAACAACAGAGTTCCCTACATTCGGTACTAATGTAGCAGCTACCCGCAACAACATTTGGGGAAGGACTTTTCTATATAGTCCGAGGACAGCGTGTTTGTTAGGCACAACTTTGGCTCCGTCGGTGAATACCACCCCCAGTGCTGATGTCCCACGTTCCAGCTCACAGCCACCTCCTTCTGTCCCACTAGACCCAGAGAAAGAAAGAACAAGTCTAGGAAGAAGTGCATTACAACCACCGCCAGATGATTGCGCTTGAACTTATGAACACACTTGACAATGTACTGTTTCAATTGTAGCAGCTTCTGTAGCCCTACGACTGTTGTAGGTTACCTGTTTTTGGTTATTTTATAAGCAATGCTGGGTTCAAAATACGTTTATAGGAACTATGTAGCACACTATACATTGGGTGTGGTTCACTTCGATTATCATAAATTTGAACCTATGTTCATGCAATGTCATGTGTTGGTAATTATCGCATGTGTAGGGATAAGTGGTTTTTTGTATGGACAGATTACCTAAACCGAAGGTTATATGACGAATAGTTCTACGGAATACCTAAACCAACAGAATATCTGCACTTTTATTGACTTATGTAAGGTTAAATCAGTACTACTGCATCTCATGATCACATTCATAAATCAGCCAGCAAATGATCACATTCATAAATCAGCCAACAAATGATCACATTCATATATCAGCCAACATATGATCACATTCATAAATCAGTACTACTGCAACAAATGATCACTTTCAAGTGCTTGTGCACCTCGAATAAATTGAAGACGAACATTCGACAAGTCTAAAATCTACATAAGTATAAACAGAATGCAAACCGAAGCAACAACTACAACATGTTTGTGTAAGTCAAGAAGTGAATGAAGCTATGTTCCCACCATGCTGCACTGGATCCTATAAACCAAATGTTCGCACCGAGGATGTTCGCAACCCCAACAACAGTATAGCCATGTTCACACCGAGGAAAGCCAAATTCATTACGATCAAAGCCTTCAGAATCAATGAGAAGTTGCAACCATGCTACGATGCGACCAACATTCACTTTCCAATCAACCCCAACAAGAACATGGCCATGTTCACACCAAGGAAAACCAAGTTCATCACCATCAAAGCCTTCAGAATGAACGAGCAGTTGCAACCATTCAGCGGTGCAACATATGCTTCACCGGGCACAACCACAACTTCTTTGACCTCAACATGGCCAGCAGTATTGCCTCTTGGAACTCGACTACGAAACTCGTGCTGGGGCAACGAACTTCCCGTACTTCCTCTTCCCGAATCAAACATGTCGGACACAACCCAACCCTGAAATCCGTGATTATGAGGGAACCGATAATAAGGTCTCCCCGAATTCTTGGCCGAGCGGGACACACAAACAATCGTTGCCTTCTGACAAACCCGGCATTCGAATCCTTCGCAAAGCACACCATTCGTACTGTAACTTGACGAAGCCATTCCAATCCCTCGCCAAGAACAGAGAAAAAACTACTTCATTCAACACAACACTCTAAACAGAATTAATCATCATCTCCGAAGTTTTATCCACGGAGATCAAGAAATCGCTATACCCAAATTCAAATCTAGGGTTCAATGGAATAAATGAGTTACCTTCAGCAGAGACCGAACGACCTGAATCTCCGGGAAGGAATGCCTGAACTATTGATGGGAAAAGGATGGGGAAGAAGACCTAGGCAACCGCGGCGGCGAAGTGGAGGATGAACGTGGTGGCGCAACCTCCTGGGATTATCTGCTTTGGTGGAGAAGGAACGGCCAGGTTTTTCAAAAACAACAAAGTGAGAATGATTTTTTGTGGTTAAAAGGATAATAAGGGCAAATTCGTCACTCTAGGTCGGGAGTTTAGAAATAAGGGTATTGAGGTCATTGCAAGTTGGTCAACCGCCGGATTCTGATGGTCAACGCCGGAAACATGGCCGGAGGGTTATATTTGCACTTTCATTCAACAGTCAGGGTTATATTTGCACTTAAAAACAACTGAGGGTTATATTTGCACTTTCCTCAACATATAGGGTTATATCTGCATATTACCCTATTTAATTTGAACCAAATTTAAAACTTTGAGCATACATCTTGAAAGACGACTTTTGCATAAATTATAAAAAAAATTAAGGTTTAAAGTGTAAATTAGAAGAAATGAATATAAAATTTTTGGATTACATGAATCAGGTTATAAACTTTATAACTACTACACGTTGCATAATAAATTTTTTATGTTGCAACTAAAATTTTTTACCTTTTATTATTATAATTGAACATCATTTTTTTATAAGCATATGGAAAGACGGTCTTTCCCAAAACTTTGCCTAATACTTATTCACTGCATTTGTTAAATTACATACTAACTTTAGAAATTTAGAAAAAAAATTTAGAAAGAATTTTTCATCAAAAACAAACAAAATAAAACGGTTACATCTTTAATCCCTCACTCTAGGATCTAAAACAAAAATCAATGAAATCCAAGACATGTTTAAGTAGTTCATTAGGTATTTTCAATCAAGCTAACTTGCTATCTTTTAAGTGCTTTTTTGGGCCATTAAAAATGATCCTGAGCACAAGATAGCCAAAAATATTTAAGCCCAAATCAAACTTAAACAGTGTGGATTCCCAACTTCCTTATGCTGCATACATCAAAATCAATTCCTCTTTGGTCTTCATCACCAAGCTACCAATTTCTCTTCTCTTGCCTTGAAAATCCTGTGATTCCATTCCTCCCATAAACTGTATAAAGTTATTGCATACTTTACCATTTTTCTTCGTTTTCCTCACCTTTAATAACTTCAAAATCTTCTTTAATTCCCTTAAGTCCTAGACTTTCTGCAACCCAACTTTACTGATCACCTCTGTTGTATAAGTACAGCAAACAAAAATGTGCTTCGTTGTTTCTCCCTCCCAACCACACAGACTACATTTTTGCTCCTTCTTCAAAATGTTATATGCCTGCAATCTTTCCCTAGTTTGCCAATCTTCCTTTTAGCATCAGCCATAAAAATAAGTTGTGCTTTGGCATAATTTTTTAATCCCAAACCAGTGCTGCAATTGAATTTTTTCCAACCACCTTTCATCAGATTGTATGCTTTTGTAGTACTGAATCTTTCATTCTTTTCAACACGGCCTTCAAGTTTCCCTGCCATTTGTAGCTTTAACCTTGAAAGTCCATTTCACCTGAATTCTAAACCTTTATACCAAGTTGTTTAACAGTTTGGTGTTGGAACACCAAGATTAGTTTGGTGTTTAAAGCAAAACGAAGTACGCAGTGCACACACAACTTGGTTACGCAGTTCGGTGCAAATACACCTACGTCTGCGGGGCCTTGCCCAGATCAGAAACCATTCACTAGAAAGCAGTCTTTAGTACAAGAAGCTTAACTTAAATACTAATCCATTGCTAACCTACAGAGTGAATGTTGTGAGCTCCCCTCACTGTCGATCCTACGTCGTTGAACCCTCACGATCAACACGTCTCCCTGGATCTCCTCCTCCCGAGGAATTAAGACTTCCTTGTTTCTGATCTTTACGAACTTGGTCGGTTGATTTACGAACCTCCAAACAAACACGGCAGATCGCTCCAAAGTTCTCAACGTAGAGAATAGTTCTGGACGCGTCTAAGATTGCGTTGTCTTCGTATTCTTTTTATCCCATCGCAATCCTGCCTTGAATCAACTTCTTTCCTTGTCGAACTTCTACCACAAATAGACTTCTAGACTAAGGAAAGATCTAATACTAATCTGGTATTTAAATGAACAATCCTGTTATCAATAGGACTTGTTCCATAATTAACTACTTAACCAATTCCTAACTATTACAGGAATATTCGTTTACCAGAATTAGATGACCACGAAATCAATCAATTATCTTCACAATATTCTGATCAGATCGCACAATTATATCCCATAATATACTCCATAAATCGTGGACATCAACCATACAGCTGCTGGAAAACTGCTGGACAGCAGTGGTGTTAAAACACCATATCACCAGAAATCACTCAGTGGTGTTAAAACACCAGATTACCAGTATTCACAATATGCCATACATAAGTCCAACTCCGGAGGACTTTACAATCTCCCCCTTGGCATATTGGTGAATTCATAACACATTAGCACAAGCACCATAGAACACCAGAAAACCAAGCAGCATAATAAATGTAGAACACCAGAATACCAGCTAGCACAAACAACATAGATCACCAGAAAATCAGCTAGCACAAATATCCAAAATCCAGACCGAATTATACAAAACCAGAACCATTCAAAAATAAAACATCCAAAATATTCTCCCCCTGAATTCATTAATATGACAAGAACACCAAGAAAAAATTCAATCAGGCCAAACTATCAGTGCTCCCGGATCCATCACTGTCCGAATCTTCATCATCTGATCCATTTTCATTTGGAATTTCTGCCAGCAGTGCTTCTCTCTCAGCCTCCAAATCTGCAAGCTCCCCCTGAATCTTGACTATCGCTGCCTGATGACGCCCAAGGATTTCTTGACAAACTGTAGCTCTCGCCTCAATGGCTTTCAGCCGAGCTCCACCTTCATCCGAGCAACCCATTGCCGGAGGCGTCCAGGGAAGATCCTTCACTATACGGCCACTCAAAGTCCTGAGGGTTGGCCTTAAAGCTTGGGTAGTTATAACTTCATCGTTCTCCCTTGCAACTGCTCCCCCTTTCAGCAGTACCATCGATATGATACAAGGATGGACTAAAGCTTCCTTCCTGGTCTTACGGGCACAGTCCATAATGTCATTGAATACCAGCCTACCCAGATTGACTCGATGCCTCGCACCCAGACTGTAAAGCAGAGTTGCCATTTCTTTGGTAACAATCGTGTTGTTTACCGAAGGGATCCAGTTATGAACAGCTACCGTATACAGACAGTAATACCTGGAAGTCAGGTTTGATGCTGGTATTTGTTGTCTCCCAGCCAGTGGCCAAGTACTTTCCACTCCTCCTGTTAACTCAACTGCCACATCATCAAAATTTTCTGGCATTTGGTGTTGGAACACCGACTGAGTATTCTTGAGATTGCCATGCTGCAAACATCTATTCACTACCTCAGGGGAGAATACAACTACTTTCCCTCTCACATAGACTCTGTGAAACCACTGAGAGTCTTCATCTTCACAGTCTTCCTTCAGATTCGAATAAAACTCCAACACCATTTGTTTATTGTACTCAGCAAAGCATGTGGCAGCTTTAAGCACCTTGAGGTATTTGAGAAAGTCAGTAAATCCACACTCTTCATACTTCTCAGCATCAGCCGGTCTCTCTGCTAGGATCCTTCTCCCACTGATGAAGTCCAACTTTTCTTGGCTCTCATTATCATACAATTCATTGCTGATGGCCTTACTGACCTCAGGTGCAGGCAATACTTTGGGCTTCATTTTCTCCGCAGAGTTCTTCAGCCGTTCTGCCCGCAATCTCTTCAACTTCTGTCCAATAGGTTCATCACTATCATCACTTTCAGCTGTACCCCTGTCTCTGCATCGTTTTGATCTCCGAATTTTCTTACAGGCCGAGGCCAAACTCTCTTCAACAATCTCAGACATCTGAGGCACAGATCTGTCTCCAGATGCAGGCGGTGTTTCAACACCAACTTGCTGCCTTTTCCTCTTAAGTCCCTGAGCTGGACTTGTCTTCAGTGGTGTTTCAACATCACTCCCAAACATCTCAGAAATTTTCTGCTCCTCAGTCAGATCCTCTCCTGGTGTTGGAATACCAGTATCCAGCATTACAGTATCTTCTTCCACAGCCGGACACTCTGCATTGTTAGTTGCAGAGTCTAATTTTTTACCTTCTGGCATATCAGCATCTTCTCTTTTGTCCTCAGCCACATCTTCATCACCTTCTTTCTCAGAACCTGATCCCAGAAATGCTGCCAGAGCCTCCTCGGATCTCATAAATGTTGCCAGAGCCTCATCCAGCAAAGAAGCATCTCCTGGTTCATTCATCGGAGTTTCCTCTGTATCAACTCTCCCAGCACATCCTGCTTCTTCCTCACTGTCACTAATCTCCAAAACCGGAATAGGCAAATTTCTTAGTGATTCTTGAGTCTGATTCAGAGACTCATCAACACAAACCATCTCCATAGCAACATCAGTGGATTTAACCACTTTTATCCAGGGCTGAATCACAGCATCATCACCCAATTTTCTAAGAACAGGCCTGTGCAGGGACCCTATCCGAGTATAGATAGTAAAATATTGGCCTAATTCATCTCCAACTTTATAATGTTCTCCGAAATCTACCCCAACCAGTTTGGCATTATAGTCACTAATCTCCCTAATCTCTCCTATGCCACCAGTCAACAACTCATCAAGTTTAAATCCATTAACCTTGCCATGCAGACTTTTATATTTTCTAAGGTCTACATATTTTTTGTTCTGCACCATCCATTCTATAAATTCAAGAACAGAGCAAAAATACATTCCATCATAGACGAAAGAATGATCAAACCTAGCTTTCCGTCTCTGAACTTTTCCACCCCACTTGGCTAGTGTCTGCACTCGATCTCCACACAGCTCGTCCACATTCGCATCCGAATCGAGCTCTTCAATTCGCGGATTCTCCGGCACCCGCACCTTGACAAAATCTCGGACCATCTTCTGGAACGTGGAGCTCACCATTGTTACTGGGTTTTGAGTGGGCTACAAAAATCGAGGGTTTTGGCAAATTTCTCTGATGAACAGGGAGCTGTGAGCTACGTAGAAGATGAACAGTCGAGAGTTTGAGTTTGTGTGGGAATCAATTTGTCACTTTCTCCTTTTTCCCCCCTTTTTCCGAAACCCAAAAGTCTCTTTTTCCTTCCTTCTGAGTACAGACCTAGGCCCAATAAGTTTTCGACCCAGCTGATTTTTCTCCCTCTGAAGTCCTCGGTGTTTAAACACCACTTCACATATTTCTTGATACTTTTGATTTTTCTCCTTTTTTTTCTTTTTCACCATATTATAAAAGAAACAACACAACAGTAAATAATACAATAGAAAGTACAGATCAGAGTACCTTACATTCGACAGACACCCAAGTGCTGTCTGAGGCCTTCAAACGTCTCACCATCCAGTGGTTTTGTAAATATATCAGCCAGTTGTTCAGCTGTTGGTACATACTGGACTGCGACTTCTCCTTTTTCAACCAAGTCTCTGATAAAATGATGTCGGATATCGATATGCTTTGTTCTAGAGTGTTGCACAGGATTCCTGGAAATATCAATGGCGCTTTTATTATCACACAGGACTGTCAAACCAACATCATTGAACCCATAATCTCTCATCATCTGCTTCATCCACAATAACTGTGCACAACAACTCCCGGTAGCTAAATACTCTGCTTCAGCTGTGGACAAGGATATAGAGTTCTGCTTTTTACTGTACCAGCTGACCAGATTAGATCCAGCAAAGAAGCACCCTCCAGTGGTACTTTTACGATCATCAGCATTCCCAGCCCAGTCCGAATCACTGAAACCTACTAATTGTGAATCCTTGTTCCGAGAAAACCATACTCCATACTCTGCGGTTCCGCTTATATACTGAATAATCCTTTTCACTGCTGACATATGTGATTCCTTTGGATCAGCTTGATAGCGAGCACAAATACCAACACTTAAACAGATGTCTGGTCTGCTTGCAGTCAAATACAACAGGCTACCAATCATACTCCTGTACAATTTCTGATCAACACTTTGCCCCTGTTCATCCTTTGTAAGCTTATCGGTGGTTGCCATTGGGGTGCGTACTGCCTTTGCACTTGTGAGACCGAATCTCTTGATCAAGCTTTCAGCATATTTCTGTTGATTGATAAACAGACCATTCTTCTCCTGAGTAACCTGCAATCCCAAAAAATATGACAATCTTCCTACCATGCTCATTTTGAACTCTTGAGTCATTAAGTCAACGAACTCCTTCACCAAGGCTGAATCGGTAGATCCAAACACAATGTCATCCACATAGATCTGTGCAATTAGAATCTTTGACCCCTTGTGCAGGACGAACAGCGTACGGTCTACTCCCCCTCGACGATAGCCCTTTTGAATCAGAAAGGTTGTCAGTCGCTCATACCAAGCACGAGGTGCCTGCTTGAGTCCATACAACGCCTTATTCAACCTATAAACATGATCAGGAAACTGAGGGTCTTCAAACCCCTTAGGTTGCTCAACGTAAACTTCCTCTTTTATTATGCCATTCAGGAATGCACTCTTGACATCCATTTGATAAAGAGTGAAGTCTAGTATGCAGGACACGGCCAACATTAGTCTGATGGACTCCAATCTGGCTACAGGGGCAAAAGTTTCATCGAAGTCAACCCCTTCTACTTGTGTGTACCCTTGAGCAACAAGGCGTGCTTTATTTCTGGTGACATTACCATCTGCATCAGATTTGTTTTTGAAAATCCACTTGGTACCGATCACATTTACATTAACCGGTCGTGGGGTGAGGAACCAAACATTGTTTCTCTCGAATTGCTGCAATTCTTCTTGCATTGCCGAGATCCAATATTCATCTAGCAAAGCTTCTTTGTAATTTCTCGGTTCAGTGAGTGAGATGAAACACGATAATCCTGCTAATTCTCTGTAATTTACATGGGGTCGATCCCTTAACTGCATATGTCTCGTTGGATTCTGGTCAGAATCAAGATTTCCAGATTCTGGTGTTTCAACACCGGTTGATGGAGCTGGTGTTCCAACACCAGTAGGAACGGCTGAATCAAGCGCATCACCTTCTCCAGCATTGTCCTCCTCTGAATCATCTATCACCACATTAATGGACTCCATGACTACCCCAGAACGTTGATTCAGTACTCGGTATGCTCGGCTGGTAGGAGAATAGCCCAAGAATATACCAATGTCGCTCCTGGATTCAAATTTAGCCAAGGGTTCTCGATCCTTCAGAATGTAACATTTACTGCCAAAGACATGGAAATACGACACATCTGGTTTCTTTCCTTTCCAGATCTCATACGGTGTCTTCTCGGTAAACGGACGCAGATATACTCGGTTGATGGTGTAGCATGCAGTGTGTACTGCCTCAGCCCAATATCTAGAATGAATTTTATTCTCAGCTAACATTGCTCGTGCCATTTCCTGCAGTGTCCGATTCTTTCTTTCTACTATACCATTCTGCTGAGGGGTTATGGGGGCAGAGAACTCATGATGTATACCAAGCGTTTCACAGATGTCCCGAAATTTAGAGTTTTCGAATTCCTTTCCATGATCACTCCTGATGCGTGCAATTCGAACAGTTCTTTTTTCTACATGAAGCTTGTGTGCCAAGGTCTTGAATACATCAGCGGCCTCTGATTTTTCTTTGAGGAATGATACCCACGTATATCTCGAGAAGTCATCCACGCAGACAAAAATATACTTCTTCCCTGCCACACTTGGTGTACTTACCGGCCCCATTAGATCCATATGTAGAAGCTCCAAAAGTCTTGATGTTGAAACATCATGTACAGCATGATGAGGAATACGAATTTGCTTTCCTTCCTTACACGATCCACAGACAGTCTCCTTGATTTCACTAATTTCGGGAATACCTCGGACTGCATTAAGTCTGGAAATACGAGCCAAGGATTTATAATTTATGTGCCCCAATTTTCTGTGCCACAGTGTACTAACTTCCTTTTTCGAGCTCAAGCAGGTGACATCTTGATCGAGTAAATAACACTTATCCATTGATCTGGATCCAGTGAATACTCCAGACCCATGATTTACAATGCACTTATCTTTGTCAAAGTACACTGTCATATCATTATCACATAAATGACTGATGCTCAATAGGTTAGCCTTCAGACCTTCCACCAATAACACATCTTGGAACACTGGAAGTCCTTTGATTTCTAACTCCCCTTTGCCAATTATTCTGCTTCGTTTTCCATCACTGAATTTAACATGTCCACCAAATCCAGGTTTGAATTTTCACAGAAATTCAGGAACTCCTGTCATGTGCCTTGAGCATGCACTGTCGAAGTACCACGAGGTTCCTGTATGTGCTCCAAAACATACAAAACTTGAAAGATAAATATTTTGAGACTTTCGAACCCATACCTGGCTTACTGGTCGAGTGATGCGATGTGATCTTTGAGTCGCATGTGTGTTCAAGGATCCGTTCCTGTATCCACCAGTGTTGAATTGGTGCATGGTGTTGTATCCTGGAATGGTGTTGAAATAACGATATGCTGGGTTGACAGACAGTGTTTTAAGTAATTTGAAACACCTGTTTCTCACATGACCTTGAACTCCACAATATCTGCATCTCCTGATTCTCTTGATGGGGTAATTCTCCTCAATTATTCTTGGAACAGGTGCACCTTGATCTGCCTTATTTTTCAATGCATCAACTGATCTTTCATACCCAATTCCAAACTTGGTAGTTTGTCCCATTTTCAAACAATCTTCAAGCTTAGCTTTCCCTGTATTGAGACGTCTAATAGCCTGTTCTGCTGCCTCTGCTCGTTGAACTACTTCAGCAAATTCCTTTTTAAGTTTTTCAAGTTCTTCAATTGCATCTTTCTTTCCAAGTTCATTCACTCTCACTTTTTCACATAACCTCTTGTTCTCAACCTTGAGCTCTTTGTTTTCATCCGCCACTTTTAACCACATTTTATACATTTCCATACTTTCTCTGCGAATGTCATCATCACTAATGCTTCTGGTCTCTTCATCTAAGCTATCACTTTCTTCTTCATTCAACACACTGCGATTTATCTCAACAGACTCTTCCAATGACACGCCGAAAGCAACATGATTCGTATACTCTTCTCCATCCTTAATATCGTCTCCTCCATCATCATCACTCCAAGTTATGGCATATGATTTCCCTTGCTTTTTAAGTGTATTGGCGCACTCAGCTTGTATGTGTCAAAAACCTTCACATTCTCTGCATTGGATTTTTCTGTTCAGATTTGGATTTACTGATTTGATCTTCGGTGTTTCAACACCAGTTGCCTGACCGAACCTGGGAGTGAAGTTGGCATTCGGATTTTTGCTCCCACTTAACTTGTCCTGTGGCTTCCTGCCCATCTTCTTCATGAATCTGGAGAAGTTTCTGGTTATGTTAGCAATTTCATCGGAATCTTCATTATCTGTATCTTCATCTGCCTTCCCAGAGGTAGTGCTTGTAAAAGCCATCTCCTTCTTTCCGATTTTATTTTGCAGCATCTCCATCTCATAAGATTCCAGAGACCCCATGAGCTCATCAAGTGTCATCATCCCAATCCTTCCATTTTCATTGATTGCTGTGACCTTCATATTGAACCGTGGAGGTAATGCCCTCAACACCTTCCTTACAAGTTTTTGGTCTTTGTACTTTTTACCAAACTGAAAAGCCTTGTTTGCAATATCTCGGACTCGTCCATTAAACTCGGAGATAGTCTCATCTTCCCGCATCTTCAATTCCTCAAATTTCGATGTATAGTATTGCAACTTTGAATCTCTAACTGAGCTTGTTCCCTCATGATACGTTTGTAACACATCCCATGCTTCCTTTGCAGTCTCACAATTTGAAATCATCTTAAATTGATCTTCATCTACTGCTGTGAAGATGGCATTCAATGCCTTTGAGTTGGACATGTACGCTCTATGCTCCTCAGTAGAATATTCAGAATATGGTTTGATCGTTGATGAGCTCGATTCTTTAGTTTTGTCACTCGGAGGTGGAGTGTACTGATTTACTACATAGTTCCATGCTTGATCATCTAATGCTCCAATAAATACTTTCATACGTGCCTTCCAGTAGGCGTAATTGCCTTGTTCCAACAACGGTGGTCGCGTGACAGAGGCCCCCTCCTTTGGTGCCATGGTGAAACCTGATCTCACTCTCCCTGTGTAGGGGTTAGCAAGTGCCTTGCTCTGATACCAATTGAAATTCCGTTTCACCTGAATTCTAAACCTTTATACCAAGTTGTTTAACAGTTTGGTGTTGGAACACCAAGATTAGTTTGGTGTTTAAAGCAAAACGAAGTACGCAGTGCACACACAACTTGGTTACGCAGTTCGGTGCAAATACACCTACGTCTGTGGGGCCTTGCCCAGATCAGAAACCATTCACTAGAAAGCAGTCTTTAGTACAAGAAGCTTAACTTAAATACTAACCCATTGCTAACCTACAGAGTGAATGTTGTGAGCTCCCCTCACTGTCGATCCTACGTCGTTGAACCCTCACGATCAACACGTCTCCCTGGATCTCCTCCTCCCGAGGAATTAAGACTTCCTTGTTTCTGATCTTTACGAACTTGGTCGGTTGATTTACGAACCTCCAAACAAACACGGCAGATCGCTCCAAAGTTCTCAACGTAGAGAATAGTTCTGGACGCGTCTAAGATTGCGTTGTCTTCGTATTCTTTTTATCCCATCGCAATCCTGCCTTGAATCAACTTCTTTCCTTGTCGAACTTCTACCACAAATAGACTTCTAGACTAAGGAAAGATCTAATACTAATCTGGTATTTAAATGAACAATCCTGTTATCAATAGGACTTGTTCCATAATTAACTACTTAACCAATTCCTAACTATTACAGGAATATTCGTTTACCAGAATTAGATGACCACGAAATCAATCAATTATCTTCACAATATTCTGATCAGATCGCACAATTATATCCCATAATATACTCCATAAATCGTGGACATCAACCATACAGCTGCTGGAAAACTGCTGGACAGCAGTGGTGTTAAAACACCATATCACCAGAAATCACTCAATGGTGTTAAAACACCAGATTACCAGTATTCACAATATGCCATACATAAGTCCAACTCCGGAGGACTTTACAAACCTGTTTAAATACTTCCATATCCAGGTTTGTGAGGGTTGTGCATTATCTTCTTCAAATATTCTCCCCTTCAAATAGTATGCATTTAGCTATGTGATCCATAATACATCCTGCATCTTTTGAATACTCCATATATGCTTACATAATGTTGTCATAATCCATACAGAAAGATCTCTAAACCCTACTCCTCTTTGTTGCTTATTTCTACTCAGTGTCTCCCATGAGGCTGGTGTGAAGTACCTCTCATCTGGCTTCTTGTTCCATAAGAATCCTCTGCATTTCTTAACTATATCCTCATGAATGCTTTCAGGCAATTTAAAGATACCTGACCAAAACCCTGTTATGCTTAGTAGCACAGTGTTTATAAGTTGAGCCATTTCCAGCATATGTTAGCTTCTTTGAGTCACATGAGTTCAGTCTCCTACATATTTTATCCAATAGAATAGAGCAAACACTCCTATCCCATCTGAAAGTAGACAATGGTAACCCCAAATATTTCATTAGGAAAACACCTTTTTAACATTTATAATATCTGCCAATCTTACCATTTCTTCATCCTCAATGGCTGAGAAATAAATAACTGATTTCTGCTCATTGACAAATAAGCCATATGCACCCTGAAACTCTACCAAAACTTCCTTAAATCCCTACAAAGAATCCTCATTTCTTCACAGAATATGAGTAGGTTATCAGCAAACAGCAAGCTATGAATTATTATCTCCTTACATCTCTGATGAAACCCTATCTTCTCTTCTATGAATTTTTTTGTCATCAATCTGGTGAGATATTCCATACATAGCACAAATAACAATAGAGATAAAGGATCTACTTGTTTCACCCCAACACCTCCTGTAAAATCTTCAGTATATTTTCCATTCAGTGATAGACAAAAAATGGAGGATCTCACACACCTCTCTATCTAGGACAAAAATGGGGCGGGAAACTTTAATTTCCTTAACCATTCAAATAAGAACTCCCAATTTATTGTATCATACATCTTTCTCACGTCTACTTTAATTACACAGCTAGACTTAAGCCCCTTCAATTTGTATTTGTGAATCACCTGATGAGCTAAAAAAATATTGTCAGCAGTATTTCTATTTTTAACAAGAGCTCCTTGATTTAAATTAATCAAGTATTGCAGTATTTCCCTCAATCTAACACACAGAACCTTAGTTATGACTTTATACAGCATAGAACAACAAGAGATGGGTCTTAAATATGAAGCAATTTCAGGGTGATTACCTTTGGAATGAGTGCTATGATAGCTCTGCTGAATTCCATTGGTATTACCTCCCCTGCAAAAAAAAACAGTTTACAACTTTAACAAAGTGCTCTTCTGTGAAATCCCATGTCTCCCTTAAAAAGTGACTTCCATACCAACATATCCTTAGCTTTTACTGGCTTTTATCCCTTTCAATGCTTTGTAAACTTTTTCCCCTGTGATTTCTGCATTTAAAATCATTTGTTGTTGTATATTCAGTACTCCCCTTTCTTTCGCTATTGCTTCCTCACGTTTTGTTGTTCTTCTCTTTGCCAATCCCAGTTGCTTTTGAAAAATTGCTATCAGATGTTTCTCCAATTCAATCCCCTCCACAAGTTCACTCTCATGTTTAAGACATACGATTTTATTCTGGTATTGCCTTTGTTTCATTCTAGCATAAAATATTTTTGTTGGTCTATCCACATCCTTCATCCACTGGATTTTTGCTCTTTGTTGCAGAAATTTAAACTCTGCATCCTCCAAATTCAATATTTCTTCTCTTTTAACTTGCTCTTCCTCCTGTTTAGCTACTGATCCTGGATCTAAATACATTCTTTCACTTGTGGTAACCCACTCATGTTGTGTCATTGCAGTCATCTTCTCTATCTCTGGGAATTATTTCTTATATAATTCTTGAAGTGGTCTTTCCAACCTAATCAAATTTTTCCTTAAGTCCAATACTGTCTCCCTTCCTCCACAAAGTGTTCAATAATGGTCTAAACTGTTTAGATTAATTCCACATATTGAAAAACTTGAAGTGCTTTCTTTTAGCACTCTCCATTTTCTTAATTCTGATCATCAAAGGGAAGTGGTCAGGGATACTGTTAATTCTTACGATGCATAGAGACTCATTAAAACTTTGTGTCCAGCTTTGATTTATCAATGCTCTATCTATTTTGCTCAATCCCCTATCGTCCTCCTGTTATCCCAGGTATACTTGGGCCAAGTGTTTTCAATTCTTGAAGTTTCAGTTTAGCTACTATCTTCTGGAAGTCCCCCATTTCTGCAGGTATGACACTATTTCCCCCAATTATGTCCTCAATATTTAAAGGTGCATTGAAGTCACATAGAATTATCCAAGGACCATCTCTGCCATTCTTTAAGTTTTCCAGCTGCTTTCATAACTCATTCCTTCCATCTGTATCATTTCTCCCGCATACAACTGTTACAAAGAACCTCTTCCTGAAACCCGTCATCTTTACCTCCATATCCATTAGTTGTTCTTATTGTGTTAATCCCTGCACTTGAAACATATCTGAATTCCATCTCAGCCGTATTTTACCTCCCTTTACTGTATGCCCATTAGACTAAAAGTTCCAGCCTAATCCCATTGATTTCTAAACCTCCATTTCTTTCTCCTTTTTCATTTTAGTTTCTAGCAGTCCTAAGAAACCTACCTTACTTTTATGTACGAAGACCCTAATTTTTTTTTTGTTTTTCCTTGCTATTTACACCCCAAATATTCCATACCATCATTGCTCATTCATCATCAGGTGGACCTCCCAGTTCAGTATCCCTTCTCCACTGCATTCTCCTCTATCTTCCTGCATTTTCCCTCCTGATTTCCTTCCATCGTTTCTCAGCAGTAATCCCTTACTTCTTCCTCCAATGTCCCCTGCATTCTCCTGCTTTCCTTGTATCTTTTCATTTTCCTTTCCTTCTTTCTCCACCCTTCCTGCATTTTTCTCCACTTCTCCCTTAGGTACATATTCCTTCCTTACTATCTGTTTACCACCAGTTTTTTGTGCTTCCATTTTCCTACATGTTTCTGTAAAATGGCCAAACGGTGAACATTTCTGACAGCAAACGGGCGACCATTCAAAAACAATCTCCTATTTTTGAGTGATTTCATTCTCTTCGATATATGAAACAAACTTTGAGACGGTGTCACATATTTTGACTTCAACCTAATCTCGTGCTTCTGTATGATTTCATTCTCATCAATATATGAAACAGACTTTGAGCAGTGTCATATATTTTGACTTCAACATGCACTCTTGCATAACTCAATCTATCAATTTCCATAGTTGCTCTATCCAGTTTCAATGACCTCCTTACAGCACTAACTGTTCTGCTCAATAGTTTAGGCTGCCAGTATACTATAGGAATATTAGGTAGTTGGATCCAGACTGGTACCATTTCAAGCATTACTTCATATATGTCTTTAGTCCACTCAGATACTATCACAGGTTTACTATCAAATAAAAACATACCCTTTTCCACTGCAATATATCTTTGCTCTTTCAACTTAAATTTCACCATAAACAACCCATTTCGAATCTTCCACATCCTCTGAATCTTGTTCCTCCAGATTCTATAGCAAAAAACTTCTACTACTTGAAAGGGAGGAAATTACCCAAGAATCGACAAAGTATAGTAGCATCCAATGTTTTAATATTTTATCCTCTACTTCATCCTCTGGGATTTTAGCCATTTTAACACCATTCATATCGATAAAGGAATAGGATTTTATCCCACCACTAGTATAATCTTCAAACAGTGATTTCCATCGTTTGGGTTCATCTCCGTTCAATTTGAGATCAGAATGATTTAGCTCCTTCATCTCCTCTTCTTCCTTCTCCACATTCTTAGCCTAGCTCATTATCTTCACTGTGCTCACCAATTTTAGTTTATCAGCAATTACCCTTATCAATTCCTTCGGCGTATTCTCAATAGCATCTTCTTTTCTGAAATGGGGTTTACTTTCTTCCTCCTTGCATACCTGCTTCCAGTGTTCTAAACGGCGGCGCCTAGGCGGTCCTAGGCGGCGCCTAGGCGCCACCAAAACGCCCAGATTAGGGCCTATTCGGCGACATTAGGCGTTTTCGCCTCTGGGCGGCGCCCAGACCCGCCTAATCGGGTCTAGGTGCTAATCGGGGGTCTGGGCAATTTGGTTTATTCGGTTTTTTTCTTAAAAGTTCAAAACCGAAACCGACCCAAACCATTTAAATTATCCAATTTAACCGAACCGAATTCAAAATTCGGTTTCGGTTTAAAACCAAATGAACCGAATTAATTTCAAATTTTATCAAATTAAATTTAATTAAATTAATTTTGGACCATACCAAAAGCCCATAAATATACTAAAATTTTAACTCCAAATAAATAATTTTGGCCCAAAAATTAAGGCCAAATAATTTCGGCCCAAATAATTTCAACCCAACAATTGCCAATTGCATCTCAAAGCTGATGCTTTGGCTTTGCTGTGGATAAAAGGAGCAGTGAGTGGTATTTATAATGCAAGATTGGCTTTAGGTTCCTTCCTTTTGCCGATGTGGGATAAATGTGTTGCTGCCTGCCTGCCTTCGCCTTGCCTTTGCCTATGCCTTTTGCAAGATTGCTGCCTTTGCCTTTGCCTTTTGCAAGATTGCTGCCTTCGCCTTTGCCTTCATTTCCACCTTTTCTTCCGTTGTTTTTTTTATTGAATATATTATGAGTCTATCTCTTAAAATACGGTCTTTCCATAAGTCATGGAAATATTATGGTTTAAAATGCAAATTAGAAGAAATGAAGATAAAGTTTATGGGTTGAATGAATTGGGTTACAAACTTTATAACTACTACACGTTGTATAATAAAATTTTAATATTGCAACTAAGACATTTTACTTTGTATTATTATAATTAAACTCTATCTTTCCATAAGCCTATGGAATATTGGAAACACGGTATTTTCAAAGATTTTTTCATTTATTATTACATTATTTAATTTGAGGAGTATTTTGTGACTGAGGATTATTTAATACCGTTTGATCTCAAATCCTTTTTATTATTATTACCCTATTAATTTGACTTATGTTTTTACTTTTTCCATACATGATGAATGTGTTTATAATATATTCTGGCAAAGTCTTGGGAAAGACGGTCTTTCTATAGGTTTATGGAAAGACGAGATTTAATTATAATAATAAAAGGTAAAAGGTCTTAGTTGCACTATTAAAATTTTAGTATGCAACATATAGTAGTATGTAATATATATATTCATTTGTGTCGTTTATCATGAAATTTTCGTTCTTGTATTGTATCATTTGTATGTAATCTAAGTTATTGTGACTTGGGAAATAGGTTTTTATTTTATTTTTAAATATAATTTGTATTATTTTATTAATTATATATAAAAAATAATTAAATAATACAAATCCACCTAGACCGATTAATCCCCGATTAATCCCCTAGGCGCTAGGCCCCAGCAAACCGCCCGACTAGCGCCTAGCGATTTTTAGACCACTGCCTGCTTCAATATCTGACCAACACTCTCTTTTTCTCTACCCTTCTTTTCCTTTGTTAAAACTCACTGCGATTTCCTTTTCTTGCTTCCTGATTTCCCCTTGGTTTCATTCAACATAATATTACTTGTTTTAACTTTTAAAATACAATATTTAAATTTTATAAAAAATTATAATATTTAAGGTAAAAGCTATTGTGGATTGTCCATAAGCTTATTGAAAGGTCGTCTTTCCTAAGACTTTCTCAATTTAAATTAACACAAAGTCTTATTTTAGGCAGCCTAAACTTTAGGCTGGGGATTATTGTGCAAGTATAAGAAATTTTATTTGGGATGAGATTTTTTCTAAACATATGCTGATAAATTTAGGGACCGACTGTGCAATTATCATAATACTATATATATATCACAAAAATATCAGCATTTTCATTTTTGTTTCTCCTCCTACAATCAAAAACTGTATCCGGTTGATGGTTACCACCGGCTTCTACCAGTTTCTGCCCGTATCTCACCAGAATATCACCGAAATCCACGCCTCCACCGGTATCTCACTGCAAATCACCGCTGCCGCCACGAAACCCTAAGTTCTGAGATCGTGAAACCCTAGGTGTTCTACAGATCCATTGTCACGCTCTGGCATTTGTGCAATGATCGACGATGATTGACGTTTGTGGTCTAATATCATACATCGATTGATGAAAATAGGCATTTGCACTCTGATCGGTGGCGGAGGGCGTTTGTGTGACGCATAAGGCATCGGTTACAAGAAGATCTGTGCGACAGAGAAGGAGTGACATCGAGCATAGCGGCAGAGCACAGCGTCGATCGATCTATAGCGCTTGACCAGAGGTGACGACGGTGCTGCGATCGGAGGTGATAACGGCGTTGCGAATGGAGGTGACAACGGTGCTGCGATCGGAGGTTTCGTCATCGCTTCGATCTTTGATGACGACCGCGGTGCAACAACAAAGGAAGAAAACGATTGAGGAAGACGACTGGAGTGCAGAAAAAAGGCACGTGAGATGCACATGCCTGAAGGAAGAAGACGGCGCGCGTGCATCTCACGCGCGATCGGAGATGATGACATCGCTTGACGGCAATGGCGGAAGTGAACGGCGGTGGCACCAAACTGTGGCGGTAGACAGTGGCGAACTGAGGTTTTGCTTCATGAGAGGTGAGGTTTAATATTTTGTTTTACTTTTTTCAAAGACTTGGTGAGGTTTAATATTTTTTTGGATGAGTTTATATTATCAAAGATTGTTTGGTCTAGTGGTTGGTACTCTTGTTGTTGATGTCAGAGGTTTGGGTTTTAAGTCTGAGTGTGACCTTTATTTTGAAGACTTTATGTTCTTGATGTACATGCTAATATTTAATATTATTTGACTAAGTCCATGTTCTATAAGAGTCTTTAATGTAGTTGTTATTTCTCTAGACTTTGAGGTTAGAGACCTGGGCAAATTACACTAGTTTCTTTTTTTCGAAGAGTTTTTATTCTTGAGTTAATGTAGCTTTTTGTTGATGTTTTTAGCCATTTTTTTCTTATGTTGATATTTTATTATTCGTGTGAGATTTAATTGATACGAGTTGAGGCTTTGTAGTTTTTTGGGTAATATGGTTGATATTTGTAGTTTTTTTATTTTCTCATGTTAATGTTTTTCATTTTCCGGCTGAGGTTGGTAATAGGAGTTGATGTTTGCGTGTCTTTTGTCTTATGTTGATGTTTTTCATTTTCCGGATGAGGTTCAGGTGTTAGGAGTTGATGTTTGTAGTTTTTGGGTGATATAGGTTGATATTTGTAGTTTTTATTTATAAAAAACATTTAATGATGTTTTATGATTTTTCAAAGTGAATGATTTATACTCTTCAGGTACCATAGCTTCTTTGTTGATGTAATCAGTTTTTCCCCCTCATGTTGATGTTTTTTCATTTTCTATGTGAGCTTTAGGTGATAGGGGTTGATGTTTGTAAATTTTTTGGTGATATGGTTGATGTTTTGTAGTTTTTTTCCTTATGTTGATGTTTTTCATTCTCCGGGTGAAGTTTAGATGATAATAATTGACGTTTTTAGCTTTGGGGTGATATGGATTGATGTTTATATTTTTTAAAAAAATAATTATAATTTAAGCTTTGTTGATATTTTTATGATTTCCAGTTGATTTTTTGTTAGTTATAGTTGATAATTTTTCAATTTTTATTTGATTTTGTATATATTTTTTGCTACAATTTTTTGGTTGATGTTTTATGATTTTTTTTTGATGTTATGCTATATTTTGCTGATGTTTATAATTTTTCAGTTCGCCGATCATATTGCTTTTTTTACTTTAAAAACATTTTAAAAATATTTTTTGAATTGTTTTTGCAAATTGCAGATGGAGGAAAAATGATGGAAAAAAATTGGATAGAAAAACCCTTGAAAAAATATTAGCATTAGGTCCCTATAAAATAATTAGAGATTGTGATTTTATTTTTCCAGATAATTCAATTTATTTGGCTTGTTCTTTAACCCAAAAACCAAATTCTGAATTTAGATTGATTTATTTGGTTTTCTTCATAATATAGTACATTTTCTAATATTCGAATTGAATAAACCAAAACCTGATTAAATTTACTTAACATCCACCCCTATGTTGAGTTATTTACGCTTCCTAATTTTGTTTTGGCAGTATACCAATATAACCATATCTACTTGAGTAAGTGCCAATATAACCCTCAAATAATTTTTAGTGGAAAAATAACCCTAACTAGTTGATGAAATTGTCAATATAACCTTAAAACACTATTTCTGGCATTGACTGGTGTTGACCACACTTAAAATGACTAAAATGCCCTTTAACCTAAAACCTAAAGTGTGTGGACAAATTTGCCCTCAAATCACCATGACCACCACCACCCTACAACCATCTCACCACCACCACCTTACACCCCCACCATTGTCCCCTACAGCCATCCTGCCGCCACAACCTTACACTCCCACCACCGTCCCGTACGACCATCTCGCCACCACTATCATACACCCCCACCAATGTCCCCTACAGCCATCCTGCCAACACCATTAGCCAGCCTCGCCACCGTCCCCTATAGCCATCCTGCCAACACCATTAGCTAGCCTCACCACTGTCCCCTACTGCCGTCCCGCCACCACCACCTTACACCTCAACCACCGTCCTCTACAGCCATTCCGCCACCACCGTCCCTTACAGCCATCCCGTCACTACTAGCAGCTAGCCCCACCACCGTCCCCTACAACCATCCTGCCATCACCATTAGCCAGCCACACCACTGTCCTCTATAGCTATCCCGTCACCATCATCAGCCAGTCCTGCCACCACTCGACGAGTCTCCTTCTCCAACGACCTCACTTCCCCGGTCGAGCTCCCCCACTATTCTCTTCAGATCCGCCCGAACGAGCTCCCCTGCCACCACATCGAGACCCACCGGTGAGCCTCCTCCGACGAATATCCCCTTCCCCAATCGAGCACCACCATTGTGCTCTTCAAATCCGGTCGACCGACCTTCTTTTCCCCGGTCGAGCTCCCCCGCCGCCACCTCGAGACCACCGGCGAGCCTCCTTCTCCGACTAATATCCGCCCATCGTTCTCCATCATTACTAGTGGCAGGCCGAGGGTTCCCAGCGAAAGGAGAAATAAATACGGGGAAAGAAAGAAAAGAAAAGAAAATTAAGGGTTTTGGAGGGTATAAATGTAATCCCTCCTTTATTTCAATTTTTTTAAAAAAAATATGGGGGTAAAATAGTCTTTTTAATGAATTCCGGTCAAAATATGTTGGAATGGGTAAAATTGCACTTACATAAACTATATAGGGTTATATTTGCACTTTCAATTATCAAAAGATTATAATGGCACTTATGTATACTAGATAGGGTTATAAAAGCACTTTTTTTCTTTTGTTTTTCTCTTTTGATGGAACTGTGATTTAATTTCTTTCAAAACTGAACCAAATTTTACAAATTGTTCACCCGATTTCTTCTAATATACCTATTACACTTTAAGCCATAAACAAAAAATCTTTACTATTAAAAAACACAGTTCTTTGGTATTTTGGGATTTGCCTCCAAAGCATCTTTTATTCCTCTCCAACCATAATGTTATAATAACCCGCCACCAACAGTCTGAATCTCCTTTTATGATCCCTCATGTTATAGCTATAGTAACAGAACCTCCGAACATTTCTCAAGCCATTAAACAAAGCAATTTATTGATTCTGGAATACCTTGTTTGTGTACTCGCAATGTATAAATGAGTGAGCAGAGTTCTCATCGATTCCGTCATCACAAAGCAACCAGTGAGGTACTCCAACCTGAATGTGAAAACCCCTTAATCTGTCATGTGTAGAGAGTCTTCCCAGCGCAAATCATCCAGAAGAAGAAAGAATGCTTGGGCAACAATTATTTACACCAGATTGCTTTCGAGATTGCATATTCCTGCATTTTACCTTGCAAGTGCACATGGGAGGCCATCGCCGTGCCTCTCAGAAATAGTATTTATATGTCCAAGTTACGGCTAACTACTAAATAGTAGCTAGTGGTAAAACGGGGTCGTCCACGAGAAAAATGGGGTTTTATCAAGTGTTAAAGCGTAGTTAAAAGGCACACGAAGAAGTCACTCTACGTGTGTGGTTACAAAGTTGAGGGGTTTGGTTTTGGAAAACACTACAGCTACTTTAAGCAACTAAATCAACAAACTATTCAAGGTAACGATGCAAACAAGATCACAATTAGCACAAATGATGTAACTAAGATTATAGCGAGTCTTAGATGCAATCGGTTTATATTTCTAGTCGTCCTTTAATCATCGATTAATTATCCTATTTTTATGCATTAACCACATATTGTGGGGGAACTTGTCAACATCTTTCGAGTGAAGACATTTCTCACCTCTCCTCGGTTATAGTTAGAGTGAGTGATCGGCGACACACAATAACCCTTACCCTCGGGTCACTCTAGACGATCGGCGTCATAGACTTCCTCGAGAATAGCAATACACATGGAGACCCAACACAACTACCATTATGTCCTACAAGCGAGAAACATATAGATAGCACAAGTATATCTATTAATAACAACTACGAGGATCAGCATTCATGCTAATCGTTATTAGTGAGCCACAATGATAATTAGTCAAACTCATTCAAATCCATCCCAAGTTTAAGCAATTTCATTAATCAGCAATCATAATTAGTTGTCACTCATAATTACAACCTAGTATTGACCAACAATAATCACATTGACAAAAAGTCAAAGTCTTCCGGGTTTGACCAAAACCTAGCAAAGAATCAACCCATAATCATCAACTAGTTGATCATCCTAATATAAATCATGCATTAATCACACAAGAAAGTACCAAACATGGTTGATAATCAAAGCACAAAATAGGATAAACCAAATCTCATAAATCCATATTAGAAATGCTTACCAATTGCTCCCAAGATTAAATCTAGCCTACATAATAAAAACCCATAACAAATCTAAAAGAATTCATGGAAGAGATGCAAAAATTAAGAAAAGATGAAAAAAAAAGGGGTTCGGAGGCCCCAAAGTCGGGCTAACACAAATGGGGAAGAAGGGGGCTATTTATAGTCCAAGAAAATATTGAAAAAAGGACAAAAATGTCAAAATCTGGGCTGATTCTGCGGCCCGCACTACATCGGTGCGGCCCGCACCATGTCTTCTACCCTCTTCTTATTTCCTTCACTATGAGTGAACCGCTGATCTGCTTTGGGCGTTCTTGTAGACGTTTTTATAGTACTCGCAAAGACGAATGAAATGATGCCATCTATGGACACTAATACATCTTGGATAATTCTCATAAATTGGCTACAAAAAACTCGAATCATTCTTCCTCCGCTATTTTTCCTTCCTTCTTCAATATATCTTCTACCACTTTGTAGATGCCCTACAATCTTCTACTATCCTTGTGAATGAGCTTCACTAAACTACTCCAAAGTGCTTATGAGCAATCTGCAAATTAAGCTCACAAAAAGGAATCTAGATGCTCGTAAGGACAAAAAAATCATTAGAATCAAAATAGATTACAAAATGAAGGATTTAGATACGAAAACCAAAAATGGTCATCTAAGCCCCTTATAATGTAAACCTACCTACATCTAGCAATCTTCCAACAAAAAGATGACAAAAGAGATGTTAAATACTTTGGAAAATACATGCATTTGATGTTTTATCAACACATAAGCTAAAGCAATTCTAAACTTTCCTTTAACTGCAAACATGTTCAAATTTTCTCCAACACTCCTATTTAGCTCCATCAGAGTTTTCCACCTATAACTGCTATCCACCTTAGCTTTACAGTCTTTCAACTCATTTCCCTTCATATAGAATTCTTGCACCCATTTAACCCAAAGATTATCCTTTTTGGACTGAATTTCCCACAAATATTTCCATAACAGAGCTCTATTCCACGGGAAAGTGTCCCTTAATCCTGCACCCCCATTGTTCTTGTTTCTGCATAAGATGTCCTAAGAGTTAGGGACAATTTGTTTTGAACCTTCAGAGTGACCTCATAGAAAAAAATTTCAAAGGCTTTCAATAGCATTATGAACATACATAGGGAGTTGAAACATACTCATCCAATATGCTGATATGCTGAGATGGACAAAGTTAATATTTTAAATCTTGGCAAAATAAGATAAGTTCTTGCTGCTCCAAGGTTTTTTATCCAGAAATGTTTTGACAGCTCTTTATATTCCATCTGATACCTTATAGAGGCAATCTCAAGTATGATACTGGCAGGTCCCCATATTTCACATTCAGAACATCCCGCAGATACTGAGCTTCTATGGCATTTATCTTGGAGAAAAAAATTTGATACTTTGATGTGTTTATGGAAAGACACGTAGTGTCTTTGAATATATTCAGCACCTCCTAAATTACAGCAGCTAATTTCAAATTTGCCTTACTAAAAATAATCAAATCATCATAAAACAATAAACATTGTACCCTGGATTTCTTACATTTCATTGATAGTCTATTAGTCTCTTGTGAAAAAGAGTTGCTAACAACCTTGAAAAGTATTCCATAACAAGCACAAAAATGAGTGGAAAACTTGGTCCCCCTGTTTAACCCCCCCTCTTAGTTGTAAAAGGATTTGTAAAACCCCATTCAGAGCAATACTAAAAGAGGATTTTTCCAAACACCTTTGATCCAGCTAATGAAAATCCCTAGTAGCTTCAGACTTTACAAAGATCGTAAAGAAAATCCCACTCCAGACTATCAAAAGCTTTCTGAAGGTCTACTTTTAGATACATCTTGAAGCCCTATTATCTTCCAATTATAAGTGTGTAATAATTCTTGAGTAATCAGTATGTTATGTGAAATAGACCATCCATATACAAATGCTCCTTGATTCTCAAAAATCTGAAAAGGAAGAATTGAGTTTAACCTAGCAGTTATTACCTTAGTGATGACTGAAAGGAATTTTCCAACTTTATTTTCTATTACCATTTACAAAGTAATATATAGGTGTTTACATATGAATGATACAATGAATCTGGACTAGTTCTAAATATAGACAAGATAAATCTTGATTAATTAGAAATTCATCAAGATCAATCACAATCAATCACAATCAATCACGATCAATCACGATCAATCACGATCAATCACGATCAATCACGATCTTCTATTATCACACCCCCCCTTAAGCGAAGCGTCGGGTTGACTGAGACACAAAGTTTGGACCTGAAGAAGTCAAACAATGCACGATTAAGCCCTTTGGTGAAAATGTCCGCAACTTGCAGCATAGTGGAGACATGACTAACACGAAGTTTTCCAGCAGCCACCAATTCCCGTACAAAATGATAGTCAATATCAATATGCTTGGCTCGTTTGTGAGCAAAAGGATTCTCAGCAAGAAAGATAGCACTGTTATTTTCACATAGAAGCAGAGGCGAGCCCTGCAGCGAAAACTAAAGATCGCGAAGAATATGCAACAACCAAACCACCTCCGAGGTTGTGTTAGCAAGAGCTCGATATTTGGATTCTGAGCTCGAGCGAGAGACTGTAGGTTGCTTCTTGGCACTCCACGAGACCAAGTTGCCACCAAGAAAGACCGCATAGCCATAGGTGGACCGACGGGTCTCCAAGCAACGCGCCCAATCAGCATCCAAATAGGCAATAACCTCCGAAACGCCACCAACTCCAAAGGTTAGACCACAATGTAACGTGCCTCAAACATATCGTAGAATCCTAGTGACAGCAGAAAAATGATCATCACGTGGATCCTGAAGAAACTGACTCACTGAATTGACCGCAAAGGACAAGTCAGGTCGAGTAATGGTAAGGTACTGAAGGGCGCCAACAAGGGAACGATACACCTTAGGGTTGTGAAATGGTCCACTCGTACTGCTATGAAGCTGGGACAGCGGCAAGAACGGAGTAGAGACCGGAGAATAATCCAACATCCCAGCTCGCTGAAGAATATCCCTAGCATACTTGGCTTGGCCCAAGAACAGCCATGTAGAGGTAGAGGTAACCTCTAAACCAAGAAAATAGCTGAGAGAACCCAAGTCCTTGACAGAAAATTCACGATTAGCACGGACAATGAACCGCCGAATAGCAACACTGTTGTTCCCAGTGAGAATGATATCATCAACATAGACCAGAAGATAAAGAACAATAGTGCCCTGAGAGAAGACAAACAGTGAAGGATCTAAAAGACTACCAACAAAACCCATGCCTGACGAACAAACTGAACCGGTCAAACCACGCCCTGGGTGCCTGTTTGAGTCCATAAATGGCCTTCCGTAAGCGACATACATGATGAGGGCAAGCAGGATCCTGATAACCAGCCGGCTGAGCCATGAAAACAGGAGTATCAAGAACACCATTAAGAAAGGTATTCTTGACGTCCAACTGATGTAAAGGCCACTTCCTCATGGTGGCAATGGTAAGGACAGTACGAGCAGTGGCAACCTTAATCACCGGACTGAAAGTATGATCAAAGTCAAACTTCGGTATCTGAGAATATCCTTGGGCCACCAGAAGGGCCTTATAACGATCAATAGAGCCATCCTGGCGGTACTTTAGCCGATAAATCCACTTAGAGCCAACAATATTAACATTCGGAGGACAAGGCACCAACTCCCACGTCTGCTTACGGCGAAGAGCAGCCATTTCCTCATCCATAGCAGCAACCCATCTTAAATCTTTCGCCGCGGCTCGAAAATGACGTGGTTCCTTCTGCTCCAAAAGTTCTGCAACCAATCCTGTTGCCACAAAATCTAGGCCAAGATTACGGGCAACACGTGTCCCATCCCGTAAACGAGTGGTCATGGGATGAGGATGGGGCACCTGAGGAGTCGGAGAAGCACTTCCAGAGGAACCGTCCGAGGAACTGGCCGATGCTGAACTGGAACTGATGCTGGAGAGGACAGTCGAACCACTAGAGGGATCAGTCAGTGTGGTCAAAGAAGCAGGAGATCGTGGTGGTGTAACAACCACATCCTCAGCAGGGGCAATCATCGGTGCTGCAGTCTCAGATGTGGACGAGGAATCTGGACACACCGAACAAGGCAAAGTCGGTGAAGCCAAAGCAGGATCAGGGATGGTGATAGACAAGTCTAAATCAGTAGGGTCTAAAAAAGATGAAACATCCAGGGATGAAAACTGAACCTCCGAAGATACAGTGGAAAAGGGAAAGTGAGACTCATCAAATCGGGCATGTCGAGTCATGTAAGTACGTCCGGAGGTCGTATCCAAGCATTAGAACCCCTTATAATGTGCACTGTAGCCAATGAAGACACATGGAAGACTGCGAGGGGCAAGTTTGTGAGCTGCAGTCGATCGAACATATGGAAACACACGACACCCGAAAGGATGAAAGTTGGAGTATTCTGGGGGCCGACCAAATAGAACCTCAAAAAGAGAGATGTTATTAAGAACAGGAGTGAGTAGGCGGTTAATAGTGAAAACTGTAGCACTAAAGGCATCATCCCAGTATGAGATAGGTATGTGAGAGTGGAGAAGCATGGACAGCCCCATTTCCGTTATGTGTCAATGCTTCCGTTCAGCCCTACCATTCTGCTCTGGAGTGTATGGGCATGACACCTGATGATGAATGCCACGAGCCCCAAAGTGTGACTGCAACCTGTTATTGATAAACTCGGTGCCACCATCGTTTTGAAAAACTTTGGTGCGGGATGAAAACTGATTCTCCACGAATGCTTCGAATTGAAAATAGATGTCAACAAAGTCTGATTTGCGACGAAGAGGATAAAACCAGGTAAATCGCGAGTAATCATCCACAAACACAGCATAATAAGCAAAACCACTTCCAGATAAGGCTGGAGAAGGCCCCCATAAATCACAATGAATTAAGTCAAGAACATGAGCAGCGCGCTTAGAATTCTCAACAAAAGACAATTTCTGACCCTTTGCCATAGCACAAGTTTCACAAATACCAGGTTTAGAAAGCACAGAAGTAAGAGTTAAATACCCATTCTTGTTCAACAAAGAAACAGTGCTAGAGGACACATGTCCTAATCGAGCATGCCAAATCTCAAAAGATGCTCTATTATTGTTTTGTCTAACAAATGACAGAAGTGCTTCTTCACCACGGTCCAGCATATATAGGCCATCCTCAACATGTCCCTGCCCTAGAATTGCCCTGTGACCTTGTGGTGAATGACAAAAGACTGATCATCAAAGGTAATAATAGCACACAGATCACGAGTAAGCTTTCTAATTGATAAGAGATTCTTAGCAATTGCAGGCACAAGCAGCACATCAGATAAATGTAAGGTAGAACTAATACGAGCATTACCAATACCAGCAATAGCAATAGACGCACCATTACCAATAGAGACAAGAGTGTTACCATTGTACGGAGTGACACTCGATAGATCGGAGGCAAAAGAGCTCATATGATTAGTCGCTCCTGAATCCATATACCAGTCAGGGATCGATGAAGTAGCACTCGAGGCAGAATACTGAGGTGCTGCAATAGATGGTTGAGTGGGATATGCTGAAGGAGCAGAATACTGAGGTGCTGCAAAACCTGGTGGTGTGGGAAGCGCCTGAAGCATTGGAGGAGCATACTGCAGATAGTGCTGAACAAGATGAGCCTGAACTGCCTGAGGATCATGACCAACATAAGGCGAGTACTGCTGCTGAACATAAGGCTGAGGAGCCGAAGCCATAGGGCGAGGATTGGCCGAAGGACACTGACTAGCAATGTGACCGAAACCCTCACAGGTATAACACTGAATTGGAGACCCATATGCAGCAGATCTAGACCAGGACCCACGGCCAGAACCCTTCCAGGAGCCTCTACCACCACGTCGGCCACCGGGACGGCCATTTCCAGCTGCGCTTGGTGCCCACGCGCCACTGTCACGTGCAGGTTCCGCCGGCGCGTGAGGACACGCGCCGCCCACGGCTGACTGCTGGTCTAAACCAGCTTCTCCCTGCTGCTGTACAGAAGCCACAAAAGCAATTGGACCAGAATTTACTTGTCCTTGGACACTATTCAACTGTGTTTTCTCCACATTAACAATAAAAGATTCATATCCCTTAGCCTCATCAACCACAGTCATATAATCAGGAAGTGGCTTACGGGCAGCAATAGGTGCACTAAAATGCTTAAAGTCAGCCCCCAAAGCATTAAGAAACCAAATCAATTTCTCACGATTACTAGCTGGTTCTCCCATGACAGATAATTGATCAAAAATTTTCATGAAGGAAAGGTGAAACTCATGAACAGTACCATTTTTTCGGATGATGCCGACCTGTTGGCGGAGACTGAAGGCTGCAATGGCAGTACTGTGTTGATATGCCATGGCGAAGGCATCCCACATCTCCTTCGTGGTGGTGCACTGCGAGATTTCGTTCTTGCCATCGGAAGAGAGAGAAGAATAAAGCACACTGCAGACTCGTTGATCATCAGCAACCCAATCATCATAGACAGCCTTGGTCTTATCAAAGACCTCTCTAGCTTTGAGAAACGCAACATCATCAGGCGGAGAAGAGGAGGAGGAAACCGGTGTCTGCATCACTAGGAAATTTGGGCAGGGACTAGAACCATCAAGATGACCATACAATCCCTGCGGTCTAAACACATATTGAACCTGCTGCTTCCATTGCAGGTATGTGTTAGCATCCAACTTCGTATTGAGTAAATGGATCATGGTGTTGAGGGACAACCTGTCTGAATTCTTGTTGTCAGCCATGATCGAGAAAAAAAAATCGATTGAAGAAGAAGAGGGGAGAGGGGCGGCCGAATGAAGAAGAAATAGGGGAGGTCGAAAAAATTGAAACTGTGGGGAGAGAGGATCAGCAACGCTCTGATACCATGAAAGGAATTTTCCAACTTTATTTTCTATTACCATTTACAAAGTAATATATAGGTGTTTACATATGAATGATACAATGAATCTGGACTAGTTCTAAATATAGACAAGATAAATCTTGATTAATTAGAAATTAATCAAGATCAATCACAATCAATTACAATCAATAACGATCAATCACGATCTTCTATTGTCACAGTGACTTTGTAAATTGTTGAGCAGCAAGAATTGGTATGTAGTCTGAAGCTGACTGGGGGTTTTCTTTCTTTGGAAGCAAAGAGATAACTATTCTGTTGAAATCCATGGGTGTTTCATCATTTCTGAAGAAGCCTTGGGCTATAACTGTAACATCGTTTCCATTTCTTGCTAAAGCTTTTTAAAAAAACTGACTTGAATAGTCATCATAACCTGGGCTTTTGTTTGGATGTATCTCTTGCAAAGCAACATAAACCTTCTTCTCACTATCTTATTTTATCAGTTCCATTTGCTAAGAAATATTTAACATTGAGACCCTTGCGACAACTTACTCATC
Organism: Rubia yunnanensis; assembly: GCA_037428765.1. NCBI lineage: Eukaryota > Viridiplantae > Streptophyta > Magnoliopsida > Gentianales > Rubiaceae > Rubia > Rubia yunnanensis. The sequence continues at coordinate 54,514,275 of CM075061.1, forward strand.
TATCTTCAGCTTCATGGGGGTGGAATTGCCCAGTAGCTTCATAAAATGCTTCACTAATATGCCTTCAACTTCCTCCTTTCATGTCACCAGTTTTTCTCCATCCATTAATTAGAGTATATGTTGCTTATACTGCTTGATTTTTTTCAAATAGTTGTAAAATACTCTAGAAGGCTGTCTCCTTCTCTAAGCCAGTCACATTTTGTCTTCTGTAATAAGAATTGCACTTCTGCCTAATATATATACCTAGCCTCAACCTTTATTTCTTGTCTTCCTCCTCCAATAACTGATCCTTTGGCTTCTCCCTCAAAACCTCCTGAAGTCAGTGATGAGGTTTGATCTCCTTCTTATGTCACTGGAGCTCTCTTCATTAAGCTATTTCAATAGTTGTTGCAGCATTCTCAGGTTGGCAGAGAGTTGATGCAAATTTCTTACTCGACATTTACTAACCAGGTTTGGACAATCCAGCTCCGTGTCAGCTTTTGCAACATTTTCACTACTCAAACTCAATGGAGGCATGGAAACTGCATCTTATGTGATAAGCTATGACAGTCCTCCTTTTATCTCCACAGCATCTTGATTTATCTCAGGAGAAATTACCGTTGAAGCCTTTTTTGGCTGATTGCCATACGCTTGACCTAGCTTGAATCCCATTTTCCCTTTCATCTTTCTCCATACACTAAGGTGTGATTGTGTTGTGATTGTTCGTTCTAACAACTCTACGCTTTCGTCTCGATCCGTTCATAGCATAGCACTAAGACATCGTTGAAAGTTTGATTCGAAAAACCATTTTCTTGAATTGCATGCAGTGTGTGAGATGAAAGAATCTACCTTGAGTGGGAAAAGAGAAGAAGGGAAGGGAACTCTTGTTTTGCAAATATGAAAGCTTGGTCTTGAAAGAGCAAGAGTACAATACATATAGATAAGAATAGTGAATGACTAAACTACCCTTAAGCTAAACTAATATAATTACATATATGTTAACATCCCCCCTCAAACTCACGATGCTACAGCAAGAAGCATTGAGAGTTTGTCTGATAAGAAACGAAAGCGAGCAGTGGAGTGAGCCTTTGTGAAAAGATCCGCAATCTGGAGAAAAGAGGGAACAAATGGCAATGAGATCGTACCAAGTTGCAAGTGATGGCGCGTGAAGTGACAATCAATCTCAATGTGCTTGGTGCGCTCATGAAAGACAGAATTGCGTGCAATGTGAATAGCACTCTGATTATCACAATGCAATGGAGTGGGTCGTGAAAGTTTGATGCCAAAATCAGATAGTAACCAACGCAACCAAACAATCTCAGCTGTAGTCGAGGCCATGGCACGATACTCAGCTTCTGTAGAAGAGCGAGAAATGACATCCTGTTTCTTACTCTTCCAAGAAATGAGAGAGTCGCCAAGAAAGATACAGAATCCGGTAGTGGATTTGCGATCCTCAACATCACCAGCCCAATCAGCGTCAGAATAAGCACGCAACTCCAAAGATGATGATGAAGGAAATAGGAGACAACGAAACTGGGTGCCTCGGAGATATCTGAGAATGCGAAGAACAGCAGCCCAATGAACCGATGTAGGAGCAGTGACAAACTGACTAACCACATGTACAGCATGCGCAATGTCTGGGCGAGTGACTGTAAGATAAACCAAGCTACCAACCACTGTACGATAAAGTGTGGGATCTGACAGAGGAATCCCATCATCCGGAGAGTAGTGAGCATGAGTCTCAAGAGGAGTGTCAACCGTCTTATTGTCTGTAAGACGGGCACGCTGAAAAATATCAGCTATATACTTCGACTGAGACAACAGATAACCCTTAGCAGAAGAAGCAACCTCAATACCCAAAAAATAACGGAGCACACCCAAATCTTTCATAGCAAAACAATAAGCCAAATCACGCTTCAATGATTCAATACCCTCGCAATCATCACCAGTAATAATCATATCATCAACATACAAAGAAAGGAGAATACGACCCTTACTTGTATGCTTGATGAACAAGGCCGAGTCATAAGAGCTGGGACGAAAGCCAAGAGAGGATACCACAGTGGAGAACTTCTCAAACCAAGCTCTAGGCGCCTGTTTGAGTCCATAAAGAGATCGGTGAAGCCTACAAACATGCCCCGGCTCATGTGGTACACCGGGAGGAGGAGTCATATAAACCTCCTCGTGAAGATCACCGTACAAAAAGGCATTTTTCACATCCATCTGTGAAATCTTCCACTGAGAAACAGAGGCAACTGCAATCAAGGTACGAATGGTGGTCATCTTGGCAACAGGAGCAAAGGTCTCATCATAATCCATCCCATGCTCCTGTGAATAGCCCTTTGCAACAAGGCGAGCCTTGTATCTCTCAACAGATCCATCAGACTTGGTCTTAATCTTATAGACCCAACGAGAACCAATGGTGTGCTTTCCCGAAGGCAAAGGTACCAAATCCCAAGTGTGAGTCTGATGCAGGGCAGCAAGCTCCTCAGCCATGGCAGCCTGCCAAAGAGGATTACAGACAGCCTCTCTATAGGATGTAGGTTCAGACAGAGAGTGAATGGAGACAAGAAATGAAGCAAATGAGGGAGAATAAGAAGAGTAAGCAAAATCAGGCTTCTGAGTGGACTTACAAATACGAGTAGACCGACGAGGGGGTGGATGCGCCGCAATCTCAGAAGATGGTGGAACAGGCGGTGAAGGCAATGGAGGGGGAGAGCTCGGAGGAGTATCTGTATTCAGAGGATCAGAGTCTGGTGGCGGAACATCATCGGTGGTGACATCAAAAGGATCAATGCAACGAAGATCTGACTGAGTCAACTGATGGGAACTACGTGGAACAGAGAAAAAAGGAATATGCTCTAAGAACACAACATGACGAGAAACATATAATTTTTGACTGATTGGATCAAAGCAACGATATCCCTTCTGACCACTACCATAACCCAAAAAGACACACAAGGCAGACTTTGGGGACAACTTAGAGCGCTCAACATGAGGTTTAAGGACAAAACAAGTGCAACCAAAAACACGCAACAAAGTATAATCAGGTGCAACCCCATACAGCCTCTCAAAAGGTGACAAACCTGAGTTGTGAGAGGTTGGAATTCTATTAATGACGTGTACAGCAGTGTGAATGGCTTCCCCCCAAAATATCCTAGGAACATCTGCTGACAACAAGAATGAGCGAGCTGTCTCAACCAGGTGACGGTGTTTCCTTTCGGCAACACCGTTCTGCTGAGGAGTATCCGTACAAGAAGTCTGACGTATGGTGCCATCAGAAGACAGAAGCTGGCAAAAAGCATTAGAGGTGTATTCACCTCCCAAATCACACCTAAAACACTTAATGACAGCAGAATGTTGTGTCCTAATAAGAGCTCTAAAATCACGATAAATATCCAAGAAATCAGATCTATGCTTCATAAGGTAAACCCAAGTATAACGAGTAAAATCATCAATAAAAGAGACGTAATATCTAGAGCCCCCTTTCGTAGGTACGGGAGAGGGTCCCCAAACATCAGAATGAACAAGATCAAAAGGAGCAAGAGATGATGAAGTACTGTTCTGAAAGGGTAAAGCAGAAAATTTTGCAAGTTTGCAACCACTACAATCAGAAATATCATGAGAGTTCAATGGTCCTAAAGCACCCGTAGAGGTTAGAAACCTTAAACGTGATGCAGAAACATGACCCAAACGAGAATGCCACAAATAAAAGAGTGAAGACGAACTACTCAAACGAAAAGATGACAAATCCACACTAGAGGCAGCAACATCATCTGACATTCTGAGGTGGTCCAAAACATAAAGTCTCCCCTGCCTATGGCCTGTCCCAATCATCATCTGAGATCGACGGTCCTGAATAAGACAATGAGAATCCGAAAACCAAACATTTAGACCAGAATCACACAATTGACCAACAGAACATAAATTTAAGGCAAGATTTGGTATATAGTAAACATGATCAAGAAGGATAGAAGGGGTGACAACAGAACCAATACCTTCCAATGGCATAGAAGTGCCATCAGCGGTCACAATAGGAAGCGACAAATGAGGAGATAATGAAACAAAAGACTCAGACTGAGGGGACATATGATGAGTGGCACCAGAATCTATGATCCATGTACCTGAGACAGATGATGATGGTGGCAAACCTGAGGGAGAGGCAGACATAGCATGAGGCTGAGGCTGTGAGGCGAGGAACTCCTGGATCTTCTCTAGCAGATGAGGATCCACAGAAGGAGCAGCCGCTAGTGCATTAGGCATCTGAGGTGGACGAGATGCCCAAGGAGCCACGGGCCGAGTAAGGGGCCGATAAGGAGGTCGTGGCTGATAAGGAGGCCGCGACTGTGATGGAGGAGGAGGACCACCACTGCGGGACAACAATGGACACTGAGACTTCCAATGACCCTTTTGATGGCAGAAAGCACACTCATCAGAAGAGACTCGAGCATAAGTACTAGATTTCCCACTTAAGGGTCGATGTGGGACAGCAAAAACTAATGACATAGGAAGGAGAGGAGTCTCCTTATCTCCCTTAGACTTAAGGCGAATTTCCTCAGCAAGCAACTCATTCACCACAGAATCAACCGAAGGCAGGGGACTACGATGGAGGATAGCCCCACGCAACCCCTCAAAGTCATTACGAAGGGCCATCAGAAACTGAACCAAACGCTGCTCTTCACGCCTCGCGATATAAGGCTCAAAGGCCCTCAATTCCTGGGACTCAGTGAGTGCCAACTGATCCCATAAGGAAGACATGGCAGAATAGAATTCCTGAATACTCAACTCATTCTGTCTAAGTGCTCGAATATCAGTCTCCAATTGGTATTGTTTTGCAAAGTTAGACTGTGTATAAATCCTCTCCAAATGCTCCCAAACCTCCTTTGCAGTCTCATACTTAGCCAACTGAGCACCAATCGAGTGAGTCACGGAGTTATTAATCCAAGTAAGAATCTTCGCATTCCCAGATTCCCAAGTATCCGACAAAGTATCATAATCCTCAACTCCTAACGTAGGCAGTCTCTTCACACCAGAGATATACCCCCACAAACATTTGCCACGCAAAAAATTCCGCATCACATAGCTCCAATGCGAGTAATTCTTACCGTCCAATTGCACACTAATTGACTGAAGGGAATCATCCCTACCACCCACCATGATTACAATTCCAGAAATTCAAATGCACAAATAACACAACCAAATCCGAGAGCAATAAACTGGTCGAAAATAACTCAATCACCAAATCGACAACAACTATAAGCCCCACAATCAGAAATCCAACAATCACAAACCCAAACGATCCCAACAATAAACTCCAATTAGAAAAACCCCAAATCAATAGCAAACCCTAAATACGCATACCAACAATCCAAGCAAACAGCCCCAATTCGAAAGAAATTGAACAACCCAATACCAATAATCCAAATATCAACTGTAAGATCCGAAAAATACCTTCACGAAGAACACAAGTCCTCCCCGCACCCCCCAGCGAACTCACCGCCGAGTTCGATCAGCGCTGTTGGGCATCGAATCACAATCTACTCCAAGAATCACAACCAATGCTCTGATACCATGTGAGATGAAAGAATCTACCTTGAGTGGGAAAAGAGAAGAAGGGAAGGGAACTCTTGTTTTGCAAATATGAAAGCTTGGTCTTGAAAGAGCAAGAGTACAATACATATAGATAAGAATAGTGAATGACTAAACTACCCTTAAGCTAAACTAATATAATTACATATATGTTAACACAGTGAAGGTGTAATCACACACGCTAGCACAGTAAATCAACTCTCCTATGTTAATACGAGTCTCTTGTGCCTTAACAGTTAGACCAACTATGACAATACTCATTTTTATAACTTTAAATGTCTGATTATAATTATTCATATTCTAATATATATTTTAAAAGTTTTTAAAAAATTATTGGAATATCATTCCAGTAAAGGAAAACAAACATCAAATCACACTATTAATTATATTTTTTACAAAATATTTTCGCCTAATGGTAAAACGGTCCAAAGAAAAAATTTATGTTATAATATTTATATAACGAATCATTAAACCTTTTAATTTTAAATCACTTCCATACTCTAAATTTGAACTATTTATATAATGTAATCTCATGCATTGATTGATTTAATTTCAACTAGTTAATTATTTAATAGTATTAGTCCCTATGATCTCACATTAGTGGAGAAAAACCTATTAAAGATGCCTCTTCAATAAGAGATTCCATTCGTTTTCTTAAAAACCATCTTTTGCGAGGGGGTTCGGAACTCCGAACTCTTGTCAGTCAGACCCGCTATTTTTTCTTAGGCGATTTAACTGGTTTAGAAGGTGGTTTTTAGCCAACAGCCTTTAATGGACCGAGATTAAAGGTGGTTCAGCTATGAACCGCCTTTAATTGACCAGTTTTAAATGTGGTTATGTCTAGATGACTTTGATCATCTTAGAGTGAAAACTCGGAGCCTAGGATCCAGACTTACTTAAAATCTCGCAAATGCTTGGTACGTCCGCTATTAAAGGCATGTATATAGTTTCAAATTCAGAATATTGTTGGGACCTTGTTCTGAGTTCAGAACCACCTCTCTCGTAGGGGTTACCTTATGAACTATAGTTCTGAACTCAAAACTATGCGTAGTTTTGAATTTTTTGTTCCTTTTATATGGCTTTTCATTTTGAGAAACTAAAGACCTAAAACGAAACCACACTCTGAGGCTTCATGAGGAACTATTTGGGGAAGGTATGCCTACAAATTCATTACTAATAGATGTACAATGCTAAGAGTTGAATTGTGTTGAATTTATGGTTTAGGGTTTAGGTTTTTTTTGTAGGGTAATGTGTTGTATGAATGGGGAAGGTTTGTCTACATATTCGTTACATAGTTGGATGTGTTACTAAGAGATAAATAGAGTTGAATTTTATGGTTTTTAGGGTTTAGATTGTTTTTACTATGGGAAAACATGTGCATTAGCACCGTTATAAACGTATGAACAACGATGTAGTAACTTAAAGCACAGGTAAACATAAAAACCGGTGCTCAATACTGGTGCGGTTTTGAAAATTAATAACAAATGAGATAACTGTAAGCACCAGTTATGCATGTGCCGGTGCATAAAACCTGTTATTCCACAAAAATCAAGCGGGGAAATGGAAAATGCATGCGGGAAATAGGAATATTGTAGCACCGGTATGGTTTTTAGGTTGTAGCACTGGTATAGAACCTGTGCTATTTGTACATAACAAAAAATTGGGCAATAGTGCAATTTCAGCATTATGCAATCATGTCCATTTCGGGGATGTTCTATTTATCCAATCTTGTCCAAATCTCATAGTTGTGAACTCAAATTATGAAATTTCAATATGAAATTTTGGTTTTCGACAATTCCAAGATTCTTGGAGGGACCTAAGTGTAAAAAGTAAAAAGTTCACTGGAACTCCAAATTAAAATCCGCTCGAACTTGATGCTACATTATGAATCTGTAAAGTATATACCAAGACTTAATCAAAAATTTTATGAATATATCTTCACAAAACACTACCAATAATCCTCCCCGTTAGAACTTCCTAACTTCCTAGTAATCTATAGTAGGATACTATAACACTTGCACTAGCGGTTTAAAATTTTTCACTGAAAGTCACGTTTATGTTTCAAAATTTCAATTAACCCATGGAAACCTAATATGAAATAAATTCGATCAAAAAATGACAGTGTAATGTATTTTCGGGCAACTGTACAATTTTAGCAAAGTTACATACGGATCAATTTTGAGGACCCGTCATACACAATTTCCAAACACGGGAATGACAAATTGTTTAATTGATTTCCTATGAATCCAAGTACTTAACTTCATTAACCGTAAAAACAATCCAACGATACTAGTCAATGGATGAACATTTTGGGGTGAAATTTAAAATTTTGGAAAGTATATAACTAGCACCGGTATTCCAGCACCACTTGAGAAGTTATAGCATCGGTAGCTTTACCGGTGCATGACACTTAGAATTTTTTTATCTCCATTCCTCTCTGTTTCTAAAAAAAATTCCAAAGCAGTCTGAGCCAGCTAGTAACTATATCGGTGCTTGACGCAAAATTTTTTATCTCCATTCCTCGCTGTTTCTAAAAACAAAACTTTGAAGCAGCCTGAGGCAACTGTGTTTACAAATATGAGCAATGGGTCGACTACTTGCAGCACTGTTAACAATACTGGTGCTTGATACATAGAAAAAAAATTCCATTATTGCTCTCGGGTTCCAAAAATGCCAAAAAAAAATCAAATATATGTAACCTGCAACTGCTATGTTATTCTATAGGCATCAGTATTCTGCTATCTCTATCGGTGCTAAGATGACACGTATATCATAACCGTTCAGTATTCCCTTTCATTAAAACTCAACCGACAACCGTTAAATCTGCGTTTACTAATACTCAACTCAACCCTATGTTTTCCCTCACATCCGCCAGCACAAAGGCCAACCACCGCCGCCGCCAAGACCTCTGACACCGCCGTTGATGGAGGGGATGGCCACAACGGCACCAGGCACATCTGCTGAAGGATCGTCGTTGCCGCTGAAAGACCACCGCTGAATTCACATCTGCAAGCCAATCGCCGCCGCCGCCGTAAATTCACATCTGCAAGCCCATTCACATCCGCAAGCCCATTGTTGGATTCTACTGCACGTGTTCTCAAATAAAAAAATCAGAGGTAAGGTATGTGTGTGTTTTTTTTCGGTGTTTTGATTGTAAAGTTCTTCCCTTTTTATTGAATGATGTTTATAGAGTTGTATTTTTTTGTATATGATTATGTATATGTGTGTATCTGTCTGGAAATAAGGTTAGGATATCTAGTTTTTGTTCTTTATAGGTCAGGGATATCTACGATGGAGGGGATTATCGTATTCTTATTTGTTTGTTTGTAGGTTTTTGATTTTTTTTAACAATTTCATTTCAGTTTGTAGATTACTTGTTCATATTCTACCCTTAATTTTCTATTTGATTCTGCTCATATTTTCCATTTCAGAGGAAGTTATTTTTTTATTCACTGGACAGTACATTTTTATCATCTCTCTGTTTACTTGATTTTATTGAAGAGCCAAAATCTACTTATCATTACCGTTCTGCAAGTTATGAGTGCTTTGTTCTAATTTAATTTTAATTATTGTGCGTGATCTTTGAATTTAGGAAATACAGACACCCTCCTTTGTTTTCATGCTAGTCTTCTTAAGAGATTATTTTTGCATTGTTGAAGCCTCCGGATATTTCTTGTATTTTCTTAACACACCTTTATTTATGCAGCTAGTTCACGAGAGAAGAATTGAAATGCGAGATTCCAATAGCTTTCCACCAGATATTTTCTTGAAGATGTAAGATATCTACCGAAGCCCGACATGCTCTTCTTCAACTTGGTTCTTCTCAGAGTAGAGCCTTAATTAGCGTGTACGATGCCGCATAAGAATATTTATTTATTTTATGTTTGGGGAATCAATGTTTCAAAACCTTATATTTGTGCATAGTATATTTAAAAAAAAATTAAAATGTAATTAAGTTCATCTTACGTGCATGAACAATGTTGTAGAAACTGGTTTTTAATGGTTTCCAAGTTTTCAAGAATGGAAATGCGAGATTCCAAGGTCTGTCCACTAGATCTTTTCTTAAAGATTTGAGATATCTCCCCGAGCATGCCCTGCTCTTGTTCTACTGGGCTCTTCTCATAGTAGAGCTTAATTAGTATGTACAACGCTGCATAAGAATATTTGTTTCTTTTATTTTTGGGGAATCAATGTTTCAAAATCTTATATTTGCACACAGTATATTTTTTCTTTAAAAGAAAAATATGTAATTTAGTGCATCTTACATGCATAAAAAATATTGTAGAAACTAATTTCCGAAGGTGTCCATGTTTTCGAGAATGGAAATGCGAGATTCCAAGTTCTGTCCACTAGATGTTTTCTTGAAGATTCGAGATATCTCCCTAAGCCCGCCTCGCTCTTCTTCTATATGGTTCTTCTCACTATAGAGCATTCATTAACATGTACAAAGCTCCCAAAGATTATTTATTTCATTTATGGTTGGGGAATCAATTTTTCCTAATCTTATATTTGCGTACAATATAATTTTAAAAGAAAATTACGATGTGTAATTAAGTGCATCTTACGTGCATGAATAATGTTGTAGAAACTTCTTTCCAAAGGTGTCCATGTTTTCGAAAATGGAAATGCGAGATTCCAAGGTCTGTCCACTAGATGTTTTCTTGAAGATTCGAGATATCTCCCTAAGCCCGCCTCGCTCTACTTCTACAGGGTTCTTCTCACTATAGAGCATTCATTAACATGTACAAAGCTCCCAAAGAATATTTATTTCGTTTATGGTTGGGGAATCAATTTTTCCTAATCTTATATTTGCGTACAATATAACTTTAAAAGACTACAAAAAGATGGGGTGGGGAAGTATATACTAGAGACGCTACTGTAATTTATTATGATTACAAGGTTTATTGATTCTTTCTGGAAAAAATGGTTTGTTGGCTTTGTTTTCTTTGTTTAATGCTCTTTGTTGATCATTGCTATTCGATTGCTTTCGTAGGGAAGTTTTGAATTTGGTATTCATTGGCTTCCTTAGGTCTCGTTGATTGGAATTAAGTTTCTTTATTATGTTTCATTAAATTACTAAGCATTAGTTAGAGGGTACTACATAGGTTGCCTTCGATTCATGTATTTCCCTCTAACAGTGTAATGCTTATAGCATTTGTAGAATTCTTCCATTTCAAATGTGGATATTTTGTAGTCTTCGATTCCATTTGTAGAACTTGTTCATTTGTAGCTTAGTTTGTGACTTCAAGGTGTGTTTGATATGGTTTGTTTGACATGGAGCCCTCGAGACATTGAGCACTCGACATATGGAGCCCTCAAAACATGGAGCCCTCGAGATATAGAGCCCTCGAGACATGCAGCCCTCGAGACATGGAGCCCTCGTGACATGGAGCCCTCGAGACATGAAGCCCTCGAGACATGGAGACCTAGAAACACGAAGCCCTCAAACTTTGGAGTTCTCGAGCTTCGGAGTCCCCGAGCTCTGGAGTCAAGTCTGGAGTCCTCGAGACATGGAGCACTTCGAGACATGGAGCACTCGAGACATGGAGCACTCGAGACATGGAGCCCTCGAGACATGGAGCCCTCGAGAAATAGGAACTCTCGAATACATGGAGAATAGGTGACCTCGAGTACATGATCCTACACTAAACCACCCGATCGAGCCTTCGAACTTTCGAAGCTCTCAGGTTCCGAGCACTCTAACCGTGAAGACTCTACCCTTATAGATCATCCACTAGTCCATCACTACCATTAGATCATTCTTTTGAAGGCAACGAGGTTGCCTTACCAATGTAATATTCCTAACAGCATTGTACATCTTTTGGTGCTTCATAGGTTTGGGGAACCTAATAAATATCCCCCACCTTAGGGTGCTTTAAAATTAAAAAAAAAAGATGTGGTTTGTTTAAATTGTGGAGATGTTACAGTCTACGGGGTATCCGGAGCAAGAAGTGTTTGACATGGTTGGTTTAAACACTCCTTGCTTTAGTTGCCCGAGAACTGCTTCATTTCAACATTTTAAATAACTAAGCATTAGGTAAAGGGCACTGCATAGGTTGCATACATTTAATGTATTGCCCTCTAACTGTATAATGCTTATAGCATTTGTAGAACAAGCTTAATGGAGGAAGAATTAGTTTGATGGCACTGCAATTGCTTTCCATTCATGTAGTGCCCTCTAACTAAGTTATGCTTCTTCCATTCTGCAAAGGAGCTACGAATTTAGTAGAACTCATGCATTTCAAATGGGGAGCTTTTGTAGTGTGTAAGACACTAAGATCCATGGTGTGTTCATTGATAAGACGTATGTAAACACACCATGCCTCTTTCAGTGTGCTTAAATGCTGCATCATTACGACATTTAAAATTGTTATGTTCGACAATAGTTAATTATTTTGTGCAGGATAGATATTTCCCCTGAAGCAAGGATAGCTATTATTTTTTTGTACAACTTTGTAATTTAAATTGTGCAGAATTTGTTGGTGTTTTGTTGATTTGTAGTTGATTTTTAAACTGTGGAGATGTTACAGTCTATGGGCCTCCGGAGCAAGGAGTGTTTAACATGGTTTGTTTAAACACTCTTTGCTTCGGTTTCCCGAGAACTGCTTCATTTTGACATTTTAAATTACTAAGCATTAGTTACAGGGCACTGCATAGGTTTCCTTTGATTCATGTGCTTCCCTCTAACTATTTAATGCTTATTCCATTGCGAAAGTGTTGTAAAATGCATAACATGTTGATCGTTTTAACTGAATGACGAACTATATTAAGGCGTGGTTTCTGCACCAATAAATTTCTAGCACCGGTAACACAACCGGTGCCTATGTACCACATTACTAGCACCACTCACATACGCACCGGTATGAAAATTCATAAAATACTGGTGCCTATGGTGGGAAATTACCGTTGCCTATGGGGCCATTCTCCACTAGTGTTAGGGTAATGTGTTCAATTGTATTAATGTCATTTCAATGTGGGTAGGTGGTAATGGATCACATTGAGCTCATTGGTAATGATCTTAGGAATTTTCCCGATTATATTCTTTTGGTTAAATCATTTATTGTGCTGGTGTTTGAACATGCATCCAAGGATGGCATGGTGCATGCACGATGCTCATGTAAGGATTGTATGAATGATGTACTTTGGGGAGAAAGAAGTTATGTGTAATTCAAACTATCCTCAGGACCAATATCTTTTATCAGAGAGGTCGTATCAATGTCGTTTCCGCTTGTTTGAGCCTCAAAATCATCACATGTATCATCACGTATGGTGAGCGTTATTTTACTCGGCCAAATAATCTGCAAACTCAGCCAAATAATCTACAAACTCGGAAAAAATCTAATTAGTATAACGGTAAGTAGAGTCGTACCCAAGAGGAGCAAAGCAATAATTATAAATTTACCAACTGATTTTGAAACCCTTTTTGGTGCAGAAACCACGCCTTAATTTCATGAACATTTCGAACAACTAAAAATGAAACCTAATTACTCTAAAAATGAGAACAAAATACATAAGAATGGTATTGGCTAAGCATAACTAATATTAGTTTACATCGATCATAGGCACAATGATGAATTAATCCTTACGTATCTATCAGTTATAGGAAAGTATGTATGCTTAACCTCCCCAATTCTTTCTTAATTTATCGACCGTTGTTCCATTATAATTAACAAATTGTTTCCCTTACCAAAATACCCTCAAAAAGTCACTAGTAGAGACCAACCCATTAAAGGCGGCAATAGTAGATGGTTTTTAAAAAAGACGCGGAACCATCTTTAACTGAGGTCTGAAAGGGGTTCCGGGTTCAGAAGTCCCCCAGACCATTTTAAAGGAGTATCTAATTAATTAAAGGCGGTTCCTCCTTTAAAGGTGATTGATTAAAGGTTGTTCCTCCTTTAAAATTGCTTTTTTAAGGGTTGAAAGCACTTCTGCGTTTGGAAGTTCTATCCCAAGTTACTTTTTTTCATTTTAAAGATAGTTTTATATAGAACCGCCTTTAATGGGCTGGCCCAAGAAACCCTCTAGGATAAGATCCCCTTACTTAGTATTACTTAGGTTTCATTTTACCAAATAAGAACCTTCAATCGGCTTCAATCAACCCCCCAAGATCTCCTTCCGCCTCCAGTCGGCTCTCCCCCCACCAGCACCTCTCCCCCACCAGTGCCTTCCCCCATTTCCACCTCACCAGTCACCACTCCATCGCCTCTCACTCCACCACTTCCTCACACCATCACCACCTTACCCTCTGCCCCTTCGTTGCCTTCGCCCCGCCTCTGAATATCCTTCTCTATCGGTATTGCTTCTCCATTTGCTGAAGCTTATCGAATGCTCTCCAATCGCTCTTGCCATCCGCGTTCCAGTCCCCGCTGCTCCTCCGCTCACTCCCGCCATCCACTACTTAAGTCCTCATCATCCGACGCTTGCTCTCGTCTTCGCTTTTACTGTTGGGTTTCATTTGTTTGAGATTTCTTTAAGTTTTTTTTTTGTTTTGTTTGTAGTAATCAAGTTTGTTTTGTTTTGTGATATCTCATGTGCTTTGTTGCTCCGCTGAATACAGATTTGTTGCTTCGCTGCAGGAAAATTAGGTTTCCGGAAGCTCTTTTTTTGGAAGGTCAGAAATAGGTTTCTGGTTCGGACCATATTCTAGGCAATTTTTTTAACCGTCTTTGATCGATTTCCATCAAAGGCGGAGTCAGAGAATAAAGTACGTTCTCTGGTTCGATAGAATTGCTTTTAATCACCCCTTCCTCCACTAGTGAGTATTTGCTATACCAGATACACATTTCGATAGCATTAAGAATAAAAAGAACCTGATATAGCATTTACCAAAGTAAAAGCAAATAGCAATGCACACTTAATTGTTCCCTACCTTGCTACCACAGTCTTAGCTAGTTAGCCATTTTTCGCAAGAATGCACTACTTACCCTTTCCAATGATTATGTATTGGTGGAACTATCTAGCATTATCCTAACAATATTCAAGTTCATCAGGCTCAAACGTGCTAAGGATAAATTAAACTAAGAAAATGAAAGAATCAATTATAAAACAATTACCCACGATTCATAAACTAACACTTGTTATTCTCTGCCGATAAATGAACTTGCTACTCATGATATGCATATAAAGACCGCAAAAGAAATAATCTGAAAACATGATGTTGTGTTAAACTAAGAAAATAAATCACTCCTATAATTTTGATTCCGTTTGGGCAAACTGGACCCTCTACGGCAAACCAGAATCTAGAAATAATAAGAAAAATATTTCTGCAAAATTCTGAACTAATTCTAGGCTAATGAGTGCAAAATAAATATCTAAACCGATGCCTCTTACATATAGAAGAGGCTCAGCCCAAAATAGAATCCAAATCTGATTCAAATTTAAATTCAAAGTTTATCCATAGCTAAATAGAAAAAGTCTCAGGAAAGACGGTCTTTCCATAAGCTTATGGACAATTCACAATGGCTTTTACATTAAATGTTGTAATTTTTTATAAAATTTAAATATTGTATTTTAAAGGTTAAAACAAGTAATAATGTGTATTTGAATGTGAAAATATATATAAAAATAATTTCTAAATTTTGTATGTAATTTAACAAATGCAATATATAAGGTTAAAAAAAGTGGCATGTCCGTAAGTTTATGGACATGCCGCTTGTCAGGAGACCTACTCATCTAAATAATAGATAAGAATAAAAATACCAACAAAATCTCCACCAAATCTGATCCATTTCTTCATTCAAATATGATTTAATCTGATCCAAATCAGATTTGAATTTGATTTCCACGCTCTTCACACGGCTGCACCCATTTTTGTGCAAGTCCAGTGTTCTTTTATGCCATATTTTTTTGTCATTTTCCTCCTCAAATTTCCCATAATTCCTCTTGAGCCCAAAAACCTATAATCTGTGACAAATAATACACCTAAAATGCAAATTTATCCAATAAATCCCAACAAACCCCAAAAATAAACATAATTTATATGCATCAAATATCATCACACTGAGTCATGCTTGCCCTCAAGTATGAAATAAGAATCAAATCATATTGTTTCTCACACAAGTCCCAACTATCCCCTAATGACTCTAAGAAATACTAAAAAGAAAAAATGACACAAGACACTAACTACAAGACTCAACAGACTCAACAAATTCATCATAATAATTCTTGGTTTCTTGATATATAGACAAATTAACCTTATCAATAATAAAGGGTCCTGTATAACACACTTGATACTATCATGCCCTTCAAACACTCAAATAATATTATCCTCAAATCAATATAAATCAGTCTTCAACTCAGTCAAAATCAGACAAGTAATCAAACATTTCTCACGATTCACACATTCACTCTAGATGTAAAGACAGTCACTCATACATCAAGATCACATGGCAATACGCAAATCATTTAATGCAAATCAGAAAGGTCTTTATTCGGGGTTGTAACGAGGTCTTTATATGCATGCACACTTTATCCCAAAACTTTCCAAATAAAAAAATGAATCCAACCATCATAATATTACATAAACTCTGCTCAAAACTGATTGCAAACACTAAGTATTGGTGTTAGAATTTTCTTTTTTTTCCCTTTTTCATTTTTCTATTTTTTAATATTTTTTCCGGGTACATCAACCCATTTTTTCTGATTTTTCCAGCACCATTATTATTATTTTCTTATTATTCTAGTGCACATCTAAACCATAGTACCACTTGATCAATTTACACATCGAAAATCAAGGTACTAACTAATGATTTTATGAACAAAAACGCAAACAATCTGAGAAATATAACCATAATCACAAGAATGCATATATATATATATATATATATATATATATATATATATGGGACAAAAGAAGGAATAACAATAGGCTTCAGCTTCATTTTTAATGTGGCTCAAACAAATAAAAGGTTAAGGCTTCAATGGGTTTACTAGGGGTGATCAAGGTAAAAAATGAATATTAAGCTTTTAACTTGGAATGCTAGGGGAATACAGAAATCATTATTGAGGCTTAAATCAATTGTCAGAATCCATAGTATCTCAATACTGGTCATAGTAGAAACTAAACAGCAAATTGGAAAACTAGGTCACTTAAAAAATGAGCTAGGTTTTCAATGTGCTTTTTCCTCCCTGGACTCAAGGACCTGGATAATGTTCAAAGATGACTTTACTGCCTCTATGATCCAAGTCCATGAGCAATTCTCTTTGATATCTGTATCTCATGTTATCCATGATATTGAATTTCATCTGTATGCTATTTATGGATTCCATGATAGAATAGAGAGGTCAAAAATGTTCAATGATATTGAAAACAGCTTAACTAGGACCTCTCTTCCATGTCTACTTACTGGGGATTTTAATGTCATCAGGTATATTAGTGAATATAGAGGTAAATCATCTCCTGATATAAACTGCATAAATGATTTTGATGTTTTTCTTAATTCTAATAACCTGAATGACATTACAACAATGGGTAATCTGTTTACATGGACTAATGGTAGGAAGTTGGAACATAAGGTAGCTAAAAGATTGGATAGATCTATTGCAAACTCAGCCTGGTTTACCAAATTCCCAAACTCCTCCATTCAGATTTTAGGTAGGCTTCCTTCTGACCATTCCCCACTAGTCTTAGATGCCAATATTTCTGAGAAATCATACCCAAAAGCATTTAAATTTCAAAATATGTGGACACTAGACCCAACATTTTTACCTGAGGTGGAAAATAACTGGAGGATTCCCATCGATTCTCAGGGTATGCTAGGTTTCTCACTTAAACTATCTAGACTTAAAGGGCACCTAAAGAACTGGAATAAACAACACTTTGGAAATATTTTTGATAAGATCAAATCAATGGAATCAGATATAATGGATTTGGAAAAGAAATATGACATATCTGCTGATCCATCTGATTTTCTTTGTTTATCACAAATTAATGCTGAACTATCAAAAGTTCTGCAGAAGGAGCAATGTTTCTGGAAACAAAAAGCTAGGAACAATTGGTTAGAAAATGGTGACAAAAACACCAAATTTTTCCATCACTCAGTCAGAGATAAATATGCTAGACTTAGGATCAATAAAATAAAAATTGATAACAGCCAGTGGTGTAATGATCAGAATAGTATTGGTGTGGCTGCTGTGTCTTTTTACAAAAACCTTCTCTCTGATGACAACTTTGATCTCTCTGGCCAAGATCACCTCCACTCTCTGAGATATATCCCATCCCCCATTACAGAGGAAGATAATATTTCACTACTCAAACTAGTGGAAATGGATGAATTAAAGAAGGCAGTTTTTGATTTAGGAGAACATAGTGCACCTGGTCCAGATGGATTTAATGGAAAATTTTATAGGAATTGCTGGGACATTATAAAAACTGACTTACTAGCTGCAGTTAAGGATTTTCAGTGTGGGGTTCCTGTGCCAAAATCTTTTTCAAGCACACTGATTGCTCTCATTCCCAAAGTTCAGACTCCTACATCTTTCTCTGAATATAGGCCCATAAGCCTCTCTAATTTTTCTAACAAAATCTTGTCGAAAATACTGAGTGAGAGACTAAAGCTGCTGAGTCATAAATGTATATCAGAGGAGCAGTCTGCATTCATAGAGGGAAGAGAAATATCAGATAACATTTTGATAATGCAGGAGCTGGTTAGGCTTTTAGATAAACAGGGACAGAGCTTAAATGCTATATTCAAACTTGATATGTCTAAAGCTTTTGACAGAGTATCATGGCCTGTGTTAAACTCTCTCCTATTGAAATATGGTTTTCATGGACACATTGTCTCACTGATACTTAGAAATATTCAAGCTGCCTGGTTTTCTGTCTTAATCAATGGAGTTCCATATGGATTTTTTAAGGCTACAAGGGGGCTCAAACAGGGGGACCCCCTTTCCCCTATTCTGTTTAACTTCATTACTGAGCTTCTAAATAGGGGGCTAAAAAACATGTTTCACTTAGGTTTCATTGACAGATTTGTAGTTCCCCGGGGTTCTTTGGAGATCTCTCATTTGTCTTATGCAGATGACACTGTCATCTTCATTAAGGCAACTAAGAAGTCCCTAAAAAACCTAGTTCTATTCTTAAAGCACTATCAACTTGCCTCTGGTCAGTTAGTCAATTTTACTAAGAGTGCTTTTTATGTGGGAAATAAAACTAGTGTTGCAAGAACCGGGATGATTAGAAGCATTACTCTCATGTCACAAGGTTTCTTTCCTTTCACTTATTTAGGAGTAACTATTTTCAAAGGGAGAAAGCTTAATGCTTACTTTCAGCCTCTCATTGAAAAACTAAGTGGCAGAATTCTGAAATGGAACAACAAGTGGTTGAATATGGCTGGTAGGATTATTTTAGTGAAACATGTTATTGCCTCTATCCCTCAGCATGTTTGGTGTGTCATGTCCCCTACCAAACACATGATTGAAATGATGGAAAAAATGTGCAGTAACTTTATTTGGGGGAATTCAGACCAAGGGGAAAAAGACATTGGAAAGCTTGGCCGGATTTATGTTATCCTTTATCCCAAAATGGATTTGGATTTAGATGTTTTCATACTGTAATTGATAGTTTTTCTCTAAAGCTCTACTGGAAACTTCAGATTGGATCCACTTTATGGACAAGATTCATTTGGTCCTTACCACCCTCAGCTAGACAATCAGACTCTTGGAAAAGAGTCAAAGCTATAACTAGTATAGCTGAGAACCTTTCTAGAATACAAGTGGGAAAATGTACCTCCAATTTTTGGAACAGCAACTGGAGAGGGTCAGGGTTCCTCTCAGAACAGTGGGAGGCAGACTCTGATATCCCATTCCCTACACTCACAATTGCTCAGTTTCAGGAGAACAAGAACCTCTTCATGCCTCAGCTAATGGATGGCTTTAATCTAGAGTTGCTTCACTCCTTGTCAGCACCTTTTCCTCTTTTTGACAGGGAAGATCATATGGTTTGGACTCCATCCTCTACAGGTAAGTTCACAATATCATCAGCTTTCAAATCAATTTCCAATAAAAGTTCAGAGATTAGATCAATGAAACAGATTTGGAATCCTTTGGTTCCTCCTAAGATATCTGTTTTTGTTTGGAAATTGGTTAATTACTATCTGCCATTTGATGAAAAACTTAGGAAGATGGGCATTCATGTTGTTTCTAAATGCATCTGCTGTCAAAATGAAGATTCACTAACTCACTACTTCTTACACTGCCAACTAGCATCTGAACTCTGGAAATGGCTCTTCACAATCTTAGAAATCCCCTATAGACATTTTGACCATATCTTTCATGCACTATCATGGTTCTGGACAATCTCAAAATTTTCAAAATCAAAGAACAGTGCATGTCATATTATGCCAAACTTACTAATCTGGTTTCTATGGAAGGATAGATGCAGTTTTCTCTATGATTCTAAACCAATTGTGCTAATGTCCACAATCCTACAGATTAAGAACATGGCTGTGTCTATATTCTCCCTAAATCCTATCACTCAACATCCTGATTGCTCTCATTTAAAAGCCATAGGAATTTTCACTAGCTCTAAAGTTCCTAAACCAAGGACGATCAAATCTTACAAATGGAACCCTCCAGATATTGGCTACAAAATGAACTCAGATGCACACTGCCCTCATCTAAATTTTGCTGCAGGAGGAACTGTTATCAGAGACACATCAGGCAAGATTCTCTTTATGGGAATGGAGAAAATGGAACAGATATATGATCCCTTAACTGCTGAGCTAAGGGCCTCCCTCACTGGGATCCAAACATGTATTTCACTTAACTTGTTTCCCTTGATGGTAGAAATGGACTCTTTGCAGGGTGTCCAGATTTTAAATGGTTCAAATCAGGTGCCTTGGAATATCCAGAGACTCATTTGGCAGATTAAGGAACTCACTGCAGCTAGACACATCTCTTTTACTCATGCGTACAGGGAGCAGAATCAGGTGGCTCATCTATTAGCCTCCCTGGCAAGAAGCTTACTGGATCATAATGAATTTATGGGCCAGATCTCAGTACAGGATGCTCCTATTCCTCTAAAACAAGCAATAGCAGGAGACAATCTTAATCTTCCCACAATCAGAATCCATCATCCTCCATGATTATTGCAATCATAGCTTGAGCAGCATCTACAGGGTCCTCATCTCACTGGTGCACTTATCTCATATTCGGTTTTGATCACTGCATAAGTCTTTTTTGATCAGTACATAGGAATAGAATAGCTTACCATTCTTTTGCTTATATGGTTAGTGGTTTGTGTGTTCCTGGTTTAAGGCTGATATACATTGGATGCTAAGTTGAGTTTCGTACTTACGATTCGCTAAACTGCATCCTTTCCCATATCACCTTAAAACGGGAACAACCACCCTAACTACTAATTTGCGAGGAGAGCCGTGTGTGGCACTCATCACTGTTACTTTTGGAAGCAAGTTATTTCGCTTTGGTCATGCTTGTATTGAACTGAGCTATGCTCCATCTTCGTGCTCGTTTTTCTTTTTCGGGTCTGGGGTAGCCCATAAACAACCCTCCCTCCTTACTATAAGGGGGGTGGTTTAATTAAAAAAAAGGGTTTACTAGGGGTGATAAGGTTGGCAATATAAGATGTGAGGTTAAATCCTAATGTCTTTCATACTTTTTACAACAAATAATTCAAGTAAGGCCAATATCTCTCACAAAAAATATTTATCTAGACTGCTCTACTTTAGGCTCAAACCTCACTTTAAGTATGCTCAAATGTTCAATTACTTGTCTTTTTTCGTCATCTCAAGTCTCATTTAGGCCAATTTACACCAATTATTTTGGAACTATTTACCAAGTGTTTTAATGGCATATCAAGCAATCAAATATATCATAAAGAGGTTTATTATCAACAAGTTCGGCCCATCAAAAACCAATAAGGCTAGGAGTAAAATGCTAAATTGACTCGACTCAGAAATAAAACATCTTTGTGTTTTTTATAAAATGACACTAACATATAAACACATAAATATCCTCACACTTAAACCTTGCTTGCCCTCAAGTGAGCTCAGTAAAAATAGCAAGGACCGGCATGAACAATAGACCAAAAACAAGAATCAAAAGAACAAAAGATGAACAAAAAGAAAGGGAACGGGAAACTTATTGAGAGATGTCTCCTCATCGCCCGGTAGGCTATGGAATCTACAGTGGAGATGGTATGGTGGTGGCTAAAATTTTCGGCAGAGTCATGGTGGTGTCCAGCGGAGTAGAGGTTGGGCTGGAGCCGGTAGAAGGCGTTACAGACTAAAGGTTATGCTAAGGGTCTCCAGTGGCATCTTGGAGGGGCTGGGGTCCTCTATCGTAGCTAGGTTCACGTGGATTTGTCGGGGCAGGCTGTGGAACTGTAGATCTAGTTGTCTGGGTTTGAATGGGGTCTCTACACTTTGCCCGTTTCTTTGCCAAGAGTAGTTTGTTTTTTCAGATTTTTTAGATTTTAAATTTGGTTAGCGTCATTTTACTTGCCAATATAATCTGAAAACTCAGGAAAGATTTAATTAGTATAACGTTAAGCATAGTCAATCTCACGAGGAGCAAAATGATGATTATAAATTTACCAACTAATTTTGAAACCCTTTTGGGGTAGCCACCACGCCTTAATTTCAAGAATTTTTCTAACAACTAAAAATGCAACCTAATTACTCTAAAAATGAGAATAAAATACATAAGAATGGTATCGGCTAAGAATAACTCATATTAGTTAATATTGATCACAGGTGCAATGATGAATTAATCCTTATGTATCTATCAGTTATAGGAAAGTAGGTACGCTTAACCTCTCAATTGTTTCTTATTTTATCGAAAGTTGATCAATTATAGTTAGAGAAAAGTGCATTTATAACCCAAAATAAGTTACATAAGTACAAATATAACCTTCTGAAGATTGAAAGTGCAAATATAACCCTAGATAGTTAGTGTATGTACAAATTTACCCTTTCCGACAAATTTAGACTAGAATTGGGTGAAAAGTTGATTTCACTCCTCTGCAAAAAAAAAGAAGAAAATAACCAAAAATAAATAAATTTACTATTTTGATCCCAAACACCTAACCCTAATTGCTTCATCTCAACCTCGCTGTTTCTTTCTTCTAATTGCTTCTCCCAAATCGCAGCCTCGCCACCGATTACACAAATCTTCTTTACAAAGGTTGTGTTGACTAGAAGCCTCCTCTGATTACACCCAATCGCCCAAAGCCCTGTTCGACACCCAATCGGAATGGTCAACAACCGGATTGGTGCAACACAGTGAACTCATCATCGCCATGGCCATCGGAGTGAGCAACTATGTGTGTGTGACAGTTAAGCTCCGTGGATCAACGACGGCGGTCGATTTCGATTGGTGTGGTTCGTGTGTTTATGCCTTTTAAAAGGATTTGGTGTGGTTGGCATGTCGGATCTTCAACGCCACCACTGGTAGGGACTGAACCACTGTCACTGGGATGATGCATACTATGTTATCTATGCCAAAATAATGTGGTCTGACTTAGAAAGCATCAATAGTAAGGTGGTATCTACTAATGGAAACCACAGTAAAAACGTCCATATGCCATCATACGACAATGCTCTTTATTTCAATGCAGCTATATCCTCAAATCAAACTTGTCTAGGATGGTGCATACTGTTAGAATAAGTCAAGTTGTTAATTACATTTGATTCTGATATAAATAGAGTTGTTGAATAGACTAGAGTAATACTAGTACTAGCCTTCTTTTGTACTCTATTTATTCTCATCAGTAATATTATATTCATTACGGAAAATTATTCTTTCATGGTATCAGAGCAAGTTCTGATCCTAAACCCTAATTTTTTAAAAACAAAATTGGCCGCCTCTCTTCTCTCTCTTTTCTGACAGACCAAACCACCTGATTCTGGAAACTTTCGAATCAACTTTCGTTCAAATTCCGGCGATCTACTGCAATAGCTTTTCGTCTAATTAGTGTTTTTTGGCATCTCTCCCATCTTTGATGGCTGAATCATCTTCTTCGACAGTGTCCCTGCAGTGGTTTTCTTTGTCGGTCATAGTTCTCCAGCAGAACATCTTCAGCACACGTCCAGCATCCCTGTTCTTCGGCATCCCCATTTAACTATAAGCCGACATCCAACACCCAAGGTCTTCTTCTGTGGTTGCGTTCTTACATAGTCTCTCTTCGCGGTGCTTTTCTCTGGCAACGGTTGTCTTAACTCAAATCGGTGTTTCTGGCGGTAGGAAGAACTTTTATTTTCGGAGGCGTCCAATAAACTCCATTTGTATTCTTCCAGACAAAAGGTTTTCCTCTCCCCCTGGCCCAGAAGCTTCCATCACCATTCTCTCCGATGGAAGTTCTCTGCTCTGCGCGAGTCCTCAGTACGTCATATCCACGCCCGAAGGTGTCCCCGTGTGTGTCTACATGTCCCTGCAGGTGTCCTCCAATGCGTCTCTGCATGGCTAGCCAGTGTCCAGCGCATACCTACACGAACCAGCAGGTGTTCTTCGTGCATCTTCACACTTGCTCTGCTGCTTTGCACATATTTATTTCCAATTTGTCTCTCTGTGCATTATGGATTATTTTGGTGGTCAGTCAAAGTTTCAAAACCATGGCTCCAAGTGGATTTTGGATTCTGGTGCCACAAAACACATGGCACCGTCTCCCATTGTTGTTGATCATGTGACACCTTATAATGGTTGTGCTCACATCCATGTTGGTAATGGTTCTAAACTCCCCATTACTCATGTTAGTGATTCTCAGCTTTCTAAGTCTTTTCCTCTCTATGTGTGCTTATTGTGCCTAATATCACTGAAAAATTGCTTTCAATTAGC
The DNA here is from genome assembly GCA_037428765.1 of Rubia yunnanensis. NCBI lineage: Eukaryota > Viridiplantae > Streptophyta > Magnoliopsida > Gentianales > Rubiaceae > Rubia > Rubia yunnanensis. The sequence goes on from CM075061.1 coordinate 54,538,635, forward strand.
AAATTAACTCGGGATTTAAATGTTTTTGTCTGCTTTGATGATCGCTAATTTATTATTCAGCATAAAATCACTAAGGAAATCTTGGGTCACGGTCATATTGAAGATAGGCTTTATATTTTAGACTATTGTGCATCTGATTTGTTGTCTACTGTTGAGCCAAATAAGCCACGCACATCTTTTGAAACTTGGCATGCTAGACTTGGTCATGTTTCGCATTATGTTATTTCTGGTTTGAGGGCTTCTGGATGCTTATCTGTCTCATCGGTTTTGCCTAAACCTACCCTTTGTGATGTGTGAGAAAAGGCTAACGGGAAACCTTTATCTTTTCATACAAATGATAAACTTGCTGCTAGGGTGCTTAAATCTGATTCATTGTAATTTATGGGGGTCCACTCCTATTTTATCTACTGATGGTTTCTCCTACTATGCCATTTTCCTTGATGATCATTTCTTACTCTCGTGGTTTTTCCCACTGCGCCGCAAATATGATTTTTGGGATGTTTATCGCTAGTTTGAGACTTTTGTGGAGAACCAGTTCTCTTTCACCATTAAGGCGCTTCGGAGTGATGGAGGGACTGAGTTCATAAATGGTCGCTTACGCTATCACTTTCAGAAAAAAGGGCATTCATTATCAGATTTCTTGCCCATATACTCCTGAGCAAAACGGTCGAGCTGAGCACAAGCACCGTCACATTGCTGAGATGGGTTTGTCTATGTTGTATCACTGTCAAGTCCTTCTCTTCCACTGGATTGACGCCTTTGCTACAACCACTTATACCATAACTCGTTTGCCCACTCATGTCCTTAGTGGACGATCATCATATGAAGTTATTAATGATCGGGTTCCTATATACACCAATTTTCATGGTTTTGGTTGTCGGGTCTTCCCATTCATTTACCCATTTTCCGGCCACAAACTGTCCCCTCGCAGTATCCCGTGTGTACTTATGGACTACAACTCACAGTATAAAGGTTTTCGATGCTTCAATCGTACAACAAGCATAATATATATCACTCGACATGCTCATTTTGATGAGATATTCTTTCCATTTTCCCTATCCATTTTATTGACAATCAGTTCTCCACTTTCATTGTTAGATGTTTCTGCCTTTCTTGATCCAGCGTCTGATTCGGCACCTCCTTTTCCTACAGTTTCTCCTATACCGACTACACCTCCTTTGACCCTTGCTCTATTTGTGCTATGGATCCGGCTCCAGTTCATCGGTCAGTGATGCCTGTATCTCCGTCGCCCAGTCTGATCGCCCAGTCTCCACCCAGTTCGATCACTCTATCACCAGTTGCCTCAGTCAATTCCACTACTCCGGCTTCCCCTCCTCGGACTCACACTCATCGGATGGCCACTTGATCAACGACTGGGGCTATTCAGCACATAGACTACTCAAAAATTTTTGCTTATGGTCTTACTGCTGCTTTACTTGCTCAGTCTGATCCCACAGATTAGTGCACCGCTCTTCAGGATCCAGCTTAGGTTTCTTCCATGGATGATGAGATGACAGCTCTTCGTGGCCAGCTCACTTGGGATTTGGTTCCTCGACCTTCAGACGCCAACATTGTTGGGTCTAAATGAGTTTATCGAATGAAGTATCGACCAGATGACACTATTGAGCATCATAAAGTTAGGAATATGGCGCAGAGTTTCTCACAGATTTTGGGTTTTGACTTTGACCACACTTTCAGCCCAGTGGTCAAAGCATTCACAGTTCGTACTATTTTAGCTATTGCGCTCTTGGGCTCATCATCAGCTGGAAGTTAAGAATGCATTTCTAAATGGTGTTCTTGATACTCCGGTATATATGGTGCAGCTCAGAGGTTACAAGGATCCGCTTCACCCAAAGTATGTTTGTCGCTTGCGGAAGGCTATTTATAGTCTTAAGCAAGCTCCATGGGCCAGGTTCCAGCGATTCAGTACTTATTAGGTTCGGCTTGGTTTTGTCTGCAATTTTTCTAATACTTCACTGTTTGTTTTATCTCGATGATCATCACTGTTGTATCGGTTGGTCTACGTCGATGACATCATCCTTGCAGGAAACAACTCGACTCTACTCTGAAAGTTCATTGATCAGACGCATCAAGAGTTTTCTATCAAGGACTTGGGCACTCTTCACTACTTTCTTGGCTTGGAAGCTACACTCTCAGCCTCGGGTTTACTTCTTGGCCAAGCTAAGTATACTAGAGATATTCTTACTCGAGCTGGTACGTTAGATGCTACACTAGTCTCTGCTCCATTTGTGTCGGGATTGCAGTTACATAGCTCCACCAGTCCTGCTTTTCAGAATCCGATACTTCATCGTTCTCTTGTTGAGGCTCTGCAGTATCTGACAATCACTCGTCATGATTCGGCCTTTGTGGTCAACACAGTCAGTTCGTATCTTCAAGATCCCCATGACGATCACTTTGCAGCTGTTACTCAGATTCTTTGATATGTTCGGGGAACTCTTCATTTTGGCCTTGCATTTTGATCTGCCAATTCTCCCGAGCTTTTGAACTCTTTAGATTCTTTGATTGGGCTCATTGTCTAGAGACCCGACGATCCACTTATAGTTATGCTGTCTTTCTTGGTGGAAACCTTATTTCCTGGAGTGCTAAGAAACAGCCCACCGTTTCTTGTTCGAGTACGGAGTCCGAGTTTTGTGCCATTGCCAACACCGCTTCTGAGGTTGTCTGGCTGCCTCATTTTGCTTTGTGATCTTCGTGTCCCGCTTCCAGGATCTCCGTTACTGTTATGTGACAATAGTAGGGCTGTCTTTTTGGCCCAAAATCCAGTTGCTCACAAGCGGGCGAAACACATTGACATCGACTATTACTTTGTTCAAGAGTTGGTTGCTTCTGGCAAGCTGCATGTTGCTCATGTTCCTACTGCTCTTCAGATTGTGGACATCTTTACTAAAGAGCTCTCTGGTCCACTGTTCTAATTCTTCAGATCCAGGCTTTGTGTCTCTGAGCATCCAATACACTTCGCTTGAGGGGGGGTGTTAGAATAAGTCAAGTTGTTGATTAGATTTGATTCTGTTATAGATAGAGTTGTTGACTAGACTAGAGTAATGCTAGTACTAACCTTCTTTTGTACTCTATTTATTCTCATTAGTAATATCATATTCATTATAGGAAATCATTCTTTCACATACAATCTTATGATGTCTCGTGGGTAATTGGAGGATCACAGTACATACCACTCGTTTATACACCAAAATAGGCAAAAGCTCTTGCTCTCCAAACCATATTAATCTCAGCCTTGGGAAAAGGAATTCAAGTTGAGAGAATACAAGGAGATGCACAAATAGTAATTAATGCGGTCAAGAACCAAGTTATGAATCAAACATTAGGCTTCCTTATTGGAAAACTTCTAATGTACGAACGATCAGAAGAGAGTGGAGAGAACGTACAAGAGAGAGTACTTAAGAGGGGCTGATTTCAGCGTGCTTACAACTGATTTCAAATGAACTACTTATAGGAATGAAATGCATGCTAGTCTATTACAAATTTTGAACTCCGATTTTGGAGTCCATCATTCTTGGCTGTTGGATCTTCTTTGTTGGATCTTGACCTTCCTTTTGAATGCTGAGTGGAGAGTGGGTCCTGCCACTTGCATTTGTTTGCTGCATAAGTTGAATGTAGTGGAAGCTGGGATCCACCACTTTGCCTGCCTTTGTTTTGGATGGTGGAAGTTGGGATCCACCACGGTGGCTGCTTTTGACTGCTTTGTTTTGGAAGGTGGAAGCTGGGATCCACCTTTATTCTGAAATTCGTCATTGCTTACATCATTTTATTGGACTTTCTTTTTTATTGGATTGATTATTTACATATCAAATGGGTCTTGGCTGTCTTGGAGATAAACCAGATCATCTGGCTCCTCCTTAATAGCCTTTTGTTGACTGGTAAAGGCTCTATAAAATTCAAGGGCCTTTTGTAACTCGTCATCTTTCTCTATTTTTGGGATTTGACTATCTAGGATTTGCGGAGTGGGATTTGGATCAGAAGTGGATGGACATAACAATGGGTCAATTGGATTAAATATGGCTTTCTTTGATGTTGGTCTAGCTATTGGTGTAACTGGGGAGTGAGGAGTATTTGGTTGGAATGCTATTTTAAGTTTTTGGCCTGTGTGAAAATAATGGGTTATGGCTTTATTGGAACAAAATTCTGGGTTATAAGTAGCCCACCATTTGATTCTATATTGTCTGACTAAAGAAAAGAGTGGAATAGAAGTATAGACTGGGATTATCTGAAAACTCCATGCAAAAATCCATGGAACTCTGAATATGGAGTGAAATAAAATTATTCTTTCATAAGGTCGAGAATGACTAAGTTGTGTCTGTTGACTGAGGTTTTGAAAGGTTGAAAATGCATCTAAAATTGGCTTTGGATATATATCTGTGGATGGTCCAAATTTGAACCACCAATCATAGAACCATTCTGGAATATGGCTATTAAAACTGCTTTGGAAATTGATGAACCAGGAGTGATCAAATGAATGATAATAAAAAGTTTTATACCATGCCTCAATATAGTCAAAATAATTGAAGCCAGTTGGAAAATATTCTACTGAGAAAGGAGTAATAGAATGGCGGCTTGGGAAATGTTGAGGACTGAGGATTTGTTTTATATAGACTTTAGAATATTCTATTCTATCTGAATACTGCCTATTTGGTACATGGTGGATATCAATGGACTGGGTATCTACTAGAATAAGTTCATAGTACTGTTGAGTTTTGTGTGTTTCTGCTGTCATCCACAATGATGATGGCAAAAATAGGTTGGAAACAAATATTTTGAGCTGAGGAATATCTGGTTTGGAAGTGAAGTGAGTAGTTAGAATATGATCTGGGTTTGGTTTCTCAAAATAGGTGGCTGTAGGTTTTGATGGTTGTAAAGTAGGTAATGGAGTATGGGCTCTTTTAAGTGGGGTGAAATTGGAAGTCATTGGAGGGATTGTTTCTTGGACTAATCTAGAATGAGGTGTTTGGGCCACATTGGAGTAGGTTAAAGTGGGAAAGTCCTGGGCTTGGAGTTGAGGAGTAACTGTTGGAGTAAGTGGTCTGGGATTTGCATAATCAGAGCTTCTCTTGGCAGTAGATGAACTGGATGATTGATTACTCATGATGTCATGTAAGAAATTCTCGTGTCAGAAAATCTGGAAGTGAGTTTTCGTTTCCTTTGATGAATTGAATATCAAAATCAAAAACTGATAAAATTGCTTGCCATCTGGCAAAAATCTGTTTTGAAACTAAATTTTTAACATCCTTTTGTAAAATGTCTTTTGCAGATTTACAATCAATGTTTAATAAAAAAAAATTATTGTATAAATCATCTTGAAATTTGGAAATGCATAAAACAATGCTCAAAACTTCTTTTTTAACTGTTGAATAATTCTTCTGGGTTTTATTCCAAAATCCTGAATAATATCTTACTATGGATATTTGTTCTAAATGTTTTTGTTTTAATATTCCTCCATATCCTATATCTGATGCATCAGTTTCTATTATCATGAATGCATCTGGATGTGGAATACCTAAACATGGTAATGATTTTGCTTTTACCTTAATGTCTTTTACTAGATTTGTATGCTCCTCTGTCCATACAGGAGGATTTGTTTTTAATCTCTCATATAATTGTTTACATATAATTTTGATGTTGGGGAAAAAATCTGATATATAATTGACACAACCTAGAAATCTTTGCAATTGATTTTTATCTTTTATTTCATCTGGAAATTTATCTGCAAATTCTATAGATCTTTGAATAGGTCTAATTGTTCCTAAGTGTATATTGAATCCAAGAAATCTAATTTTCGTTTGAAATAATTTCATCTTTGGTTCAGATATTACTAAACCATTTGTTATCATTACTTTTAACAAAATATTTAAGTGTTTAAAATGATTATCTATTGTATTAGAATAGACTAGCACATCATCAATGTATACAATTACAAATGTTGAATAAGGATTAAAAATGTCATTCATTATTTTTTGAAATTCTGATGGAGCATTCTTTAATCCAAATGGCATAACATTCCATTCGTATTGACCAAATGGAACAACAAATGCCGTTTTGTACTTATCTTTTTCATCTATTTGAATTTGCCAATATCCTGACTTTAAATCGAATTTTGAAAATACCTTTGCACTAGATAATCTATTGATCAGATCTCTTTTATTTGGAATTGGATATCTAATCCATTGTAGTACTTTATTTAATGGTTTATAATTAATAACTAATCTAGGAACACCTCTTTCTTATTCTGCATTTTTGTTAACATAAAAAGCTGAGCAACTCCAAGGAGATTTACTCTTTCTAATTAGTTTTTTATCTAAATGATCTTGAATTTCTTGTTTACATAATTCTAACAATTCTGCATTCATTTGAATTGGCCTTGCCTTTGTTGGAATATTTTTTTCTTGAAACTCTTTTTCATAAGGTAATGAAACTATGTGTTTCTTTCTATCCCAAAATGCATTTGGATGGTTTGAACAAATTTGTCTTTGGAATCTTTGTTCTAATGATTTTATTTTTTCTTTTATTTCCTTATGTTCTAGTTGTTCTTCAATCTTAGAATGGCTTAATTCTTCTTTTAAAAATGAAATATCTTGTTGTTTCCTAGTTATCATACATATTTTTTTATATATTGAATTAGTCTGTAATAGATGTAATTCAATTTGACTAGGAGGATTAATAAAAGAAAATAATAATTTTTTACCTAATATATTAGTACTTATTCCTTTTTGAGTCTTTTTGAAAGGGGTTATTTGATATAAAAATGGGTTTCCTAATACTGCATCATATGATACATTTTCTAATATTAAGAATGAATGTTTAATACAGTAATCATTATTCCTAATGTATCCATTTGATAATTTTTTCCTAATAATCATTGGAGTGCCATTTGCTGCTGCTAATTGTTCATTAGTCTTTACTAGATATTTACTTGGAATTAATCCTGTCCTAATACATGATTGATCTGCTCCACTGTCAATCAATGCTACTACAGTAATGCTAAAATCTTGAACTCCTATTGTAACTAAAGAATACCATTTTTCCATATTAATCTTATTAATAACACCGAAAAACTGTTGATCATTTGGAGTATCTTTTGAAATAATAATACCAGAACTACTTGGTGTATCTAATGCTATTAATTTTAATTCTAGTTCTAAATCTTTTTCTTTTAATTCATTTAATTCTGTCTTAATATGTCTAATTTCATTTTTTAATAAGGAAATTTCTTTTCTTAAATCTTGATTATCTGTTGAAGTGATTACTGATTTTTGCTTATCTAGTTCTGAAAACTTTTTAATGGTTTGTCCTAAACTGAATGCTTCTGTTATCCTAGGTTTACTTTCTTCTGTTACTAAACTCCTTAATTTCTGAATATATTCAGTCTTATTTTCAGAATCTCCTATTTTTTCTATTATGTCTAATAATTCTCTTTTCTTACTATTAGTACTATTGATCATATTAATAGTTGGAATATTACATTGACATTCACTATCATAATCACTAGAATAATCTGAATCTGAATTTGTTTCATAATTTGACTGTTCTTTATCTGAATCAATTAAAATAGCTAACAGTTTATTTCTTAATTCTATATCTTCTAATGCATTTATTTTTGTTTCTGTCTTACAGACATTTGTTGTATGACCGAACTTCTTACATTTATAACATTGGATGTTTTTGAAATCTTTTTTCTTTTTGGACCTATGCTTCTTATGTTCCTTTGAATAAAAAGGTTGTTTGTCTTTGGTTTTATAATCATATGACCTATTTCTGTGATAATTTTTCTTTTTCTTATGTTCAGATTTATGTTTTCTATATTTTTTATATTCTTTTATTTGAGAAGAAGGTGGTTTGAGTCCTGTTATACCAAATTGTTGGCAAAAGGATCCCATTTCCTTTCTCTCTGAACCATACTTATGTTGAATTTTTAAATCTTGACATAATGCTAAAGCTTCTTTCTTTACAAAAGCAAATATTTGACCAAAAGTTAAATCATTATAATTTATCTTTTCTGTTCCTAATGCTTTGCTTAAATTAGTTAATATCCTTTATGAAAATAAATTTGGTAATCCCGTTATGAATTTTTCTTTCCAAAATGGTGCGCTTGAATCTGATCTTCTAAAAACTTGAGTTAAAAATACGTCTTTGTACCATTTAAAATCAGTTAAAGTTTGACATCTTAGATTTGTTAAACAAATTTTTGAACTTTCTAATGCTTCTGCTGGATTTCCTACAAAATACATTGATATAGTATATAATAAGAATGTGGAACCATCTGGAACCATAACAAATTGAATATTAGGTTCTTCACCTTGTGCTTCTTCTGTTTCATGATTTAGAATTGCTTGTTTTTGTTCTAATTGGAGGTAGTCATCCCACCAGCCTTTTAATTGTCCTGTAAAGCCTGTTACTAATAACATTACTATTTGTTGTTCTGTGGAAGCCATGGAAGCTTTATAAGCTATCCTTGCCATTCCCATTTCTTGTAATAAATTTAAAATTTGGTATTCTGATAATCCATCAATATTCCACTGATATATTGATGCACCATCATAGCTTTTGAATGAATGTAACTGTTCTTCATATTGAAGATCTGGTGGAGTTGGTTTTGAATAGTAAGGTTTTGTATTACTATTTTTCCAGTTATATTTTAATTTGTTAATTCTCATATCTGGTTTTTCTTGTATTGGTTCTTGAAAATGTTGTTCTATTGCATTTATTTGTTTTTCAAAATTAATTTCATTTTCAGAAAAATCATTTTCTGATTCTGTGTCAGAATCTGCTGAATAAGAACTATTCGAATCCGTATCTTTTAATGGGTTTGTTTCTGATATTACTCCTATTTGTTTTGAACTACTTGGCTTATCATTTGGCCTTAGAGACAATGATTCTTCCATCTTTTTTGAAAAAGGTGATGCTTGAAAATGAGGTTTTGAAATAATTCTGTTTTACTAGTTGCCTTATTATCTAATTTTGTTGAAATAAAATCAACCTGATTAGCCACAGTGTGCAATAATTGATTGGAATAATTATTCTGTTGATAAATTTTTTTAACATCTGCTAGATTTACTATGTCTGTATCCTTGTCTGGTCTACCTGACTTAAATGGAGAAGCAATTATTGTAGTTTCTTCTGTAATAATATGCACTGATTGGAGTGGTGGATGAATAGAACTTACTACTGTATCATTTGGCAGTTTCCATTTTTTATAAAGATTGGACTGTACATTTATTACTGGAATTTCTGTAAAATCATCTTTTTTGATTATTTGTTTTTTCTTTAAATAATATCCTAACCACATAAAAAACTTCATTTGTTTAATCTGTTTAGCTGTTAATTCATCATAGAATTCTTGTCTAATATTTTCTCTGGTTTCTAAACTTAATTTTTCAAACCATAGTCTATTCTTTATATTTTCTTGACTATAATAATCTTCATTTAAATATGCTTTATTTATTTTAAATTCACTAACATTACTCATCATATTAATTTCTGATTGTCTCATTTGACTATATGTTGGGGAATCTAGTGATGAATTTGTATCAGGAATTATTTCTGGTAAGGGGGCAGAATATCTAACCCTTGTGTCACTAAATTGATTTGGAATATCTGAGGTTGAATGTCTATGCCTATGAATTAAATTAGTATCCATATTTGCATATCTAGATGACTGTAAATTAAATCTACCAGACCTAGATTTATTAAATTTTATTAATACTTTTCCATCATTTTGCTCTTCTATCTCAGAAGGCTCAGTTATTCTTATATTTCTTTGAATTCCTGTTGGTCTTTCTGCTAATATTTCTATAGGAATAGTTATTTCATTCCATTTTAATAACTTAGGTGTTTCTATCGAAATATTATTAGAATTGGTTGTAACATAAACTGACTCATCTTTTTCAGTTGGATTTAGTTTTAATGCTGTTGTAATCATTGATTGCATAAGCTTAAAATAAACTCTATAGATTAATACAAAATGTTCTGTGTCATTTACTATTCTGTCTTGTTTTAATTGAATATCTAATTTTAAAGAATCCATTATATGAGGATCTGTTAAACTAACTGAATAGTTTGGAATACATTCAAATCTTATAGTTCCATTACATATATTGGTTTGAACCATTGCTAATATTGAATCTTTGTATCTGATTAGTCTATCATCTCTTAATGCCATGAATATTGGTGTATCAATTCCTAATCTGACTAAGGGATGTAATGCTATTTGAATTAATCCAAAATGTAAAAATTTAAAATTTTGTTCTTTATATTTTCTAATGGCTTGTGAAGATAATAATCTAATTGATTGTACTTCTTGGTTCATTGGTAATATTTCTTCATGAATTTTGATAGAATATGATTTGTTAAATTCTAGTATTCCTTGTTGGTATATTGATTTTAATGTCTTATTTGGTAAAATTTGTTGAATTTCATGACTTTGTAAAACATTTGAAGAAGACATGGATCCTGTACTAATAGTACTGGAGCTTCCGAACAAAAATCTTTTAATCCTTTCTCCCATGTTATATCTATTATTAATTGATAAGTTTGCTATATCACGCAAATCACGTTTATCTAACCAAATACCACTAGTTTCATACCATACGTGGACCACCCTTAATGAGACTCCCTCTCTTAAACGGGCTAAACCAAAACGAATTATAGGTATGAACTAAAAGCTGAAAGCACAGTGGCACTGGACTAGACTTACAAGTCTGCAAGTATAGTTTACCGATCAATTTATAATATATCTAACACTCAATAGGGATTAAAATTTTAATGCACTTGGCTCTGATACCATTTAGCGGAATAGTTGATCTTAATTATCTGTAATAGTATGAATATATATATATATATATAAATTAAGTCGGAGTACATGAATCACATGCAAACTCAACAAATTGAAGGTCGGAGTCAATGATTTGTTACTCCCTCTTTTAAAATCTTTTGATAGTCAAACAGTACTATTGGCAGTATGACAGAGTACCAAAGTCAATACGATGACGCAGTCCAACGCCAGCGAAAATTTCAGCGTTCACAACTTGGATTGATTTCGTTCGGATTGATTACTACAGGTTTGTCTTTTACATTATGCACCAAATGTCAACAAGTTGCAAATAATGAATGCATTACTCAACTGTATCTGCTGCCATTTTTCTGCGTATGATTGGTCATCCCGCCATTAATTCTTCTTCCCCACCAACAAAGTCCGAAATTCACATGCATACATCTTGATTGCTCCATGTGCTGTATCTGCATTTTGCAATTCTGACTCTTGCAAGATGTTTCTGCTAAGAAGCGTTGCGAGTTCATGGTCATGGATACTTGCATTCAGCATTTTCAGCCTCTTTTGGCTCTCTGAATCAAGGGTACCACAAGATGAAGGTGAGTTAACAAGTGTTTTGCCTTCTTTTTTTTTGGATTCCCAGAATATAGTGACAGTTTGAAGAATAAGTTGATCATTTTGGCTTTGGATTTAGAAGGGTTTATGTATCAGAACCCATCATATGTTTGACTTTGGAGTATCTTGAGAACCAAGCTTGTGCTTATTTTCTTGATTATTTGGTCAACTTTGGTTTGCTGCAGCTAGTACACCTTGTTCCTGAGAAATTGGTCTAGTTGTACTTGAAATTCAAGTTTCAAAGTTATGTCGGTTGAGTTGGTGTAATTACTGCATGCCTGATGCTATGGTTTTCAATTTCACTATCTTAACGGATAACTTATTGGTTGATGTTTGGGCTATTTCAGTGGAAAAAAATAGGTTCTTGAATTCTGCACTTGACCTCATGAATTTAAACTATAGGATGGGAAGAAAATTCTGTGGATCCTTTGACAAGATTGGGTTTTTAAGAATCTTTCTTTCCCTGTCTTGCTTCTTTTGAATAGCTTGATTAGATCATAGGGAAAGAGGAAGATGAATACCTAAATAGAATCAGAAAGAAACTCAAAGATCGCTCGTTAACATAATGATGTAATTTTGCCAAAGTTTAGCTGCTATTTTAATGTTGCCTTCTTCTTGAATAAGATCTGCAGTTCTTCACGAGTTGCACAGAACATCTACTATCATTTCAAAGCTTTTAGTGTAGTTTTCAGCAACAATATCAACTAAGCATTTACCGAAAGATACCTCTTCTTTTGTTCAGGGGAAACATACACTTTTAGTACGCAATTCTCATTATATATGATGGACAGTATGCTAAAAGTTTATAATTAAAACTTTCTGGAAAGGCTGGGCTAACTGGCCAATGAGAATTAGTATCTGAAAATGTTTTTTCAGAGAATTGGGGGTTCCTTATTATAGTATAATAACAGGGTTTTGACAGAGTCTTAACAAATGTTAAACTACTCTAGAAAATCCATTTTGCTGACTGAAAAGCATAATCTTATTACTAATATTCTCCATCAGAATTTGATCAGTATCATCTCTATAATGGAAACGAACCATGATGGAAAATAATCTGTATTGTTCTGACTGGAAGATGGGTACTTCACAAATTTGCATCAATTAATAATCTCCAATCAGCATCAGACAACAAGTATGAAGCTAACATCCCATAGAAAAAATTATGCATTAACTATGCTTGATTCTTCGTTATTCTAAATCCACTAGGAAGGGTTGTTACCTGTTTGTCAAATGCCTGATTTCCAATATTAGAAGGTGTATCGGGGTTGTAAGTTGTTTGGGGATAACTTTGTTGATCACAGTTGAAACTGTGTACACTTTTTCGCAAAAGTAAAGCAGTGAGTCAGTTAGTGTTGGTGCTAAAGATCATCCATTTTACTGTTGCATCCCACTTTTTAGGTTTATGAGGCATCTTGACTGGCTAGTACATAGAGATGATCCATGTTTTCGTCCTGATTTCAGCACAAAGCAACTCTCGGAGTAAAAATGTACCTCTAATTTGTGGAGCTAAGCTTGGAGGATATCCTATATTGTATGTTACCGTACCATAAAAACCTGGGATTTAAAAAGCGCACTTAAAGCACTAAAAAGCGCTGGGCGCTCCCCTGAGAGTTTTGTATGGAGAAGCGCTGACGCCAACGAAAAGCCCGCGCTTTTGGCAAAGCGCTCAGAAAAGCGCGCCTTTTGTTTACGGGCTGAAATGGGCCTTTTATTTTATTTTCTTTTTTTAATAATGAAATGAGTTGGACTGAAAAGAGTTTGGGCTGAAATGGGATAGTATTAGAGTTATAATAAGTTAGGAAATTAAACAAAAAAAAATCGGCTCAGTTACTCTCATCTTCACCGACGCAGCCTTGTCTTCACTTGCTACGGCTTCGTCTTCACTTCAAATGCTCAGTTTCCCTGCTCCTATTTTAAAAAACTGACGACAACAACAACATATGATGTACATCAAGAAGAGATCGAGGGTGATATGGGAAATGATATGGAAGATGACATGGAGTTTAGGGATGGAGATGAGATCCGCAGGGATACTTTTAATGAAGATTATGATGATTTTTCCGATGACTAGAGATTAGAGCCTTAAATGATATCTCATAATAATTTAAGAATCCTTCGATCTTAGTCGTTTAGTTTTTCTTACAACCCTTAAAACTTTGAATTTGGTATTGTGTTGAAAGTTTTATTTGTCTTTTATGATATTGTGTTATTATTCTAAGTTCTATGTTGTGTCTTTAATGAAATAATCCTAGTACATGTTTTGCAAGCGCTTTTTTCCGAAAAGCGCACGCTTTTGTAAATTTTACCATTAGCGCTTCGCTGCACTTTGCGCTTTTTAAAACCCAGAAAAAAACTATCTTGGGCATATCCTCGAGGGACTAGGCCTCCATGTAGTTTAATTTAGTGACCCAGGAAGTGTTTAAATAAGGAATCAGAAGTTTTGTGATACTTCCTGCCCATAGGCCACTTCTACGGATGTACAGTGACCATAGAATTTACTGGGTATTGCTCGCACACTTGACATCTGACAAGGCATGTCGAGATTTTAGTGGTTGCCAATTAGCTGAGATTTTTCTGGTTTTCAACCTACTACACCCTTGTCAATCTTATTGATCTTTCTCTATGTGCTGGAAGCATCCAGAGGTTGTAAAAATAGTTCTTAAGGACTATTCCTCATCCATTGCAATTATACTTGTTGTACGAAATGCTTTCTAACATACCTGATCACCTCCTCCAAAAGCTACTAGACGCACTCTCCCTATTACAAATGAATGTAACAACTGTTTGGCCTGTGCTTTTTTAGAAAATAATAATGCCATTACTTGTGCTTTTAAATCTTTGTTCAGACTTTGAGAGATTTGACATTTTATTGAATAAGGAAAGATAGAAGATGACCTGGCATCCGCCCACCACTGATTCGTTAGATTCATCATAAATCAAAGCTAGTAGGTTTATTTCCGCACTTGTTTTAAATTGTATCTATATCTGCTGCTTGTTTTCATATCAAAAGATTAGCTAAGACTCATTTCATCAATTTCCTCACAGTGGATGCTCTTCAGAGAATTGTTACAGCCATGGGAGCCAAATTTTGGAAATTCAATGCTGATTCTTGCACTGTCGAAATGGTTGGTTTAACGTCAGTAGCACCAACGGGATCTGAGGGTAGTATTGAGTGTCAATGCAACTTTGATAACACTACCTGCAATGTGAGACACATGTATGCTAATCAATTCTTTATTCCTTGGTCACGTTTTCTTATTGCACTGCATATCCTAAAGCTGATATCATTTCTCTAGATGGGCGTATTCTTTTCATGGGAATAATAAGTGACTGATGAGAAGTTCACATTGAGATGTAAAAAGAAAAATCCAAAAAGAGTTAATTTTCCCTTACTTTGCTTGAAAGGCTCATATTTCCAGATAGGAATTGACATCATGGTTCGGTTACACTGTTTCCGAGTTTTTCTGCACCTTTAGTTAGGGATGGTTCTGATAATTTGTTCATCCTTGCAGTGTTCTAAAGCGTTATAATCTCGCGGGAGTACTGCCATCTGAACTGAGGAATCTTCCCTATATCCAGGAAATGTAGGGTCTTTTGGATTGTTGTATAAATGTTTTCTGCATTGTTTTTCACCAGTTGATTTGAACACTCTGACACATTTTTTAATAACTATTTTGTAATTTCAGTGATTTAGCTTACAACTATCTCCATGGTACGATTCCTCCTGAATGGTTCTCTACGCAGTTAAATAAGATGTAATAGTCTCTTTTCCTCTCTCGATCTCTCTTTTATGCAGGCAGTTATTTGTTTGCGTTTCATTTATCAGTAATTACTACTATATGTTTTTTGTTGTTGATTTCAGAGCACTGCTTGCAAACCGGTTATCGGGGGAAATTCCAAGCGGGATAGGGAATCTTACCAGTCTGGCATACCTGTATGTCTTGCAACTTCATGATTGTATCATTCTTTGTTCATTTGTATTCTTCTGGATCTCGTACTGACTTGATAACTGCAGTAGTGAGTTAAGTTGGGCTGCAATATCTGCCAGTTAATATTTCAACTTTAATTCTGTAACTTCTGTTTCTTTGGCGAATTCCATGGAGCAATTATCTGATATGTCAGGTCTCGTTACTTTGTTTTTTGGACAATTATTGGCGTTGTAAAGGAACCTATGTATGTGTTTATCCAAGCACAATCGGGGAATATAATCCATATAGCCAACCCCACATAGTAGGGTAAAGGCTTAGTTGTTGTATTTATTGGTGTTCTACAGTTCTACTCTAAATTCATTATATATTGTAAATCGAGAAACTGATTGCTAATTTATAATAGGCCTCATTCTGATTTCTGAGTTAGCTTTACATATTATACTTCAGAAGACTTCTGTTAGTAAACTATAAAAGCAGTGAGTTGACCATCCATACTAGTATAAATCTAGTTTGGCATACCAGTTTTAGTTTCTTTGTACAGGCAGCAGGATTGTTTATTGGACTTTTCCCCTCAGTTTGTTATCGTCCCACCAATTCAGAAGAAGTATTTTTAATTTTTATGATCTATCATAGTTCTTTCACTGAGTTTTTGGAGTTCTGTGGCAGGGATCTTCAGTCAAACCAATTTTCTGGAGCTGTCCCTTCTGAACTTGGGAAATTGACAAACTTAAAGACTTTGTTAGATTTCTAATATCTTTCAGTGCATTTACTGATACTGGTTTAGTCACAATTATTACTGACTACATGAATCTGTTTTATGATGCTGAAACTACAGGTTTTTGTCAGAGAATCGCTTCTCTGGCACATTGCCGATTTCATTTTCCAGTTTAGTAAATCTTTCAGATTTGTAAGTCTCACAATGCTTTCACCTGTTTACCACGTTGGATCTGTTATTTTTATTATGAGCCTAATGGTAGGTATCATATTGTCCTTCCTGTTGAAGTCGGATGAGTGGCAACAACTTCAGCGGACCAATTCCTGATTATTTTCAAAGTTGGAAACAAATGACAAGATTGTAAGCTTTGTATTAATCTTGGAAGTTCTTTAATTTCTAAAAGAAATTTCATAATGATATTATTCTTTTGCAAATTGAAGAGAGATGCAGGCTACTGGATTCGAGGGACCCATTCCAGCCAGCATATCACTTCTGCATAATCTGGAACAGCTGTGAGTAGATTGCATCAATTTCATTTTACGAGTAACTTTCTCAATTGCTGTTTATCATCTTGTATCTTCACATTCTTTTTTTTATGCAGGAGGATTACCGACATTACTAGTACATATCAAGAATTTCCTCGGTTGAGTTATGTAACCAACATGAAGAGGATGTACGTTGTCTAGTGAAAACCCTAAGTTTCCAGGGACTTTTGTTGTCCTGATGCTCTGGACATGCTTAATGTGATTAACTCTGGAATGCAGGTCATTTCGAAACTGCTCTATATCTGGAGAAATTCCTGCATATATTTGGCAAATGGAAAACCTGGATATGTTGTAAGTATTGTATTCATATTTCATCAAGAAGTTAGCTTCTTTTGGCCCAACAACTTATCTATGATCTGACCATTTACAACCTTCATCTTGCACTGGATGTTGGAGACATGAACATCTTACCCAAAAATTGCCCCCCTGCTCTATTGCATACCCAGAAACTTAAGATGGCATTTTCATCTATGAATATGTACATACCGTTCTATCTGCTTCCACTGCACTCATAAAAACTCCAGAGCTGTTAGTACAATTTATACTTCATTTCTGTTCACGTAGGTTTGGGCGCTACTTTTGAAAGAAACAAAGTTATACTGAGTAAAAATCTTGTAATCTTTTTGTGGCCTGAAGGAGTGAACTGTAGCTGTTCTATGCTGTACGGTAACAAAGTTGTTCTATAGTATTAACTGAACTTTCTGTTTCGCACCCCAAAATTGAGATTTTGGCCAATTCTCCTCATGAATCATCATCCTTTGTTTTGATCCTTTTTTGCTTCCTTCTGTCTTATGAAATAAAATTTGCAAGAAGGACCAATAAAATAGAATTAGTTTAGCTAAATTATTACTTTATCAGTCAGAGGAAAAACTTCAACAATTGCTACTTTAGACCTTCGACTCTTGGTCATGAGCTTTAGGCCTTGTTCTCTTGGAGATGAGCTTGGTTACTTGTGTTACAACATCTATTCAGAAGCTGATGTTGTCATATAGTCCATAACTGCTCTAAATATCGGATGTTTATGTTTTATGTAATTATAACCATAAAAAGAATGTAGAGTGATGATCTATAATCTGATGGGGTAACATGCCACAAGAAGCAACTTTGGAACTACATGAATATGACAGAATGTATCGCCAGTCTGTTGTCGTTCTTCATGATTGAGTGGATTTGTGTTTGCTCATGGTTTTCATTCTCGCCGGTCGATTGTTTCTCGTTATTATTTATCTCAGTTGGTAATATTACAACTTTTGTGACACAAATACAAATTGACCATATTGATTATTGTTTATGTTTCTGATTGAATCATACTTGCCTCTCTCTTTCATGTACCCGAAGTAGCATAGTTATCAGAACTACTACTCATAACTCTGTTTTCATGTCAATGTCACACCAGGGATGTGAGTTTCAACAATTTAATAGGGGAAATTCCAAATAATATTAGCACCAAGGATTACCTGAAATTTGTGTGAGTACTATGTACATACAAATTATCTCAGTTTCACATGTTGATACATCACATTTATCTTCACTAGACGGACTAATCGTTTTTAGCATTGATGATTCTTCATTAATACTTGTAATTTTTTGCAAAATAGATTTCTTACCGGTAACAGGCTTAGTGGAAATCTACCTGATTCAATCTTGAGGCCTGGAAGTAACGTGTAAGCCTATTTTCTGGCATCCATTTCTGAAACATCTAAAAAAAAATTTCACTTCTAGGTGCATGTTTATGTCATTACATTTTTTTTTTCTCATCAAGGATATATTGAAATTTTTCCTTGTGTGTACAGACTTATACTCATCATATGAATGACTTATGCTGAATAATTTCTGTTTTTGGGTCCAGTGATTTCTCCTACAATAACCTAACTTGGCAAGACCCGAAACAGCCTGCTTGTCAACCAGACATGTAAGAAAATCAGTTCATTAATTTCAAACATCAATCCTTAGTCCCATTTAAGAGCTCTTTCAGATGACAACTCATGTAATGCCTTTCATTTCTACAGGAATTTAAACGTAAACTTATTCAGGAGTTCTTCAACAACAAACATGTTGTAAGTAGCCTTACCACTTATTGTGTTGGACTGTTTTATAATTGCAGCATTCAATGTATGGACTAAATTATGTTGGACTTATAAATTAGCTTACTAACAATTTCAAACTCAAAGCAATTATGGTACTAATTCTGTGCTCTTGCTGAAATCTATCACGCAGGAGGAATTTTCTTCCATGCACAGAGGATTTCACATGTCCAACATGTAAGTGCACTCTCTCTCCATGTGTATATGTAATGAATAACAAAAACATCTTTCTGCGTGCTTATAATAGAATACAATGTGTACTCACAAATTCACACTCATGGAGGAATGTACTCCCGGTAGTTGATAGTTAACTTTGGAGATGGTCGTGTTATCTTATTCATAGATAGAATGTGTAAGAGAATGATCTTAGATATGCTTATCTAACCCTGCAGATAGGTGTTCTTTCCAAGTTAATTGTGGTGGAAGTGATGTACACATAAATGAAGGAGGCAGAAAAGTATTCTACGAAGGAGATGCTGGAGTCGATGGTGGCACTGCAAAATATTATCAGAAAACCAGTAGCTATTGGGGGTTTAGCAGCACTGGAGACTTCATGGATGATAATAATGACCAAAATACACGATTTGTGGCAAATTTTCCATCTTCAAACCTCTCTGACCTGTACAGTACAGCCCGTTTGTCTCCTCTTACACTCACCTATTTCCATTACTGTCTGGAGAACGGGAGCTACACTGTCAATCTACATTTTGCTGAATTATATTTTACAAATGATGCAACATTTAGCAGCATTGGGGAGCGTATTTTTGATATATACATCCAGGTAAAATTCTCATATCATAGCGTGTATTCCAAATTTTATAGGTTGCAATTTTTTAACTGCTTTTCTCATTTCAGGATATCTTAGTCTCGAAAGACTTCAATATCGAGGATAAGGCTCGTGGTCCTGCAAAACCAGTCATTCATCAATTTAATACCACTGTTACAGATAATACATTGGTGATCCGATTTAACTGGGCTGGAAAAGGGACTACTCGGATCCCGAATAGAGGAGTATATGGTCCCCTTATATCAGCTATTTCTGTCCAACCTAGTAAGTTTGTTTCCCACGGGCAATTGGAACCTGAGGAATTTTGTGTTTATGGGCACAAGTAACCATGCCTTTATGATTAGTTGCTTCTCCCAACATAAATTTTAGGCTGAACTCTATATAAGATTCCTTGGTGTGAAGTGATTATTAAGATTAAGTCATCTTTTGGTAATTAATAAATACTGTAGGGATGCTGTATTCATTAAAAAAATGAAGGAACAAAAACCTCTCAGGCTTTTCTAAGATAATTTTATGTACAAAACAGGAGTTCTTTTGGACAGTTATTGCTGCTACTTATGTTTTGTACTGTAGTCTGGATTTCAAACATGTCACTTAAGTGATTTTGGAAGTATGCTTAGTAACGGAATCCTTTTTCTTTCTTCGATTTGGATAATATACGTGCCTTTTTATTTATACATTTCTTGTTGTTTTCATTCTTACGGATTTGGTTGTCCTACTATGCAGCTTTTACATCCTGTTCAGATAAGAAGAAGACAAACCTGACTGTTTACATTATTGTTGGAGTATCAGTGATATGGCTTATCATCTCGATTCTTGGTGTTCTTTGGTGGAAAGGATATCTGCAAAGACGGAAGAGAAACAAAGGTAACCTCTTCGTAATTGAATAAAGTTTTTTTTTATAAATATTGTCAACTGGTGTTGGAACTTAATCTTCATTGTTACTACTACATGCTTAGGAATGAGATGGAAGAAAAACACGAGTCCAACTAATTATATAATATTGTCAGTATTGCAAAGTCAGTGTTGCAAAGTTAGCGATTCTAGAAAAGACTATTTAGTGCTTAAGCCAATTGCTTCAGCTTAATTGTGAATCATATCCCTTGTGATTGTACAGATTTACAACTTATTTGCAGGCTGTTAGAATCAGAAGTGAAGTGACATAAAAGTGTTGTTTTTTTAATCCTCGCGATGTATGGATGTGCTCTATTTTTACAAATCCATGCATCATATTTCCTGTTCAGATTTTGAACGACTAGAGCTGCAAATGGTATCTTTCACTCTTAGACAACTCAAAGCCGCTACTAGCAACTTTGATGCTACGAATCATATTGGAGAAGGTGGTTTTGGTCCAGTTTACAAGGTACTCTTTCTTTTGTTTAGCAATCAATATCGTGTCCCTTTAAATTTTGTTACTCACTGTCTGAGGCTGGAAATGAAAATGTTGAGTTGCAGGGTGTATTACGTGATGGGACTCTAATTGCTGTGAAGCAGTTATCATCGAGCTCAGTGCAAGGAAACCGAGAATTCTTGAATGAGATTGGAATGATTTCTTGTTTGCAGCATCAGAATCTTGTTAAACTTCATGGTTGCTGCATTCACGGGGATCAGTTAATGCTGGTCTACGAATACATGGAAAATAACAGCCTTGCGGCCGCTTTATTTGGTTAGCATTAGTTGTGCTATTTAGTCTTCATATTTTGCTTCTTTTTATCCATATGTCTTGACTATTTTCTTGCTGAACCTTCAGAATCAAAGAACAGAGAAATAGTTCTGGATTGGCCAAGAAGATTCAAGATTTCTCTAGGGATAGCTAGAGGTTTATGTTTTCTTCATGAAGAGTCGGGCCTAAATATTGTTCATAGAGACATTAAAGCTACTAATGTGCTGCTTGATCAAGACTTAATCCCAAAAATATCTGACTTTGGATTGGCTAAGCTCGGTGAAGATGGAAGGACTCATATTAGCACAAGAGTTGTTGGAACAATGTGAGTTACCTTACTCTTTTTTGCTTTCCTATCTGGGTGCATTTGGATCATTCGTGTCTGGCTAACCCTTTCTGCTTTTCTTCGATAACTTTCCTGCAGAGGATATATGGCTCCCGAATACGCTTTATGGGGTTACTTGACTCACAAGGCAGATGTTTATAGCTTTGGAATAGTAGCATTGGAGATTGTTAGTGGCAGGAACAACACCAGCTACATGCCGAGCAATTTCATGGGTCTGCTAGATTGGGTATGAGCTGTATGACAAATCCTACATTAGTAATTTAATGTAACTCGTGTGCTAGCTAGCTAGATGAATTCTTGATTTTGATCTTATAGGCGTGCAACATGCAACGGAACAAGACATTTGAAGAGCTTATTGATGAGAGATTAACTACCAATGTCAACAGAGAAGAAGTAGAAAGATTAGTGAGGGTGGCACTTTTGTGTACAAATGCATCTCCCACTATTAGGCCTATGATGTCACAGGCGGTGAGCATGCTGGAAGGAAAAATGACCATTCCAGATGTAATCCCTGAAGCAAGTGCATATGCTGATGATCTGAGGTTCAAAGCCATGAGAGATGTTCACCAAGAATTTCTAAATCAGAGTCTTCCTGACAGTTTGATTCTGAACTCAACTGCAACGCGAACTGATCCCGATTCATCTTATACGTCCAATAATGATGACGTTGAAAGCAATCTCGGCCACGGAAAATGAGACATTTGTGTTTGCTGGCCTGCACAAAAGAATACTTATTTTAGCATGTTGGAGGAGGAGGATATGTAAATATTGAGCAACAATGGATCCTGGGTGATGACGTTTTTATTAAGCACCCGTTAGTTACACTACAAACAAACCTCAGGGTTTAAAACTTAGTTGATGGTACTAGTAATTTCCTGGAGAAAGCGTTAAATTTTCATGTATACAGCTGAAAACAAAAAGATCAATTGGTACAGTCTTCACTGTGTAGAAGGCAGCAGTAATGAAATGGATTGGAAGAAAGTCTTGCGTGGTTCCTTTGTTTAGCCATTGTATTCATGTGTTGAAGACAGCAGTAAAGTAAATCTGTCACACCGTGCGTATACAATGTTCGTATGAGGTTCGTAAAAATCACTTTTTCTAGAGAGTTAAATATCATTACTAGTGGAGAATCCTCTATTAAAAGCACATCTTGTGCAAGACAGTCTTGCAGCGAGACCACGGATTTAATCGTTAAGAATGTAGCATAGGATTTCTAATTGAAGTTTTAAAAGTTCAGGAGCTGGATGTGAAATTTCATCAATTTACATTTAACTCCAAGTATAACTATCAACATTTCCTTATTTTCTCTCATATTTTTCTGAAAGATTCTCTCTCTTCACCTTTCCTCTCTCCCGCGTAAAACCTCCATATTCTCTCTCATCTCCATTTCTCTTCCACCCTATTCTCTCCCCTCTCCAATCTCTTCCATCTTCCTTTAATTCGAGCTCATTTTCTTTCATTCAACTGCACATCCTCTCCATTTTTCTTCCTCCTTTATTGCGCGTGATTTTTGGAGCTTTCCAGCGACCGGACACAATACGAGCTTTGTTTTGTGTTTATCTTCAAAGTTAATGTTTTTGCTCAGAGTTTTTATGCATATTTTGTTTTTTTTCAACTTTTGTTTGTTTTTTTTGTTCATGTGATTTTCTAGGGTTCATGTTGTTCACTGTGTTAAAATTTGGGGATTTCTTTTTTTTTTGTGTTTTATGAGTTGTTCTTACGGATTTGTGCTCATATTTGTGTTGTTGCTACTGTTGTTTAGATGTCTATGGAGATTTGCATCAAGGCTGCTGCAATCGAGAAGGTATGAGGATTTGTAAGTTTTTTAATTTTTAGCCGTGATGTTTTAGGTACTGGTATTGATGTTTCTTATTTTCAGTTTGATGTTTCAGGTTTTAGGCTTCAAGTGCTGTTATCAGTGTTGTTGTGATGTTTCAATTCCAGTGGCTGATACTTGTGGTGTTTTCATGCTTAACTGTGCAATTGATGTTCAGTTTTGATTGTATGTGATATCTTAGGGTTTTGCTACAATTTGTGCTAATTTTTGTGTTATTATTGCTTCTTAGATGTATAAGAATGCTTGCGCATTTTTGTTGCAACCGAAAGGAAAGAGGATCTGTAAATTTTGTTATTTTGCAGATGTGATGTTTTAAATACTGTTGTTGATGTTTCATGTTTATGTTTGATCTATCATGTTTAGGTTTTAAGTACTATTATCTGTGTTGCTGTGATGATTTAATTTCAGTACTTGATTCTTGTAGTGTTTTAAGTGTGCAATTGATGTTTGGTTTTATTTTTTTTTATTGTGTGGGTGATAACTTAAGGTTTTGTTACGATTTGTGCTAATTTTTGTGTTGTTGTTGTTTCTTAGATGTGTAAGAATGCATGCCCACTGTTGCTACAATTGAGAAGGAAAGAGGATTCGTAAATTTTGTTATTTTGTAGAAGTGATGTTTTAAATATTGTTGTTGATGTTCTAGGTTTTATGTTTGATCTTTCATGTTTAAGTTTTAAGTATTGTTATATGTGTTGGTGTGATGATTTAATTCCAGTATTTGATGCTTGTAGTGTTTTAAGTGTGCAATTGATGTTCAGTTTTGTTGTTTTGATTGTGTGTGTGATATCTTACGGTTTTGTTACTATTTGTGTTGTTGTCGCTGTTTCTTAGATGTCTAAGAGCACTTTTCCACTCTTGTTGCATTCGAGAATGAAGTAGGAGTTGTAAGTTTTCTTTTTTTAGTTGTGATGTTTTAGATACTGTTGTTGATATTTCAGGTACTATCTTTGAGCTTTCATGTTTAAGCTCTAAGTATTGTTATGTGTGTTGGTGTAATATTTTTTAATTTCATTGTTTGATGCTTGTGGTGTTTTCATATTTAAGTATGCAACTGATTTTCAGCTTTGTTCTTTTGATGTTTTAGTGTATACCGTTGATGTTTTTAAATTTGAGATTGATGTTTTAATTACTGCATTTAATTTTTCTCAATGTAGTTGTGAGTGAAGTTATTTGTGCTATTGTGAAATTTTAATTACATATATTGATGTTTTAATTATTGTATGCGATGTTTTATATTATTTCACATGAATTCTTTCCAAGATAGAACTCTATGATATCATTGATGAGATATTAAAAAAATGCCATGAGTCATGCTCCCGAAGGTAGAAGAGCCATTCTCTTTGAAACTAGCAGGAGAGAAAGTAACTCCGTGAATAAGTGAGCAACGAAGGAAAACAAGTCGGGGGAATATAGAATTTGGTTGTTTGGGATGTATTGTGTGAGAATGATGTTTTATAAATATTGGTTTAATTGTTAGTAGATTGTTGTTGATGTATTAGGTTGCTTTGGATTTTTTTTCAATTTTTATGTTAGTGGTTTTAGGGAATTTGAACCATTTTGTACATAATGATGTTTAATGGTTTGATAGTTAGGGCATGGGCAGTGGTGGTCTCCTAAAATTAAAAGACCACTCAAGAGACCGAAAACCACCACAGTGGTGGTCTCTTGAGTGGTCTCTTAACAAGAGACCACTCAAGAGCCTCTTGGTAAGAGACCGGTGAAGAGGCCGCTCGCCTGACACAAGCACATGGCCTTTGTGCACGTTTCCTTTTTTTTACCGAGTGGGACACGTGTTGCCCCCTGAGTGGGCCACGTGTCCCATTCAGCAGCACTTCTTTTTTTTTTGAATTTTTGTTGCAGACACGTGTCACCTAGGGATTGGGCCACGTGTCTGCAGCGGTATTTTCATGTTAACGCTGGGAATTTTTTTAATGGGACACGTGTCCCATTCTGGTGGCGACACGTGTCCCAATCGTATTTTTTCTATTTTTTTCAATTTTTATTTTATTTTTTAAGAATTCCAAATTTAATATATTTTTGATTTTCAAATTGTAATAATTGGTCGGACTAGATCAATATTTTATTTAGTATTTTCTGTAATTTTTATAGTTGTTATAATTTATTTTTGCAATTTTAATGGTTTTTATATAATTTTAAAAATATGGATATATCTTATTATTTATTTTTTAATTTCATTTTAATAATTATATTAAATTTTACATTCAACTTATTTTTTGTGGACAAATTTATTTAAACTAATATTTAATGGTCAAATTAATGAATAGGATATAGAAAATCAAGTGGGTTACATGAATAGTATATAGTGGTCTCTTAACCATTGTGGAGAAAAAATGGGTTGTCTCTTAAGTGGTCTCTTAAGCTGAGGTGGAAGAGAGAGAGAAAAAAATAATATATTTAATTGGTAAGAGACCGCTAGTGGTCTCTACCACTGCCCATGGCCTTATGGCGATTGACATTTTTAAGTGCTAATTTTAGAGAAAGTCTCAGGAAAGACGGCATTTCCATAATCTTATGGACAGTCCTCAGGGGCATTTGCCTTAAATTTTGCAATTTTTTTATAAAATTTAAATATTGCATTTTATAAGTTAAAACAAGTAATAATATGTATTTGAAGGTGAAAATATAAAAATATATGATATAAAAAAATATTTTCAAAAATTTTAAATTTTGTATGTAATTTAAGAAATGCGGTGTATAAGGTAAGAAATAAGTGGCATGTCCATAAGCTTATGGATAGGTCGCCTGTCAGGAGACCTACTCCTAATTTTATATGTATTTGTAGAGCCAGTGATGATTCAATGAAATCCTTTGATTTTGAGTTGTCGGTGTATGATGTTTTATGTCGTGTTTATCTGTAATATACATAAAGTTATACATATCATTTTATATCTGTAAATTATCATGTAAACAAATAATAAGATCAGTGGATAAAAGTGGAACCTTAAAATAATTTTTCCAAATATTATAACAGTGGAATGTATATTTTCAACATTAGTTTGATTTTCTAATATTTTTGTATGATATTCAAATAATTTAATTTGATGCTTTATATTTGATGTTTGATGTTTAAATACTTTGATTTGATATTGAATTTATTTTGTGAAACATTTATGTGACTTTCAATTAATTTTAGTTATATGATTTTTTTAGTATTTTTGTATGATATTTAAATAATTTAATTTGAAGCTCTAGATTTGATGTTTAAATATCTTGATTTTATTGCATATTTCAGATTTTTACTTTGATATTTAACATTTATTATTTTATTTTTTAGTGTATTTTAATATTCTTATTTGATGTTTAACTATTTTAACTTGATGTTATACTACTTCAATTTGGTGTATATTTTATTATTTCATAATTTGGTAATATGGACATTTTTATTTGATTTTATACATTATTAGTTTGATGTTTTATTAGTTAGCTGTAAAGTTATGAGCATTAAACCCAATCACCTCTCAACCCAACCACAAACATTATTTCAACCCAAATTTAATTCAATTAAAAACCCTTCCCTACCCAACCCGGATCTTCCTAACTTAAACCCTAATCACCGTCTTTCCGCCGCGAACGCCGACGAAGCTTCGGGAATCCTCACCGACGTTGAGCAAATCCTCACTGAAGAACCTTCGCGGATCGTCCCCCAGTGCAGATCCTTCACAAATCCTCACCGGAAAAGCTTCGTGAATCGTCACTGACAATCCTCACCGGTGTTATGCAAATCCTCATCGGAAGCTTCACGAATCCAACGCCGGCGTTCAGCAAATCGAGGCGGAGAAGGCAAGGTGTCCAATTTCTGAGGTTTTACACGGTGGAGAAGCTCGGCGGCGGTGGAGAAGGCACGACGGAGAGGCGTAGCGGCACAGGTGGGGAGGAGAAGAGCCGACGGAGGAATAGGCGAGAAGAAGGTGATGGAGTCGATGGCGGAGCAGGCAAGGAGGAGGATCATGCTTCATGGCGTCGGACCCATTGATTAGTTTCGAGCTCGTAACTTATGAAGGGTTACAAGCTTGGAACAACTCTCCCACCAGCCTAATTAGTTTCTGCCTTGGATGCCATTTTCGGTCCTACACTGTAAATTCATGCTTTGGAACCATTTAATGAATGAAAAATTGTTCCGTAGTCAAAACAGTCATCGGATCTTCTGTTCCGAATTCCTACCAATGATATGATCCACATAGTGATATGATATTTAACACTCTAATTTTGAGCCTATCAAAGTTGCAGAAAGTAAAGGCAGTCAGGAAATGATCTCAATCAGAAGGGGCAGAAAAAAGAGCAATGGGTCAATCTACAAAAGAAGAAAAGATTTAGATATTTGGCTAACAATTTTCATATACCAGTCAGCAAGAGAAAGCAGCAGGAATAAGCAACAGATCCAAAGAAGATGAAAAGGGATGACAACAAAAATATTATATTTGCAGGCAGAGTCTTACCAAGGAAAATTTCCATTCAGGAGAAGGATTAGGCAGAAGGAAGTGAGAGCAAGGCGCAGGTAGAAAAAAAACTTGATGATTAGGATGAAGGTTTTGAGGAAGCTGTACCAAAAAAAATCCCTAAAGATCAGTTAGAGTCTTAGCCTGGAACTGAACAAAGCCTCTACAAAGAATAAGATTAACTCACTTGTGAAACAAAAGAAACCCGATATCTTATTTCTGATGGAGACCATGTCATAGTAACATTATCCGGACACTTGGAGGTTTAATTCAGTATTGTAAATTCAGTGGGGATATTAGGGGGTTTAGCTGTATTTTGGGGTAGTTGCTTGGATGTTGAAGTTCTAGATAAGTCTAAAAACTATGTCTTTCTATTAATCACAGGTGCCAATCAGTTTAAATGGTGCCTAGATCTAGTTTATAGTTATTCGGAGTTGTCAGAAAGACCTTTTGTTTGGAGTAGTATGATGAATTTTAGTTTTTACTCTCAGTTTCCATTAGTTATGCTAGGAGATTTTAATCAAGTGCTTCCACAAAGAGACAATGGAGGTGGCAATCCAGTGCCACAACAACTTAAAACTGGTTTACATATTTTGTTATATTTTCAAGGGATGAATGAAGTTTCAAGTGAAGGAAATTGGCACACATGGACAAACAGGAGAGCTAATCCTCATAATATTGTGGAAAGATTGGATAGAGCATTTTCCAATCAACTTTGGAAATCAAAGTTCTCAAAGGCAAAAGTTCTAAACCAACCTATCAGTTTTTCGGATCATGGTCCTCTACTGCTAGATTTATTTCCAAAGAAAGTGTTCCCAAAGAAGACACTCAGATTTGAAGCATTCTGGACCAAATCAAATGTTTATGATGAAATAGTAAATAAATCTTGGTAGATATCAATCATCGATGAAAGAAGATCTTCTGTCAACTAAACTACAAATTACTCTTAAACATTTACATAACTAGAGTGATAATTGTTTTTGGAAATATTGTTAAAAATGTAAAGAATATGGAGAACGGAATAGTAAGGCTACGGACAGGTTCAAGTTTATATGATAATAGAGATGTCATTCAAGATACTCAACTCAAGTTGAAAGATCTACCACAGAAGCTCTCGGATTATTAGCAACACAAATCTAGGGTTTCCTGGTTGAAGTTTGGTGATAAAAATACCACTTTTAATCACAAATGGGCTTCGAAACAAACAAATCTGAATTCTATCCGAGGTATTTATGATGTTATAGGAACTTGGATTTTGGATCAAGGTGCAGTGTTTGATCACATAGTCAATCATGTTAGATCAGTTTTTAACTACATTAAAATGGTATCCCCACACCCCCCACCCCCCCAATAGCAGGAGAATTGATAAAAAAACTCTTATGGAAAGTACTTCCACATTACTTACTCATCTTCAATGTAGAGATCTCTCACAACTATTCATAGGAAAAGAAGTTTGGGATGCTATCAAATCTATGAAATCATGGAAGTCTCTAGGTGAAGATGGTATCCCACCTGGTTTCTACAAAACATATTAGAGCATAGTGGGGGAAGATTTTACAGAAATCATTTTAGGGATCCTGAATTAGGGACTGATACCTCAACCGTGGAATAGAACTCAAATTGTATTAATTCCTAAGAAGAAGGTTCCGTCGAATGCAGCAGATTATAGACCACTCTCCTTATGTAATGTGAAATACAAGGTGATAGCTAAGGTACTAGCGAACAAGTTCAAGAAACAAACTGGGATTCTCATCTCTAATTCATAGAATGGTTTTGTACATGGGAGAAATATTTCAGAAAATGTTTTATTAGCTCACAAAATCATTCATTTCATGAAGAAGAAAAAGATCCAAGGCTCTAAAGGGTTTATGGCAATCAAGCTGGATTTGAGCAAGGTTTATGGCAGAGTCTCTTGGTCTTTTCTGAGGAAAGTTCTAACAAAATCAGGTCTCACTCTTCACTG
Source organism: Rubia yunnanensis (assembly GCA_037428765.1). Lineage (NCBI taxonomy): Eukaryota > Viridiplantae > Streptophyta > Magnoliopsida > Gentianales > Rubiaceae > Rubia > Rubia yunnanensis. The sequence continues at coordinate 54,568,377 of CM075061.1, forward strand.
AATTCAGCTATTGTTATCATGCTTTAATACAGTATCTTACCAGGTGATGGAGCTAAATCCGCATTCTTCACACCTGATAAAGGATTGAGGCAAGGTTGCCTATTATCACCGTATTCACTTATCCTTTGCCAACAATTTTTATCTTCTTAGACTGAATATATAAGGGAGATGAATAATAAGATTGGATTAAAATTATCACGTGGCGGTCCCAGAATAAGTAATGTTATGTATGCAAATGATTGGATTCTTTCTCTGAGTGAAACACTTCATCGGTGGATGAAATTACAAAGACTATTGACCTCTTTGCAAGGTATTATAGGCAAAGGCTAAAAGTTGAAAAGCGTTTTATGATGTTTAGTCCCAGTGTCAATACAAGTCTAGAACAATATGCTAGGTTCACTTTAAATATTCATGGAACGAACCTAAGAGGAAAATATCTGGGAGTTGATATTAGATTTCAAGCCCCCAAGACTAGAATTTTTCAGTCGCTCATCGTAAGGTTTTAGGAAAGATTTTCTTCTTGGAAGACTAAATTAGTCTCTCTACCAGGAAGGATTAATCTAGCTAAACACATCTCGTCTTCGGTGGCTATATACCCTTTAGAAATTTTTAAAATTACAAAATCAATTCTCAATTCTTTGGACAAGATGATAGCAGACATTATTTGTTGTGGTGAACCAGAAAAGAAGAAGGTGCATTAGAGATCATGGGTTAAGGTTCGTAATTCAAAAGAAGATAGAGGATTAGGACTACGATGAATGAAGGGCTTAAACATGGCTTTGAGGCAAACATGCTTGGTCAATAATTAAGGATACTGACTCTTTGCTAGGAAGAGTATATAAAGAGAAGTATCTCAGTAATAGGGATTTCCTAAGAGCATATCTTGGAAGGGCATATTCATGGGGATGGAAGTCGATCCTATGGGGAAGAGAAACAGTTAAAAATAATTTAGCTTGGTAAGTAGTCAGTGGTAAGGATATAAAGATCACAGATCAATGGATCCCAAATTAAGAGAATCCAATTTATGATCAATCAGTAATCTCTTCAATTACAAATATCAGAGTTTCTGATCTTATCTCAGGAGAAAATCAATGGAGAATACCATTAATAAGATCAATATATTCTCAGGAGGTAATTCCAAATATTTTAGCTATCCACACACAAAAGTTTTCTGCTATGAATGATAAACCTGTATGGAGACCAAACACGGATGACATTTATACATTGAAGAAGGTTTATCATCACAGTATGCAAGAAATCAGAGCTTCTCCAACCCAAACTCCTCAACAGTTAAAGGAGTTCTAGAAATCTTTTTGGAACTTAAAACTTCCACAAAGGTTAGAAGTATTTGTATGGATAATAATAAATTGGGATTTACCATAAGGAACTAATCTCACAGTAATGGGAATTATTACGGATAACATATGTACCAAGTGTCACTCTTGTGAGGAGAATGAGATTCATATATTTATTGGCTGTGAAGATTATAAAAGGATTTTGAGAGCTTCATCATTGGGATTTGATTTTAATAATTTCCCAATATAGGATACAACTCTTTCTTGGATGAAGCAAGCTCCTGATAAAGAGGCCATTAGATTATTCATATGTATGTCGTGGGAAATTTGGAAGCAGAGGAATTCAAAGGCACTAGATGATTAATCAAAATACTTTATTCAATGCTGGATGGAGGCGAGGAATTCACATGAGATTATAAACCAGATTGTCTTAGAGAGAAATATAGAACTGGTTGATGTGGAGGATCAAGAATATGATCACTCCTCTCAAGTATAAGAAAACTCTCAAGCAAATGAAAATATATCTTTGCATAATCAGCCTCAACAGTCAGGTTCTTGCATCATATCCTTTAATGGTTCGTATCAGCAATCTATACGCTTGGGTACAAATGCTTGGACTATAACATATGGATCTCAACAACAACAAAGCCAAAAAGGATCGGAATTTTTTGTGGCGGTCTCTCCATTGCAAGCAGAAGGAGAAGGTTGTTTCCGTGCTATTTAAGTCTCTCTTAGAACCATTATTTCCAGTATTCTAGTTTACACAGACTTATCATCCTTTCAGCATTGATAAGCAAATTGGAGTTTGCACCTTGAGAGATAAAGGGAATCATAGATAACTTGTTACATGTTACTTTTTCCTTGTTATCGTTTAGGTGTATTAAGGTTAATCGTAGTTTACTTTCTGTCGAGAATAATGTAGCTAATATATTGGGAATAACCCTTGTAATGCTTTGTATGTCTAATATATAAGTGTAGTTGTCCAAAAAATAAAATAGCTATCTAGAAAATTCTATTCCAGTGACGAAGTCATCATATATACTAGCTACTTATACCACTATGTTGGGATTTGCAATAGAAGTGGAACGAGCATTAACAATATACATAGCCAAGCAATTTTTTGCCATGTTGATATCAACTTGCGAATACGACTTGTGATCCTTTGGAAAAATATGTGAATTGGAAAATGTTAATAATATGTGTAATAAATCAATAAATTAAGCTACAACGTGGAAACAATGGAACAAGATTTAACCCAAATCTTACTTCGACAATTTCAAGATAATCCATATGGATTTTTTGAAGACACTCCACCGCATATAACATTATGTATTACTCGCACTCCCAATTCTTTGCTTGTTTCTTGTACTAGTTAATATGAAAGGAATTAATTAATCATAATTAAACCTCATAATTTTTGTATTCAAACTCATTGCAAACACGAAAACAAAATCACACCTTAATCTCAACTACCTTAAAACCCTTAGTACTAGTATCAACGAGAAAAACAATGGATGTACCCAAAATCTTAAGAAATGACCTGGAAGGTTGAAAATGAAAAGAATCCATCCAATAAATGCGGTTTTTCTCTGGGACAATAAATATTAATCTCCAATGGTCCCTACAACATTGTGATACAAAAATGATTCATAAAATATGTGGAATATGGTCCAACCAAGGCACTATTTAGGCCATCACTAACATGATTTTTCATTCAGTTGGAGTGTACAAAGGAATGACCATCTAGAATTTTATTGGAGTCAAAGATCAACAATCGATGGCACCATATATAATTTGAGGTGGTGCCGCACTACTGCACCACCAGCTTTAAGATTGGTATAATGACTCGGAATGCAAGATGAATACAAGGTACTATTTGAGGAAAAAATTGAAGAATACTTACACAAATTTAGACCACATGCCACAATTCAAAAAATAGTATCATGAGGTCACGAGTCACCCTTGTTGGGGTTAACCGTATGGCCTAGACGTGCTGGATTGAAACGACTACCGCCTGATTCCCACGTACATCACACTAAACAAGGTTGCTCCCACTACAACAAGCCTTTAGAGGAACCTTAAAAATTTTGCAGCGAAATAAATACGAGTTTAGATTGGGAGCATGAGCCAACAAACGAAAGACAAGTGCAATACAAAGCCCAGATAGCTTGTGAGTAAAAACCCAGGGAGAAACTCTCATCTTAGCAACTCAAGCCAATCAAAATGTCCAACTTTTGTTTTAGTTTTAGTCCAAGACCAATACAGATGCATGTATTTCTATCTTAATAACCTCATTCGAAAGATGGCATGATTCAAAACTATCTATCGTTACATTCGATTCAAACCAGAAATAATATAATATATAAAGCCATTCTACTTAAATATCACAGATAAAAGCTATTATAATGGCATAATTATGCGTAAATGATTACCTCATGCAGCCGAAATGGAACAACAATGCCGAGGAAATTGGTGAGTCAGAAACGTGTGTATAGCAGGAAGAACAGTTCGCCACATCACTTGCTAGGATTTTGAGCTAACCATATTATTCAAATTTAAGCTAGCAGCTATATATAATGTTACACCCTACCCAGAAATAGTCTTCTCAGCTATAATGACCTGAAAATTTATAAAGATTTAAATCCTAAGAAAACATAATACCATTAACACTTACCTATAATAGTCCATATATCCCAATCCCAGATCAAAAAGCTTTAATTTCAAGACAATGGACATACCCAATTCAAGAAATTACAAACTCATAAAATGAATCAAAATCAATACATTATACATCGCATTGGACATACCCAAAATGGCATCCCCTACGCCTGCCCTACGTTGTAGATCGCTTGAGGATCTGTCCCAATCACCTACCAAAAGGCAAAAAATCACCCGCATTCATTACATCACATTTATTTTCAGTTCATTTTCGAGAAAATTAATGTTTATTAGTTTGGTTACCTGGGCCAAGCGGTACCAGAGTAGTGGGTCGAAGAATGAGGTGGTGAGGATGACTTTGGGGAAGATGGTGGCGAAGTGAATCGCCTGAGAGGGTAATGCCTAGTCCATCGTCGGAGACGCCGTGTAGGGCTTTCGACCACCACTAGTAGGCCAGAATGCCAAGGCAGGGGATCTCGGAATGCCGAGGCGATGTTGACAAGCTGGGAAAAAGGACCTAGCCTCCCAAAGTGATTTTGGATCTATTGTGACGAGCGGCGACACTGGTGGGTGGCAACGAACGACGGCACTGGTGTATGGCGACGAGTGGCAGTGAGGGTTTGACAGAAAATGGCAAGTGAGAAGAACGGTGGTGAGGGTTGAATCTATTGTCAGATCTATTAGGGTTTTAGCTATATAGGAGAAAATTTCAATGGTTAAGATTCAATCTATCAAAAACGATCAATGGTTCAGATTTATTAAAATTAACTAACTTAAATTTAATTATTTTCTTTCAAATTTATACAAAATTTTGAAATATTATAATTTATATTTTTATCTTGAATCCGTCTCTTGAAAGACGGTATTTTCATAAATAATGGAAAGACCGAGGTTTAAAGTGCAAATTAGAAGAAATTAAGATAAAATTTTTGGGTTCCATGAATCGGATTATAAACTTTATAACTACTACACGTTGCATAATAAATTTTTAATATTGCAGCTAATACCTTTTACCTTTTATTATTCTTATTAAACCCCGTCTTTCCATAAGCCTATGGAAAGACGGTCTTTCCTAAGACTTTGCCTTTTATCTTTTATTATTTTTGGAAAAATCTTGGGAAAGACTGTATTTTCGTAGGCTTATGGAAATATGAGTTTAAATGTAATAATAAAAGGTAAAAAGTTTTATTTGCAATATTAAAAAATTATGGAAATACCGTCTTTTAAGAGATGGACTCTTATTTTAATGTCATTTCTTTTTAAAAATATGATGAATAAATATTTTAAAAGTCAAATATTTTCATTCATATTTATATATACGAAGTCAAGTAAGGTTTGACCATTGTTTAGTCAAAGTCAACCTAGTTATTAGTGTTTATATATTGAAATTCAAGTAAAGTTTAACCGTTAATTGGTTAAAGTTAACTTAGTTATTAGTGTTTATATATTGAAAGTCAAGTAAGGTTTGACCATTTATTAGTCAAAGTCAACCTAGTTATTAGTGTTTATATATTGAAAGTCAAGTAAGGTTTGACTGTTGATTAGTCAAAGTCAACCTAGTTATTAGTGTTTATGTATTGAAAGTCAAGTAAAGTTTGACCGGTGATTAGTTAAAGACAATTTAGTTATTAGTGTTTGTGTATAGAAAGTCAAGTAAGGTTTGATCGTTGATTAGTCAAAGTCAACCTAGTTATTAGTGTTTATATATATAAAGTCAAGTAAGGTTGATTAGTGAAAGTCAGCCTAGTTATTAGTATTTATATATTGAAAGTCAAATAAGGTTTGACCGTTGATTAGTTATTAGCGTTTGTTTATCAAAAGGCCAAGTAAGCGTTGATTGTAGGTTAATTAAAATCAATTTAGTTGTTAGTGTTTATATATTGAAAGTTAAGTAAGGTTTGACTGTTAATTAGTCAAAGTCAACCTAGTTATTAGTGTTTATATATTGATAGTCAAGTAAGGTTTGACCGTTGATTAGTCAAAGTCGACTTAGTTATTAGTATTTATATATTGAAAGTCAAGTATAGTTTGACCGTTGATTAGTTAAAGATAACTTAGTTTTTTTTATAAGCAAAATTTTCATTAAGGATCATTAAAAAAACTGTTACACAAAGTTATAGCCTTTACTCTAGCCTATACATAACTTGATCAGCTTAAAGAAATGTAAGTGAAGCTTGTATAACTCAAAGCTAAGCTAGAATGACTTATTTCCTCATGAGCTACTGTTTTGGGCCATCTTTAGAACGACCCTAAGCAGCAAGGAAATAAGATTTTAAAATCCCAGCCTAACTAGAGATCCCAAGCCCCACATTTTAAACCAAAATTTCAAGCTCAACAGCATTCTACTTTCTATCTTTCCCTGCAACCCAGAAAACCTCCTCCTTAATAGCTTGAATTACATCCACTATCAGTCTTTCCCTTTTCTGGAAAATGAGCAGAATCCTCTCCTCCTAAACGTGGTATAGATGCAATCATCATACAGACTCTCTGCTTTTGCCCCCTGACATCCAGCTTCTCAACCTCTTCTTAACTTCTCTCAGGCTTAACAAATGTGGTAAATGCAGGCCTTTAAATATTTTCTTACTGAACTCACAACTGATAGACAGGTGATTTACATCCCACTGTTCCTTGTTGCACAAAACACAAGCCTGGGGGATTTTAGGGTATTGAATGCTTTAAGTCTATCCATTGTTGCCAATCTTTTCTTCAATAAAATCCATAAGAAGAAACTGTTCTTAGGTAGAATTTTTGAGTGCCACATCAACTTTGATACCAGATCCAGTTCTTCTCCTCCTTTCATATGGTTTTAGGCCTCTGAGATACTAAATTTTCCACCCCTGCCAACACAACTGCCTTATTTATCCTTCATGACAATCTTCAACCTGTTTAGCCACTTCCACATCTAGCTGTGATCCTGCTGTGGACTGAGCTCTTCAAATTTCTTGTTTTTTAAGTAATAAGCTTGAAACCACATGATCTAGAGGACATCTTGTTTAGACTGTATTGCCCACACCAGTTTACACAATACTGCCAGGTTCCAAATTGGAGAATCCCTTAGACCCAAACCTCTATATTTCTTACTCCCTGTCATTGTTTCCAAAGAAGCAGAATTGACATATCTGTTTTCCTTCTTCTTATTCCAAAGAAAATCTCGAAATTTCTTGACAATCTCTTCATGTACACTTTCAGGAATCTCAAAGATACCTGACCAATAACTCACAGTACCAAGAAGCATTGTTTTGATCAATTGACCTCTTCTAGCATAAGATAAGGAACTAAAATTCCATGTATTCAACTTTTTTGTTCACCTTATCTAGTAAGATAGAACAAGAGAATTTATCCCATTGAAAGGTTGAGATCGGTAGACCTAAATACTTTAAAGGAAAATATACCTTCTGAATATTTAGTATACATGCCAGTATGTCCTTCTCCATTTCATCCATTACTGAGAAATAAACAGTTGACTTCAACTGTTTATAGCCAGCCCTGGGACCTGCTGAAACTCATTGAGAAATTCTTGTACTCCCACCATTAGCTTCTCTTTGGCCTCACAAAATATCAGCAAATAATAGGCTATGCAATCCTACTTTTTTGCTTCTCTGATGGCACCCTATGAGTTTACTCCTGAATTTCTTGTAAAGCATACGGGTTAGGAACTCCATGCATATCAAAAAATAGCAAGGGGGTTAAGGATACCTCACAGAAAAAACTCATCTGGCAGCATTCCCCTTTGAAAAAACTTCTGATTACCTCACAGAAATTTGCTCCAACTATGTCCCAAGATTCTTTGTAGAAACATCCGCTGAATCCATCATACCCTGGGCTCTTACTAGAGCTTATCCCTTTTAAGGCCTTTAAAATTTCAACATATGTGATGCCTACTATCAGTTGTATTTGTTGTTTCACTAATAGTACTTCACCTTCACTGACCATATCCTCCCTAATTTTGCAAATTGTCTTAGCTTCCCCCAGCTACTTTTTAAATACTGAAAATCAAATGAGACTCTAGCTTCTTCCCCTCTACCTTTTTCTCCATCAAACAAACAAGATGGATGGTTAAGATATTGTTTCTCCTTCATTTTTGAGTAAAAGAGTTTGTGTATATAGAATTTATTTATTAGTGTTTGTGTATAGAAAGTCAAGTAAAGTTTGATAGTTGATTAGTTAAATTCAACTCAGTTTTTTAGTGTTTGTTTATAGAAGTCAAGCAAGAGTTTCTAGTGATTGTTAACATATAGGAAGTCAAGTAAGAGTTGATCGTTCATTATTAAAATTCAACTTATTTATTAGTGTTTATATATATACTAAATTAAGTAAGAATTGATAGTTTATAAAGTCAACTTTGTTATTACTATTTGTACATAGAAAGTCAAATAAGGTTGAACATAGATTAGTTAAAGTCAAACATTTTAATTCGTATTTATATATACTAATTCAAATAAGGATTAACCATGATTAGTTAAAGTTGACTTAGTTATTAATATTTATATATACAAAGTCAAGTAAGATTGATTGTTTATTAGTTAAAGCGAAACATTTATATTCATATTTATACATTCTAAGTTAAGTAAGAGGTGACCGTTGTTTAGTTAATGTAACCTTAGGTATAAGCATTTACATTAGAAAGTCAAATAAGGGTTAACCATTAATTAGTGCAAGTCAAACATTTTTATTTGTATTCATATATACTAAGTCAATTAAGGGTTGAACGTTAATAAGTTAATGTCAAACATTTTTATTCGTATTTATGTATATTAGATCAATAAAAGTTGATCATTGATTAATTTAAAGCAACCTAGTTATTAGTTAAAGTCAACAAAAGAAGTGAACGATTTTGAAAGTTTAAAAAAAAAAAGAATTTTGCTTAGAGCGGTCGGCGCAGCTGCGCCCTGCCCCTGGCAACATTATTTGAAATCTTTGGCAAACTTTTTAGCAATTTTTTTGAAATTTTTGGCGGGAAGATTGAATTTTTAAAGTTTTTGGTGAATTTTTTGGTGTTTTTTTAATTTCTTTTTGGCGGGGAGATCAAATTTTGGCAAATTTTTCTATGGGAAGATTGAGTTTTTAAAATTTTTAGCAATGGTTTTTTAAAACTGGTGCTATTTTTTCCATCACCTGTTTTGGCACCGGTTTTTTAAAACGGTGTTAATTTAACACCAATTTTTTTTAGCAACAGTTTTTTAAAAACCGGTGTTAATTTTAATTCCAGTTTTTTTAAACACCATTTTTTGAAAAACCAGTGCTAAAATAAATATAAATCCGGTTTTAAAACCCGGTGTTAAAATAAAAAAAGTGGAGTTAATTTTTTTTTAAAAAAAAGTGCTATTACAATTTAAGTACTGGTTTAAAAAACCGATGCTAAAAAATCGGTGCTAGAGGGGGGTCTCTGTGGTAGTGAACTAGATTATGACATGATTTAGCATTAAACTTGGGAATGAACCCTGGAAGATATCATCTTATTGTCAGTTTGATCAATGGTCAGTGTGAAGATTGTATTTAGGAGTGACAACTAGGCATGGCTGTTGATTAAAGAGTTGAATTAGGCTTACTGGCAAAATTGGATTAATCTATAATCAATAAATGTGAGTTGTGGGCGATTACGCCAGAAAATATCATTTGATTGAATCATGTTCAGGTTGTAGAATAGTTCTTAGAAACATATCCATGAGGTACTAATGTTTTAGATGTCAAAGGTCTATGCCCAAAAAGGGTATTCATGTTGGTTCCTGGGGTGTAATGCTACTCTCCGGTTTAATTTACGGTCCATGTATGCGTTTAAAAACCTCGGAAGCAAGGGCTAGTAGTTGACCCTATGTGCGCACCTTCTAGCTAAACCAGAGGGAGGTGGGAGATGAATGAGGGGGTGGTGGACACCCGTAGTGAGAGTGAATGTGGTTAGTCTCCTATAATTTTGAACTCTCCACAATATGTGATCGAGCATTATAATAGGACATATTTCTAGAACATGAATATGAATCGAGGATCAAATTGAATCGTAAACATGTGAAGCAAATGCCCCTAGGTCCCCTTATCATTATCTTTACTATTTATTAGTAGTTTTGCATGTTAGTTAGCATTGTAGCATTTCTACACTTGTAGTTCTTAGAATTACACTCAAACAACCCCCATTTTTGTATGAGCACACACTTGGTGACGCTTGTGTGTGTTGTCTACTACATGAACTATCTCTTAAATATTTTTTCCCTGAGGATGACTTCGACTTACCTCTATCTACTCTTTAGTAGTTAGTGATTATAGGGTAGAAACATATAAATTTCATCTTTGATTTGTACATCGATTTTTACCGATGTCGATGTGCCTGTTAACTACATAAGATCACATATAGAGAACAATTCAAAACATCTACATCCAATCAATTACAACAAAACTGACAGCTTACATCTCAGAACTTACAACATTGCCGACCTTTACCGATTCCATTCATATTCTTAACCTCGTCAACAATTCCACCATCTTTGCACCTAACACCAAATTCAATATCATCAAGGCCATAACAATGGCCTTACAATTGCAACCATTTGGGAGAGGGGGTAACGTTACCATGTCTATGATCTATCGATTAGACTTGAACTTCATTGGGACTACCCGTCTAGAATATCACTCTACGAAGGATGGGATGGGGATTCATTGAACTTATAATACTATCTCTTTTTAGAGTAAACTGCGTCGGGCATAATCCACCACTGTCAACCCATGGACATTAGTCCTTATAGTACTACATTTTTGCAAAATTTCAAACTCAAATGAAGCTCCAAATATGACCTAGGGTTCATGCAAAAAAGCATACTTCCAATTAGGTTAATTACCTGGGATCCTACATCGCTTGATGTTGTGCAAACTGCAACAGAGGACAGAAAATTGTGGATTCGATTAGTCTGTACGCTACGGTCTGCCCTAACGAACGAGAAACACACTAGCCAATTAGGGAGAGTGGATCGTTTGACTTTTTGGAAGCAAGCGATTTTTTATTCGAAAAACAAAACGATGAGGTCCACTTCAGGAGGTAAACCGTCCAAATTTTAAATGAAAATAAAATAGGTATATTTTATCAACATAAGAAATTGACAAGTTAATGTCGATCTCCAAAGAGAGAGTTGTAATTTTTTAATTCAACCTGAAACAAAATTTATATCTGCACCAAAAACGAATTGAGGTCGTACCAACACCTTCCAGAAACCAGAATACAAAAATATTCCCCTCTTCCTTGAGGGGAGAGATACTTCTGAAATCACGTAAAAACAGTTCTCTCTCTAGTCGTCTATTTATGTCCCATTTTTTTGATATTTTTTCAAGGCATGTTTGACGATCGATAACTTTTGTTACGTACGATAACAAATTATAAAAATTTTACTTTTTAAAAAACTACAAGTTACGGAGAATCTAAAAACATCTCACATAATGTCAATTATTGTATATAACAAAAGTTATCGATGGTCAAATATGCCATAAAGAATGTCTGGTCAAAGAACGCCATAAATAGAGGACTGAAAGGAGTATAAAATAATACTGAAAGATAATATTTTATTAATTGCGATCCACTAATGGTGGATCTGTCGACCCCATAATAGTATTCATTTCTCTACTCAGCTCTTTTTATTAGTCAAATGAAACACTACCGGTACACCCATGAGCCTAGAATATTTCTGCTTCCAGATTTGAATATCAGCCCTTAATCTTCATGGAGCTCCCAATCGTTTTCTTAGCATTCCCCCCCATTCTCCTCATGCTAATCAAGTTTCTGAAAAATTCCACCAATGTCAACTCTTCTCTCAAGTTGCCTCCAGGGCCAAGGCCACTTCCCATTATGGGAAACATGCACAACCTTTTCGGGTCCTTAATACATCACAAACTGAGAGATTTGGCCAAATCATACGTCCCTCTGATGCACCTGAGGATAGGTGAAGTTACCACTCTGGTGGTATCGTCGCCGGAGCTAGCGGAAGAGTTCATGAGCACTCATGACACCATTTTTGCCAACAGGCCTCAGCTTCTGTGTCCCAGGGTCTTCAACTATGGCTGCACCGACATTGCATTCGCTCCATACGGCGAATACTGGAGACAGCTGCGGAAGATATGTGTGGTGGAGATTCTGAGTTCGAAGCGCGTGTTGAGCCTCAGGCCCGTTAGAGAAGAGGAGGTGCTCGATTTCATTAAAGCGATCGGGAGATCAGAGGTTAATCTCAGCAAAGAGCTCTGCTCGTTTTCGTATGGCCTTACGACTCGAGTTGCATTTGGAAAGAAGAGCAAGTACCAGGAACAGTTCATCTCACTTATAGTTGAAGCTGCGAAGATGTCATCTGGATTCGCCATGGCGGATGTGTATCCTTCGGTCAAGTTCATTCAGGTCCTCAGTGAAATGTGTCCTAAATTTAGAAGGATGCAGAGGCTTCTTGACAGATGCCTCAACAACATACTGGATGACCACAAGGTGGAGAAAAGCCAAGAAGATCTTGTCGATGTTCTTCTCAATGTTCAAAAGTCGGGTGATTTTGCAATCCCATTGACCACCAACAACATTAAAGCTGTCATCCTGGTGAGCTGTGTCTTTTATGTATGCCTATTTCGATTATATAAACACGACTCTCTATGTGTAACACACGCGATGTTGCGCTTTCAGGATATTTTCAGTGCTGGAAGTGAGACAGCTTCAACAGCCCTGGAATGGGCAATATCAGAAATGGTGAGGAATCCAGAGGTGATGAAGAAGGCACAAGAAGAAGTGAGAAAAGTATTCGATTCAGTCGGTAATGTTCGCGAATCGAGCATTCACGAACTCAGGTACTTACAGGCAGTGCTGAAAGAAACACTGAGATTGCATCCCCCTGTCCCAGGGGCGGATCTATTAATACGCGAGGTAGGGCTCCAGCCCTACCTCGATCGCCGGCCGGAGCTAGGAGGAGGCGGGAGCGCGTCTCCGGCGCGGCCGAGCGCGTCTCCGGCAGAGCGCAGCGCCTGCTCGCCGGAGAAGAAGGCCGCGCTGCGGCCTTCTTTTTTTTGCAGACGTACGCACTAAAACGACGTCGTTTCACGTTAGTGAAACGACGTCGTTTCGTTTGGCTTTAATTTTTTATAACCTAAGTAGTAAAACGACGTCGTTTCACGTTAGTGAAACGACGTCGTTTTACTAAGTACTATGAAAAAAAAAAGAGATCGGAAATGGATTGGGCCAAAAACTGAGCGGCCCAATCCAATAGCATCCATCATCCTATATAAATGCTTGAGCGGGAACAAGAACAGCCACAGCTCGTGCCTCGTTGCCTCATTCCGCCACAGCGCCACTTCACTCGGCACTCGCTCAGGCTCAGCCACGCCGCCGCCGCCGCGCCGCCGCCGCGCCACCGCCGCGCCACCGCCATCCCGCCGCCTCTGGTAAGTCTTCTCTAGACTCTAGTTCTCTTCTCTTTATATGCTAAATTGCTAATATTTATTAATTTTAGGGTTTATAATTTTTTGTCTTTTTAATTTATTTCTTCAAAACTTAAATATATGTATAATGTATTAATGTGAACATGATTTTTAGATTGGATGTTGAATTGAATTTATATGGTTGTATTATATATGATTGTTGAAGTTTAGTTGAATTGCATAAACTGATTTAGTTGAATTGCATATTTAGTTTAAATTTAGTTGGAATTTAGTTGAAATTATAATTGTTTGATTTATTTTGTATAATTGTATGTGACAATGAAATTGTCAATTTGTCATAATCGGTTTATGGAATTATCAATTAGGGATATTTGTTAAATTGAATTTAGATGAATATGATTTTATGAACTTTTTATTTTCATTTGTTAATTATCAATTAGGGATATTTTATTAAATTGAATTTGAATCGATGAAAAATAAATCAATTTACATAAATCGGACGCCGGACGCCGAAAATTTTTCAGCCTCCCCTGAAAAAAATTTCTGGTTCCGCCCCTGCCCTGTCCCAATGCTGATCCCGCGAGAAAGCAGTGAGCAATGCAGCATTCGCGGGTTTGACATACCCGCGAAAACCCGAGTTATCATCAACGCTTGGGCGATTGGCAGAGATCCACAGCACTGGGTAGATGCTGAGACATTCAATCCTGAGAGGTTTGTGAACTGTTCTATAGATTACCAAGGGAAGGACTTCAGATATATTCCGTTTGGAGCTGGAAGAAGAATGTGTCCTGGCATTTCGCTTGGACTCGCATCAGTTCAGCTGCTACTTGCCCAGTTACTCTTCCATTTTGATTGGAAACTTGCTGGTGGACAAAGGAGTGAAGAACTAGATATGACAGAGGTTTTCGGGTTGTCTGTTCGACGGAAGAATGATCTGAACTTGATTCCCGTTCCCTACCGGAACAGCTGTTTGGTAGAATAGGCCTCCAAATTAATTACTATATTAGTTTCCTACTTGACTAAATGACTCGAACCGACGTTTTATCACTGCACTACGTTTCGTTCTCGAGTCTCAGACAATTTAAAATTGCAAAATCGCATTGAAACCGCCCACGTGTTTTCAATTTATTAAATATTCAATGTCTTTTCTCCACATTATTAACTAAAATTACAAAGAAATCACTTTATTTTTTTCCACAATGGTCGACACCACTTTGCGACCATTTCATGAACCCCACTTGATTTTTCCTATCCTACTAATTAATTTTACCTTTAATATTTATGAAATTTTATTTTACCGATTTATCTTTAATTATTACTACCATGTACCAACATAACCTATATAACCAAGTATGCAACAAAGTAAAACATAAAAACACGAGACTTGGTTACGCAGTTTGGTAAAATATACCTAAATCTGCGGGGTCTGGCCCAGTTCAGAATGAATCCACTAATAAGAAAGATACAGTACAAAGTACACCATATAATTATATTTATCATATCTAATTATAACACGTGAATCCTGCAAGGTACCCTTGGTACCGTTGGTACCGATCCACCTTGATAAGACTCCCTCTGACCTCGAAACTCGTCGACGCTGGATCTCCTCCTCCCGAGGAACTAAGGTATACGATTCTGAACTTTGAACAACAGGTTACATATGTTGGAAAACATGAATTCCGGCTCTTGCAATACTCTCGAAAAATATAAAATGTGTATGCAGATTTTTTTTCTATTAAGGCTATGTGTTTAATGCAGCCGTGATATCCTCTTTATATAGTCCATGAGCATATCGGAACTCACCATGATTATCTCCCTAATATTCCTATTCTTTATCTACTTCTGAAACATATTCAAATCACATAAATAAAGTGATTTTGGTTATCTTAAATATCCCATAATATTCCACAAATCCTTTTCCATATTTGTAAAGATATTTCCATAAACCCAATATGCTTCTACCGCACGCCTAAAATAACATATTGTTGAATATAAAATCTTCCATCAATCAATATTACTGCAATATTCTTGTCTTCAGTCAGATTTATGTATGTTACAACATAGAAAGTTTTTGCACACATGGAGTTTATTCCATTTCCAATTCTGATACATATGAAGTCATATGCAAATACAATTCCTTCTCCACATAATATTCAGATTACAATTAAATCCTTTTCAGATAGGATTTACCAAATTCAGTCCCTTGAAGTAAGGAATTAAAATATCTCGTCCATATCTATTTCATAACCGAATAATCATAGATCAATTCCAATTCCATAAATCTAATCCAATCCCATAAATATAGGAATTGATATATTCTCCAAATCAAACACAGTTGGGCGATATATACTTCTCAGATTTCATCTTCAACCATTCCTTATATCACCGAAATTTCATTTTTGATGTTTCAACACAACAATTCCATATTAGCATAACTTTCCACAAATTACCAACTAGATAAATATAGACTTTACAATCTCCCCCTTTGGCATTTTGTGGACCAATCACCTTTTGACATTTCATCACAAAAGCTTATGCAAATGCAAACATCAATCTTTGACCACTCTAGATGTTGGAACATGGAAACGTAACGTCTCCCCCTAAATTCCAGATTCCCTCAACATCCAGGAATAATAAGCATGTTGGAACATCAGCCCAACGGAGCCAATTAAATCATCCAATAAATCCAAAATATCTCCCCCTTTGTACCATAAACATGCCAAAGTCAATAGACACAGATAACCAATCTACGTAGCTCTCCCTGAAATAAATATATGGCCTATGTTGGAACATAGCCACATGAGAACCTCCAAACCTCTTCAGGAGCAGCTATATGAGACTTTAACTATGTCTTCTTCTCATTAACATAAAAAATTGTTGCTTTAGAATTCAATCATGCACGTATCTTTGATCAAATGTCCTCTTGTTCGGCCGTTTCTCAAGTAAGAGTTGTAGTATTTCAAGAGAGAATCCAACTATTTACATCATCAGAAATACCTGATATTCAAGCTAGATGCAGTAGCGTTCCCTTGAGTGGCTACTAGGACTGAAAGTCTCCAGTAATTTCCTACAAAATCTTATCGTTTGTCATTGCAAAGTCCTCAACACAAACAACTTTTAAATCCTTGAGGATATGTAGTCTAAATCACTGATAGATCAGTCTTCCAGAAAATCTCAATGCCCTGCGTATGATGTAAACTCTGCCGTACCACTTAAAATCTGGATCAATGTTGCCTCCCATAAAAATCTTCTACAATCTCACGGTTGTACTCCTTGTAAATTGAGGCAACAGTATTGAGGCCCAAATAGTCCAAGTAGGCTATAAATCCACACTTCTCATATACACCCAGATCAATTGTCTTCTTAACTAATATCATATCTCTCATGGAAGTCTGATCAGTAGTGCTTTCAATAATCTGCTCAGCTTGTGTGGGAACATTAGTCTTTGATGTTGGAACATAGCAGCTCTAAGTTTCACCCCATTTCTCTAATATTGGAACATCTGATCCTTTCATTGCTTCAGAATCAACACCCTCAGTCAGTATTGATGTTGGAACATCACATGCTCAGCTTCCTTCACTCCATCAGTATTTCTCCCCATATCTCCATGTTTGGTGTTGGAACATATACTTGTTCACCGCCCAGATCATGATCTTCTCCAGCCACATTTACTGATGTTTGAACATCAGAATCTCTAATCACACCAGACTCATCTATTTCCAAGTCCGGATCTTCTCTACCTGTCTCCATGCTCTATGTTGGAACATGACCAATATCACCGCCTACCAACTCCTCATCATCCTAAACCATAATATCAGGAAGAGTCATCTCTCAAATTTTACGATGTACCACAACTTCTATTTTTTGTTCATTTTTTCTTCTTTATGGTTTTTTTCTCTACACAAAAAAAAAATCTATAGTTAAATAAAAGTTTTAAGGAAATACCTCAAATCTGACAAGCACCTAAGTGTTGTCTGAGGAGCTCAAACATTGCAGAGTCCAGCCAGTTCAATGAAGGCTTAAAAGTTTCCGATGTTGGAACATACTAAACTACCACTTCTTTCCTTTCAACCAGTTCTCGAATAAAACTAATGCTTATATCAATGAGCTTTGTCCAAGAATGTTGTACTGGATTCTTTGAGATGTTAATAGCATTTTTGTTGTCACATAACACTGTGGTGCTTTTACGATCATCTACATTACCACCCCAACCAAAATCACTATAACCAACTAGATGAGAGTCTTGATTCTTATAATACCAGATTCCATACTTAGAAGTCCCACTAACCTATCAAATTATCCTTTTAACTGTCTTCAAGTGAGATTCCTTAAGATCAGCCTGAAATCTTGCAAATACTCCCACCATAATCATCTCAAATTTGGCCAGCATCAAAGTCACACTATCTTGTACCAAGGATGGTGAAGTATACCCGAAGACTATATCCAAAACAAGCAAGGTGCGATCTACTCCCCCTCGACGATAAGTTTTTTGAATAGGAAAGATAGTGATTCATTCATACCACGCTCTTGGTGCTTTTTTTTATCTTTGCAAACCCATCTTTACTCGATGATATACTTCCTTATTAACCACACCATGTAGGGGAGCACTCTTGACAACTTTTTGGTACATCATAAAATTCATAGTGCAAGCCATTGGAAAAGAGAATGCGAATAGATTCTAACCTGGCAACTAGTGCGAATGTTTCATCAAAATCAACTCCTTCATCTTGAGTGTAGTCTTGAGTAACTAACATTGATTTATTATCATTGTGTTCAAATTGTCCAAGTTCTTCTTGTATTGCTGCAATACAATACTCATCAAGTAGAGTCACTTTGTAATTCTTGGGTTCAATGAGGAAGAGAAAATAGTGTAGACCAGAAAGTTCCCTATAGTTAACCCTTGGGATCGATCGAGTCATTCTTCTGTTTGATTTAACCTGTACTGATGTTGGAACATGGGAGAATTCTGGGGAGGACGGTGTTCCAACATCGCTGAAGTTATAAGAGTCATCAGCTTCATCTGTAAGATCTACCTCATCTGATGTTCCAACATTATTACGTCCATGATCTGAGAAATCATCCAATGTTGGAACATAGTCACCCATAAGATCTACCTCATCATATTCGACACTCTAGTAGTTCACTTGTTGTTCTAACAAGTAACATTTGTCTGATGACCGAATACCAGTAAGCACTTTGTTGTTGTCATGTTTCACTATGCACTTCTCCTTATGGAATTCCACGGTCATATTATCATCACATATCTGGCTGATACTTAGGATATTATCCTTTAGATCTTTCACGAACAGAACATTAGTGAATACGGTGAATACTTCAATATGCAGTTCACATTTTCTAACCACTCGACTCATCTTTCCATCACCAAAGGTGACAAAACCACCATCATATGGTTTGATATTTGTCAAAAATTCCTGAGTTCCAGTCATGTGGTGAGAGCAACCACTATCAAAGTACCACGAGTCTCTAGAATATGCAATAAGGGAAGTATGAGCAATAAGACAAGTACTAGTGTGTTTAATAACTCATACCTTTCTGACCATCCTTGATCGCTGGACATCGTCTATGTTGGAACATACTGATAATTGTCGTCCAGTCATGATATCCATGAGAAGTTTTCGGCATTGTTTCTCTGTATGAGCTTGATACATGCAGTAACTACAGATGAGAGGTTTCCTCGGACGAGTCTTGATAAACTCTCTTTTAATCTCTTGAATCTTCGACTGAGATTGCTTGTGCCACATGGTCAGTTGTTGTCCAAAGTTCTTTCCCATGGTCAGAATGCCATCAAGTTTCGTCTTACCAGTGTTTAACTTGGTAACAGCTGTTTCGGCCATCTCAGCTCTCTTAGTTGTTGAGCTTAGATTTAACTCTAGCTCTTCAATCTCTCTTCTGAGTTCAACAACTAAAGCTGGCAATCCCTTCTCCTTCTCAGCCAGATGATTTTTCTCTTGCTTCAACACTTTGTTTGTATCAACAACTTGAAGCAACATGGCATACATCTTCTCATATGTACTGTAGATCTATTCATCACTCACAACCAGTCCGTCATCATCACTGGACATGTCATCAAAACCTGTGTTGAAACATAAAACTTCATCTCTCTCTGATATGTTGGAACATTCACCATCTGATTCTCCGTGAAATATTTCTCCAAATTCCATTTAACTGCTTGTAAGTTCCTCTTCGTCTTTTTCATCTTCACTCCACGAGGTGATGTATGATTTTCCTTGATTCTTTCGGGTATTAGCACATTTAGCTTGAATGTGGTCATATCGTATCCTTCACATTCTCTACATTGAATTCTTCCAGACTCCTTTGCTTCATCACCTTGATTTCTAGCAAATTGTTGATTTCCTTGTTCCAATCGTGTTCCACGAATATTACCAAGGTCTTGTGCTTGAGGTCTATTTCCACAAAATATTTCTTGGGATTTCTTGTTTACCACCTTCGTCAGCATTCTTGAGAAGTTTTTAGTGATAAGAGAAAGTTCTTCAATTCCATCATCACTATTAGATTCATGGATGACCCTTGATGAAGAGGTTTTGAAGGCCAACTCCTTCTGGGCTTTCTTTGCAGGCTGTTGCATTGTCATCTCATAAGTCTGTAGTGATGCCATTAGTTCATCTAAGGTCTTGTGGCTACATCTCTTACTTCTTCTATTACTGCTACTTTCATAGAAAATCTTTTCGGAAGAGATCTCAAAGTCTTTTTTCACCTATTTTGCTTCCTTATAAACTTTCGCAAGTTAATACACCATATTGGAGATGTCTCTGAGTTTCCCATTGAATGTAGCAATATTGTCATCCTCCTCCATCTTCAATTCCTCGAACTTTGTAGCCAACAGTTGTAGTTTGGATTCACGTACATGACTTGTTCCTTCATTAACGGTCTGCAAGATATCCCAAGCTTTCTTTTCTTGGTGGCATGTTGAGATAAGTTTAAACTGATTTTCATCCACCGCTGTGAAGATAGCATTTAACGCCTTAGAATTTTCCAATGAACCCTTCAATTCACCTTGAGTCCATGTAGACTTGTCCTTGAGTTTCTGCTTCTTCGTACTCGATTTTCCTTCTTTCTCCTTTGAACTAGTTTAAGCATCTTCAGTAGGGAACTCCATTCAATTTCAACAAATCGTCATGCCAGTTCATCCAGTGAGTTGATGAAGACTCTCATGCATGTTTTCCAGTAATTGTAGTTGGTTCCTTCCAGCAGTGGTGACTGCAACACCGAAGATCCTTCTTTTGTCGCCATGGTAAAACTGGATCACACTTTCCTTGACATAGCGAAGGCACGAATAAGTGGCCCCGCTCTGATACCAATTGAAATTTGGTTTTATCAATTTATCTTTAATTATTACTACTATGTTCCAACATAACCTATCTAACCAATTATGCAATAAAGTAAAGCACAAAAACATGAGACTTGGTTACGTAGTTCGATGAAATCCACCTACATCTGTGGGATCTGGCCCAGTTCAGAATGAATCCACTAATCAGAAAGATACAGTACAAAGTACACCATACAATTACACTTATCATATCTAATTATAACATGTGAATCCTACAAGCTCCCCTTGCTACCAATCCACCTTGATCGGACTCCTTTTGACTTCGAAACTCATCGACGCTGGATCTCCTACAATTCTGAACATTGAGCAGCAGGTTACGTATGTTGGAACATATGAATTTTGGCTCTCACAATACTCTCGAAAGATATAAAATATGTATGCAGATTTTTTCTATTAAGTCCGAGTGTTTGATGCAGCTGTGATTTCCTCTTTATCTAGTCCATGAGCATATCGGAACTGTCCATGATTATCTCCATAATATTCATATTCCTTATCTGCTTCTAAAGTATATCCAAATCACATAAATAAAGAGATTTCCTTATCTTAAATATTCCATAATACTCCATAAATCATTTTCCATATTTGTAGTGATTTTTTCATAGACCCATTAGAGCACATGCAATGGTAGAAACCGCTACCGGTTTCTTACCAATTAAATATATTATTTTTCTCATTCTCTCTCTTCCACCTCACTTTAAAAAACCACTTAAGAAACCACCCTTTTTTATCTCCACAATGGTAAGAAACCACTTTTAACTATTCATTGACCCCACTTGATTTTCTCTATCCTACTCATTTATTTTACCATTAACATTTTATTTTATTTAATTTGTTCACCCAAAATAAGATGAAAGTGAAATTTAATAATACATTATAATTTTTATTCATAAAATTTTGGTTTATTTAAAATTTATTAAATAATTCATTTTCTTTATTTTAAAATGTTCGTGTTTTATAATAATAATTTAAATATATTTGTTTTGTCGTGAAATTGTTTAATACTTTGTTATCTATAATTTTATAAAAAAAATATATTGATTTTATAAAAAAAATTACAAACATGACATTAGAAAGACCAATTAAAACGAGAAGACATGTTACAATAAATGCTTAAATAATAAAATATTAGATCAACTCCGACCAATTGTTACGAATTAAAAATAGAAATCTAGTCTGACGAATTATTACAATTATGCATCCGAAATATTGATCTAGTCTGACCAATTATTACTAACACAAAACAAAAACATGGATGTCAGAACTATACCGATATGCTAATTTTGACCACCCAAATGTTGGTACAGATGTTCAGTTAGGTCGTTTTTCAATTGGTCATGTTTAGCTCTGTTGCGTACTTCCCTCCAATTTTGTCTAAAAGTCGGTAGATCAGCATGCCGCTCCGCGTTGTAATGCCATGGAGAGTCGTCGATTTGGTCGTAATCACCCGGTTGAACCCGCAACCCATAAGTATCTCTCTCGTCTTCGACTATCATGTTGTGAAGTATGATACAAGCTATCATAATTTCACCCAATGTTTCGATGTTCTTCATAATTAAAATATAACACATTGTGAGAGGGTTTACCATCCGGAACTCCGTGACTTCCAAATTGACGCCCATGGTCATTTGCAAAATTTTGACCTGGAGAACCCCGACCTCCTTGGTTGCAAAATGATCCCGATTCGTTAATTGCATCAAGGTGTGGAGAATGAAAGTTTGGACTATAATAGTTTGGGTAGGAATTTTGGGAGAAGTGGCTCGGGTAAGGAGAGTTTGTGTATGCATTTTGGAAAGAATGTATTGATTTGGGAAATTCATGTACGAATGTTGGGAATTCATATAAAAATTGGGCGGCATGTTTGGCGAATTTTCATAAAATTCCGAATTTGAAATTGGACGAATATTCGAATTTTGGGATGGATTTTTGGAATTGGAAGAATTTGGAATTACCTTATCTTTTCCAATCGACGTTCTTCGCGAATCCATTTAGAAAAATGATAACGAAGTGAATATTGGAGATAAATTTTGGAGATGAAAGATTGATGTAGAAGTGTTGGAATTGGAAGTGTAGTGATTAAATTGAGTGGAATGCCTCTATTTATAGGGCAAAAAATTTTATTACCGTTGGGAAAAAATTCAGAAAAATTCAAGGCTTCATTTTTTTATTTTTTCAAAATTTTTCAATTTTTTTTAAAAATAGCCGTTGGGACACGTGTCCCAACCATATGGAGACACGTGTCCCATTTCAAAACGGATCAGAATTGTTACCGTTGTGAGGGACACGTGTCACCATATAAGTGGGACACGTGTCCCACTCATTTTTTCCAAACCAGGAGGCTGAATTTTTTTTTCCGTTGGACACGTGGCCCAACCGGGAGGTGCCACGTGTCAACGGACTAAAAACAGAAAAGAAAAAGAAATTCTGAAGTGGGACACGTGGGCCTATCCAAGGACGACACGTGTCCCAGGCTGGTCAAAAAAAATGGGCCGCACATGGCGGCCCCCACGTCTGTCACGGTACTCTGCATTCTCTGACGGAACGGTTTCTTAACCGGTTCCCTAGTTGAAAACTAGGGACCGGTTTTTTAACAAGAAATCGGCCTAAAAACCACTACTGTGGATGTTTTCGGTTTCTTAAGCGGTTTTTAAAATTTTTGGGAACCCACTGCACTTGCCCTTATGCTTCTACCACATGCCTAAAATACCATATTGTTGAATATTCAATCTTCCATAAATCAATATCATTGCAATATTGTGGTCATCGGTTAAATCCTTTTAAGCTTCAACTTTCTTTATGTTACAACATAGAAAGTCGCACACATGAAGTTTATTCCATCTTCAATTATGATATGCATGAAGTTATATGCAAATATAATTCCTTATCCACATAATATTTAGATTACAATCAAATCTCTTGGAGAAAGGAATTACCAAATCTAATCCCTTGAAGTAAGGAATTAAAATATCTCGTCCGTATCTTTTTCATAACTGAATAATCATAGATCAATTCCAATTCCATAAATCTAATTCAATCCCATAAACATAGGAATTGATATATTCCCCAAATCAAACATAGTTGGACGATATATACTTCTCGGATTTCATCTTCAACCATTCCTTATATCACCAAAACTCCGTTTTTGATGTTTCAACACAACAATTCCATATTAGCATAACTTTCCACAAATTGTCAACTAGATAAATCTAGACTTTATAATTTAATTTAAATTAATTTGCTTACCAAAATAAATTGAAATGTGAAATTAGTAATACAATCTACTTTTTAAATTTATTTTCATCTTTTTAATTTATATTTAGATTTAAATTTCGGTTTTTAAAATTATTTTATCAAAAAATGTTGAAAATGTTGGATGAACTCGAAAATCAAGTGGGGTTACTTTATCAGAAAAAAACGTTGGATGAAAATGTTGGATTATTTGAGAATGGCAACTAGTTTTCTCGGCAAAAAAATTTTGAACATGAAAATGAAAAAGGACAGCAAGGGGACATTGGAGCTGAGAGCATGTGCAGTGGGGGTTTCTTAAATTTAAAAAATCGCTCTAAAAACTAAGAACACCCACAGTGGTGGTTTCTATGCCGATTTCTTGTGAAGAAACTGGCCCATAGTTGCCAACTAGGGAACTGGTTAAGAAATCGGTCAATGTCAGCCGTATCAGGCCAGTCAAAGCAAAAGGGGCCGCCTCGTGCAGCCCATTTTTATTTCTTTGAGTGGGACACGTGTCACCCATGCATTGGGCCACGTGTCCCACATGCAGAATTTATTTATTATTTGTTTTAAATCCGTTAACACGTGGCGCCTTCTAGTTGGGCCACGTGTCCGACGTATTTAAAAAATTTTGTTGTCCGGTTAACAGAATTGAGTAGGACACGTGTCCCACTTATATGGTAACACATGTCCCAGCTCAACGGAAAAATATGTGATTTCCATTTTGAAATGGGACACGTGTCCCAACGGCTATATTTTTTTTAAATGCAAATTTCTTTAAAAAATTTAAATTTCAGATTTTGAATTGTCATGTTTTAACTTATTTTTATAAAATCAATATATCTTATTCTTTATTATAGATAACAAAATATTTAACAATTTCATGACAAGAAAAAAGAAATTTCATTTCATTTTTGAATAATAAATCACAAAAATTATAAATTTAAAAAAGTGAATTATTTTATACTTTTTTTTAAATAAAATGAATTCTATTAATAAAAATTATAATGTATTATTAAATTTCACATTCAACTTATTTTGGGTGAACAAGTTAAATTAAATTAAATGTTAATGGTAAAATTAATGAGTAAGATAGAGAAAATCAAGTGGGGTCAATGAATAGTAAAAAATAGTTTCTTACCATTGTGGAGATAAAAATGGTGGTTTCTTAAGTAGTTTCTTAAGATTAGGTGGAAGAGAGAGAATGAGAGAAATGCTATATTTAATTGGTAAGAAACCGATAGCGGTTTCTATCATTGCATATGCTCTGAGGGGCGGGTAATGTGCCCCAGTATACCGCCGCCATCTGCAGCCGGAATCTGCAAGACAAAGCATTCGGGTTTATTTGGTGGAAAGAGGTTTCGACGGTCAATTAAGCAAATAAAATTATAAGAATGTGATTAGAAAATAATAGTTGAGTGTGTAGCGTTACCTTTAGCCTTTATATATGTAGACAAATAAGGCAACTGTTTTGTTTGCTTGTGGAGCAAGTACTTCTCCCTTGGAGCATTTCCCAAAGGGTAATGTTATGGAACTAGGTCGGTCGTCCTAGGCACTTGGGCCCGGTAAGGATTTACACATTATCAGCGGGCCCCCATCACATGGCCCTCTAACGCAAATAAAATTGAGAGGTTGTTCTAGTTCTCTCTAACTGGGAGGCGGTTTCAATTTTGTGGAACCACTTTGAAACCCCCATTACGGGGTTTTGTGGTTCTACTTCAATTCCAAAGTGGTTCCACTTTCGAACTGGAACAACTATAAAACCCCCATTGTACATGCTCTTACTTATCTTGAGGTGGGAAATATTAGAGGCGTCAACTCAAGTAAGTTGAAAGAGCAATTGGTTTGAATATAAGTGGTGAATTTTATTAAAGTAGATGAGTTAGACTAGAATTCTATTAAAATTTAGAACTTCATCGGTTACAGTTTAAATTGCCCACTTTATGATTTGACATTATTTTCTAACAAACATTTACCACATATTTAAATAGATATATAAAAAATAATAATATTATCGTATGTGATATTATTGAATTCGTTGTAACAAGTAGTTTTCAAATATAAACATTTTATTTGCCGTTATTATATAAAGTATCACATCTTTCATTTGCTGATGATACTGCAATCCTATTGAAATACTCAAAATTAGTTTTAAAACCATAATAAGTTTTTAAAAGAGAAAATGACAGTATAGGTGCTCACAGTTAGATGAAATTACAGGTTTCGTACGTTCCTTATTTTGCACCATGTTTCTAATCGGTTCCCAAATTATTATGAAATGTTCTTAGTTGGTTCCTTTATCGGACATAGAAACATTTAATTAAGTTAACAGACCCGTCATAGTTATTGAAATTTTAAAAATTATTGTTTAACACCTTTTTGGGTTAATTTTTTTTTTTAAATCACTTTTCTCTTTTTCAGTTTTTTCTCCACTGTCTTCTCCACCATGTTTTTAACATCACCTGTCCAATTATACTCACTGTCGCTTCTGTTGTCCTTACTTTCCATGTTCCTTACTTCTCAATAGCGACATTATCCTCATTAGAAAGGTCGGCTCAATGTTGACTCATTTAAACCAGATAATGATATGTGGGAATAAATTGAGAACATTTGTAATAATGTCGTTTTGGGAACCATTTGTAAAAAGAGGAACGAAACCTGTAATTTTACCTAAAAGTGGGTACCAAATCTATCACTTTCTCTTTCTTAAAATGATTTGAATTAGCATCATGACAAAATGTTAGTTTTGAAAAATATCCTTTTTAATTTCTAAATTCACTCCTCCAAGAATTATATCCCAAATAGAATCTAAGACTCAAATGATAGAAGGTTGAATACCTTTTAAATATCTTGGCTGTCCAATTTACACTTGGAGACCTAAAAATTCCTACTTTCAAGGAATGCTAACCTTAATAAAATTAAGAATATAACCTTGGGAAATAAAACACTTTCACTAACAGACAAGTCTATTCTCATCAAACATGTTCAATCTACAATACCTATTCATTTTTTCCAAGCACCATATAATAGATTTTGTTTGCTTTATATGGTTTGGTCTGGTGGTGATGTCCACCGGAGGGTATTTAAGTCATATTGACTAACTTTTTTTTAAAGAATACCATCTGTTATGGTGGGGGTTTGGCGAACCCCTACATGTTTATTAATTAAAATTAAAAAAATACAAGAAAGAGGGGGTCATAAAAGCCTTACCTCACAATAGAATAAATCCCTTGACTAAAACTATACAGAGAACCTAACGTAATCCTGAGTCTAAGAGATTCAAACAAAACGTGGAAATACATCAAACAACATGTAGAAAACTCAAATTATTACAAGTATGACAGTTCTGCATAAGAAAGAAGATAAAAAACATTCATTTTAGCTTATGGAGATATGGAAAAGCCTCCACATCCATTCTCACTTCTTTTTATTTATTTCCAAAGGAACACCTGCATCCACAAAAGTTAGATTTACCTTTTTTGAGCTCACAGGTCTAGCTAAGGAATCTGCAACCGTGTTTGCTTTTATGAAAATATTTGAAATTGACTAAGCAGAGAAGGAGCTGAGCAGCTTCCAATTTTTTTAATTTCTAAACTGTATTGCCATGGAATATTGTAATCCTTCTTCACCATCTTCACTAGAAGTTCACAGTCGCATTCTATTTCGATTTGGTTGATGCATTGATCCTGCGCAACTTTTAAACCATGAACAAGAGTTGTAGCCTCAGATTTTAGACTGGAACAACTAGTCAAGTATGTAGCAGGTGCCATAATATTGTGTCCTTTGTTGTCTCGGATGATCCAGCCTGCACCAGACTCACCATTTCGAAGAACTGAATCATCCGTGTTCAACTTAAATAAAATAGGAAGATACCATTGTATAATCCTTGAACCTTTATTTATAGAGCTCTTTTTCACTAATAATCTAGGCCAAGCATTATTTAGATCCCAAAGAAATTGCATCTTATTCAAAATCAGTAGGTCATTTATTTGGTAAAGTATAATTCTGATAATACCATTTGTTGTAAGCTGTATATTATCAAAAAATTGTTTGTTTCGAGCACACCAAATAAACCATACTGCAATACATGGAATGATTCTTAACAGCTGCTGAAATTTTGTTATGCTAATGTAAGTCCATTAATGTAATATTTTATCCCATAAAAAATAAAACTATGTGATTGAATATTAAAAAGTTGATCAACAGCATGCTAAATATTTTGGATGAAAGGACATGAGTTCATAGAGTGGTGAGGAGAGTCGCTATTAGCTTTACAAAAGCTACATATTGATGACATATTGATGACATATTGAAAGAGAAATCTTCCAATACATCAGGATAAGCTACTAATATGTTTAAGATCTTCTAATTCAAAAATCTTATCTTTTTTTGGTAAAAGGTGAGACAAGAGAAATTTGAATGAGTTTACTTTTTGCCTCTTTGGTCTTATAAGTTCATAAGTAGATTTAAGTTTGAAAGTTCCACTTTCTGTAGGCTTCCATATCCTAATATCATCAAAATTTGGAATTTGTGTATGTTCCAAATTGAGTGTGTTGATGATATTTAGTGGAAGGTTGGTTTTCAAGATGTCAGTGTATAGCTTTTGGTTCATTAAAAAATTATGAAACTGATAAGTCTAGAAATGGAATATTAACATTGATATCTCATAGATTTATCAATGGTCCATATTCAGAGTCCATCCAGTTTGCTTCCCAAAAAGAAACATCTCCCTTACCAATAAGAATTTGAGTGTTTTTAAGCATATTTCATTTACTTCTTTTATTCTTTTCCAAGTTTTGGAAGTTTTGTGCAAATCAGGAGTTGACCGCATGACTTTAGACCAAAGTGATTTTCCTTGTTGTAGTTTCCATCAAAGTTTGATTGAGAATCTTTTAGTCATTATGTTTAAGTCTTTTAATCCAAGTCCATTTTCATCCTGAGGGTAGCATAATTTTGGATATGATTTCCATATTCTCCTACTTTGGGCTTCTGAGTTACTTAAGCTCCTTGGAAATTTAGCCATTAGCTTATGAATCTGATCATTTATATGTTTTGTAGGCTTTATTACTGTTATCATGTGCAGAGGAATTGATGACAGCACATGCTTGATTATTATAATTTTCCCTGCTGGTGAGAGTGTTTGATTTTGCCAATTATTGATTTTGAACTGTATGGTATTTATTAAGCCTGAGAAGTGTGAATTTTTATTTCTTCCAGTGAAGATTGGACTTCCCAAATATTTGAATGGGAAGGTTCCAGTCATCATACTTGTTTCAGATTTCAGGTTAGATATTATATGGCTCGGTGTATGTTTAGATATATAGAAAGAAGATTTTTCAAAGTTCAATTTATGTCCAGTTGCCACCTCAAAGGATTTTAAGAAGTTAAAAATTATCTTAATTCCAGTTTTTGAGTATTTCATTAGGATGGCAGTATCATCAGCAAATGATAAATATGAGACTTTAATCATCTGATAGGGGAGTTTACAATACTGAAGATTAGAGTATTGAAAAAGAAACACTACTGGAAACCCCCACTCCTTTAGCAACTAATTTTTTTGGCTAGCAGCTATTTTTTTATTTTCCCATTTAGATGCCTAAGTTCCCGGTGAAACGTTAATTTAACGTAGCATCTATTATGTATAGCTTCTACATGAAGCAGTTATTTTTTTGCAGCGGTATATTTAACCATTGCTTTGTGTGACATCTATTTTTTCCATGTAGCAGCTATTTTTTGATTTGCCAACTTGGGTACCTAAGTGGCCGATGAAACGTTAATTAACGTAGAAACTATTGTATTAACAGTTTCTACACATAATGTAGATAGCAGCTAAATATTGTAGCTGTTTAAAAAAATAGCTACTACATATTGCAGATATTTAAAAAAATATTGGATGACTTTGAAATAGCATACGCCATCTGCACAGATCCACCTCCAAGATCAATAGTTCCAACTGCATAGCATACGCCATCTGCTATCCATTCCTCTTCTCAGCATGCTTGGCAAAGTACTTGTCATCATACTTTTCAAGGCTTACCCTAGAAATGTCAACCTTAGTTGAGGTGGCCACAATGTAGGCCGGTTTCACTCTCCTCAGAGGGACACTATTGATCTTGAATGGACCTATAAAGAGTAAAAGCAAGATATGATGGTAAAATTAAGATTAAGATTAAAACTGGAAGTAAACTAGGGTGTGCAATAAAAAACATATGTCCAAGAGGAATACACATTCAATATTCAGTAACATACTTGAATTCTACAATGGCAACCAATTATTTGAGGTTAAGTTCAGCAATCATACTCAACTAGTGTGGACTTCAGGTGATTAAAGAGGTATAAACAAGAGAAACGAGAAGACATTACAAGTACATGTACATGAATAATTTGGAGAAATCAAAATCAAAAGCATTAAAACTATTTTTCCATCACAAGTAGACAAATATTCCACAAACAAATACTACTACTCAGTTACAGTTAACTTCATTTGACTATCTTATACAAATATCAAAGACCAAACTAAACTTGCATTCAATTTCACACATATTCCCCAAACAACTTGCATTTCACAAATACTCAACACATTTGCAAAAACGAATTCAACAAAACATGTAATGTAGGTGTAAATAAATTTTGAAGTGAGCTGAATAGATGGGACTTTAACACAATCAGTTTCACAGTTGGACATCAATACACCTATGGAATTTTATAAAACACTAATATACGTATACCTTATACAATTTATGGACAGATCTTTAAACTAATAAAAAACACACCTGGTTGACAAGGAGCATTAGAGTCATTCGTCCAGCGCTCAAAATGGGAAGATCTTTGAGAATAACATTATCGTAAGGGAGATAGTGCCATCTGCACATAAAATAACGTTGTAGGGCTTCAAGTCAACAACCAACTTGTGGAAGCCAGTTCGAATCTCAGGTTCCTAAAGATAAACACCATAAACGACAATGTTACAAATGTACTGGACGAATGAAATCTCAATGTTAAAAACATTTTCTCAAGCATGCCGGGCAGCTATAAACATTTCAACAATCTGAAGAAGAATAATTGCATAAGATACTTGGAAATCATAAATGAATAGATGAGGGAAACCGGCGGTAAGTACCTGAGTTCGTGAATGCTTGATTCATGAACATTTCCAGTTGCAACAAATACTTTTCTCACTTCTTCTTTTGCCTTCCTCATCACCTATGGATTCTTCACCATTTCTGACATTGCCCATTCCAGGGCTATTGAAGCTGTCTCACTTCCAGCACAGAAAATATCCTAAAAATGCAACATCGTGTGTGTTACACATAATGAGTATGTTTATTTAATCGAAATAGCCATACATAAAAGACATAACACACCAGGATGACAGCTTTAATGTTGTTTGTGGTCAATGGGATTTCAAAATCACCGGACTTTTGAAAATTGAGAAGAACATTGACAAGATCTTCTTACTTTTTCTCCACCTTGTGTTCATCCAATATGTTGTTGACGTATCTGTCAAGAAGCCTCTACATCTGACCAGTGAGATTGAACTTGGTGTTGTCGTCGGCTAAGGGTTCTTCTGATCTGCGAATGGTGCCAACGGAATTGGTAGCTCGAGCACCGGAGCTACGGGAATGGAACTTGACTCGCTAGCAGTTGGGAAATCTGGTGATACGGTCGGCGGTGGAGCTTGGTTGTGGAGAGTGTAGTGTGGGTAGCATATGTTGGTGGCACCCAAATTTGCTAGAGTTCATCGGCCGGGAGAGGCTGAGGAGCATCGGCAATGTTGCCCAGAAAAATAGAGCGATGGTGAGGCTTGATAGAAAATGGCAAGTGAGGTTAAATCTATTGTTAGATGGATTAGGGTTTAGCTATGTATAGGGGAAGATTTCAAGGGTT
This sequence comes from Rubia yunnanensis, assembly GCA_037428765.1. NCBI lineage: Eukaryota > Viridiplantae > Streptophyta > Magnoliopsida > Gentianales > Rubiaceae > Rubia > Rubia yunnanensis. Next base: position 54,600,198 of record CM075061.1, read on the forward strand.
AAGATTAAATCTATCAAAAGTAATTAACGGTTCAGATTTATTTAAATTAACTAATTTAAATTTTACTATTATCTTTCAAATTTGGCAAAGTCTTGGGAAAGATTGTCTTTCCATAAACTTATGGAAATGCGTGGTTTAATAAGAATAATAAAAGGTAAAAGGTCTTAGTTGCAATATTAAAATTTTATTATGCAACTTGTTGTAGCTATAAAGTTTATAACCCGATTCATGCAACCAGAAAATTTTATCTTCATTTCTTCTAATTTGCACTTTATACTTTGGTCTTTCCATGGCTTATGGAAATGCCATCTTTCTAGAGACCGACTCTGTTTTGCAAAGTCTTGGGAAAGTCCGTTTTTCTGTAGACTTATGGAAAAATGGGTTTAACTATGATAATAAAAAGGTAAAAGATTTTAATTGTAATATTAAAAATGTATGGGAAGACCGTCTATTAAGAGACGAACAGTCATTTTAATGTTAATTCCTTGTTAAAATATGATGAATAAATATTTTAAAAGTCAAATATTTTTATTCATATTTATATATACGAAGTCAAGTAAGGGTTGACCGCTTGAACATGATGCTACCTTATACACCCCCATTGAATGCCAAGTTCATAACAGAATATTTATCAACAATCGGGCTCAATAACATATTTGTAATACTTTCCAATTTCTCTTTCTTTACCTCTAAGTAATCAACTCTAAATTACTCTAGAACATGTACTAGCACTTTTCAACATATCACAATAAAAAATATTTATTTTCTATTTCTATATTTAGGTGAGAATAATATAAATCATGTATTTCAGAGTACTGGATAATAGGGTGATACAATTTTTGGTCATAGTGTAAGAATCCAGGACTGTGTAGAAGTAATCAATATTGACTTTGGATGCCCTTTCGTTCATCCACACATGCCTAAATTGCAAATTCGCAAATCTATAATATTGAATTGCATTTTGGTATTACCGATTTCGTGATTCGATAACTCCAACTTTCTTGGAGGGGCCTAAGTGCAAAAAGTAAAAAAACTTTACTCATTACTCACATTGTATTTTTCAAGTTTGTAACAGAATATTTATCAACAATTGGACTCAAGAAAATATCTGTAGTCCTTTCCAATTTCCCTTTCCTTACCTCTAAGTAATCAACTCTAAGTTACACTAGAACATGTACTAGCGCTTTTCAACATATCACACAAAAAATATTTATTTTCAATTTCTATATTTGTGCAAAAATACAAAAATCATGTAGTTCGAGGCAATGGATAATAGGGTAATACAATTTTGGGCCATAGTGTAATTTTCTAAGATTGTGTAGAAGTAATCAATGTTGACTTTAGAGACCATTTTGTTCATCCATACATGCCCAACTCGCAGATTCACAAATGTATGATATTGAATTGCATTTTAGTGTTGACGATTTTGTGATTCGACAACTCAACTTTCTTGGAGGGACATAAGTGTAAAAAGTAAAAGCTTACTCGTTACTTGGAATTCAAATCTACTCGAACGTGATACTACCCTATACACCCACATTGTATTTTTCAAGTTCGTAAAAGAATATTTATCAACAATCGGGCTCAAGAAAATATTTGTAATCCTTTCTGATTTCACTTCCTTACCTCTAAGTGAGCAACTCTATATTACTCTAGAACATGTACTACCGCTTTTCAACATATCACACAAAAAAATATATTTATTTTATATTTCTATATATATGCAAGAATAACAAAAATCATGCATTTTTTAGAGAAGGATAACGTTGTAACAATTTTTTGGACCATAGCGTATTTTGTATTAAATATTGTTAGAGGCGCTTTCATTCACCCATTGTAGTCCAAAATTTAAACACGCAATCATATGTAATTTAATTTTTTTACATCCTTCACTCAATTCAACCGGGTTCCTCATCATAATTTATGAAATTAAAAAAATAATTAATTACTGAAGAAAAAATATATTGTAACTATATTTTTGAAATTTTGGATAAGTTTAACTAAATTTTTATTATTTTCATACACACATATATATATATATATAATGATTATATTTAACTATCAATATATTTATTACAAATTGATTGAATTTGACTTCAAGGCAGAAAAGCCCATATATAAAAAATATGGGCATATCAACCCAAGTTTTAAATACCCACCTTATAACCTAATGTGTCTAATTCAAAAGGTTGTGACCTATTACTACTTAAATTCTTTTGTATGCATGGTCGAGATCAATATCCTTTTGAAACATGTAAGATTTTCTAACACCAAAGCAGCTATTTACGTCTACACAAAAATAGCTGCTATAATGTTCAAGAGGTTGTGAACTATCACTACTTAAATTATTTTTCATTTGTTAGTAAAGCATGGCCGAGACCATTCACCTTTTAAAACATGTTAGATTTTCTAACACCATAAAAGCTATTTAAAGTTACACAAAATAGCTGCTACAATGTCAAATGGTTGTGACCTATCACTACTTAAATTATTTTTCATTTGTTAGTAAAGCTTGGCCGAGACCATTCACCTTTTGAAACATGTTAGATTTTCTAACACTGTAGCAGCTATTTAAATTTACACAAGATAACTGCTACATTGTTCTAAAGGTTGTGACCTATCCTGTTTAAACTCTTTTTTCCAATTCAAATACATGCCTAAATGGACCAATGATATGATATTTTATAACACCGTCATAATCACAAAATAACCACACTCGAATCACTAGTAAAATTTCAAGATTCATTACAAAACGAAGATGACGTCATCCCAAAATCACACATGTCGATAAAGATAGTGGACATTCATCTAGTCATGCCTAGGCCCTTTGGTGGACTACCCAACATCTTCAAAGGTGCAACCATTGTTGTCAATCCAAATTCCATCATTGTGGTCCATACGTGCAGCGAATTCCCTTCCACCATCGCGCTAGTGCACGAAGCAGCTATTTTAAAATAATAGATCTATGTTTTCCTGCCTAAATTAATGTAGCAGCGCTTTTTAGGGTATGGCTGCTATAATTTCCCACCAATTCAAAAATACCCGACTCTAGAAGCGGTTCATAAATAATTAGCTGCTTTAAAAATATACGCAGTAGCTATTTTGAAATAATAGTTGCTATGATTTCCCGTCTAACTTAATACTGTAGCACTTTTTAGGAAATAGATGCTATGATTTCCCGTCAATACTAAAATACCTCACTCTAGAAGCGGCTCTACAATAATTAGTTGTTTAACAATTTATAATAGAAGTGCTTATAAAATAATAGTTGCTACAAATAATTAATAGCAGCTACTCAGTTACATAGCATCTATTTTTTAAAATAGCTGCTACAAACTGCTGCTAAGGGGGGGGGGGTTCCAGTAGTGAAAGCTTAGGTTTTTATAGAATGCTTCTGTTAAGAGGATAAATAGAAGAGGGAACAAAGGATCCTCTTGCTTCAATCCTCTTTGATAAAATATAAAAGACTTTATTATGGTGCATTGATATCACATCAATGACACATCTCATTAATCATGAGGATTACAATATATAGGATTACAACAAACCAAAGTCTAACAGGAATGGGATTCTAAGTCTCTAAGGAAACTACCATCTATAACCAGTTCTATGAGGAAACTAATTCTATAAGGTAACTATCATCTATAACCTTTTCTGCAAGGAATGAGTTTCTATTTCCTTAACACCCTTCCTCAAGTTGGAGCATGATGAACAAGAAAGCCCAACTTGTGAAAAAGATTATGAAATCGTTAATCAGTAAAAAAGTCTCAGTAGGGGTAGAAGTAGCAGAAACAACAGTGGTAGTTGTAGTGGTAGAGAAATATTCAAGTTTATTATCAATAGTAGCAGTGGTAGATCAGTATTCAACTTCATTAGCAATAGTAGCAGTATCCAACTTCATTAGAAGTAGTAGCAGTATTCAACTTAAGTAAGAGTAGTATTAGAAGAGGTTGTAGGAAGGATACAACGTCATCAGTAGAATGATAGTAAGAGCAATATTCATCACGAACACGGCCAGGATAATAATAATACAAGAGTTGATCGGTGGGCTGCGACAACAGATAGCTGTAAGCAGCAGACGACAGCAACAATGAAACGACAATAAAAGTCAGCGAGCTGTGACAACAGATAACAATGAGCACCTGATGACGAGAATAACAAAACAACAATGAAAGTATGGTGGCGACGACGTAAATCTGTAGCGGGTTACAGCAGCAGATAACGATGGGCAGTGATGAGAAGAATGTCGACTCCGGTCTTCAGGATCTTAGGCTCTGATACCATGAGAAACTAAATAAGCTTGATACCATGATAAAATATAAAAGACTTTATTGTGGTGCATTGGTATCACATCAATGACACATCTCATCAATTATGAGGATTACAATATATAGGATTACAACAAACCAAAGTCTAACAGGAATATGATTCTAAGTCTATAAGGAAATTACCATCTATAACTAATTCTATAAGGAAACTATTTTTATAAGGTAACTACCATCTATAACTTTTCCTACGAGGAAATGATTTCTATTTCCTTAACACTCTTAATGCCTGAAAGAAACCATATGGACATCCATTAACTAGTATGGAGAAATAGGCAGATTGTATATTTCCCATAATCAAGTTGATTAATGTTTCAGAGAAGCCAATTTGGAGAAGTAGTTTGTTAATAAATTTCCATGAAACTCTACAAAAATATTTCATCATATCCAATTTAAAAATCATATTGAATCATTTAGTTTTAGAATGCAGATCGTTAGTTAATTCTTGCATTAAAAGAACATTATCTGCCAATTCTCTTCCTGAGATAAAGGCTGATTGTTCAGGTGAGATAATTTAATCCATATAAGGCTTTAATATTTCAGATATTAGTTTAGAGAAAACCTTATTTGTGAAGTTGCATAAACTGATTGGCGATTGGCCTATAGTCCTTAAAAGAAGAACATACTTCTTTTTTAGGGATAAGGACTATCATTGTTGAGGAGATAAATTTAGGTATTTTGGTTAATTTGAAGAAATCATTTAATGCCTTCATGAAATCATCTTTTATAATGTTCTAGCATTTCTGAAAGAAGATTGCAGAATATCCATCTGGACCTGGTGCTGAATCACTATCCATATTATTAATGGTAGTAGTTAGTTCATTTAGGGTTATATATTTTAAAATAGAATCATTCATTTCTTGGGTTACAACTTTAGGTATGTTTTCTAGCATACAAGCAGTATTAATGCATGTAGGATCCAAATGTTCAGTTGTAAGAAGATTGGAAAAACAATGGACTGCTTTTCCAATCTTAGAGTCTTGTATCCAGGTTCCTTCAGAATCTTTGATTGATGAAATTAGATGTCTTTTATGATTTACTTTAACTGTATTGTGAAAAAAAACTGAGTTTGAATCTTCATCTTTTAGCCATTTTAACTTAGCTTTCTGCCTCCAGTAAATGTCTTGGTTCTTTAGAGTTAAGGTTAAATTAGCCTTAGCTAAATTCACAGCAGCTAAGTTTTGAGGAGTATCATTCTCTTGCAGATTATTTTCAGTTTGGGTAAAATGTTCTTCACGTTTTTTAACTCAGTCAAAAATATTTCCAAAGACTTTTTGATTCCAAAATTTTAAAGCAAGTTTTAGATTTTTCAGTTTAAATGATAGTTTTAACATGTCTGTTAATTCGTGTTAATATTCTAAGCAGCTTAGACTGACATCATGAATGTTGGATGATTTAACCAGCATTCTTGAAATTTAATTGATTTAGGGATTGTTTGTTGTGAATTTTCTGATATTTGGAAGATAAGAGGCATGCAGTCTGACTGTTCTCTGGCTAAATTTGTATTTTAGAGTTTTGAAAGTCATACCACCATTTGTTAATTGATATATCCATGTCTAATCTATTCCAAACTCTCCCTTTTGGTCTCATTCCGATCAAAGTGATACCTGAAGTTGAAATGTTTGTAGACCAAAGTCATTCAAGAATTTATTAAAGTTTCTTATGCACTTTTGGTTTGGAATTGAAGAGCCAAGGTGTAACAACCCTGATCCACGACCTACCTGCTCAATGCAAGTATCAGGTCAGACCTGACGTGCTACTGGGAATCCAACGAGGTCGAATTACTCAAATGCAGTAACAGGCAAAATACAGTTTATGTGGAAGCAAAATTTAGGAATCCAAAACCTAACTTACTATTACAGTGAAAGTTTTAATACAAGTATTAAACAAGAGTTTTAACAAAAATACATAAAAAAATTCTAAAGGATCCGGTAAGGATCAGTTTATGTTAATATTTTACATAACTATATTACAACCTAACCAAAAGATTCTAAAGGTCTACCCAAGATCCTTCCTCAAAAGAAGTCAAGGCACCGTGCACTTCACTCTAGTTGTTCAGCTATACCTGTTAGGGTTGTTTAAAGTAGGGTAAGCTCATTTCTTAGTGAGGCTCGATCGCCAATAACTACCAAGTTAAATTTGGTGATCACATAAAGAAAATAGCCACATAAAACCTAGCACATTGTAAAAGAATACAGGTGGCTTATGTCTAGACACACTCAAATTCCTATATGGCCACTGTGACTAATATCAGGGCATAAACCCTTCAATAATGCCCAAAGGCTATCACGATCCAGAAAACCATACCCGTCAGCCACGCCCAATATGTTCAATTACCAGCTCTTATTAGAATATCAAATGGTTATGTTAGCATACCAAAAACTCTGCGGGTAGTCGTTCTAGTTATACGGTTTAGTCTATACTGTTCCGCGCCGATTTTAACCAAACTACCATTGGCGTCGGGGACCTCAGTAAACACAGACAAATAATCAAGGAGCATGTAATCCAAGTTTGACACTGCAAGATAAAGTACAAGCCGATCATCCACATAAAATATCAGGACAATTAATTCACTTAGTATCACAATAATTAAGCATAGTGTGATAAAGTACACATTGTGCTTAATTAGTATGAAACCAAATAATATGCATGAATAGAATGTAATATTATTACACATTTCACATATGATATAAAATTCGAATCTAACATATTCAAATTTAACAGACGCAAAATAATATATAATAATAAATTTTAATTCAATTCGTGTTAGGGAATTGGACGTGGTTTTATGGTTTGAACTTATTTGGTAATTGAAAATGGTTTAAGGCTGATGTAAGATGGTGAGGCTTGAATTTGAACAGAAGTGATTGCTATTTATAGTGGTAATCTTGCGCGGCTTGATGAACTTCTTTGTGATATGTGGGCACACAATTCGTCCCTTTTTATGTCAACTTGTAATTCAAGTAGTTTCTGCAAGGTTCCTATGGATGTTTGCAATTTACAAGCCATAAGACTACATTTCCACGACTTCCTAATTTTTTTTACTTGTTTATTTCTTTTCCCCTTTGTTTTCCTTTTCGTTCCAAACCCGATGCCACTACCATTTTTTTACTTCTTCCATTTAGTTGCATTTCCTTATTTGCTCTTTTTTTTTCTTCTTTTTATTTTTTCCATTAACTTTCTTTTTCCTTACATTTTTCTTTTTCTTTTTTAAAATTCTTTTAGATTCCTCATTATTGGTTTTACTTTTTAAAATTATTATATTTTTATTTTATAATTGAAATGAGTGGACAATTGTAATTTTAATACTATGAGACTTTATACTAATATAAATATTAAATTAACATTCAAGCTAGTTGTCAATATTTGATTTCAATTGTGATTTCAATATTACAAGTCTTTAGTATGAAATTCTGATGACGTAAATATAGATATTTTATTAACTACTCAAATTGTTATTTCTTACGTACTTATTATATTTATTGTTCTTTTAAAATATACGAAGTGTGTATCTTTCTTGCTTTCTAACTCGACGTATTATTATTCACTTCTTCTTTCTTAAATGAATCCTATAATAAAACCAATATTTTATCATCGTTTGATACTATTTACTTGCTCATTTATTAATTTACTTATTTCATTTTATTTTATTTTATGTTAAAATTTCTTGTAGGATTTTTGGTTATAGCCGAAAATAGTCGAAGAGGGTATATATGAGGATATGATTTCAGGTTATAGCCTAGATATTACACACGATCTGACGTCATTAGGGTCGGGGGTTCACACAAGGTATTCATCCCCTGTTGTTATGACATTAAAGTCACCTATAAGGTTGGGTGGAAGATCTTTAAAGGTGGAAATGTGCTGCCATAATTTGGATCTCAGTGTTATAGTATGTTTTGCATATACAAATCCTGTATACCAAGGCTTTGTGATTTATGGTGAAGAAATCTTAATTAAAACTATTTGATCAGTAAAAGATATGATATCAATCTGGACTAATTCATCCCATAGTGACCAAATCTTACATTCTAGACTAGAGAAGAATTTTTTGAATCCTAATTCTTTTGCTAAGTTGTGGATTAAGTCTGAGTTTAACATAGGTTCAATTAAGGTAACTTTTATCTTATGTCTATTTTTAATGTCTTTAATTCTGATTGAGTGGTTTTATTGCCAACTCCACGGGCATTCCATACACATGTGTTTAGTCCTATCATTAAGAGGATCTGTTAGAATTTATTGAGGGGGTTAGCACCATTTTAACTGAAGAAGTGTAGTCCTTCTTGTTACATTTCCTTCTCACAGTCTTGGATTCGGTACCTGAGGTAGTGTTTTTGCTTAAGCTACTTAACCTTTTATGATATTCTTGTAGATCAACTTTTATATCTTCAAAATTAAGGTTGTTATTCAGGTTATCCTTTAAGATTGGTGTTTTTAGATTTTCATTGTTTAACCATTCCAAATTTTTATCTTTTTTTGAACTTTGGAGAGGGAACACCCCCATTAGTTTCAATGTATTGATCAGAGTTACTTACATTAGTGGCAATGTTCAACTTAGTTTCATGGTTATACTTTTGGTTTTTTAAGCCAATGATAACCATATTTGCAAGCAATGCCTGACCACCAATAAAGGCTTCAGCAGATTTAACTACTAGGGGAATGACATCAGAAGATTCAGTTTGAGTTATCTAAAAAATAGTATTGTTAACAGTATCCAAACCAGTCTCAATCAAATTATCCAAACCAACATCATCCAAACCAACATCAACCACATTATCTAAACCAGCATGAATAGAGTTATTCACATATGAAATAACAGTTTGGTTCAAAAAAGTTTGTGTTATAGTGTCACGGTTGTAGATATTATTGCTTATAAATTTTCCATTAACAGGCTCTTCAAGATTAATAAATTCAGCAACATTAAGATATTCAGCAGACAGAGTTAATTTTTGCATCATATCATTATTTTCAATTTGTTAACGGTTTGATGCATCTTTACTTTGTACAATGACTGAATCAGCTGAAACCACATTTAAAGGCAACAAAGTTGGAGAAGGAGTGCTAGAAGGAACCTGAGCATCAATAACTGATGCTTTGTTTTTTTGAGTTTGTGTTGTTGCTTTATTTCTCCCCTGGATTCTTTCCATTGTTTTTCCTTACATCTTCAAAAGGTACCTATAAGGCTTTGCCATAAATGTTCTTCACAATAGACACATACATTTTATCATTGATAGCTAAACCAAATGATGAATCCTTACCCCTGTTACCTGGTATCCTTCTCTGTTCACCATTAGGGCAAGGACTTTACCTGTTTCTAGACTAATGTGACTGCTGTTGTGAAAACCCCTACCAAAATGAAATTAGAGTACATGTAATAATTAAATTTTATCAAAAAATTCCCATCTTTCCTTTAATTTTCCAAAAAATATATATGTATATGTATTTTTAAATAAAATATATATATATATAATGATAATAATACTAATAACAATAAATAAATAAGTAAGAGAAATTACCAAGAAGAAATTACACATAATCTTACATATATATATATATATATATATATTATATGACAATAGTAATAATAAGCAAATAAATGAGCCAAGGAATAAATAAATGCAAGAAATTACCATGAAGGAAAAAGCTAGTGGCGGATGTGAAAAATTATCCAAAGTAATTTTTTGGGCAAGTGGTACTACTGGGAAGGAATGAACGGCGGACGTGAGAAATAATTTTGGGCAAGTAGGCTTGAGGTTTACAGGATAAAATTTTAGGTTGAGTAGGTGTCGGAACCCTATATTTTACCTAGTATAAATACCAGTCATATTCTCCCCAAAACTCACGGCCTTAAGATACTTTGAGAACCAAAAATTGAGGGGTTAAGCAGTGAAGAAGAGGCGGCGGCTGTCAAGCCAAGTTTAACTAAGGTGAATGTTGCATCGCCCTAGCACGAATTGAGTCAAAATCTTAGTTTTATATTTACACACACACACACACACACATATATATATATATAATGCCATCAGAACCTGACTCTCTCGAACTGAACCCTCCACCCTCGAACCTCTGCTGAAACTTCACCCCTCGAACCCCTATTGAAGCTCAACCTCTCGAACCCCTGCCAAAACACTACCTCTCGAACCCCTGCCACAACCCTACCTCTCGAACCCCTGTTGAAGCTCTACCTCTCACGAACATGTGTCCCTGAAACCTTTACCCCTGGAACTAGTACCCTGAAACCTTTACCCCTGGAACTAGTACCCTGAAACCTTTACCCCTCGAACTAGTACCCTGAAACCTTTACCCCTCGAATTAGTACGCAGAAACCTTTACCCCTCGAATTAGTACGCAGAAACCTTTACCCTCGAACACGTGTCCCTGAAACCTTTACCCCTCGAACTAGTACTCTGAAACCTTTACCCCTTGAACTAGTACCCTGAAACCTTTACCCCTCAAATTAGTACCCTGGGACCTTTACACCTCAAATTAGTACCCTGAAACCTTTACTCATCGAACATGTGTCCCTGAAACCTTTACCCCTCAAACTAGTACTATGAAACCTTTACCCCTCGAACTAGTACCCTGAAATCTTTACCCCTCGAATTAGTACCATGAAACCTTTACCCCTCGAACTAGTACCCTGAAACCTTACTTCTCAAAACCTTCTCCCAAACCATTGCCTCTCGAACTGTACCTCCCAAATTGTACCTCCCGAACCGTACCCTCGAAACTGTATCCCTCGAACTGTACCACCCGAATTGTCCCTCCTGAACTCATCTCTCAAACCTGTACCTCTCGAACTAATATCACTGAAACCGTTAACTCTCGAACTGTACCCCTCGAACCTTACCCCTCGAACGAGTACTACAGAAACCTTTACCTCTCGAACTAGTACCAGTAGAACCTTACCTCTCAAACCTCACCAACTGAACCCGTACCTTTAGAATCTCTCCAACTGAACCTCACCACTGGAACTGGTACCACTTACCACTCGAACCAGTACCACCTGGTACCCCTACCACTTGAACCTACTCCAGTCGAATTCTTTGCTCGAACCTCCTACCCAACTACACGAACTGTAAGTACTCGAACCCCTGTACTCGAACTCATCTGCTTGAACCCCGGTACTTGAAACCTGATACTCGAACCTTTCTACTCGAAACTCAAGCCATGAGAGAGATATATGATGGTTACACTCAAATGATGGTATTTACTGACTATTGAATTAAATTCGTATTTAATCATATTGTACTAGATTATCGTGAAACTGAACTCCTGGACTGCTCTGATAGTTTCTGTGAAAGACCAGCTTGTACTTTATCTTGCCGTGTCAAAATTGAATCATATACTTCTCTGATGATCGGCTTGTACTTTATCTTGCTGTGTCAAACTTGAATTACCTGCTACCTGATTACCTGTCTGTGAATTTTGGTGGACCCCGACGTGATTGTAGTTTGGTCGAAGTTGGCGGGGAATGGTACTGATCGGACCGTCTGATTAGACCGGCTACACATGGAGTTTGGTATGCTAGCATAACCACCTGACTGAAACGAGCTCATAACTGAACACCGGCGTTTGGGTTTGGGGGTGTTACAGCTGTCCTTTGGCCTCCAGGCATTGATAGTAGATTTTATAGAATCGAATTTGCAGAAAGCAAAGAAATGGCCTAGTTTCAGATATTTTGAACAATAAACTGGCACTCTTTCATAATCTACATACTGTCAAAATCTGGATCCCCGATATTCAATCCAAACCCTCTCGTGCATTAGCTTTGTGACATCAATTTCAATGCACACTTTTGCTACATGTGATCGATATCCGTTGAGTGTGGCCTTGTCAACCTATATCGGAGATCCAATTAAACTACCTGTGGACATCATCCCCCATAGGTCGAAGAATCGCTGCGGTAGACCATAAAGTGAGACCCAAGCTGGAACAATTGGAGAGTTAGCGTTCACATCAAAGTGTGTTGTCCATTTTGTCATCCAGTTTGAATAAGAATCGAAATTCCAGATCTGGTGGAGCCAACATTAGTAATAATCATCTGGTTGATTGAAATGAATTAAAACTTGTCGATTGTCCAGAAGGTTAATATCTGTTTGGTCTTTGAATCCTTCCATTTGGAAGTCTCGTCTGAGTTTTTCCATTTGTGACCTACTCCGGGAAATTTTTTTGACCAGAGTCCAGCGGAGCAGCGCTTCCAATTGATCGCACTCGGCATTGGTAAACTTCAAGCCTGGCTCTCCCAAGTGATCAATTTTTTGCTTTGGATTGAATAAGGCTCCAATAGGTTTTAGAGCATCAGTAAGTGTGCGTCCGAACATCCGTGCGTAAGAGAAAGGTAGAGCTTTTTCTGGCTCATCCATAGCGGCGACGCCAGCGAAACCCTAAAGGGAAGAGAAGATTCCGAGAAAAGGGAGAATGAAGGAAGACGAGAGTGTTTGAGACAAGTCTTCACAATGTTATTCAAAGGTTGTTAAAATGTCATTTTGCCTAAGCTAAACCCAAGTATTCTAAAAATAACATATCAATATTATAATATGATACTGACTTCAATTATTTACTATATATAATCAAGCATAACTCGTTAAAAATATATAATTTCTAAAGATATGTTTAAAATCATAAATATCTCATTGTACTATATATATATATATATATATATATATATCACTGAAGAAAATCCAAAGAAGCACATAATTTGAAGTAACAAAATGTTCTGATTTTTTATTCAATGTTAGAGTACTTTTGATAGAAATATGTACACATATTATTTATTTATTTATATATGACAAAGTTTAGACTGACTAGCTGTAAAATGATGATATTTAATAATTAAGCTAACCGTTTAAAATGAATCTTAACATATAAATAATTACTTTTTAAATAATTCTAATAAAATATTATAAAATATAATCAATTTTTTTTGTATTCAATATTTAACGATTTCCATCTATATTAATAATTTCACTTCATAACTCATATAGTTTTCCTTAAATGATTAAACTTTAAAATCTTAAATAAAATTTTTCGTTTTCAATTGAAATGTAAGATGCAAAATGTACATAAATTTAATTCTAATATTTTAATTAATAGTTTAGCACAACATGTGATGGTACTCCGCTAGTTTTGAGTAAAAGAAATTTACTTCTAGGATACTGGAAGAAGTAGCACGATATATGTACTTCATCGCACGATTTCATATGCTCCCCAATTTTTTTATTTTTTTAAAAAATTGGGTAATAACTCAAATGAGCCCCCAATAAAATCCTTCCCCTCCCTTTGCCCTAGTGGAAATTGAACCCATGACCTCATGATAGTAGCATTAGATTTCAACCGCTAGGCATACATTCGATTCCTATATATGTTCCCCAATAAATATGATATTACTCTAGCCAATTTCTTCAGCGATCCTGCACATGCATATTGCATGGCCAACCCTTATGCATAAGTAAGGTAAGCAACAGCCATATATATAATGCATGTGCGAAACCTTCGAGCGAAATGGGCCAAATTTCTTGAACAGACATCGCAAAAAGCGTGACTTCCATGTGTTCATTCTTGAAGATCTATCTATTCCGTTGGAACCAAATCCCATTGCACAACATTGCTATTAATTCCTTGTTCACCACATCGTTATCAAGTAGGAGTTGGCGAAACCAAAAGTTCCCTCTTGTACGAGAACTTGCCGAAATATGTTCAATAACCCCATTGTATGCCATACTTGCCGAGCATAATCACACTAAAAGAACAAATGCCCGCATTACACATCAGGAAGCTTTGCTGATAGAATGATTTACCGTAATTAATTGTATTATTGATATCTAAATATATAGAGAGTACAATAGAGTTATAATAAGGAAAGAACTCTAATCAGAATAAATCATAATCTAATCAGGAGTCTGATTTAGTCTAACACCCCCCTCAAGCGAAGCGTCGGATGCTCGCCGACGCACAGGTTGGACCTGAAGAACTCGAACAGCGGACGAGAGAGCCCCTTGGTGAAAATGTCCGCGATCTGAAGAGAAGTCGGAACATGAGCAACGCGCAGCTTTCCAGATGTCACCAACTCACGAACAAAATGATAGTCGATGTCGATGTGCTTCGCCCGCTTGTGCGCCACTGGATTCTGAGCCAAGAAGATAGCACTACTATTGTCGCATAACAACAGTGGAGAACCAGAAAGTGGAACCCGAAGATCACGAAGCAAATGAGTGAGCCAAACCACTTTCGAGGCAGTGTTGGCGAGAGCACGGTCAGACTCAGTGCTAGAGCGAGAAACTGTGGGCTATTTCTTGGCACTCCAAGAAACTAGATTCCCACCAAGAAAAACCGCATAACCATAAGTGGACTGACGAGTCTCCAGACAGCGAGCCCAATTAGCATCAGAGTATCCTAACACATCAGAAGTACTAGCAGAGCAAAATCGGAGACCAAAATGAAGAGTGCCACGAACATATCGCAAAATCCGAGTCATAGCAGCAAAATGGTCATCTCTAGGATCCTGAAGATACTGACTCACCGTGTTGACCGAGAATGCCAAATCTGGGCGAGAGATAGTGAGATACTGGAGGGCACCAACAAGAGAACGATAAAGTGTAGGATCCCAAAATGGAGGACTGGTAGAGCTGTGAAGCTGAGAACCAGCAACAAATGGAGTAGAAACTGGTGCCGCGTCAGACATACCGGCCCGATTCAAAATATCCCGAGCATACTTTGCTTGGCCAAGCAGTAATTCTGAGGAGGTAGGCAAAACTTCAAGACCAAAAAAGTAATGAAGAGCACCAAGATCCTTGATCGCAAACTCTCTGTGTGTCCGATCAATAAACTGGCGAAGAAGAGTCAAGTCATTGCCTGTAAGAATGATATCGTCCACATACACAAGTAGGTACAGTAATGACGACCCTCTCGAAAGGACAAACAAAGAAGTATCAGCTGAGCTGCACCGAAAACCAAGCTGTGTCAGATAACTGCTGAAACGCTGGAACCAAGCCCGGGGAGCCTGCTTAAGACCATAAATGGCCTTTTTCAAATGACAAACATAGTCTGGATGGACAGAATCCTGATAACCAACGGGCTGCTTCATGTAGACGGGAACATTAAGAACACCATTAAGGAAGGCGTTCTTGACATCCAACTGATGAAGTGGCTAGGAACACATGGTAGCTATGGCGAGAACCATCCTAACAGTGGAGGCTTTGACCACAGGATAAAGTGTGGTCAAAATCAAAACCCATAATCTGCGAGAAACCCTGCGCCACAAGTCTAGCTTTGTGATGCTCAATAGTGCCATCTGGTCGATATTTGAGCCTATAGACCCATTTGGAGCCAACAATGTTGACATTCGAAGGTCGAGGCACCAAATCCCAAGTGTGCTGACCACGAAGAGCATCCATCTCATCATCCATGGCTGAAACCCAGGCTGGATCCTGAAGGGCCAAGCGATAATTAGTGGGCTCTGTCTGAGAGAGGAGTGCAGCAGTGAGACCATGAGCAATAATATCCAAATAATCCCGCCGCTGAATGGCACCATGAGCTGGGGCGGCGAATCTGGAGGAGTCGAACCAGCTGATGACACGGAGGAAGATCGAGCTGTGCTGACCGGAGAGTGGCCGTCGGAAGTCACCGGAGAAAGAATAGCCGACAGGTTGAGACGTGGTGGCCGGTGGCTGAGACGGTGGCTGAGGAGTGCTGGCCAGTGGCTGAGATATGGTGGGCGTTTGGTGAGGAGCGGGGTCCAGGTCGGCCGTCCAGATAGAAGATGGTGGTGAAGGAGTGGCAGCTGGAACAGGCACAGACACAGGTGTGGTGGCCCCAATCGATGAAGTAACAGTTCCATAAAAAAATGATGAAATCTCCAGATCTGAAATCGAACGACTGTCGTGGAAGATGAGACATAAGGGAAGAAAGTTTCATCAAAACGAACATGGCGAGAGATATAGATGCGCCCAGACGTCTGGTCGAGACACTGGAAGCCCTTGTGATAAGGGCTATAGCCAATAAAAACACAGGGAATGGATCGGGGTGCAAACTTATCAGTAGCAGTGGCATGCAGACATGGAAATGCACGGCAACCAAACGGGTGAAAGAGGGTATAGTCAGGCACATGACCAAAAACAACCTCAAAAGGTGATTTTCCACTCATAACTGAACTAGGCAGACGGTTAATAATTTAAACCGCAGAGGAGAAAGCTTCCACCCAATAACAGTGCGGCACAGAAGAGTGAAAAAGCATGGCAAGACCAGTCTCTGTGATGTGACGATGCTTCCGCTCGGCCAGCCATTCTGAGCAGGTCTATAAGGCGAGGACATCTGATGATGAATGCCACATGATATGAGATGAGCCTGAAGTCAGTGATTAGTAAACTCGGTGCCACCATCGGTCTGAAAAATTTTAACCCTAGCAGAAAACTGATTCTCAACGAATTTCTGAAACTGGATAAAAGTGTCATAGAAATCGAACTTATGCCGCATTGGAAGGAACCATGTGAATCGCAAGAAATCATCAATGAAAATGGCATAATAAGAGAAACCACCGACAGATAAAACAGGAGCTGGTCCCCACAAATCACAATGTACTTTATCCAATAAACCAGTAGCACGCTTGTCACTAGTGGAAAAGGGCAAGCGACTACTCTTGGCCATCTGACAAGGAGAGCAACTGACAGATGCAGGCATAGCAGAAGTGACAGAAATAAGGCCCCGTCGATTCAATAACTGAACAGTATCATGAGACACATGACCGAGGTGAGAGTGTCACTGCTCAAAAGAAGCATGAAGCTTTGTAGAGCGTAGTTCGCCTAAAAAACTGGAATCACCAGTCTCAAGAAAATAGACACCAGACCTATGACGGCCTTTACCAATTATCGCCCCTGTAAGCTTGTGCTCAATGGAAAATGCACCGACATCAAATATAACACGAACAGGTAGATCACGAGTAAGCTTACTAATGGACAATAAACTTCTAGTAATCTTAGGGACCACAAGGACATCATTAACAGAGAAACCAGATAAATGACATTGGCCAATGTGAGAAACAGATAATGATTCACCATTTCCAACAAGAATAGAATCAGATGCACGATAACGTTGTACCTGATCAAGATGACTGGTGTGAGCAGTGATATGAGATGTAGCACCTGAATCAACAATCCATTGTTTTGACGAAAAATGACAGTTGGGACCATTCAAACTAGCCTGAAACAACACCTTGTCCGCAATCCAATTAGTGGAGCAATCTTCCCGAGATATAAGGCCCAAATGAACCATAGAGGAAGACCGAAAAATGGCACAAAAATTGACTGGATGCTGGCGAGAATTTGAGAAACTCATCGGAATGTGAGCAACTCGCGAGAAATGACTTCAACTCGCGAGAATTTGATTCAGCTCATGATAAATTGATCAACTCGCGAGAATTTGAATTAACTCGTGAGAAACTCCCTTGCTGGCGAGATGACTCGCACGTGCCTTCACGCGTGGAATTTCCTTCTTGCTGGCGAGATGACTCGCGCGTGGCTTCACGCGCAGAATTTTCTTCTTGCGCGCGAGATGACTCGCGCGTGGCTTCACGCGTAGAATTTTCTTCTTGCGCGCGAGATGACTCGCGCGTGGCTTCACGCGCAAAATTTTTCTTCTTGCGCGCGAGATGACTCACCCGTGGCTTCACACGCGGATGAGAGGATTTCTTCTTCTTCTCCGTGTCGTGATCGGCCGTTTCTTCTCCAGCTGGCTTCGCGATCGGACGAGACAACCGAGATTTCTTCTTCTCCGGCAAAGAAGCAGCCGCTGGAGGACGCCGGAGGAGGACGCCGGCGCTGGAAGACGCCGGAGGAGGAGACAACCACTGGAGAACGCCACCGCTGGAGGACGCCGGAGGAGGAGACTGCCGCTGGAGGATACCGGAGGAGGAAGACTCCGCTGGAAAAAGATGGAAATTTTCCCGAAAAATTGAGACTTGAGAGGACGCCAGAGGATGCCGGAATTTGACCGGAACTTCGCCGAAAAGGAGAGAAGGAGGGAGGCGCTGAATTAAAATTTAGGGGTTAGGATCAGAACTTGCTCTGATACCATGATAGAATGATTTACCGTAATTAATTGTATTATTGATATCTAAATATATAGAGAGTACAATAGAGGTATAATAAGGAAAGAACTCTAATCAGAATAAATCATAATCTAATCAGGAGTCTGATTTAGTCTAACAGGTACATTCATCATCATTCTTCTCAAATTTCCTCCTGTCGCAAGAGAGTCCGTACACAGGCGCCACACAAAGTGTTTCGCTCGCTGAAGTATATGTAGCGTCCATAACTTCGACCATAATTTGTTGTCCATTCCCATGGCTACTGTCTGAAGCTGGTGGTACATTTGCGAGCGGGAATCCTCAATAATTACATGGTACGCCGAGCGAACTGAAAATTTCTCTTGGTTTCCTAAGTGCCAAAACCATGGGTTTGCTCCCCCTCGGCCCTGAAGTTGTATCTTTAAAATTTGTGTCGCCTCTTCGGACGAGAAATACTGCCTGAAATTTGGTTTTACCTAATTAATTCAATTATCACTACTGTGTTCCAACATAACCTATCTAACCAAGTATGCAATAAAGTAAAGCATAAAAGACACAAGACTTGGTTATGCAGTTCGGTGAAATCCACCTACATCTGGGGGACCTGACCCAGTTCAGAATGAATCCACTAATCAGAAAGATACAGTACAAAGTACACCATACAATTATACTTATCTTATCTAACTATAACGTGAATCCTGCAAGCTCCCCTTGCTACCGATCTGCCTTGATCAGACTCCCTCTGACCTCGAAACTCGTCGACGCTGGATCTCCTCCTCCCGAGGAATTAAGGCATATGATTCTGAACTTTGTGCAGCAGGTTCGTGTGTTGGAACATAGAATTCTGGCTCTTTGCAATTCTCGAAAGATAAAAAATTTGTGTGCAGGTTGTTTTCTCCGTAAATAATGCAGCTGTGTTTGTCCTCTATATATAGTCCATGAGCATATCTGAATTCTCCATGATTATCTCCATAATATTCTTATTCCAAATCTGCTTCTTGAAGCATATCCAAATCCCATAAATGAAGGGATTTTCCTTATCTCAATATCTCCATATATTCGATAATAACAACTCCATATTTATAGATATTTTCCATAAATCAACTATGCTTCCATACGCCTAATATATAGAAAAATATTCAGATTTCCATAAATCATAAATACCATAATATTCTGTCTTCTTTTTCCGTAAACATCTTGGCGTAAATATGCTTATCCGTATATTCCAACATACGAATATTGCTCACATGAATATTGCATCTCCAATCCTGATACGCATGAAATCATGTACAAATGTAATTCCTTCTCCACATAATATTCTGATTACAATCAAATCTATTGGAGATAAGAATTACCAAATCTAATCCCTTTAAGTAAGGAACTAGAATATCTCATCCAACTCAAATACAACTTGGACTAGATGTATCCTTCTTGGATTCAGGCTTAAACCTTTCCTTATTGCACCAAAATTCCTTCTTTGATGTTGCAACTCAATAATACCATATTTGCATATTTTCCACAAATTTCCAACTAGATAAATCTAGACTTTACACTGCCTTATAATACCTTCTTTCCAACTTCCTGTTCTGCATCAATCAGGTCTGAAACATGCGACAAGCCTTGCAGGATACTCTCTGGATTTTCCACCCTAAAATCAACGGAATTCGGCAACCATGGATCATGGCATATAGTTATATTCCTGCCGCGTGATACATTTTTTCTGCATCCAATGCTCCATGAATACTTTGCCACGACCATGATGGTCGGTTGCCTAATCCTACCTTAGACGCGGAAGAATTTGGGAAGTATCTGTCTTTGTATACCCGAGCTAGCAGCGTTTTCAATTCGGTGAGAAGTCTCCAAGCTTGCTTACATAATAATGCCATGTTTGCCACCTTCAGGTCTCGAAATCTGACCCCACTATTGGCCTTAGACTGCACCAATTTCAACCAAGTGACCTAGTGAATTTTCCTCTCCGTTCTGATCCACTCCACCAGAAGTGACTGATCATGCTCCTGATATCGTCATGGATTCGATCACAATTCTAAAATAGTTACTCCCTCCAATTTTTTAACATTGGCTTCGATTGACTGCCAAAATTTTCAAGAAGTGTTTGACCATCAATAACTTTAATTGCATACAATAACGAACATCATGTGAGGTGTCTTTGAATTCTCCGTAACATGTAGTTTCTGAAAAGTAAAATTCTATAGTCTGTTATTGTATGAAATTAAATTATCAGTGGTCAAACATGCCTTGAAAAAATTGGCGGTCAAACGAAGCCAGTGTTAGTGAACCAGAAGGAGTAGTATAGCTTGGGATGGCCAGCAACACTGACTTAATCAATATCTCGTTTACTGCCTTAGACAGGTTCCTCTAGCTCCACCCATCTATCATTCCCCTAATTCGATCTTTTAGGTTCTGGAAAATATCTATCTTTTTCACTCCTATCTCGCCCGAAAATCCTAAGTACTTTCCGTGTGATGCCACTTCCGGGATCTTTACAATATCACATATTTTACTCTTCGAATGTGGGGTTGTGTTAAGGCGAAAAAGAATGCCAGACTTGTCTGCGTTGACCCTCTCTCCCGATATACTTTCAAAAAGATTTATCGCACATTGCATGCTTGTTGCTTCTACCTATGTAGCTTGCCCAAATAAGAGTAAGTCATCCACAAAAAAAAGTGGTGCAACTTCAGGCCGAATCTTGAAGCTGTGATCCCCTTCGGCCTTCCCACCCTCATCAAGTCACTAAGTAGAGAAGAAAATACCTCCGAACAAATTATGAAAAAGTATGGTGGGGGGTCAACTTGTCGATGGTCTCTCTTCGGCTGGAGAAGGCCGAATTCTCCACCATTGAGAATAAAATAGAAAGAAACTGAGGAAAGGCACTACCAAATAAGCTGTATGAAAATTTGAGGAAAACCCATTTGAGATAAGGTGTCGGTGATGAATATCCACTCAACGCGATCGAAGGCCTAACTCATGTTGAGCTTAACACTCATATGTCCCAGTTTACCTTGTTTCCTACCTCTGATAATCTGGTGGAATTCATAAGCCACAAGGATGCTATCTATAATAAATTTGTTGGGGGATGAAAGCCAAATGGGATTCCTAGATGATCTTTGGAATTATCTACCTTAACCTGTTAGCTACTACCTTTAAAGCTATCTGATATACTACACTACATAGACTTATAAGCCTGAATTGTGTGACTAGTTCATGGTATTCTGTCTTATGTAATAAAACAACACTACCACAGAGACCCACCTCTAGCACCATTTTTTTTATTTTGGCACTGGTTTTTTCGTAAAAAAAATTGGTGCCTAAGTAACTGGTGCTAAATTAGCACCGGTTTTTTTTAACCGGTGCTAAATTAGCACCAGTTTTTTTTGTTAGCACCGGTTTTTTTATTAGCACCGATTTTTTTGTTAGCACCGGTTTTTTTTGTTAGCTAGCACCGGTTTTTTTTGTTAGCACAGGTTTTTCAACCGGTGCTAATTTATTTACGACAACGAAAAAAAATCCCTTCCTCTGAAAGCTGCAGCGCGCTGCCGCTTTCAGAGAAAGGGAAAAAGACTCAAAATTAACAATTTTATTCCACATTAATTTAATAATAAAATCAACTTCACAAAATTAATAATTTATTTCCACATTAATGTATAAAAACACCTTGTCTTGCACGACCATGACAAGAATAATAGTCATAATTATACAATAATAAAACTACTGCAGCACAATTTATGGTGCACTGTCTTCACTTACAGCTCTAGAATCTCAGTTTCTTCTCTACTCTTGCAAAAACAAAGATGAAATGAGTACATAGTTGGAGAACCGAACCTATCAGCAGTAATTATAATTCCTAGATTCCGAATTGGAGGTAAAGAAAGGTACAAGTGGTTAGTGAAACAATCTAATGATTCTGGAAAATGATCGTCAAGAACAATATGGACAATAAGAATGATTACTCATTGTGGTTAAAGAGATATTCGTTTGAAGCATAACTGTTGCCAGGAAGTGGCTAAAATCCTTGGAATGAGAATGAAAGAATCTTGAACAATCCATTGGGGTTGCATGTACCTGCACGTTGCTAAAATATCAATGTATTCAACGTCTCCACCATGGATAACCTAGCATATTCATGGTTTAATTCACCCGTAACTATATAAAATATTACATCATCCATCCTTATAAAAAGGGTGTATTGTTTCTGCAATAGTACGAGAAATATGATTCATTTTGTTTTAGGCTAAGGTGACGCTACTAGTACCTCCAAGAATGTGTTGGAACCCAATACAAGATTCTCATAGAAAAAGCTCTCTTTGGCTTACCCAATGACCAGCATCTTCTAGCACATGCATTTCAACTCCACCTCCCTCTTCAACTGCTTACTCCTCAGCAACATGAAGTCTCTGTAGGTCTTCAAGTGCCCACCTATGCAAACTCTGTTCTGCTTTCAAAAAGTTTACATGTACACCTCGAGGGATATCTTCCACTACCTTCCTGCAATGCATGATGAACATCAGGTCACACAAGGGGTCACAATTCAACTAACTCAAACAACATGTTCATGTTTGCTTAAATGTAGCACCTTGTTGATTGTTTATATATCTAAGCCAAGTCAATTCACCCTATGCTACATCAGTTCTCAAAGACAAAGTCGATAGGTGCAATAGTGAATCAAATAATGCATAACAGATCTAGTACTGGAGCAAATTTACATCCATCAAAATTAAATCACAGAAATTAAACATGCAAACCTGTCGAACATAGGGTTCTCATCATTATAGGCCTCCACCTATAACACTGCAAAAAAATAGAGAGAAGAGAACTTTTGATTATGTGCAGCAGCGTCCCCACCTTGATTATGGTTAATGCAATCAAATTACCACCATCCTATCCCAAAATCAAGGCTATCTATAACCATATAAATAAGAAAACACCAGATGTTTAAAGCCAAACTAAAGATGGAAAACTTGAAACATAATAATTTCCATCTTTAGTTGCCGAACTCCATTCTTTGAAGCAGTGACAACAAAGCACGGGTAAAACAAATAATCAAACATCAATATGGAGAAATCACAAAGTTCAGCTTTGTTTTTATTTGTCCACATTCAAAACTTTATAAGTTTAAAACCATCCTCAAATTTAGACCAAATAAAAGTTCCACTTAAACATTACACATATAATGAACTGAAAAGAGATCTTCAAGACAAAAGCTTGCACAAAATGTATAAATAAACTCTTCAACTTCCAAACAACACAAGATGAGCACACCATTTGAAAGCATAGCAGGAAAAAAACATTGTCCATGTCTTTCTTAATACTGAAATTCATGCAAGAATTTGATTTTACGAGACTACATGGATATTTCTGGCACGCAGATCAGACAACATCACTTTAGAGTCTATGAAGGATAGGAGTATAGGACTAATAGTACTACACTAATGCACAAGTCTGCTGCTAAAGATAGAATATACCCATATCTTGGTTGCAAAATTCAAAAGATAGGCATGACAAAAGCTTCACCACATTAATATTTTACCAAAAAAACTGATTGGTTCTTTGATATAAAGGACTTGAGCTCAGAAGACAAAAAGAACAGCAGACAAGGAGAACCAGCGCGAAATAATGAAACCACATAATCCCAATTTGCAAAAAAAAATTAAAGATACAAACTTTTAGCAACCAGAAGGAAGAAAAATAGAAAACAGATCCAAAACCAAGCATAATCAATAATTAACCTAACAACATGTGCTTCAAAAAATTATCATAGCAATATGTGTATTGACATCGACTTGAATGAACTAGAATGGAACTTCATCAAAGATTCACATGTGCATTGGTAAGCTTGGCCGGCGATGGGAGCTCTGGCAGAGGGGAGCGGTGCGGTGGTGGTGGAGAGGATCGTCATCGGTGGTGGGAACCAAAGAGGTGGCGTGCGATGGTTAGCGCAGCGGTAATGGGACCGAGATTAGGAAGTAGAATTGTGACCCAAAATTGGGATTCCTTGAATCGCGACCGAGATTGGGAACTAGAATCGCGACATAAATGGTGAGGGGATGGAAAATATCTTTGGGAAAAATCGGTAGGGGGTTATAGTGGAAAGAGGGAAAATTTGGGGTTAAGGTTATGGAGGGAAGAGGAAAATCGTTAGAGGTGTTGGGGTGGGAGAGGTATGAAAATTTGGGGTTAAGGTTATGGAGGGAATAGGGAAAATTTGGGAGGGAAGGAAAATGATGCTTTGTTGGGCCATTTTAGTGTTTTATACTTTCAAATGTTTTTCGAAAAAAAAACATTAACCCATATGAATGGGAGGGATATGCATTAGCTTCCCCAGAACCTGAAATCGTAAAAAAACACTTTTATTATGTGTTGGTTGAAAATTGATTTTGGAGACTTTGTACAAAAAGGTCTACATATAGCTGGCTACTTATAGAAAAAAGGTAATTTGCGGCGGTCCAATTTGGCTGAGCAGAAGTCTACATATAGCAAATTTGGTCAAGATCTTATCAGAAACATGATTTACTCTAACAATAGTATAACAATATTAGAAAATGATCTGTTGCTAACAGGAAGTATAACAATATTAGATCTGACCATTATTAGCTTAGTAATTATGACTTGTCCAGAATCAATCAAGATCTGATCAGAAACATGATTTACCCTAACAATAGTATAACAATATTAGAAAATGATCTATTGCTGACAGGAAGTATATATAACAATATTAGATCTGACCATGACTAGCTTAGTAATCATGACTTGTCCAGAATCAATCAAGATCTGATCAGAAACATGATTTACTCTAACAATAGTATAACAATATTAGAAAATGATCTATTGGTGACAGGAAGTATAACAATGTTAGATATGACCATTACTAGCTTAGTAATCATGACTTGTCCAGAATCAATTAAGATCTGATCAGAAACATGATTTACATTAACAATAGTATAACAATGTTAGAAAATGATCTATTGCTGACAGGAAGTATAACAATATTAGATCTGACCATGACTAGCTTAGTAATCACGACTTGTCCATAATCAATCTAGATCTGATCAGAAACATGATTTAATCTAATAATAGTATAACAATATTAATAAATGATCTATTGTTGACAGGAAGTATAACAATATTAGATCTGACCATTACTAGCTTAGTAATCATGACTTGTCCAGAATCAATCAAGATCTGATCAGAAACATGATTTACTCTAACAATAGTATAACAATATTAGAAAATGATCTATTGCTGACAAGAAGTATAATAATATTAGATCTGACCATGACTAGCTTAGTAATAATGACTTGTCCAGAATCAATCAAGATCTGATCAGAAACATGATTTACTATAACACCCATGATTCAAAATCAATCTTGATTTACTATAACACCCTCGAGCCCTCGAACCCCTCGAACCCCTTGAATCCCCCGAGCCCTCGAACCCCTTGAGCCCCTCGAACCCCCCTTGAACCCCTCAAGCCCCTCGAACCCCTCGAGCCCCTAGACCCCTCAAACCCCTCGAGCCGTCAAACCCCTCAAACCCCTCCATCCTTTGAACCCCTCGAGCCCTCGAACCCCTCGAGCCCCTAAAACCCTTCGAGCCCTCAAACTCTCAAACCCCTTGACCCCTCGTACCCCTCGTACCCCTTGTACCCCTCGAGCTCTCGATACCTGATGTGTTATATTTAGTTGTTAATTTTTGGAAGAATTTAGTGATCTTTTATGTGATTTCTGGTACTTAATTGATTTATTTTGTTGATAGATCACTATTTTTGGAGCAAAGCTGTATTGGAGCGGAAGAGCTATTTTTGGAGCATTATGATGCTATTCCAGCTATCCTTAGTCGGAATCCTTCATGTGGCAGAATTGTGCTTCGTTTAACGATCACTAAGTTGCTCTGTGAAGTCGACCCGATTAAGGTGAAGCTGATGAAAGGGGGATTGTTATACTCTTTTTTCCCGAAAGGGTTTTTAATGAGGTAACGATCCCGATCCCTCGTTAGGGAGTTACGGAGTTGTAGTCCAGAAGGAAATCAGTCCAGACAATTCAGCACTGTCATTGGGCCGTTATGAAGCAATGAAGCCCAAGACTTGGATTAATTATTTATTCCAAGTTAGAATTTAATTGTAATTAGGCTGAAATTAAGTGGAAGAATATTTCTTTTTGGATAAGGATTCTAATTTTCCAAAATTAGTTAGGATTTGGGTTTTATTTTTGGTATGAATATAATCGTATGTTATTCACGATTATAAAAGAAGACGGAGACTTGTAATCTTAAAGACACGCAGACATCAAATTAGTTACAGAGACAATAGTTATATTTTTGTTTTCAGCCTTGCAAGCTTTGAGGGAATTCTGTGCGCAGACTTGGATACAAAGTCACGGTCTGGTAGTCTTGGTTTATTAGTTGGATTATGAGTTATTATTATATTATTTATTTGTTTAGTTTAATTATTATGAGTAGCTAATTTATATATCGGCATGGAATAACAAGCATTAGTTTATGAATCGTGAGGCCTAATTGTTTTATAATTGATTCTTATGTGTTCTTGATTGTTCTTGGTTTATTTTATTCTTGATGTGTTTAAGCATGATCAACTTGAATATTATTGGGATACTGCTATCTAATTCCACCAATACGTAATCGTTGGAAGGGTTAGTAAGTAGCGAGTTCTTGTGAAAAACAGCTAACTAGCTAAGACTGTAATAGCAAGATGGGGAACAATTAAGTGTGCGTTACTACTTGCAAATACTTGGGTAATTGCTATATCAGGTTCTTTTCATTCTTAATGCTATCGAGTGTGTATCTGGTTCAGCGAATACTTTCCGGAGGCATCTTGGTAAGAGAAACAATTAATTAATTATAATTGGTTAATTGTCGATAAGGTAAGAAAGAATTGGGAGGGTTTAGCAAATACTTGCCGTCCTATAACTGATAGATGCATATGAATTGATTTATCTTTGCGCCTATGATCGATGTTTAACTAATGTGAGTTATTCCGAGCCGATTACCTTATTCATATATTTTATAGACAATTATATATTTTAGTTTGCATTATTATTTCATATTTTATAGTTGCATTATTAGTTTATTAAACAAATCTGAAAATTAAGGCGTGGTTGCTAAACCAAACCCTGTTGGTAGTTTAAATCTGATAGAAATTACACCGTTCTCTGTGGATACGACCTGCTTCTACTATACTAATCTGTGTGCTAGTTTGCAGTTTATTTGGCGAGTAAAACGACACTCACCAAATTGGCGCCGTTGCCGGGGAACGGTAGTTAATTTCTATTTATTTTGCTACTAATTTTTTGTTTTTTTTTAGTTATTGGTATATGACCAGGTCCCAGGAGCAGGAATTAATATTTGATTCTGAAGTTGAAAAGACAGCCAAGAAGAATTACAAACTCGCCAGGGAGAGGAAGCTGAAAGCTGCCGCAGACCCTCTGTTTGGCCAAACAGAGGCTGTTTCCGAGACAGAATCCGAAAAAGAGATTAAATCCGTTCTTGACACTGTAATGGGGGATAGAGGAGAGGCAGATCCCAATGCTGACAATCCGTACATGTGGGAATTAACGGGGCATAGTGAAGAAGACCCTCCCACGCCAATTTCTTTACCAGATGCTGCGACCCCTGTGGAAATAAAGCTTGCACTGCTGAATGTTCTTCCGAAGTTCTATGGGAAGAGTAATGAAGACCCTTACAATTTCTTGAACGAGTTCATCAAGATTTGTAAGGTTCAGAAAAGACCAGTTGGTGTCACAGAAGATCAGTTCAAGTTGGTGGCTTTTCCGTTCAGCATGTCAGGAGCAGCGAACCAGTGGTTTTCCAGCTTGGCTCCTAACTCCGTCACTTCCTGGAATGCGCTCAAGAAGCTGTTTTTGGATTATTTCTTTCCAGCCACTAAGACGGATGCTCTGAGGAAAGAAATTTCGAGCATCAAGCAGGAGTATGATGAGCCGCTGAGTACATTTTGGCTGAGGTTTAGACGATTGGTGGATCGTTGCCCTAACCATCGATACACCGAGGGGCAACTGCTACAGTATTTCTACCAAGGATCCACATCTGCGAACAAGGATTTGCTGAATACCGCAAGCAATGGTGGATTTTCAGAAATCAGAGTCAATGAAGCAAAGGAGATAGTGAAAAAGTTGATCAATTCCAAGAAGGAGTATGACACTGATGAGATCCGAATCCTGAAAAAGGTGGCACAAACAGAGCCCTCGAGCCAAGATGATTTTAGGGAGAGGATGGACAGGATGGAAAGGGTACTATCCAAGTTGGTGGAAAAGGTCACCGTTGCTAGCACGTCAGTTGGTCCTCCAGAAAAACCTTGTGACATCTGCTGCAGTCCAAACCACGTCACTTTACAATGCCCCCTTGAAATGAATGAACAAGCTAATACCATGGGGAATTGGAATGATAGGCAGCCAAGGAGGGACCCGTACTCAGCTACTTATAATCCGGGATGGAGAGATCATCCCAACTTCCGATGGCGAGATCCGGGAAATCCAGTACAACAACCATATGTTCCACCCCATCGAGCTCCTCCCCCTCCATATGCTCAGAATCCACCACCTCCTCAAGGGAAGTCTATGGATGAAAAGCTGGACATGATGATGGGCATGCTTCAAAACCAGATCCAAAGTTCGAAAAAGACTGAGGCTACCTTGGAGGAGCACACACGTCAGATTTCACAGCTGTCAAACTCGATGAATGAGCTCCGAATGAAGCAACCTGGATTACCATCTCAAGTGCAACTTAACCCCAGAGAGACGGCCAATCAGATCACATTAAGAAGTGGAAAGGAGCTTGAGCCACTACCTCCGAAGACCGCAGCAAAAGGAGCTAAGGAGCAGTCGGAGCATTCTGCAGGAGGCCTCGATTTGGCCAAACAGAGGCTCCCGGCAGAAAAAGAAAGTGAGGTACAAGGGCATTTTGACCAAACCAAGGAGTCAAATCCAAGGTTGGGTCAGAATGATCCTCCAATTAAAATTCTTCCTCCTTTTCCTCGTAGTTTAGCTAGAAAGAAAGATGATTCTGTTGATTTCCTATCTATCTTTGGAAAAATGGAGATTAACCTACCTTTCTTGCAGGCTATAAGGCTTCCACCCGTGAGCAAGTTTTTGAAAGATTTTATTGCAGGGAAACCTAAAGACTCAAGCAAGATCATAATGGGCGAGTCGGTTTCAGCTGTAATCCAAAAGAAAATGCCTCAAAAGTGCAAGGACCCAGGTATGTTTTCCTTACCTTGTTATATAGGAGATAAGAAGATCAATGCTGCCATGTGTGATTTAGGAGCTTCAATTAATGTCATGCCATTATCTGTATATCAATCTTTGAAAGGGGCAGAAATGGTACATACTAGAGTAATAATTCAATTGGCAGATAAATCTTGTGTATGTCCTGAAGGGTTGTTGGAAAATGTGCTTGTGCGAGTCAATAACTTTGTGTACCCAGCAGATTTTTATGTGGTAAAAATGAATCATACTGATGATAAGGGAACACAAGGGGTATTGTTAGGTCGTCCATTCTTGAAAACTGCAAACACCATTATTAATGTTGGGAATGGAACTATTTCTCTTGATTATTTTGGTGATAAGTACACACTCAATATTGATAAACCCATGCAGACGACTGTAGATGCTGAGAATGTAAATGCAATTTATCATACTGACCCATTTGTCCAAGATTCTCTTGAGACTAAAGTTTTGCAGGACAAGTTGGGAATTCAAATGCCTACAAGTCCAGAAGAGGAAAATGTTCATGTTTCAAGTGATTATCAAGAAGATGTTGATACTCTTCCAGTGAGTATGGAGTCGCTCAAGTGTGAGGAAGAAACAAAGTTCCAACTCCAAGAATTGAAAGATCTAAGATTGAATGGGTTTGATCCAGCTATGCGGTACAAGGAGCGCAATAAGTTGTGGAATGACAGAGATTTGAAGCCTAAGAAATTTGTGGTTGGGCAGATAGTTCGTTTATCTGAGTCAAACTTTCAACATATGTCATGGAAATTCAAGTCTAAATGGACTAGACTATTCGAAGTGGCTTATGTTTGGCCTGATGGGATGGTAGAGATTAGAAGCTGGGACGCAAAAAGGGCATTCATCGTCGATAGTCATCGCCTTACTCCGTATTATGATACTTCTCAGGTGGCATTAATGGAAGAAATTCCAGTATGCCCAACAAATATCCATTAAAGGCATCCAAAAGTCTAGCCAAAGACTGTAAACAAAGGCGCTACTGGGAGGCAACCCAGAATTTTTTTATTTTTTTCTTTTCTTTTTATTTTGTTTTCTTACAAATTCTTTCAAAATTTTGTTTTTGTTTCGAAAATTAAAAATAAAATAAAGGGCTTTAATTCGTTTTTGTTTTTATGTACAGGAAGGAGAATTGGCTGTATGAAAAGTTTGGGGCCAATTTTAATTTTGGAAGGGTGATGGTTGTGTTGTAGGAAGTATGGGGTCACAATCAGAAAAGGGAGAAATTGGGGGGATTAGGTTGCAAATTGCTCCTTTATCTCTTTCCAAACCACATCAACTCGTCACTTTCCTTGAGCTGCTCAAATCTTCATCAAATCTACACATCACCACTGAAAAAAAATCTGCTCATCAAATCCGAGCTCCTCCGCCTCTCTCCGCCGTTGCGCCGGCGACTCCAGTGGCGAGCGTCTCCACCGCCGAGCCAGCAACTCCAGTGGCGAGCGTCTCCGCCGCCGAGCCGGTGACTCCAGTGGCGAGCTTCTCCGCCGCCGAGCCGGTGGTTTCCGACCTTTTCCGCCTCTCGCCGGTGAAACCCGAGTTCCTCCGTCGCTGCACCGGTGACTCCGAGCTGCTCTGCCGCTGCGCCGGTGTTATCAGAACTCCTCCGTCGCTACCGCCAGATTCTCGAGCTGCTCCGCCTCTCGCCGGTGACACCCGAGTTCCTCCGCCGCTGCGCCTGCCACCTCGAGTCTCCACCGCCAGCCTGGGCAACCATCCGTCCTCGGAGATGGCGCCGAAGACGAAGCCACGCGCTCCCACGCGCCGCCCACGCGCCGCCTGCACCAGCCGCTGCTCCTGTAGGTAACCATTCAAAGATGAATCACTGCTCCTGTAGCTGTACACAAAGAAAAAAAAACAACAGTTTTCCTCAGGTTTGCATTTTTGTGTTTCCGCTCTTCAATCCTTAGGAATCCATGATCAGTTCGTGCAATATTTTGGTAATGTGGGATGGTCAAAAATTGTTGAAATTGCACTCTTTGATGATGTATGCCCCGTTATGTGAAGAGTTGATGATTAGTTTTAAGTTGACGAAACCTGTGTCTCTACTTGATACTTGTATCTCATTTAGATTGGGTTTGCACTCTGTTTCTTTAAATCTAAATGAGTGGAGTGTGGCTTTAGGTTTGGTCCCGGTTGAGGATTTGAGTTCAGCCGCTTATACTGATGCTTTTATGGGCAATCACCATGATTTTCCAAATTATACTTCTTTTTATGCATGGAAATTGTTGGCACCAGCTTGCCCGTTTCCTTATGATACTAATTGCCCTAAGAGTTGTAATGTGCATTGGATTGCTGATCATGTGTTGAGATTGTGTTGCCCTTATTTGTTGAGGAATGTTTTTGGGCGCTCCACTACGTTGAGTAAAGTGAATCACCCTGTGTTATTTGTGCTTTAGAGTATGTTTCGTAAGGAACAAACTTAATCTTGGTTTCTATTTGGTTGACGCCTTACGTGATATTGCCAATGATAGTGGTCGGCATATGACTTTGTTCCACCTTCCTTTGAGTTTTTGCCTGCGCCTGCAGTTTTTGACTTCAAGTATTTGGAAGAGAGCAACTTGGTTTACTTGGACAACAGAGTTTACAGATTTCTTGAGCCGGGTCTACCAAACCCGAGCACTGTTGTTTTCATCTTCTCGTACAGGACGTGTGACCATTTCCTCAGTACATGATGGGGTTCAGTCGCTGCACGGCAGATTGGATGGTTTGGTTGCTCAGAATGAGCTCATTTTGCGGCAAAAATGAGTTGATCATGCAAGCATCCCTCCCCGCTAAGTTCCCTATCCCTTGTCCATTTTTTATTTTTTTATGGCTTTTCTTTTCTTTTCTTTTCCTTTCATGTATATTGTCTCTAGGAATCTTCTCGCTTTTAATCCGAGCTTGCTTGAGGGCAAGCAAGGCTTAAGTGTGAGGAGGTTTAGGTGTCGTTTTTACATTTTAGTGTCTTGTTTTTGTGACGTTTTATATGCTTTGTTTGCTGTTTTTTGTGTGTTTTTGTGAATAAATAATTCTGAAAAAGAAAAAAAAATGTTTTTATTTTATTTTATCGAGTCGGTCAAATTTTCAGCATAACAGTGAGTAATGAATTGGCTTTAAAATGGATTAACCTTTCTGGTAAAAGAATCATATTAGCAAACTTTTGTTGGTTGATATCTTCCTTGAAATGCTTAGTGATAAACCTTTGAAATTACCCTGAACTTGGCTAAATGATACATGGGATGACGAACAAGATTTGCATGAAAAAGCCTAGTATAAAGTGAGGTTTGAGCCTAGAGTAGAGCACTCTCTACATCAAGCTTTTTTCTGAGAGTTGTGGTAACTAAGGTTGATGCATAATGAGTAAAAAAGAGGCAAATTAGGATTAACCACACATCGTATATAGCCTACCTTTTATATCCCCTAGTAAACCCTTTTGAGCCTTGACCTTTTCTTTGTGTAACCCACTATAAAAAACCATAGCCTTTTCTCTGTATACTATTCTTGCCCCATGCATGTATGTTCTTGAAATGAAAATTTCTGCTCTTGCTTGATATTGCATATTCATGATTCGAGTGCCGGTTCTCATTGAAAAATAGTCTTATGGCACTGTAGAGATAATTGAGCATGTAATTCGAAAAAAATTCTGGTCTGGACAGAAAAAGAAAAAAAAAGGAAAAAGGGAGCTGTTTTGCCCAGAAAAAAAAAACGAAAAAGAAAAAAAAAGAGAGAAAAAATTTCAGACCTGAATTAGTCTTGTAATCAGTCCAGAAAATTAGTTTTGATGATGTGTATTTGCTGGAATTTTCTACTGATTTGTTCTTGAGCATATGTGCATGTTTGTATGAACCTTAGAGCCCCTAGGATCTCACCAACATTACAACCCCTAGCCCCGTTACAACCTTTAAAGACCTCTTTGGCTTGTTTTGTATTGGCTAAGGATACCGCATGATTATAATTGAGTGACTGTCCTTACTTATTGTGAGATTGAGTGAAAAACGTGAGGAATTCATGCTTGTCTCCTTTTGACCAGTTGATAGCCGGGTAAAGAGCAATGTAGATGGGATTGAATTGAGTATTAAAGGGGGATGAGACCACCACTTGTTTGTGAACTGAAACTTGAACTTGGAAGGGGGATGTTTGTTGATGAGCCATGAAATGAAAACTTAATGCTGAATTGTTTGACCAAAGTCTGGGTAATAGAGTTTTAAGTGTGTCATGTATATAGTTGGTCTGTTATTTATTTTTTCTATTTTCTGTTAAGTCAGAGTCAGTTTGGGGATGGGATTTTGAATGAACAACCTGCTTTGGAATTACTCATCTCATACTTGAGGGCAAGTATGACTCAAGTGTGAGGATTTGATGTGTTATATTTAGTTGTTAATTTTTGGAAGAATTTAGTGATCTTTTATGTGATTTCTGGTACTTAATTGATTTATTTTGTTGATAGATCACTATTTTTGGAGCAAAGCTGTATTGGAGCGGAAGAGCTATTTTTGGAGCATTATGATGCTATTCCAGCTATCCTTAGTCGGAATCCTTCATGTGGCAGAATTGTGCTTTGTTTAACGATCACTAAGTTGCTCTGTGAAGTCGACCCGATTAAGGTGAAGCTGATGAAAGGGGGATTGTTATACTCTTTTTTCCCGAAAGGGTTTTTAATGAGGTAACGATCCCGATCCCTCGTTAGGGAGTTACGGAGTTGTAGTCCAGAAGGAAATCAGTCCAGACAATTCAGCACTGTCATTGGGCCGTTATGAAGCAATGAAGCCCAAGACTTGGATTAATTATTTATTCCAAGTTAGAATTTAATTGTAATTAGGCTGAAATTAAGTGGAAGAATATTTCTTTTTGGATAAGGATTCTAATTTTCCAAAATTAGTTAGGATTTGGGTTTTATTTTTGGTATGAATATAATCGTATGTTATTCACGATTATAAAAGAAGACGGAGACTTGTAATCTTAAAGACACGCAGACATCAAATTAGTTACAGAGACAATAGTTATATTTTTGTTTTCAGCCTTGCAAGCTTTGAGGGAATTCTGTGCGCAGACTTGGATACAAAGTCACGGTCTGGTAGTCTTGGTTTATTAGTTGGATTATGAGTTATTATTATATTATTTATTTGTTTAGTTTAATTATTATGAGTAGCTAATTTATATATCGGCATGGAATAACAAGCATTAGTTTATGAATCGTGAGGCCTAATTGTTTTATAATTGATTCTTATGTGTTCTTGATTGTTCTTGGTTTATTTTATTCTTGATGTGTTTAAGCATGATCAACTTGAATATTATTGGGATACTGCTATCTAATTCCACCAATACGTAATCGTTGGAAGGGTTAGTAAGTAGCGAGTTCTTGTGAAAAACAGCTAACTAGCTAAGACTGTAATAGCAAGATGGGGAACAATTAAGTGTGCGTTACTACTTGCAAATACTTGGGTAATTGCTATATCAGGTTCTTTTCATTCTTAATGCTATCGAGTGTGTATCTGGTTCAGCGAATACTTTCCGGAGGCATCTTGGTAAGAGAAACAATTAATTAATTATAATTGGTTAATTGTCGATAAGGTAAGAAAGAATTGGGAGGGTTTAGCAAATACTTGCCGTCCTATAACTGATAGATGCATATGAATTGATTTATCTTTGCGCCTATGATCGATGTTTAACTAATGTGAGTTATTCCGAGCCGATTACCTTATTCATATATTTTATAGACAATTATATATTTTAGTTTGCATTATTATTTCATATTTTATAGTTGCATTATTAGTTTATTAAACAAATCTGAAAATTAAGGCGTGGTTGCTAAACCAAACCCTGTTGGTAGTTTAAATCTGATAGAAATTACACCGTTCTCTGTGGATACGACCTGCTTCTACTATACTAATCTGTGTGCTAGTTTGCAGTTTATTTGGCGAGTAAAACGACACTCACCAAATTGGCGCCGTTGCCGGGGAACGGTAGTTAATTTCTATTTATTTTGCTACTAATTTTTTGTTTTTTTTTAGTTATTGGTATATGACCAGGTCCCAGGAGCAGGAATTAATATTTGATTCTGAAGTTGAAAAGACAGCCAAGAAGAATTACAAACTCGCCAGGGAGAGGAAGCTGAAAGCTGCCGCAGACCCTCTGTTTGGCCAAACAGAGGCTGTTTCCGAGACAGAATCCGAAAAAGAGATTAAATCCGTTCTTGACACTGTAATGGGGGATAGAGGAGAGGCAGATCCCAATGCTGGCAATCCGTACATGTGGGAATTAACGGGGCATAGTGAAGAAGACCCTCCCACGCCAATTTCTTTACCAGATGCTGCGACCCCTGTGGAAATAAAGCTTGCACTGCTGAATGTTCTTCCGAAGTTCTATGGGAAGAGTAATGAAGACCCTTACAATTTCTTGAACGAGTTCATCAAGATTTGTAAGGTTCAGAAAAGACCAGTTGGTGTCACAGAAGATCAGTTCAAGTTGGTGGCTTTTCCGTTCAGCATGTCAGGAGCAGCGAACCAGTGGTTTTCCAGCTTGGCTCCTAACTCCGTCACTTCCTGGAATGCGCTCAAGAAGCTGTTTTTGGATTATTTCTTTCCAGCCACTAAGACGGATGCTCTGAGGAAAGAAATTTCGAGCATCAAGCAGGTGCTATTGTACAATTTTCAAATTTTTAGCACCAGTTTTTAAAAACCGGCGCTAATTGTTTCCAAAACCGGTGCTATTGTAAAATTTAGCACCGGTTTTTAAAAAACCGGTGTTCAAATTAAAAACCGGTGTTAAATTAACACTGGTTTTTAAAATCGGTGTTAAAAATTAAAAAACCGGTGCTAGAGGTGGGTCTCTGTAGTAGTGCAATGTGTGTAGTTTATCCTCAACTCAAACATTCCTTGATTCAGAAAGTTTAAGACAAAAAATGTAATGCCATGCTTCACAATATGGATTCTTTTTTAAATAGGGTGCATACTGTCAGGTCCCGGGGATTTGTAGGGGGTGCGTCCGCTTTACGGCTTTCTCCACTTTGCCACCAAGGTACGCCCGAATAAAATTTGTTGTTATCTTTTGAGTGAATCTCGGTTGTATCCTACTGAGAACACTTTGGATGAGTTCTGTGGTCTGTTTGGTCGAGGAGAATAGTCCCTCAAAGTAGTCTATATTGATCTGTTCCATGCTGCTCTCATCCGTTTTCAACTCATGATTTATATCACGCAAGCCTTTTATATAATTGAAATCTCTCTATGAGGCATGGTGATGGAAGAACTTGGTGTTTTTCCCCCTTTTTGTACCAATGTTGTTTGCTCTTTGTTTCCAGTGAATACTTTCCGCTTCCTGTAGCAGCTCATACTTATTTCTCATATCAACGATTATTTTTCTTGATTTATTCATTGATTGGACCTGCTTCTAGGCTTTCCAATACTTTCCAAATTTTCTCTAGGCGTTTTGGGATGATTGGGAAAGCATCTTTCCTCCATCTCATCAAGACTATAACACACTCTTCCATTTTCACATTTAGAGCCATCGGCGCACTACTCCAGTTCTTCTCCACCTCTTAAAGTTACTATTTTTAAGCCATAGATACTTCCTATCTACAACTAAGTAGATAATGACAAGTTTGGGTCATCCACGAGAAGAGGGATCTTTCTGAGGGTGTAAACATATAAGGCAGATTCTATACTAGATATAGATATACATATTCATATAAAAGCATGTAAAGAGGGGGGGTTGGTTTTCCTAAATTACGAATTTAAAGAAAAGCTAGCTGCAAAGTAATGTAAAGATGCAAAGCATGCAACAAGATACTAAAATAAGGATGAAACACAAATTACGGGACCTTGGGCGCAATTGATTTCCACTTCCAAGCCTCTTATCTATCCTTGAACTTACAACCTATTCACTACTTTCAATACTTGTTGTGAAGATAAATCTTCTATTCTTCTTAGATGGTAGTTTGCAAGAGTGAATTTGACATCTCTCGTCAAACCTCACTAATGACTCCTTTAGTCAAGAAACAGCTAAAAGTATCCCATTGATGGCGTTGACCATGAAGAATAAACAAGCTTTTTAACACATATAAACTCTACACTGTGTCTAAGAATTGAACCAATTCATGCATTTACACAAGATTAGTCAATAATGTTCAACATAAACCTCTTATATTTGCTACATTAAACAAACATGACAAAGAGTTCAACATTATCACATTCATCTAGAAATTATCAATTCATCAACATCAAAATCTTTAACCCATGCTCTTAGATTTCATATTAAAAGAGGAGAAACTTAGTTACTTTCCCCAACCCTAACAAACAATCATACGAGCAATTTATATACTCAAACTTCCAACACCATTAATGATATCAACAACCAATATTCAAAGCTCCATAAATGCACAATAGCTAAGCATTAAATAGGTTATAAAGGGTTATCAAGACATGGGCTTGGAAGCCTTAATCAATTTCTCCCATGTGATTAACTTAGCTACTAGAATCCATACTAACTATCAACAACAAACCAAACCTAATAAAAGATTAAAAAAAGATGAAAATGGTGAAAAACTAAGGTTTATACTATTTGGAATCGGGGGAAGAAGAGGGGATAGGAGAGAGAAGATAAAGTTTGATATTTATAATACAAAAAAGTAAGAAAGAGTTTTGGCCATACGTTCATTGCGATTCGCGACAGGATCTTTGCGAGTATCGACTGAGCCAAAATCAAGCATCTTGATTTCTTTCATCTTTTTGTCTCAAGTTCTCCTCCTCACTTCAATTTTCTTCAATTCTTCAAAAGCTCAAATGAAATTATTCAAAAGATGGTCTTCAATGGCCTCCGTTCATCAAGTCTCAATGTTATTTCCTTGTCACACAAAATCCACTTAGAAAAGGCAAAAGAGCGTAAAAGTTGCTCTTACCTCTCCAAAGAGAATTTCAAGGTAAAGCACAAGATCTAAATGACAAAACAGCACAAAAGTGATCCAAAAATTCCCAAAATATGCACATAAAATGGACCCATCACCTCCACTACTTTTTCACAATCCATCGATTTTATCTAGTGCGGTTCAAATATAAAATCACTTCTTTCTTGCACATTTCCACGTCCTTGGATCTCTAGATTGAAGTTGGATGTGTATACACATATAGTCCAAAAATACCATAGGGATCCAGGTCGTCGAAGACCAATGATACATGTCATACATACCTTGATTACACACTGCACGATCCAAACCATCTCTTTTCGTGTCCGGCTAATTGGCTAGCCTATTCTGTGTAAATTTTGGCCTTGAGAAGACCATGTCAAAGATATTAAAGAATTCCAAAGCTTCCCTCAATGTGTTTATTTTCCACTTCAGTCGGGGTGCTAATCCCAGGAGCTCATCTTGCGAAAACACTTCATTAAAGTCTCTCATGCATAGCCAAGGGATATGTGAATCAGACACAAGCTGGTTGAATTGTTCTCACCATTGTCATCTATGTGCATTCGTTGGCTCACCATATACACCAGTTTATCAAAAAAAATTTCCCATGCAATGCCAATTCATTTAATCATTGTATTAAAACCAACAAAATTTATAATTAATCAAATTCATAAAACTTTGTCAAAATTTTTCTAGAGCTCTAATTCTGATCTTAACCAAAACAAAAGACCAGGGGAACATATTTCCCAACTAATGAAAATGGGATAGTTTTTGAAAATTTACATGTTCTGCGCAAATGCTTTGCCATTAAACTATGGTGGAAACTGCAGCAAGGTTATTCCCTTTGGGTCAAAAGTATGTGGTCAATACCTGAGAGCTATACTAAAACCTGGTTAAGAATTTAAGGTTTTTAACATACAGCTCTTGAAATTCCAAAGTTAAAATTGGAAAATGTGTAGTCTCATTTTGGATTTCTAGTTGGACTGACTTAGGCTCATTAATTGATCACTGGAATAACATGATAGACATATCATTCCATGATATATTAGTCTCAGGTTTGATTAACAAGAATCATTACATCCAACTGCTCAAACCTCACCTTCCAAATCAGATAATCAAAGTAATAGGACAAGATTTCAGTTTATTCCATATTATGATGTTCAGATGATTAGGAAACTGACATAAAATGGTCAAATCAGTTTAAACTCAGCATTTGATCTGTTTAGGCCTAGGAAAATGGCTGTTCCATCATTTAAACACTTATGGTCAAAGATTATTCCAACAAAATCAAATTCATGAACTGGAAACTATTAAATAAACTTATAACTTTTCCTGATGTTCTTGAAGGCTTTTGACTTAATCTGCCAACTAGATGTTGTTTCAATTCAACCACCATTGCTTCAACAACTGCTTACAAATCAAAAGGCTATGTGATATGATTCATACATTTTTAAATTTGAGATCCCATAATTATGAATATTTGTGGGATGGATATGTCATCTTCTGGAATTGGTTAGAATGCAATCCTATTTATATTGAGATTATTAGAGTCATACCATATTGTAACCTAGTTCATCTGGTATGAAATATGTAAATACATCTTTGAAGGGGTTAAACCTAATATGAGGTCGATTTTCATAAGCATTTTATATGAAATTAATGACATATATATTGTTGTGCTATAAACTGATTTTTAAATGGGATCTTACCAAATCTTGTCCAAGCATCTTACTTTGCAAATCCATTACTGCTAGGAAACCTATCAGATGGTTCAATGGAAACTAGCAGTTCATTTTAAACTGAACACTGATGGTTCTTTCTTGAAACATGGAAATGCAAGTGTAGGGTGTGTAGTAAAAAACAATGAAGGTATTCCTGTTATTGTTGCCGCAAACTTTATTTTTGCAAGATCCTCTCTCTAAACCGAGGTAGAATCATTGCTTTATCGACTCAAAGTGGCAAGAGGTCAACAGATACAAGTATTAGAAATTGAGACTGACTCGGAAGTATTGGTAAAAGTAGTGACTCGCCAATATAAAGTGCCCTGGAGATGCATCACAGATATAAGACAAATATGGGAACTTCTGAAGCACTTCGACTACTCCATCTCCCACATCTTCAGAGAAGCCAATTCGGTTGCTGATTCACTGGCTAAGATGGCGAGTTCCCAACATGTAAGTATAGTATTTGACAATGCAAGTTTACCACCATATATTGGCTCTGTTTGGCAGAGCTTATAAGCTACTTTGCTTATAAGAAAATAACTTTTTAGTGTTTGGTAAAATGCTAAAACACAGAAGCTATTTTTTGGGGAAAAGTAGAAGCTGGTCTCCCACTGCTTTCAAAATAA
This sequence comes from Rubia yunnanensis, assembly GCA_037428765.1. Taxonomy (NCBI): domain Eukaryota; kingdom Viridiplantae; phylum Streptophyta; class Magnoliopsida; order Gentianales; family Rubiaceae; genus Rubia; species Rubia yunnanensis. The sequence goes on from CM075061.1 coordinate 54,641,083, forward strand.
ACCAGCTTTGCTTATAAGTAAGGCCAAGTGAAGATGAACACTCGTACTAGACCTCACATTAGAATAGGATAATAAATGCTTCATAAGCCTGGACATGGAATGCTATTTAGATTCAGGTTGATGTATTATATGTACATTTTATTCCACGTTTAGTTTTTAGGAATTCTTAGGATTAGATAGAAATGTTATATAGATTCATAGAGTTTCAAAAACACTTTCTTAGGATTAGATAGAAATATTATATAGATTTTTCTTATTAAACCCACCGAAGTGGGGGGAAATATATTTGGTTCCCAAACTATGAAATATGACTGCAATGAATACAATCAAACCATGAGTTACATAAAGATATGTAAGACCAATATTAGATGGCTTTATCTCCTAGAAATATTTCCATTCCTTCTGCATCTACGCCCAAGTGTTGAAATTAATTAGGAATGGCCAAATTCCCCAAATCGAGATCAAATACGGCCTACCACTTATTTGTCTACACTTCCTGTGTCAACAATAGAGATGGCCTTCCGTATTTGTCTCTTGCATAATGCTCCCCCTGAGAAATATACTAAACCAGATATGGAGCTCCAAATAGCTTTTGATTTCCTTCTGCTCAGTGTGCCATATTGCTAGTTATTTCTATTAAGATCAATATTAGATGGTTGATTCTTTTTCCTACAGTAGAAGCTCCAGTACATATTCGATAGAGTTTCCATTTGCTTGTTCTAGTCCTCCTTACTTTCTTGTTGCTCCAATTGAAATACCTCATTCTGATTTTCTTCTACATCAGCAGAACTGACTGCTTGTGTACCTGTCGTAAGAGAAAAAATAGCAGAAATCTTGTCCAAAATAGATTAAATAAATAGTTCAAGTTCTGATATAATGAAATTGATTAGCATCAAGTTTAATCAAGCCCCTTGTCTGAGTTGGAAGATATGTATCTAAGAGGAATAAAGATGTTACCTTAGAAGAGCTTGCCAGTTTGGACAGAGAATCTGCAACACGGTTTACCTCTCTGAATAAATGATTGATAGTTCCATTAATTTTTGTCATGTTCCTCAAGATATCTCTTAATATATTGTTTAGCTTCCATGGGATTCTATACTCTCTTCTAGCCATGTTAACTAGGAGAAGAGAGTCACATTCAATATGAATTTTATAGAATCCATATTGTTTTTCTAATTACAGACCAGCTTTCAGTGCAAGAGCTTCAGACTCCAAATTGTGGCTTTGATCCAGATATTTGGCCTGAGCAACCTGAGTTTCCCCTTTTGAATTTTGATAATAATGCCTACTCCAGATTCTCGATTGCTTAAAAAGGATCCATCTGTATTGAGTTTATAAGCAATAGGAGATCTCCAGACAATTATGGTTTCTTCTTTCCTGGAACTTGTACAACTTCTGTTATATAGAAGTTTTATCTTTCTAGGAGAGACAGACCATTTAAACTTCAACTTTTTAGCTCTGAAAATGTCTGAATACTAATCCAGTATTTTCATCATTATACTGTTAATGATTGGTTTGATGGTTTCGAAATAATACTTATTTCTAGCACACCAAACAAACCAAATCAGTATTATGGGAAAAGCTCTAATCAGAACCAAAAAGTCAGCCACAAAATGCTTATAAGTCCAATAATACAAAAATCTATCCAACAGAGTTCTAAATTTATGTGCATGGATTCCAAAAACTCTGTGTAAATTGAACCATAAAGATGAGATAGCTACACATTCATTAAAGATATGATGCAAATTCTCAGAAGCCTTCATACAGAACATACATCTTGATGGAATTTGAAATCCAAAGTCTTCCAAAACATTTGGCATGGGTACCAATTGTTCAATATTTTCCAACAGAATACACTCAGTTTTCTAGGGACAGTTGGAGCCCATAAATGTCTAAAAGAGGCCACCTCATCTTTTTTGTCTCAGCAGTTCATAAGATGACTTAACAGAGAATTTACTAGAATAAGAGGGTTTCCAAATCATCATAATCAGGATAAAGAATTATATCATGTTTCAAAAAACTGATCACCTCAGTTGGTAGTCCAGTTTCTACTTGATCTAAAAGTGCATTCTGATTAACTTTGAATTCATACACTGAATTATTCCTGAAAGGTACATCAGATGAGGAATCCCATAAAGCTTCTAAAGTGCCAAAACTAGTCCACTTTGCATCCCAAAATGAAATATCTCCCTTACCAACCTGAACAAAAGAATTTTTCAATGCCACTTCTGAAACTTCTTTGATTCTTTTTCAGGTTCTTGAATTTTTTTAAGTGATCAGGCATTGACCACATAGTTTTAGCCCAAAGGGAGTTTCCTTGTTGAAGTTTCCACCAAAGTTTTTGTGAAAAACTTAAAGTCAGAGTGTGGAGATTTTTAAAGTCTAGGCCATTTTCTGTTTTAGGAAAACAGAGTTTATGATATGCTCTCTATACTTTTTTATTAGAATTCTCTGTATCATTGACTTTCCAAAAGAATTTAGCAAAAATAGTGTGGAGTTTGTCAATGATTCCTTTGGTAGGATTAAGTACAGTGAGAATGTGTATTGGTATAGCAGCTAAGACATGCTTTATGAGTGTCATCCTACCACTTTGATTTAAGAATACATTTTTCCATGAGTTCAGTTTGGAAGAAATTGAGTCCAGAAGACTTTGATAGTATACATTCTTATTTCTTACAACAAATATAGGACATCCTAAGTATTTGAAGGGCATTGACCCTTCCTTCATTCCAATAACACTTAAAATCACACTTTTAACTCTTGGAGTGGCAAATTTAGAAATATAAAAGAAGGACATATCAAAATTAATTCTTTGGCATGTAGCAAGTTCAAAAGTTTTAAGAAAAGCCATTAATGTTTTTAGTCCATTTTTTGTATATTTCAAGAAAATAGCAGTGTCATCTGCAAAGGACAGATGAGTGATTCTTTCCATTGAGTAAGACAACTTGAAGTATTCTATATTAGCATAATTGAAAAAGAAGTTCAGATTCATAGTGAATGCTTCGGCTACCAATGTGAAAAGATAGGGAGACAAAGGGTCTCCCTGCTCCAAACCACTTGAATGCTTAAAGAATCCCTTTGAAGATCCATTAGCCAATACTTAAAAATACACTGCCTTAATATTTTCCATGATTAATGAAACAAAAGAGGTTCCAAAACCAATTTTCAAAAGCAAGGAGGATAGAAAGTGCCAGGACACTCTATCAATGCCTTCATCATGTTCAGCTTAAAGATGACATTATTACCCCTTTGCTTTGTATTTAGAAAATTGGTTACTTTTTGCATTAATAATACATTGTCTTCCAATCCCCATTTATGAACAAAAAAAGATTGCTCAGGGGAATTGAGAGAGTGCATGATTAGTTTCAGCCTCAAATTAAGCATTTTTGGAAAAAAAAATCTTATTTATGAAGTGCATAGACTAAATGGTCTAAAATCCATGAAGGAGGAAACTTTTTTTTTGGAATTAGCACTATTAGTGTAAAAGCAATTGCTTTTAGTATTTGATTCCCATTCATGAAATCTTGTACTGCCAAAAGCAAGTCTTGTTTGATTATTGACCAGCAAGCTTTATAGAATTTTTCAGAAAATCCCTCTGGTCCAGGGGAAGAATCATTGTCCATAGATGAACTGTAGAAAAGAGCTCTTCCATAGTGAAATCTATGATTAAGTTCTTATTCATGTCCTCAGTCACTTTGGGAGGTATGTTTTCTAGAATTACGGCTTGGTTAATACATTCCCATCATTCTCTTCTGCAGTTATCAGTTTAGTGAAAAAATTAACAGCTTCCTCTCCTATTGTAGCTTGGTCACTTATCCAATTTCCCGATGGTCTTTTATGGAAGCATTGTACTACCTATTATGTCTTGTCTTAACAATGTTATGGAAAAATTTGGTGTTTGAATCACCTTCATTCAACCATTTAACTCTAGACTTTTGCCTCCAAAAAGTTTCTTGCTGAGATAAAGCCAAAGTTAAATCTGCTTTAGCCTTATGGTAAGCTATTAGATTATCATCATTTTCCTGAATTTGCAGATCTTCTTCTATTCTCAGAAAGATTTCCTCTTTAGTTTTGACATTATCAAAGATATTGCCAAATATGTTCTTATTCCAGGTTTTTAATGCCAATTTAAGATTTTAAGCTTTAAGGAAAATCTAGCCATTCCTTTTAATTCTGTGTTAGTTTCCCTTAGGATTAAAAAGAATCTAATTCTTGTTCCCTTTACACTTTTCTATATTATATAGAGATTAGAATAATCATTTTCTTTGAGTGCCCTTCCCCTCGTCCCCATGCTTTGGCCATGTCCACCGTTCCGGATAGCCGTGTATTTTGAAGCAAGTCTCTTTGATGTGGCCTTCCCTTCCACAAAACTCACTTTCTTTACTCAAAAGCAGGCATTAGCAGTTGCATCACCTGCAGTCCTCATTGATCAACAACAATGCATACGCCTTTTGAACCTTCGGCAGAGGTTCTGTGAGCACGATTAGGTTCCTCACAACATCAAAATCATCATTCCAGTCCAATGAGGAAGTGAATAAGCTTATCTTCATCAATCTCAGATTGGTGACATCCACAACGACAGCTATCACAGAGGTTCAAATATCTCAAAAAAACTAATTCATTCCAAATCCTTTCAAACTTTTGGAAAAAAGCTAATTCATCCACAGCGACAGCTGCAAAATTATATCAAACTTGCACAAGAGATCATTATAAACGTGCACGAGCTTGATAGTCATGGAGAATACATATCGATGATGTTAACTGAAACATAAGCTTATTGAAGCAGCTGAAAATGTAAATAGAAGTAGAAACCATATATTTCATTCCCTCCATTCCAACTTAGACAGATTATGTGATAATTACTGAATAGATGATCCAAACTATTTACCACAGCTTGTCCATATGACTATCAACTAGCTTGCTGTAAACTGCCGCCGTCAATGCATTACAGTCTCTGTGTCCCAGTTTAGGTCCCCGCCGATTGCTCTCTTTGCCATCCTGATAGCTAATGGCCCCTGCATGTAAAATATTGTGCTTGTTATGCACCTAATATTAACAACTTTACAACAAGCAACCAAACTTCCTTTCCCAAATGTTCACAATCAAGATGGCTATTTGGTTGCCATACCATGTAACACTATCAAGAATCCACCAGACCAAATCATTACCTCTCACTAACATGGGACCAATGCATAAATCTTTTCCAACGAGGGAACTACACATTTTGCCCATGACTACAGATCTCTTTCCTACTTTTCCATTTTAAAACTTGTAAAACAAATGATTAGCCTTGATCATAAAGCACTGTCTACTTTCACTCCCAGAACAAGCATTTCAAAAGCAGTACAATCGTTCGCTATAAAGCCTCTATGATATCCTTGCCTCTATAAAGCCTCTATGATTATTTCACCATCATCTCATTCACAACACAACCATTCCCAAAATTCACCACTTTAAAAAAACACACACACACATCTGGAAACATAAATGCAGGAACTCAGATATCACTACCGTGCCTGCAAGCAAACGGGAGACTTATGTCCTGCGCCTCTGCCGTCTGCAATATATACTGATCCTGGCTCCAAAATCAAAACACACAAAATTAATGCTAGAATTCAAGCAAAAAATACCTAAATAATAAAAACAAAAACATATCATACAGCTGAGTCAGATGAATGTACTCAGGGACGAGGAACTCGTATACGATGTCGCGTTGGTGGTCATGAACGGTTACCTTGTGCGATGCTACTTGAACGGTTACCTTGTGCGATGCTACTGGAGCAGTAGAGTAAGTGGAGCCGTTGGAGTCGGAAACGGAAGCCTGAATCTTCGACGTCGTTATCTTAGGCAATCTGGAGGTGTTAACGGGGAACGCGACGGCGGCCGGAGAATTGTGACGGTGGCGGCAGTGGATGGGAATCTGAGCGGACTAATTTGGGGGAAAAGGATGGAGAAGTTTGGGGAATCTGAGCGGTGGATTGGAATCTGCCGTATACAAAATTGCGAGCTCAAACTCAATTTTGAGAAAGAAGGAGCATGGGTTTGAATATTTGCAATTTAACCCACAAATTTTATATATTTTATTTTAATTGCAAATTAATTCCTGACCTTTATTGATAGGACGCTTGTCAGGCCTCCGCTCCTTGTTCAGTACATGAAATTTACTCCGTATCTTCAAACTTAAAACCAAAGTCAAACGGTGGCATTCCATAATGACATGCTTTCAACGTTCACAGCTGGATTGATTGAGACAGATAGCAGACTCACTCCACATTTAATCAATCATCTTCCATCCTCTTTTTAGTAAAGATTGGCCCCCTCCATAATTCATACCTTCGCTTCATTAATATTGGGTTGTTATATTACGCCATATATTTTATTAGTTATGCCCTAATATATATATAAATATATAAGATTAATTTTAATATTTTAAAATAAAATCAAAAATTAAAAACAAAACAAAAAAATAAAACAATAATATTTGCCGGCGCCGGAATCACTGCAACCGTCGGAACCACCGCCACCGCCAGAAGCACAGCTACCACCACTGTTGCCGGAAACATCACCGCCGCCGCCAGAACCACCGTCGCCATCGGTGCCGGCCGCCGGAATCACCGCCACCACTGCCTCCACCGCCACTCGGTTCAGATCTTAGGAAGGAGACCCGGTTCGGCTCTTCCCAAAGAGAACGGCCCAGGAAGAAATGGAGAGCTGGAGAAGAGAACGGGGCCGGGAGAACGGGCAGGGAAGAAATGGAGAGCCGAAGAAAGAGAACGGGACCGGGAGAATGGGCAGGGAAAAATGGAGAGCTGGAGAAAGAGAAAGGGGCCGGGAGAATGGGTGGGGAAGAAATGGAGAGCCGGAGAAGAGAACGGGGGGGGGGGAAGAAATGGAGAGCCGGAGAAGAGAACGGGGCCGGGAAGAAATGGAGAGCTAGAGAAGAGAACGGGGCGGGGAGAATGGGGCGGGAAGAAATGGAGAGCCAGAGAAGAGAACCGGGCGGGAAGAACAGTGAGCCGGAGAAAAGGAGAAGAAGAAGAAGAAGAGAAGAAGAAGAGAAGAGGAGGAGACCGCCGGAGAAGAAAAAGAGAAGAGGAGGAGACCGGCGACGGTGGCGGAAGAAGAGAAGAAGAGAAGAGGAGACTGCCAGGGAAGAGAATAGGAGGAGACCGCCGAAGAAGAAGAAGAGAAGAGGAGGAGACCGCCGCCGGCGATGGCGGAGAAGAAGAAGAGAAGAGGGGAAGAAGAAGAGAAGAGGAGACCGACGGAGAAGAAGAGAAGAGGAGACCGGCGGAGAAGAAGAGAAGAGGAGACCGCCGGAGAAGAAGTAGAAGAGCAGAATAGGAGAAGAATAGGAGAAGAAGAGGAGAAGAGGAGAAGAAGAAGAAGAGAAGAAGAGGAGAAGAAGAGGAGAAGAAGAAGCAGAAAAGAAGAGGAGGAGACCGACGGCGGCGGCGGTAGTGGTGCACGGTGGACGGCGGACGGCGGACGGCGGCGGCAATGGTAAATAATAACTTTTATTTATTATTAATTAAATATATTTAAATTATTTAAATTAAATTAAAAATACATATTGTATACTAAATAGTATAAATACATGGCGTAATCAAGTAAAATACAGGACGTGATATAGCGATCTACTTAATATTGTTTCACTTACTTTTAACACTTGAATTTAAAAATAAATAAGTGATTTACTTTTAACACTTAAATTTAAAAAGGCAAAGCCTTGAGAAAGACGGTCTTTCCATATGATTATGGAAAGACGGAGTTTAATTAAAATAATAAAAGCTAAACGATTTTAGTTGCAATATTAAAAATTTATTATGCAATGTGTAGTAGTTATAAATTTATAACCCAATTCATGCAATCCAAAAATTTTATCTTTATTTCTGCCAATTTACTATTTAAACCTCGATCTTTCCATATAGACTCATTTAAAAAATAAATAAGTGATGGAGAATAAATTAAATGTATAAAAAATAAAATTGGTAAATGAAAACAATCTGGAATTTGGAAAACATGGAAGGAGCTAAGATTAAAAACCCATTAAAAAAGGGGAAGTGTACAATGTTCGTTAACCGAGGAGTATTCTTCTTTTCATACCGTACTTGTCCATCCGTATTTGCATTTTGACCAGTTGCCAGTTGGAAGATGTTGCCAAGAAGTGTTGCGAGTTCATGGATACTTGCATTCAGCGTTTTCAGCTTCTTTGTGCTCTCCGAATCAAGAGTCCCACAAGAGGAAGGTTGCCTTACAAGTACCCTCTTTCTTGTTTCATGGAATATACTGTGCTGTTTTGTACCCATATGTTCAATCTTTGAATTGTTGAAGGACCTTGTGTAGTATGGTTCACAAAGAAGACACCAGTTTTTTTTTTTTTTTGGAAAATTTTGGGAAATTGGTTTGATTGAACCTGTAATACAAGGTTGGAGATTGTATAGGTTGGTGAAGACAAAGAGTTAATGTAAATTTATCTGTTGATGATTAGGCCTTCTGGCCTCTTTCAGACAGAGTAAAATAGGTTTTTAAACATAAATGTCCCAGTGTTTCTCTGAGAAGCTAAAAGCATATTGGGCCCTGTACATTTGGCTGTCAAGGAGCATGCCGGCGAAGAATTGGGGTGGTTTGCTGCTAAACTTTTAGCATATGATGCATTGTTACTTGGATGATGGGACCTGTCAACTCTACTAGAACCATAAAATGTCATAATGTAGAGTTGTAGGAAACCATTATATGTCCTAGTATAGTTTTGCCTTGGATCCAGTTTACCTTATAGCTGGGTTTTTCATAATCTATTGTATTCTCTGAGGATTCTTTATTTCCTTTCTTGTTTTCCTGTGAAGGCATAATGATGCAGTTTCTTATGTGATCGGTATCATGAAGTTTGACTGCTGAGGGAAATGAACCTAATATGGTAGTTATAAGTAGAAGATTCCCAGATGACCTCCCTCATTACCCCAGTATGGCCAGTATAAGATGAAAAAGCATAAAATAACTTCGAAATAATAAGATGAATCCCTAAAGAGAACTAGAAAACAACTCTAAGAAAAGAATCTTTTTTTCTTGAATGAAAGCTGAAGCTTCTGACTGGTGGTTTCTACCACGATTTAACTATGTATCACTTATAGAGGGTCAACAAACTGTGATAGAAAATAAATATTTTATCGCTCTTAATGAAAAATGGGTTGTTTTAATTTTGCATGAATTCACGGTTTCTGATCATCATCAGACCACAAAATATGGTAATTAACTGGACCATATTTTGGCCATTCAACATCTTCTGGTCTTTTTCTCAAGTTTAAGAAAAAGAAGTTGTTTACTTATGCATTGAAGTCAGCTGAAATTGATTGTGATGAAATGGGTGGCTAGATGAGAACATTTGTACAAAGAAAACTCCTATCGTCAAAGATTTAACTTCAAATATTTTTTCAGGGTTGTGAGATTAGTTTGAAGCATTACCGAATGATGTTATTAATCAGTAGAGTTAGAAACATAGAAGATGGTCATACATCTGGTCACAACCTTTGGTTCATTGTAATTTTCCCAAAAGAAAGCTTTTAGTTGATATTAGTAGTTTTTTTGTATGTAATCTATAGCTACTCCGTTTTTCCCCCTCTCAGTGGATGCTCTTCAGAAAATAGTTACAGCATTGGGTGCAACGTATTGGAAGTTCAATGCTGATTCCTGCACTGTTGAAATGGTTGGGTTAACATCAGAAGCTCCAACGGGATCTGAGGGTAGTGTTGGATGTCAGTGCAACTCTGGGAACAATGCAACCTGCAACGTGATAAGCATGTATGCTCTACTTTAAGCCATCCTGTCTTGGTCATTTTCCTTAGTGCCACACATTAAAGTTGTAAAGGGTTTCTCTAGACTGTTTTACTTCTCTTATTGGAGCAATAAGTTTGTGATAAGAAGTTGTCATTGAGATATGAAACAAAAATCACTTGAAGGAATGAATATTGAATTAGTTTTTTTGTGGAACCTCCAAAGTGTCAGATAGAAATGGACAACATGTTTTTGTTACTTTTCTTGTTTCTGGAAACACTTGTATGACTTTCCTTTTGTGAAGTATGGATTATATAAAATATCAATTCATCAAATAAAATACCCTCTTCATAAGTGGTATACTATATGTTAAATATGCCTAGAGGACTTTCAACATCAGCTATACCACATGCTTGTCTAAAGACAAGAACTCAATTGAGTATATTTACATTGATCCAGGGTGTATTGTACTTTTTTTTTGTTTTATTTAAAGAGAAAATTCAAATATACATGTTTTGTGAACAAGATGAAAAGAAAATTAATGATTCAAAGATTACCAAGGTAGCATGTAAGCACACTTTTACTTATGTTATACTGATATCACAAACACGGTGTAAAGAGTTACATTTCCCTTTAAGGAAAGTGCTGTAAAACGTTTTGCTTCAGGCTAACCCATTTTATTACCTTGGAGTTGTTAATAAAGGAATAACACTGACAGAGAGGAAGGACAAGTAATGGGGCAGAATCACAAATGTATTTTTCTTAGAATCTAGTTGGGAGAACTTCCCTGCTAGCTGAAATGGTTTAGCTTTCAGCAATACAAGTTCAAGGGTGGCTTAAATATTGGTGTTCCATAACTGATTTATGTATAATTTTTACATGTCTGACTTGTGCATAGTAATTCTTCCCATGTCTGCTTTGCATTTCATTCTGGTCTGTAATTCAGTCATGGTTCTGTGCTCAATTCTGATGATTTGTTTGACCTTGCAGAGCTCTAAAACGTTATAATCTCTTTGGTGTTCTGCCAGCTGAGCTCCAGAACCTTCCCCATATCCAGGAAATGTAGGATCTTTCATAACTTTTTTATTAGTATACTCTGATGGATGACTATTGTTCAATTTTGCTAGTTGCTTAGAACATCCCTCTAACATAATTTTATAACTTGTTTTGCATTTACAGTGATTTATCTTACAACTATATTCAAGGTACAATACCATTGGGGTGGTTTTCCTCGCAATTAAATAAGATGTAATATTCTCATGCCCTTTCCCATAGGAATATGCAAGCATGCAATGGCAGTAGAAAATTTAACCACTGCATGGTTTTATTTCAGAGCACTTCTTGCTAACCGGCTATCAGGGGAAATTCCAAAGGAATTGGGGAATCTCTCTAGTCTGACATACATGTATGTCTTCCAGCTTCCTCTATGTACAGTATTTTAATTTGTATGTTTCTGGACCTTTTAGTTACTTCATATAGGGAGTAAAAAATAAAGCTGAGCTAGTACAGTGGTTGGAGCTTATCTGCAAATTATTTATGCTTATTTAATCTTATTTTCTTTGAGAATCTCACACCAGGAGAGAAAACGCACTTAAAATGGTTTGGACATGGGTGTAGATGACAACTGGATTCCTCAACAAGACACCTAGAAATTAAATAACCATTAAAGAAATTAAATGGGCAAGTGGAAGACCTTAAAAAACTTGGAATTTGTCTATATAAAATACATTTTATATTCAAATGTAAATGAATCAATGTGTGTTTACCGAATAAGAATATACATTTGGCTATATAAAATACATTTTATATTCAAATGTAAATGAATCAATGTGTGTTTACCGAATTTGGCTATACATCTGTTCATGGAAGGTGCTTGAATTGTAGTTTGGTGTACGAATTTTATTTCCTTGCACAAACGGTATGATTTTTGTGGGCCTCAGTTAAATATTTTTGCACCAATCAGGATAAGGTATTGTTCTGCATCTAATAAACCTGGTTCCCAATATCTCTGTTTCTATTTCTCACGCATCTTTTTGGCCTATCGTAGTCCTTTGTCAGTTAGTTCTTAATGTTTTGTCTGTGCATATATTTGGTCTATCAAAGTCCTTGGTCAGTTGGTTCTTAAAGTTTTGTGGCAGGGATCTTGAGTCAAACCAATTTTCTGGAGCTATCCCTTCTGAACTTGGGAAACTGACTAACTTGAAGATTCTGTAAGGTTTATAGTATCTTTCATTTTATTAAAAAAAACTTGTGAAGCACACTTTCTGATGTACTTGAATGTTTTGCTTCTTGCTGAAACTACAGAATTTTGTCTTCAAATCGCTTATCTGGCTCACTGCCAACCTCATTTGCTAGTTTGGTAAATCTATCTGATCTGTAAGTTTCCACGATGCCTTCTCTTGTTTCCTAGTTATTAATTTTACTATGGGCCTGATGTCAGGAAACGCTACCTTTCATGTTGCAGTAGGGTTAGTGGCAACCACTTCAGTGGACCAATTCCTGATTATTTTCAGAGTTGGAAACAAATGACAAGATTGTAAGCTCTATACTATGTTTGGAAGCTTTTAATTTTCTGAAGAAATCACATACTAGTAATAACATTATCCTTTTTCTAAATTGAAGAGAGATGCAGGCTACTGGTTTTCATGGACCCATTCCAGCAACCATATCACTTCTTAATAATCTTGTTGAGTTGTGAGTGAATAGCCCAAGTACATTTTTTCCGCAAATTACCTTCTTTGTTTGTTCTTTCCCTTTTATGACCCTGGATTTTGACGTTCCTTTCTTTTTATACAGGAGGATTACCGACATAACTGGGCCATCTCAAAAATTTCCACGAATGAGTAACATGACTGGCATAAGGAGGATGTTCGTTTAATCATGAAAACACGTTGTTACAATTCATTTTGATTGACTTGATGCTCTGGACATTTAAAGTCATTTACTCCTAAATGCAGGGTACTCAGAAACTGCTCTATATCTGGAGAAATTCCGGCATATGTTTGGCAAGTGATAGACCTGGATATGTTGTGAGTATTGCCCTATTGGCAAATAAAGGGACCTGAATATGTTGATTGACATTTTAACTCTTCTTCGTCCAGAAACTTTGGTACTCTTTTGAACAAAACAAATGCTAGCATGATCACATGTAATATTCAAATAGAACTGTATGTAGAAAACACCTTAATTGTCCATCTTACCCAAAATCTCACTCCTTTGTTGGTCATTGACTGTATCGCTAGGGTAGAAACTGAAGTTGGGGGTTGTTCTATATAATAAATATATGCACTTGCAGTTCAGCCTCTTCTTTAATAGTGAAAGCCTGAAAGGTCAATCTGGGTTTTCGATGGTAGTGTGAATGAAAGTAATAGCTCATTTCCTTTTCTTTAGGTTCAGTGCTAGTTTTGAAAACACGGAAACATAAGTCATACTCAGCAAAAATCTTGTATGCTATGATGAAGAGCTTTTGAAGTCTATAAGAATCATACCATCCGCAAAGCTATTCTATTCCATCAGGTGTAACTTTCTGTTTTGCACCCCAAATGTGGAATTCTCTTTATGTGAACCACTTGTCATGATTTGTTCCTTTTTGCTTCCTTTTTCCCTTTTCCTTTATACTAGAATATGGAAGGACATACTGATTGGCAACATTGAATTTCATGCTGATCAATGTAATTGAAGTCTTGAATAAACTAGGAGTTTATGGATTGTTCATGAAAATTCAATACATTTCTAGGATAGTGGTCACAATATTATATCTTGGTGCCTTTGGGTTTTAGGGAGTCAAAATCAGAAAAGTTACTCATCTTAACAATCTCATTGCTAGTCGGAAGGGAAGCATCTATAATTTCTGCAATTGGTCTCCAGTGTTTGATGTTGTCATGTTGTCCAAGGTATTTAATGGCATCAGTAAAATTTACAATGGAGGTATTTAATCTACTAGGTAACTGTTCTTTTGCCACTTGAAGTGATTCCTTGACCAGTGAATATGGTACAATGGATTGCCTTAGTAATTTTGTGAGGCTCTTCATTTTGTTGCCTATTTTATTTGGGACGATTACAACCACTGTAGCATAAAATAAATCCGACCTTATTGCTGTTTTTTTTTCCTGATCAAATTGTACTCACTTTCCTCAAGTTGGAAAGATATTTTAAACTAAAAATAGATTTTGTTGTCTTAATAGGGATGTGAGCTTCAACAATTTAACAGGGGAAATTCCAGATAACATTAGCACTAAAAATTACCCAAAATTTATGTAAGTACCACTTACAAATGATTTCTGTTTCATATGTTAGTAATGTTTTTTCTCAAGGACTAATCCAGTATAATAGTTATGGTTCTTCACTAATGATATTTTTAAATATTTTGTGGAATAGTTTTCTTACAGGTAACAGGCTCAGTGGAAACATACCCAGCTCAATCTTGAAGCCTGGGAGTAATGTGTATACCTCTCTGCTGAATCTAGTTCTGAAACATATGAATTGATTTTCTCTTTCCGATGCTCCTTATATTAGTTTTCAGCAATTGGCAGTGCAACAATTTTCCTTGTGTTATACAGGCTACAATAACTTCTGTTGTTAAATGCAGTGATCTTTCTTACAATAACTTTAATTGGCAAGAACCAGAACAACCTGCTTGTCAGCAAAACCTGTGAGAAAATTACTGTATCGTTCCTCCTTCCTTACTAGACCCATCCACTAACTTGTGGTGCTGATAGCGTTTTAATGTCTTTGTTTTATAGGAACTTACAAGTTAACTTGTTTAGGAGCTCTTCAACAACAAACACCTTGTAAGTGGCCTCTATATATGGTCTTAAAAAGATAGAACTTCCAACTCATTGTCAATTTCAAAGTTAATTCACATATGGTACTGAAAATTTTCCATGCTTAAATGTGCTATGCAGAATGAATCTTCTTCCATGCGCAAAAGATTTAACATGTCCAACGTGTACGTGAGCTCATTAAATTTGTCTTTTATTATTTTTATTTAACCATATTTCTGTGGAAATGTTTGTCGGTAAGGAATAAGAACTTGTCTTGATGTACATAATGGGATTCAATGTGAGCTAACTATCAGGGATGCATCTACCTCTGGAAGTTGATTGTAGTTACATCTGAAGACAGAAAGAGTATTAGAAAGTAAAACCTAAGAGTATAATTGAAAAGACAGTTGATGATTGGTAGATAAAATTATAACCATTAGTCCCAAACAATAATGAATTTTCAATAGAAAGCTAAAATTAATAAATTTATTAAAAGCGTATTATATGCATTACACACACATCTGTCTATATATATATATATATATATATATTATATGAGTCCATCTCTTGAAAGACGGTCTTTCCATAAGTTATGGAAAAGACCAAGGTTTAAAGTGCAAATTAGAAGAAATGAAGATAAAATTTTTGGGTTGCATGAATCGGGTTATAAACTTTATAACTACTACACGTTGTATAATAAAATTTTAATATTGCAACTAAGACCTTTTACCTTTTATAATGTTAATTAAACCCCGTATTTCCAAAAGTTTATGGAAAAACCATCTTTCCCAAGACTTTGCCTTATATATATAAGAATATATATAATTATATATATATATATTTATATAATTATGAACTAGAACTTCTATTATTTTTATTTTCATAGAAGCCGCACTTCTGCAGCAATAAATCTTGGCTCACAAAAGCATAGTATAGGTTGCATTTGGGGTTTAAAATCGTGGCTTTGTAGCATTTCGAGCTCACCTAATGACACTAGTTTACAGTTTGGTGATGTAGCTGTAGAGGGGCCCTAAGAGTTTTAGAAAAGCAACATAAAAAATTCTGATGGTGTGAGTAAAACTTCAGAGAAGTTAGTAAGAATGTAAGGAACCAAACTAAACAGGTTGTATCATATATGTCAGACTAATACATTGCATGGACCTGTTTGATTTCCACGGTTGACTCCCAAAATGGTATCACTCAAAGGGGGTGGCTGTTTGGTTGGATTACGTAAGTCTGTGTTGATAAATTGATGATAAACCTGAACGATAAGAGGGGTAGATGAATTTTCCATATATATAATAACTAAATTCCTTGTGTGTATGTAAATGCATTTTGTGTATAAGCTCCTAGAGATAGATGAACTCTTTGGATGACTATCTTTTGTGGCTCATACAGACCTCTATTAACTACTTTTTCAAGTTTGAGTCTTCTCTGCTAGTTACTATGCCATTTGTAAAAAATTGTTTGCTGCTGCTTGTTGATGTATACAATACGTTGGGCAAGGATATCTGATTTCTTATCTAAACCTGCAGATAAGTGCTCTTTCCGTGTTAATTGTGGTGGAAGTGATTTGCTCGTTAATGAAAGAGAAGGAAGAGTATTATATGAAGGAGATGCTGTAGTCGAGGGTGGCACTGCAAAATATTATTATAGGGTCAGTAGCTATTGGGGGTTTAGTAGCACTGGGGACTTCATGGATGATAACAATGACCTAAATACACGATTTATTGCAAATTTTCCATCGACAAACCTCTCTGAGATGTATAGTACGACCCGTCTTTCTCCTGTTACGCTTACCTATTTCCATCACTGCTTGGAGAACGAGAACTACACTGTCAGTCTACACTTTGCTGAAATATTTTTTACAAATGACAACACATACAGTAGTCTTGGGGAGCGCATTTTCGATATATACATCCAGGTAAATAACTCGTATAAATGATTATATTCCTAACTTTCAAGGATGGAGTTTTTAATTGTTCTTCGCAGTTCAGGGTAAATTTCTCTTATAAATGCTCTTATTCCTAACTTTCAAGGATGGGGTTTTTAAATGTTCTTTGCATTTCAGGATAACTTGGTGTGGAAAGACTTCAATATAGAGGAAGAGGCTCATGGTGCTGCAAAACCTGTGATTCGTCAATTTAATGCCTCTGTTACAGATAATGCATTACAGATCAGATTTAACTGGGCTGGCAAAGGGACTAGTCGGATCCCACATAGAGGAGTATATGGTCCCCTTATATCAGCTATTTCTGTCAAACCTAGTAAGTTTCTTAGGAACTTGGGTCCTGAAGATATTACGTTAATCTCAGCTGATCTCATACTGTTTTTTCCCTCCAAGAAATGAAGAAAAAAAGTGATTTGACCTACGAAAATACGAATTCATTTATTCTTAGTTTTAGTTTTGTAGGGATTTGATTGGTGAATTTCTATTTTTATAAAATCCACAAGTCACTTAATAAGTTTTTACCATCTCTATCATCTATCTCTTTTTATAGTCATTGCTCCCTCCGACCTAATTTTTAGTCTGAATGTTATGTACGGCTTTGATATGTAAAGGGGATGCATAAGAGTAAATATTTATTCAGTGTTCAAGACTAGCAAAAATATTATGGGGATGCTACATTCCCATTTCTGCAAGTCATATTTATTATGGTTATCTTTTATTTTAAAATTGTGGAAGAAAAACCTATCAAGCAAATTCTATGAGAAGTTTATGTTTTCACAGAAGAAGAGCTCATTTGGATCATGTGTTGCAGCTAGTTTTGAATTGTTCTCAACTCTGAATCAACGTGCTTAATCACCTAATCCTTTGGGTCTCTAGTCTCTTTGAGTTGAACGAAATATCTGCCTTTTATTTTATGTCTTTCATGTACTTATTTTGTTTCTTAACCTGCAAAATTTAATGGATTTTTGTTGTTATGCAGCTTTGAAATCTTGTTTAGATAGGAAGAAGACAAACGTAACTATTTACATTATCATTGGAGCAGTGGGCCTAATTGTGATATGCTCCATCATCGGAATTTCTCGTTTTCTTTGGTGGAAAGGATATCTGCAAAGAAGGAAAAGAAGCAAAGGTAACGTGTCATAAGGAAAAGGACATTTAAATTTAGATTCTTTTGTCAACTAGTAATAGAATTGTAACCATTGTTGTTACTGTTGCAAGCGTAAGAATAAGATGGAAGAAATTTAATCACCAATTAGCAGCAGCAATGTAGCTAGTTTAGAACCCAAAATCAAAGAACACTAAAAGACATGATTATTTAGTTCTGAATCGAATCACTTCACCTAACTGTTAATCACACCCATAGAAGTTGGATAATTTTCGAAATTCCAACTCATCTAGCTATAAGAATCGAAGTGATTTTCAAGTTTTTGTGTACACTGTCTGTATATGGCTGTGCTCAATCTTTACAAAGCCATGCATCATATTTATTTTTACAGATTTTGAAGGACTAGAGCTGCAAATGGTTTCTTTCACACTTAAACAACTTAAAGCAGCAACTAGCAACTTTGATCCTAAGAACAAGATTGGAGAAGGTGGTTTTGGTCCAGTTTACAAGGTATTTCTCTTGCTTAACTATTAATGATGATTTTAAAGATTCTTTCTTCATTGATTGATTCTGAAAGAAGTGTTGACTTGTAGGGTGTATTACATGATGGTACTCCAATTGCTGTGAAGCAATTGTCATCAACCTCTGTGCAAGGAAACCGGGAATTCTTGAATGAGATTGGAATGATTTCTTGTTTGCAGCATCCTAATCTCGTGAAACTTCATGGTTGCTGCATTCACGGAGATCTGTTAATGCTAGTCTATGAATACCTGGAAAACAACAGCCTTGCCCGTTCTTTGTTTGGTTGGCATTAACTGTGATATTTAGTCTTTACATTTACTCTCTTTTTTTACGTATGTGTCTCTTAATCATCTTCTTGTTTTACATTCAGTATTAAAAGACAGCTCTCAGATAGTTCTAGATTGGCCAACAAGATTCAAGATATCTATAGGGATTGCTAGAGGTTTATCTTTTCTACATGAAGAGTCGGGATTAAACATTGTTCATAGAGACATAAAAGCTACTAACGTGCTGCTCGATAATGACTTAAGCCCTAAAATATCCGACTTTGGGCTGGCAAAGCTTGGTGAAGATGGAAAGACTCATATCAGCACAAGAATTGCCGGAACAGTGTGAGTTACCTTATTCTATATTGACATATTCAGATCATTCATTCATGATTATTGTTTTCTTAGCCTTCTTAGAATTTGAATTACCAATATTTACTTGCTTGCAGAGGATATATGGCTCCTGAATATGCGTTATGGGGCTACTTGACATTCAAGGCAGATGTCTATAGCTATGGAATTGTGGCATTGGAAATCGTAAGTGGCAAGAACAACAACTCTTACGCGCCCAACACTTTCATAGGCCTCCTGGATTGGGTATTATAATTTCTTTTAACACTCCTGCATTTGTCACGCTGAAGCTAAACTATTACAGTACTTGGTTGCTAGCTAGATGAACTCTTTTATTTGATCCGTACAGGCGTGTAGCATGCAAAGAAGCAAGAATTTCGAAGAGCTTCTTGATAACAGATTAACTACTGATGTGAACATTGAAGAAGTAGAAAGATTGGTGAAAGTTGCACTCTTGTGTACAAATGCCTCTCCATCAATTAGGCCTACAATGTCTGACGTAGTGAGGATGCTAGAAGGACAAATGACCATTCCAGATGTAATCCCCGAAGCATTTCCATATGCTAAAGATGTGAGGTTCAAGGCTACCAGAGGCTCTCAGCAAGAGAGTCTTCCAGGAAGTTTGACTCGGAAGTTAGCGACATCACAAACTGTTCCGGATTCATGTTATACGTCCAATAATGATGATGTTGAAATCAATCCTGGGAAGCGATTTCTGAGTGACATAAAATAATACAGATAACGTTCGATTGCCTGTAGAAATTATTCTTTGGTTACAGTCCAGAAGTCCAACTGAAGACAGGGTGAAGTTGCTACAGCATTTGATTAGAGCCATTCCACGCAAAGGAACCCGTCCCAGGTAGCTTCATATACTTTTGAAGTCCTTTGGATGATCTTAGGAAGATGTAAACAACATCCCTGGAAGAACAAATTGGATCGATTATCTTTTAACTTTCACCTGAGATCTTTGTTGAAGAATTTGTAAAATGTAGAATTTGGTTGTACAGTACTCATAGATCATCATTCGGGAATGTGTACATGTTGGGGTGGATGGATAATAATACATTCCAAAATCATGGATGATTGTGGTAAAACTTTTCTTGGATATTGATATGAGTTGCGTTGAACACGTTTTCCTTAAAGAGTAATTCGACTCTATTACAATCCCGGGTTACACGAGATCCTGCGAGAATAAAACAATCGAGAATCCTCGCATTCTATGCTTAAATTAAAAGAATATATTTGAGTAATTGTGTTTATGGTTATATATATCTAGAAAAATTCTTAGTTTCCCGTATCTCTTTTTGTGGATGCGTATGCTTCTATGTATATAGAAAACAAATGTCGTGAAAAGACACCACACATCATCATTACACACTAAATCATGTACCTATCAGAATTATAAATTCTGAAATTATGTAATTTTTTCCACGATATAAATTCAACTTTCCACATTGCAATTGAATGTATCGTCCTTGTCCTTTCCATCAAAGAGAAGTTGGGCAATACGCACCACCACATCAAAGTTATAATAAATCTGAAATGATAAATCTTTCCACACCAGGACAAAACATGTTAGTCATCAGTATTCAGACTAACACAAGTTTAATACTTATCCTGAAATTGCAAGCTTGTAGATAGTTTATACAAGTGTGCACTTCGCACCACCGAACTTGTTATAACGTCCCGAGATCACTACTCAAATCCAATTATGCTTAAATAACCTTGTGTTTCATAAAATACCAACATCATTCCCCTATTTAAGTATTATCCTTGATTCGGAAAATCCAACAACCAAACCAAACAAGTGCATAAATGAAAATGTCTTGAACATTGAATTTTCACCTTAGTGAATTACACATTCCAAGTATACGAGAATCGGGGTGTTTCTAAAGATTACACCCTTTAACCCATTTGAACACTTGAAGATAATCCATACACAAGTTCAAAACAATTCAAAAGCTTAAAATCAACACTATACAAGCCATGTGTCCCTATCCATTCATGAGTGCATACAAAGCCAAGCCTGAACTTATTGAAGCGGCTACACTTCACACTTCATATAGGTGAATCTCTTTAATCATACACCTGCAAATGTACTTTGTCAAAGGATCCATTAAGAAGTTGAAACTTCAATCTAACTTCCATGTAGGTCCAAACATATTGCCTTTGGGATCTGAAATCATATGTTTCAATCTCAAATAATAGGCCCTCAACATTGAATTTTACTCTAACGTCGTATCAGAGCAAAATTGGGTGTCTCATTATCAAAGATTTAAATAGTCTTTAAACCCACCCCGATCACCGACTTGTTTATCAAGTCCCTAACTAGTCATTTCGTCAAGTGTTCCGCTAGATTGTGTTGATATCTTACAAAATCAGCTGAAATCACATCATGAGTTATTAACTCACGATTCACACTATGCCTAGCGCCCCAAGTGTCTAAATTTGCATTATACACTTCACTATAAGCTTTAGTCATCTACCGGCTTAGGCCATAACAAAATTTCATATACCAAATTCCCTAATGAATTAAAGTAAAAATGAAATAGTCAAATAAAATACGAATAAAAAAAATAAAGTGCTCTTTACCAGCAATTTACATGACCATTTCTTTCATCATACAATTTCAAATTTCTTTGTTCCATGCATTTACAAGGACCTTTAACATTCAAACATCACTCATGCATGAACAGTATTTCTCTTTTATAGATATCATACAACATATCATCATGCACCATGTCCTTCACGATTCAGTAAATTAAAATTAAAACTTAGAATTATTAGTATTTATCTCTTTCATGTCTCTTTATTCTTCTTCTCCACAATTATCGTCATTTGAGTTATACCAATTAAAATTCATATTCTTTGAATTAGAAGGATTTTAAACACACATAATTCAAGTATAGTTTATAAACCAAACTCTTCTAGGATTTCCTAGGATCACAAGTTTCACAAACCTTTTATGCCTTGACGGAATTTCTAGATTTTCTTAAAATCATAATCCCGTCCACAAGAATTTCATATTTCCTTAAATTCATGGTTCTTTTCAAGAACTAACAATGCCTCTTATCAGAGTCACACCAATTTTGAGTTTTACGATTTCATCAATCAAAGCTCATTCATATTTCTTCATGTTACACAACAATAAACACACATGCTCTCATCCATGCAACAATTTACAAAGAAATTACACATGTATAGCTAATTGTTCATAAATAAAAAATTATTTTCTTATTTTCCAAACATCATTTTTCAAAGTGACTTAGTGGACCTAACGATCTCCTTGAAGATTAAATTCTCTCAAGCATGTGTGCCGAAAATTAATAATTTTTTTAAATTGATTTAAGCACAATATATGCTTCATATAGTGCAACAACAACATGACATTTACAATTAAATTAATTTCTTTGCATGACAAATGAGGAACTAATCCAATTATTTTCCGTACGCATAGGTCAAACTGAACAAAAGTCATGCAACTGGGTTACATATTTACATGGCATCACATTATTGAAGAGTTCAAAACCAAAGTACAACATAATGAAATTAGCTATGCATTCATCATTCATATGCATATCAAACAATTAACAATCTTGTTTAAAACCAAAACATAATAGGTACTGAAATTCTCAACCTTGTTTTTGTGATGCCATACCAAAATCAATATTTCATTTAAAATACATATAATTAATTTATCAATATTGCACCATTTGGTGACACAAATGTCAAAACCAACACATGAAAGATTCCAATTCCAGAACTTTATCCAAATTAAATTCTCTATTTAAGGAAATTGATTACCTCGATTTGGTAGCTGAGCCGAGCATATCCTGTGATAGAGGTTGGGCCCGAGAAAGGCATTGGGCCGTAGGTGTGGCGGCCCAACTAGGTATCATTTAATACTCTAGAATAGTTACTGTATTTGTGAGGATTTAAGGGTGATAATTAAGGAAGTTGTATAAATACAAGGTACGCATTTATTTATAATCATTATGTTTTAATCATACTGGGACTCTTGGACTGGCTTAAGCATCGGAGGACTGACTCCTGGAACCCCCGGGGGCAGTTTTATTGCAGGTTGGTTTGAGAGGAGCCCAAGCCCAAGAATTGGTCGGTCATTTGAGATGCATCAAGTGGCGCCAACTGTGGGGATGACTAAGCCAGATAAAGGGTTTTGAGAGTTTATGTCCACCGTTATTCGAAGGAGTGAAAGGTTAAGGTTGATAGGTACATGGGCTTCTCCGCAAAGGTTAGAGAATACGGAAGCCAGGCCTTCTCAAAAGTCAAGAATAAAGGGTTCAGGAGCAGGAAACGAAGCCTATGTCGAGGACACATGCATGGCTAATCCTCAGGAGATGCATCAAGTATCATGTGTCGAGTCGCGTCAAGGAGCCTATTCCAATGATGGGCCACGAAGGGGGGAAAACTTCAGTAGCATTCATCGCAAGTGCCATAGCACCAACTCAAGAAGATGTGCTGGGGTCCTCAAGATGACTAGAAGTGATCAAAGAGCAAGAGCAGAGAAACCCCGAGCCCCTGCTCGAGAGGGCAGCTGACCCGAGGGACAGAAGGTTCATAAATGTTTTTGGAGACTCTTATATGGAGGCCTATGGCCAATTCAAGCAATCATAACGCGGGGATGGCAACCCCAAACCAAAATGTAGAGCGGGCAGCACAGGTCCTGGCCGCAACAGAGTATCAAGTTACCCCCCCATCCGAGAGTTGATAGAGTCACACATGGGGTACTGCCACCCTCACCTGTGGGAATGACTATGGGATGGGCTTCTTAGCCTGCGATAGCCTACCCTTATGACGCATATGTTGGAGAACCATTGCAAGCTAGGCCTCAGCCTTCCATTCCAGGTTACTCATAAGGACCAGTATACTCTATGCCTCCACTATCCCCTTTCGTTCCAGCCCCCAACCTGCTTGGAATAGGGATGACATATGAGATGATGACTTCCTCTGGCATTCAAGGATATAGAAGTATGGGAATCCAGGGAATGATGACTAGTCAGGGGCCTTACAATCCCCATGGCCAGCTACCACAACTACCAGCATACCGGGTTTAGGACAACCTTGGACAAACCCTGGGCACGGGAGGGCTCAACTTCCTTATCCATCACAAATGGGAGGCCACGAGAGGGGGTTGAACATGACAGGGGGGGGGGGCAACAAGTGCCCCCCTCAGATGCAAGTGAATCTCTAAAAAGGGAGTTGGATAGGTTAATTGGGCCCTTTGGCCAAGTTGCAGGGTCCCCTTTCAGCTCGGTGATTACAGGGGTTCGGTGGCCAATAGAAGTAAAACCTCCGGAGGGACTCCTCACATACAGTGGTGAGACCAATTATCAAGATTTCATTCAGACTTTCCTGGGCCTTTTGAGTTTGAGGGATTTTGAGGGATTTTGATGAGAAGTTGACATGTAAGCTGGTAGGAAGTTACCTGTGAGGAAAGGCACACGAATGCTTCAATAAGTTACCAAGGGTCTCACTCCAATCTTATCGAGAATTCAGTGGAGTGTTGTTGAGCCAGTATGATCAGAAGAAAATTTTCACAAACACTTTATTAGAGCTCTATCAGACGAAGCAGAAGACATGAGAGAGCACAGAGGCTTTCTATTATCAATATGTGGATGAGAGCTTGGGAGTTATAGAGACAACAGAGAATAAAGTGATCCAGGGGTACCTTCTGGGGATGCAGGACCTGGAACTATACAAGAAGCTAACTACTGATACTCCTAATACCTTGCAAAAACTTCAGGAGGCTGAGAGCAATACTCGAGGGTAGAAGAAGCAACCAGAAAGAAAAGAGATAGCGTTACAGAGAAAATGGGAAGATATGTAGACCCCAGAGGTAAAGGTTGGTCGATCCCATAAGAACACCATTCGAGAGATAAGCTCCCTTGCCACCGGTGCTCGGAGGGAGAACCCCTGCACAGATCTTAAGTATACACCGAGGATTGTTCAAACCACCCTCACCTTTGCAGAATTTGCATAACTCAATAGTGTCTTAGAGAGCAAAAAACCGGTATTGTGATCATCACAGGGACTGCAACCATGACATAAATGACTGCATGTAGTTAAGGATGGAGATCGAGAGGTGTGAGAGGGAAGGACGATTTCAAGGGCAAGGGCTTAGGAATCAGGCTGCACCTTCAAGGCCTCGAATGAGGCCAATGGAAACCTTATAGAAGGAAAAATTAAAACAATGGGGTAGAGGAGACAAAAGGCCTTGAGAGTAGGCAGTTCAAGATAAGGGGCAAGAGGGAAGGCAGGAAAGGTCCCGAGAGCAATATGAGGGCAATCAGGATAACCAAAATGAGGAAAACCCATCCATTTGAATAGTGATTAATGTCATCAATGACATGGTGGGAAAGAGATCTTCAAATATCGTGATAAAAGTAGAGGCTCGAAAGGTCCCGGAAAAAAAACCCAGCTACAAAAGGTTTCGACCGGACAAGACAGTCACTTTCTCGGAAGTGGATGCAGTGCCAGATCAAACACCTCATACGGATCCTATGGTAATTTCGACAAGCATTGGAATATCTTTGATAAGAAGAGTATTCATTGATGGCGGAAGTGGGGTAGAAGTGTTGTTTGCTGATTGCTTTGATCAGCTGGATATAGGGCGCGACAACTTGAAAAGGTCAACCTCACCTTTATCTGGATTCACTGGAAACCCAATATTCCCCCTAGGAGAGATAACCATGTCTATTTGCATGGCGGACGGTGACAAAGGGGAGACCATCAAGTGTAACTTTGCTATCGTGGATGTCCCTTCCCCCCTACAATGTGATTTTAGGAAGGCCATGGATGTGCCAGACTCTAGCGGTCTGGTCACCCGACCACCTTACGATGAAGTTCCCGACCAAAAAATGGGGTGGCATTTATTCGAGGAGATTAAACGGTGGCTCGAAAGTGTAACCTTACTGGAGTACAAGAAGCGAGAAAGAAAAGAGATGTAGCAATATTGCATATAGACGTGGGATTAGCCAATACAATACAGATGCATGTTCGAGACATGGGATCAGTGGCGGTTGGGAAGCTAATTCCTGAAGACATTAAGGAAAGATTGAAAGACCTGTTGGGAAAATATGGGGACGTATTCTCATGGGATACCTCTGACCTAACCGGAGTACCTCTGAGTAGGTTGAATATGACTCCTCCATAAAGCCAGTGAAGCAGAAGAGAAGGGTGTTTGTTCCCAAAAGGGCTAAAGCAATTAAAGAATAGGTGGAAAAGTTGTTGAAGGCAGATGTCATCAAGGATATGTCTTACCCCGAATGTATAGCGAACCTGGTTATGGTCCCAAAGCATGATGGGACTTGGCGAATGTTTATAAATTTCACTGATTTGAGTAAATGCTGCCTTAAAGACAGTTACCCGTTGCCACCAATCGACAAGCTGGTGGAAGCCATCACCAGATATTAGATTATGGCCTTCTTTGATGAGCACAAAGGGCATCACCAAATACTCATGGGAGAATATGAAAAGGAGAAAATATTGTTTATTACAGATGTGGCCATATATTGTTACAAGAATATGCCATTTGGGTTAAAAAATGATGGGGCTACTTACAAGAGGTTGGTTGACAAACTGTTCAGGGGGAAAATAAGGATGAATATAGAAATTTATGCGGATGATATGGTTGTCAAAACCAGAAGTCATAGGGAATTCTTAAAAGACCTAGAAGAAACCTTTGGCAGGCTTCGAAGGGCTAACTTGAAGTTGAACCCGTCCAAATGTGTTATCGGTGTAAGAGTAGGGAAATTCCTCAGATTCATGGTCTTAGAGAGAGGTATTTATGAAAACCCTGAGAAGTTCAAAGCTTTGGTGGGAATGAGAACCCCACAATTGATAAGAGATGTGCAAAAGCTCACAGGGTCTCTAGCAGCGCTGAGTAGGTTCCTATCGAAGGGGGCGGAGAAACACCTACCCTTTTTCGATGTCCTTCGAAGGGAAAAGATATTTGATTGTGATAAAAAATGTGATGAGGCATTCAAGCAGTTGAAGAAGTACTTGGGAAAACTGCCTACCCTGATGAAGCCTGATAAAGATGAGATGCTATATCTGTACATTTCTGCATCGCCTTTGGGAATTAGTGCAGCCCTGGTAAAGGAGAAAGAAAAGGTGAAACACTCAATTTACTTTGTTATTCATGCCTTGCAAGGGCCAGAGACAAGGTACAGTGTCCTCGAGAGGTTGACTCTAGCCCTCGTTAATGCATCCAGAAGACTGAGACCCTAATTTTGGGGGCACAGGATAGTGGTGCTCACGAACCACCCCATTCAGCAGATTCTGTTGGAACCAGAAATCTCAGTAAGAATGATGAAATGGGCAGTGGAATTGGGAGAACACAATATCAAGTATCAACCTTTAGGTGCAATTAAAGGTCAGGGGTTGGCAGATTTCATAGTGGAAACTACTAAGCCCCTCGAGTATTAGGAATCTATTCGAGAGGTGGAAGCGAGCAAAAGAGAGGTATGGAAGCTATATGTGAATGGTTCATCACACTCAAGAGGAAGTGGAGCTGGGGTTCTATTAACCAATCCTAATGGCAAGGAATACCCTTACGCGTTGAACTTTGCATTCAAAACAACTAACAATGAGGCTGAGTACGAAGCGCTAATAACGGTACTACGCCTAGCAAGGGAGTTGCAGGTGGGAGACTTGGAGGTTTTTAGTGATTCTCAGATCATGGTTCAACAGGTGAATGGAGAATATGAGGCCAGAGAACGTAACCTGCAAAGATACCTTGAAGTAGTACAAAATCTCTTTAAAGCTTTTAAATCTTACACTCCAATGCAGGTACCGAGGGAAATCAATCATAAAGAAGATGCTTTTAGCAAGCTTACTTCTTCAGATTTGGGAACCCAATCCCAGAAGCAATTGCTAATGGAAACTTTGGACAAATGAAGTTTTGAAGAACTTCTAGTTATGCCGGTGGAAGTGGAAGACACCTGGATGACACCATTTTGAAGAACTTCTAGTCAGGCTTGCCACCATGCCAAAGGCATGCCCCCATAATACATGTCCCCCAAGAGGAGATGAGAAGTATTTATAGCTCGTGGTCCTTTGATAAATTGGGGGATCGACCTGGTGGGTCCTTTTTTAGAAGCACCAAGGAAATTCATGTTCCTCATATTGGCCATTGACTACTTCATGAAATGGGTGGAGGTCGAGCCCTTGGCGAACATAAGGGGAAAGAAAGTTATATCCTTTTCCTGGAAGAATATTGTATGTCATTTCGGAATTCCAAGGGCAATCATCACGGATAATGGAACACATTTTGCTCAAGATCCCTTCAAGAATTGGTGTGAGGAATACCATATTAAACAAAAGGTGACGTCAGTTTACCACCCCCTAAGCCAATGGACATGTGGAGGTGACCAATAGGACAACAGTGAATGGCATATGAGCCTGGCTCGAGGGGGCAAAGGTAATTGGATATGGGAATTACCTAATGTGTTGTGGGCATATCAGACAACCGAGTCTTCTGCTACTAGTGAAATGCCTTATGGCCTAGTATATGGCTCAGAGGTGGTAATCCCTGTGAATATAAGTGTTCCCAGCCTAAGGATGATGGCTGCTGCAAACTGAGAGGTCGTCACCATACCTCTCAAAGTTAATACTTTTAAGCCCTAATGCTTCCTATCTACAATTAAGTAGATAATGGAAAGTCGGGGTCATCCACGAGAAGAGGGATATTTTAAAGTGTTTAAACATATAGTGGAGAAAATATACTAGGCATATACATACATAGATACATATAAAAACGTGTAAATGTGAGGGGGGGGGGGTTGGTTGGTTTTTTATCCTAAGTTATCAAATTGAAACACAAAAATTAGCAAAGCAAGAGAACTATGCTAATCATGCAATACAACTAAAGAGATGATTAAAATGATAATTAATGGAGCCTTGTGGGAAATTGACTTCCACTTCCAAACTTCTTATAGCTCATTGATTCATTCACTCATTCAATTACATTTATAATCTATGGGGAATGCTATCACTTCTCATTCGAGCAACATTCGTTCCTTCTTAGTAGTAGTTTGCAAAGACAAACAATGACCATTTGCAAACCCCATTGACGATCACCCTAGAAAAACAACATCATAGGGGTATTTAATCAATGGCATTTCACCCAAAGGACCATAGGTTTGATAACACCAAGCCTTCTACCAAAGACATAGTCATTTAACCAAACAAAGCATTTATTATGTTAAACCTAGAATAAACTACATTCAAGTTTCAACATTTCTTTGCATCTATGGGATGAGTATGAAAACTATCCACATTAACATACTCATCTAGAAAGAATTACCATACATTATACACAAGAAGTTCTAAATCCATGCTTTTGAATTTTATGTCAAATGAGTTAAGAAATTTCCAACTTTCCTAACACCCTAACACTTCAATCATACAAAACATTCATATACTCAAACTACCCATGGTCTAAATGAGGTAAAACACAATATTAATGGCATAATAAAGGCTCTCCAATAAATGTTCATAAATGAGCAAATATAGAATCTTACTACATAAGTTTGGAAGGTTCAATCAATTGCTCCCAAGAACTAGGTTTAGCTCGAAGAGTTCATACTAACTAATGCTAACATACCAAACATAATACAAGAGAATTCAAAGATGAAAAATGGTGAAAATTAGGGTTAAAAATAGTACCAAAAACTCAGAAAGAAGAAGATGTGAATGAGAGGAAAGAGAGTGCTATTTATAGTACAAAAAGGATAAGGTTAGGTTCTGGCCACCCGTTGGTCGCGACTCACGACGGGTTCATCGCGACTCGCGACTCACGACGGGTTCATCGCGACTCGCGACGGGCGCCAGCACTTAACATTGTCTTCTTTTCTTTTTCTTGTGGTAAACACTTATCTTCACAATGATTCCTCTCATTTTCTAAGTCTTCAACTCTTTGAAGAAAGTCTTCAAAGTCTTCAAAAATGGTCTTCGACGACCTCCAATCTTTAAGTCTTCATGTCTTCGAATCAATTCTTCAAAGTCTTCGAAAAGTGATCTTCAATGGCCTCCGGTCTTCAAGCCTCCATGTTCTTCTTTTGTCACGCAAAATCCACTTAGAAGAGGTAAAAGAGCGTAAAGTTGCTCTTACCCCTCCTAAGAGAATTTCAAGGCAAAAACAAAAGCTCTTGATAATAAAAGAGCACAAAAGTGACCCCTAAAAGTGCTAAATTATGCACATAAAATGGACACATCAAACCTCCCCACACTTAAACCTTAGTTTCCCTCAAGTAAGAAAAGATCCAAGCATACGAAGGAAATGACATATCCACATCCTAACTACTATTCCCCAAGTCAATACCTCACAAAACCCTCAATATCACATATCCCAATGTTAAGGTCAAATGAGAAGTTTCCCACAACCCCCATTCATAAATCTACCCAAACCATATCAACCCATCAATTCATTGATATCCCTAAAACATCTCCAAATCCCGCATTGACAATCCCAAATCCAATAGTACAAGGTGAAACTAAAGACATGTATAAGGTTCAAAACACATGCTCCACTTTATACCAATATATCAACCTAAAAGCGAAGTATATTAATGATCAAGAGTTTCATAACTTACTTTGTCTTCCCATGCTAAATTTCCCACTCCCAAGAGGTCCTCAAGATGTCATTTACCCAATCCATCCGTATGGCCACCGCAACCTTATGACTCCAATGCCAGCAAATGAGTGAACACATAACGTTTTTATATTTCTCTCATTTTGCCTAGGAGCCCTTTCGGGTTTTCATCCTAGCCACACATCATGTTTCTTCGGCTTACATCTCACATTTTTTCACACATTTAGCCTCTCATTTTTGCCTAGGTCACCCCCTCGGGGTTTTGACCTATCTAGGCCCCCAATGTTTCCCAAGATGCTCTCTCGGGTTTTCAACTTAGCAGGATTCTTTTTATTTATAATTTTATAATTTTACTTTTTTCAATTTTTTTCAAATTTTTCATGATTATCCAATCCAAAAAGTAGCAAAGTGCTTCCCAAATGTTATGGCTAAGAAAAATATCAAAGCCAACACCATCTAAGTACATCAAAAGAAAAGCATCCCAAAACAAAAGGGAAAAATATCCATAACAAAACAAAAGAATTATCCAAAAGTAGCAAGTCCAACAAAATATCTCCAACCCCAACCGTGCAATCGGTAGATACCCCTCCTCATACTTAGAACACTACATTGCCCTCAATATGGACAATAGGGCAAAAGCGTACAAAGCGAAGTATGGAAATGGTAAGGATATGATGCTCACAAATCACTGATGTGAGGAAGAAGGGCCACCACTGAAATAGAATTGTTGATAACAAGCCGGACAATCCATGCTCCTCTGCCTCCTAGCTCTCCGCCTCTCTACTCCCGGATCAGGGCCTAAGACACTGCCTGCCTGGGACTGTATCTCATGGATGCGAGCAGATAGGTGATCAATCTCCTCATCCATGTCGATCAAGCTCTGGGAGACAAACACGTTATCATACTGTCTTGGCAGCGTTATCCATCCTACATGGTCTGCATCATACACTTATAGAAATCCGATGGAGGTTGGGAGTAGTGAGGTAGCACATCATCCTTCTGCATAGGCTCGGTCTTTGGTGGAGGCTGTGGGGAGTGCTGCTGCTATCGCTCGGAGAAGGGCAGGCTGCTATCATTGCACTGGACAGGGGCTAGACCAAGGTTGTGGAGCTCATGCTGGAAGTTCTCTCTACATGAGGAGTCGAGTGAAATGCCAAATCTGCTAGAGGTGTATCAAACTCCAACTTTGTCTTGTTGGGCCGAGGAAGTGCTATGAATGTGACCTTTCTGGCGCCATATAACTAATGGAATACCCCTGTGGCCCGGGTAGCGTTGAGCATCTCGAATCGGACCAACCTCTTCGTAGTGATAAGGTAGGAAGTGCGCCTCCTTAAGCGCGGAAAGTCAGCCAGTGGAACCAATCCCAAGTAGTCCGCCAAGAGGCCTATCATACCTCCAACCATAATCTTCCCCTTTGGCTTCCCTACCACCTCTACAATCCTCTTCATCCATAGCTCAGCCCATAATCTGTATCCCAGTCCCTCACTCATCAAGTGCCATAGAAAGTAAATTTCGTTGTCTGGCACATTCGTTGGCTCTGCTGAGCAAAGTACTATGACAACCAATAGTCGGTGCACATAACGGAGTGCGGGGTGGATGATGACACTACTTTTGTCGTGGGAATTCTTCGTCCTCACGTTGATGACACTCCAGAATTGCATGTCCTCCTCAATCGATCGTTCTTGTGCCTGTGGGTCCAACCTCGCCCGTATCTCTGCAGTGTCCCATCTAAATGGCTCCTCAACCTGCGAGACGGTCATCTGTCGAGATATGTCATCCAAGTGGAAAATAATGTACCTCTCACACGGTTGATCATCTCTCATGCTACATATCCTAACCGTGGACAGGAACTCCAGTGTATATCGCCGGTAAGAGGGGGCACTCCTGCTCATGAAACCCTCCATCCCCCCTTTGGCGAGGAGGCATCAGACTGGCTGGGTGAGCCCAAAAGTGTCCAATGTGGGAGCGTCTACAAAAATCATCTCCTTAAGCTGACGGCTAGCCAGGGCCTCCCATCTCTCCGCATAGGACCCAGTGATCCAGGTCAAACCCATGTACCTATCCAGATGATGATGTACAGGGATCGACTCCAGAGCCAGTGGTAGAGATGGAGGTGGAGCGGCGGTGCACCCACCTCGTGGAGGAGCCCTAGGTCTCTTGGTAGGGGCCATATCTAACAACCACAACAAACAAGTCAAACGTACAGGAATATACACATATGCAATTTTACAAAGTTATACTCAACCTTTAAACTAGTGCTTGCCAATTATCACAAGCCAAATCAAATCCGCGCCAACTAGTTCAAGTCCTAATCACAATTGCATATACAATCCATGTTATATCCAATATGCCTATATTCTCAAGTCCATGAAATTCTCACATAGTTGAATATCTAATATGCTATATCTCACAATCACAGTCAGGCCTAACTAGTTTTAGCCACCATTAGTATCTTCATAACGTCAACATTCAAGTCCCATGGCTAAACTACCCTAAGTAAAATAGCATTGCATTAAAATAACAACTATGTCTAATAAAAGGACCAACATGCCTCATATCTAGTATAAGCCACAATCCATTCTCAACCAAAGCAACACTAATAGCACAATGCAAGCACAAAACCAACACGAGCAAATCAACACACTCACAATGAGTATAATGCTATCCCACATCCAACCAAGCCGTAAACACAATATATTCACACAATCCCCATCAAATCAAATCGCAAGTACCATATATTCAAAAGAATCTACAATGTTCCAACAATCAAAATTCCTAAGGCATCACACAAAATTCACACAATATCCCACAAAATAATTTATTCAACATAATCACAATTAAAGCTTAAGAAAGTAAAGAATTGTACCACTTAGATGCCTAGGAAGAAAAAGGAACTAAGCCCACGAGCAATTTGAATCCGAATTGCCAAAAATCACAAAACCCCAAAATTCTAGGGTTTTGTTTCTTCAACAAATTAGGGTAATTTGTGGGTAGAGATTGGGAAGATGGAATGGGGGTGTATTGAGTGGTGGTCGTGGGGTGTTTTTTAGGGTATAGCGGCGGTGAGGTGGTGGCTGGAAGGTAGTGGCGCGGTTGGAGTGGCGAAGAAGGTGAAGGGAAGAATGGAGATGGGGAAGAATTTATGTTTCTGCCCATTTTTTAATACTGATGTGGATGGCCGTCGTGACTTGCGACGTGTTTGTCGCAACTCGCGATGGGTAGGTCAAAGGTTTCCTCAGGTCAACATTCACATCGCGACTCGTGACCACTTTGTCGCAACTCACGATGGTCTATCGGGACTCGCGATGAGATCTTTGCGACTCGCGAAAAGTGGAGCCCGAGAGCTCTTTTAGCCAAAAGCTCTGATTTGGTCGCGACTCACGACCACTTCGTCGCGATTCATGATGGTCCGTTGCGACTCGAAATGGAACCATCGTGACTCGCAAAAAGTGGAGCCTGAGAGCTCTATTTTTCAGCCAAAAGTTCTGATTTGGTCACGACTTGCGACCACTTTGTCGCAACTCGCGACCACCTCATCGCAACCCGCAACCACCTCATCGTGACTCGCGATGGTCCGTCAAGACTCGCGGCAAGGACATCGCAGCTCGTGAAAAGTGGTGTCTGAGGGTTCAAAATTCCCCAAATTTTGTTTGAGCCCTTCTCGAATCGCGACAAGGTGGTCGTGTCTCACGATGGACTACCCACCTGGTACTTAGAATTTTTTTTTTCTGATTTCACCTCTTGTCCAAGTTTTTCCTTCTTAACTCCAAGCATTTCTCCCTTCAAAATTCCAATGATTGGTTTCAAATCGCTACAAAATCATGGAAAAATAAACTGTGAAAAGCATAAAGCAAAACAATAGAACTAATGAAAAAGAATTCAAAATCAAGCAATATCAACAGAAAGTCATAAATGACGATCCCGATGATCAAAACCAAGTATTTTTAACGTCGTTGGCATGACTCACTCCCTTTTATTGGAGCTTACTCACAAAATTAACCGAGATGATCGGTTTCCTTTCCTCGATCCGGGTTAAAACAATCAGGATTTGCATCATCCCCCAACAAAACCTTCTTCAAGTAGCTTAGGGTTTCTTCATGTTCCCTTAACATCTCCAATAACTCACCTTTTTGTTCCATGGTTATCTCAAGCACGCGAGCATTCGGGGTTTATCTCCTTCTCCAAGAGATGAACATTTAAGAGCTTTCGGTGTTGGTTTGTACTCTTCCACCGAAGTCTTCTCAAGAGAAGGAGGGAGAAACACCCTTACTGGCTCACCATCGGACACACAAAAAGTGTTGGATGCTGCGTTCCCAAGAGTACATTCGCCATTGTTTCTTACCTTCAAGTTAGTACTAGAAACATTTGAAATCAAAGGCCCCAAAACATCATCTATGGAAACATTTAAGGAACTACCATCTCTGGGCAAAACTACATCTTGCTCTTCATCATCAATAACATGAATAGTTTGGCAAGAATGGTATCTACTAGGATGATCAATAGAATTATTAGTGTCAAATTCTACCTTCCGCCCCTTAAATTCCATGGTTAATGTTCTTCCATGCACATCAATTATGGTTCTTGAAGTCTTTAGAAATGGCCTTACTAAAAGAATAGGCTTAGCACTAATGTCACCTCCCATTTCAAGAACATAAAAGTCTGCAGGGAATGTCAAAGAATCCACTTTTACCAACACATCCTTCACAATACCTTTCGGGTATGTGCTAGAGTGATCAGCTAGTTTGATAACAACCCCAAATTTGTACAAAATGCCTAGATTTAGACTATTATACAAGGAATATGGGATCACATTGATTAAAGCACCTAAGTCTAACATGGCCTTGTTAACACATTTGCCTCATATCTCACAAAGGATTGTAAACATTCCCGGAGCATCACATTTGGGGGGCATTTCATCATTGAACACGGTGGAGACATATTCACTCTTCTCATTCTTTTTCTTACTTTTCAATCGTTGTTTCCTATTGATGGTACACAATTCTTTAAGGAATTTAGCATACCTAGGAACTTGATTTAGAACAGTTAAGAGTGGAATATTTACCTCGCATCCACGAAAGACTTCGTAGATGTCCTTGTTGTCCTTCTTGGTCCTCCTATCCTTTAATGCCTCCAGAAACTTCTAGCACATAGATAGTGATCTCCGCCCCTTTTGATTTCTTGTGAGGTGGGGATGAGATTTCAGGATTTGATCCCGGTCTTGGCACAAATGTCTCCACCTCTACTTCTTCTTCTTTGTTCCCCTTGGCCAACTCCTCAGCCTTCTTCTCATGATCTTCTTCTTTCTCAGCCTTCTGCTCAACAACAACCCTTGCTTGGGGATCCTTCACTTCCCTTCCACTTCTCGATGAGATTGCACTCAGATTTTGTCGAGGGTTGATCTCCAGTTGGGAGGGAAGTTTACCTTTTCCCCGGGCCTCCACCCAATTCACCACTTGAGCTATTTAGCTCACTTGAGTTTCCAAGTTCTTGATGCTCGCCTTGGCTTCATCTTGGAAATATTTGCCTTTTTCCGCACACATGCTCAACCGGTGAATGGCTTACATCATCTCATCCTTTGTTAACCCCAAGCTCTCCCCTTGGTCTCAGGGTTTGTCTTGGAACCTTTGAAATTGTGGTTAAGGTGGCCTATGCTGTTGTTGAGGAGGCTGATACGGTTGAGGGTTTTTTCTTCCTTGAGGGTTTCCATACCGGAGATTTGGGTTGTCACAATTTCTTGAATTGTATGGCCGATTTTGGTACCCTTCATAACCTTGGTAGCCTTGCCCACCTTGATATTCTTTGTTGACTTGGTTTCTTTGATTTCCTTGATACCCCATGGCACTCACCTCCTCTACATTGTCCTCTTGCAAAGTAGGGAAAGTGTCCATAGGATGCGCCAAGTAACAAATTTCACACGATTTAACATGTGGCGCATTCCCTAGCTTTATCATCAATAATTTCACCATAGATGCAAGGGCCGAGACTTGGCCCTCGAGCTTCCCACTATTGGAAGAGTCACTTGCGGGCATTGGATTTCTCCTTCTCAAATCAGCCCTTGAGCTAAAATTCCTTGATTCTTCCCCTAGTTTCTTATACAATTGCATAGCCTCAGATGACGTCTTGTTCCCAAGAGTGCCACCACAAGAACTCCTCACCAATCTTTGATCCTCATCAGGATGACCATTGTAGAAGTCATAGACCAAATCTCCCTCTGAATAACCACGGTAAGGAAAACTTGCGAGAAGCTTCTTGAACCTCTCCCAATAGTCAAAGAGATATTCTTCGTGCCATTGGAGGATGTTATTATTTCCTTTTTTAAGGCAGCAGATTTCTAGGTCGGGAAGTATTTGGCAAGAAACTTTATTTTCATGTCAAGCCAACTCTTGATGCTCTTGGGTGGTAGGTAGTGAAGCCAATCCCTTGCACTATCCCTTCGTGTGAACAGGAATGCCTTCAACTTATAAAAATCCTCATCTACTCCATGAGGAACCGTACCACCACATAAAAAGTGAAACTCTGTGAGGTGCTTGTTGGCATTCTCCCCTTGCCTACCAAGGAATATAGGTAGCATGTTTATAAACCCGGTCTTTAGCTCGAAGTGCCCATTCGGTCAACCAAGGGATACTCAATGCACATCAGTTGTTGATCGAGGTTGGGGGCCATAATGTCTCTCAACAATGCTTGCCCCAAAGGAATCTCCCTTCCGTGGAGTGGAAGAGCTCTCCCTTGAAGAGGAGGATGTTGATATCCTCCTCCCAAATGTTCATCTTCATGCTTATGTTGATGCTCTATAGAATTTGAATTATCTACAAAATGGTCACTAGGAGGGGTGTTATTCACACTTTCCAAAGAAAGTCTCCTAGCCCATCTCAAATTCAACTCTAACCTAGGGTCGTAGTGTAGGGGTTCTTGTGAAAACGAACGCGTACGAACCATACACAAAGAACTCGAACAATACGTCTCCAAGCCAAGAGAAAATGACAAGTCAACTAAGAAATCAAAATAAAAGCAAACTAACAAATATTTACAACTAGCACATAATCACACATAATATGCCTAAACACTTAAAAATAAATGCCTCTTTCCCGGCAGCGGCGCCAAAATTTGAGAGGTCATCGTCGTACCTCCCAAAGTTAATACTTTTAATCCCTAATGCTTCCTATCTATAATTAAGTAGATGATGGCAAGTTGGGATCGTCCACGAAAAGAGGGATATTTTTAAGTGTTTAAAAATATAGCGGAGAAAACATACTAGGAATATACATACATAGATACATATAAAAGCATGTTTATGGGGGGTGGGGGGTTGGTTGGTTTTTTGATCCTAAGTTATCAAATTGAAATACAACAATTAGCAAAGCACGAGAACTATGATAATCATGCAATACAACTAAAGAGATGATTAAAATGATAATTAATGGAGCCTTGGGGGAAATCGACTTCCACTTCCAAACTTCCTATAGCTCATTGATTCATTCACTCATTCAATTACATTTATTGTCCATGGGGAATGCTATCACTTCTCATTCAAAGATCAACATTCGTTCCTTCTTAATAGTAGTTTGCAAAGACAAACAATGACCATTTGCAAACCTGATTGACGATCACCCTAGACAAACAACATCATAGGGGTATTTCATCAATGACATTTCACCCAAAGGACCATAGGTTTGATAACAACAAGCCTTCTACCAAAGAGATAGTCATTTAACCAAACAAAGCATTTATTAGGTTAAACCTAGAACAAACAACATTCAAGGTTCAACATTTCTTTGCATCTATGAGATAAATATGAAAACTATCCACATTAACATACTCATCTAGAAAGAATTACCACACATCATACACAAGAAGTTCTAAATCCATGCTTTTGGATTTCATGTCAAATGAGTTAAGAAGTTTGCAACTTTCCTAACACCCAAACACTTCAATCATACAAACATTTCATATACTCAAACAACCCATGGTATAAATGAGGCAAAACACAACATTAATGACATAATAAATGCTCTCCAATAAATGTTCATAAATGAGAAAATATAGAATCTTACTACATAAGTTTGGAAGCTTCAATAAATTTCTCCCAAGAACTAGATTTAGCTCAAAGATTTCATAATAATTAATGCTAAAAAACCAAACATAATACAAGAGAATTCAAAGATGAAAAATGGTGAAAACTAGGGTTAGAAATAGTACCAAACACGCAGAAAGAAGAAGATGTGAATGAGAGGAAAGAGAGTGCTATTTATAGTAAAAAAAGGATAAGGTTAGGTTTTGGCCACCCCTTGGTCGTGACTCGCAACGGGTTCGTCGTGACTTACGACGGGCGCTAGAACTTAACCTTGTCTTCTTCTTTTTTTCTTGTGGTAAACACTTATCTTCACAATGATTCCTCTCATTTTTCATGTCTTCAACTCTTTGAAGAAATTCTTCAAAGTCTTCAAAAATGGTCTTCGACGGCCTCCGGTCCTCAAGTCTTCATGTCTTTAAAACAAGTCTTCAAAGTCTTCGAAAAGTGATCTTCAATGGCCTCCAGTCTTCAAGCCTCCATGTTCTTCCTTTGCCACGCAAAATCCACTTAGAAGAGGTAAAAGAGCGTAAAGTTGCTCTTACCCCGCCTAAGAGAATTTCAAGGAAAAACACAAGCTCTTGATAATAAAAGAGCATAAAAGTGACCTAAAAAAGTACTAAATTATGCACATAAAATGGACACATCACAAACGAGACAAGTAATCAGCAAAACCGATGTCTGGATCTTGACATGGTGGAAGAATAGAGAATTATCTTCTTTACATGAGGCTAAAGTTAAAGAATGGGTCAGAAGGTACCATGGTAGGAGGGTGAAGAAGGTATTGTTCAACCTGGGAGATTTGGTAATGAGAAAAAAAAATTAGAAAATCATAAAGGAGCCCGAAGGAAAGTTAGCTACAAATTGGGAAGGACCTTACAGGGTAATCGAATCGCATCTGGGAGGAAGCTATGTCCTTAAAGAGATGAATGGGATATTGAAGTGGATTGCTCTTAAGCGTTACTCTAGATGATGTTTGAGTGGTTTGCTCTTAAGTGGCACTCTAGATGATGTTCGAGTGGATTACTCTTAAGCAGCACTATAGATGATGTTCGGATAGATTGCTCTTAAATGGCACTCTTGGAAATGTTTCCAGCTAAGGCTGAGTTCTAGTGGTAGGCTTTTAAGCGGCACTCGTGGGCTACTTTTTTAATCTCCAAATTATGAGCTAGTGGAGAAAATTTGCAGGATGTAGGTGGAAACACCAAACCTGGGTAGAATGCTCGTGTCTTTGAAAATTTTCAGTTCCTACCCAAGGTTTTCAAAAGTGGCCATCTTCCACTTCTCCTCTTCCAAGGTTTTCATGTCCTTCTCACGTGCCTTCTTCTTCTCTTTGAGCAGCCTCTTCAACTCCAAAACTTCAACATCTTCATAGCCTAACTTTTCTTGAAAGGAACCATGGCCAGAGGTACAAGTGTGGGCAAAGGGGGGCATCGTTTGAGTGCCCTTGCGGAAGAGCTGGGAGATATAACAAAAATAACTACACTGCAAAAATAACTACACTTAGGCAAATACTGGAAAAAAGTTTGCTGAAAAAGGAATTCACATGGAAACTGAGGATTAGCGACCATGGCTGCGAGGTGATGCTAATCCAGAGTCAGAATGGTGGATGTAGACACTACATCACTCGAAGGGGGTGTCTGGGAGGCTGATTGTTGATGGACATTGACACCATCACCACTGTCCGCTCCCATCAGCGGGTGTTGGGGGACATTCACAACACCGCCACCATATGCCCCAGTTCTCTGGCAAACATTCCTGGTGTGAGGTGGCTGGCCATTAGCCACGACTGAGGTAGCCCCTCCATCAGCCACGGGAAGTGTGGAAATCTTGTTTAAGGGGATAGGGGTCCCTTTAGAGTGAACCTGGCCCTTCTTCGAGTGGGTCTTCTTGTTCCTTAAGCCGCTAGCTAGACCCACTGAGAAAAGGACACAAGAACAACGTTAGTAAAGATAAATGCAACTACACAAAAGATAGAAGGTATAGACTTCTATTAAGGAACCTTAGGAGGCTTCTGAGTGCCTAAAACCACTGACAAGGGTCTGGAGGGGAGGGGCTTGTATGGGACCCTCAGATCTCTTTCTCCTCTTCTCGCTATTTTTGCAATGTTTTTATACACATACTCCTCGTATATTTAAGGGGAAAATATAAAACCGCTAATCCTTGGGTTAGGATTATTGAAGCGGCTGTAGTCGAGGGAGCTAGACAATAATTTTTGTCTATCCCTTTTGAGGGCATCTGGACAAATATACTCCCCTGGTTTAGGAGATTCAACTAGCACCTCCCAGTTCCCCTGGGGACTCGATATATTCTGC
The DNA here is from genome assembly GCA_037428765.1 of Rubia yunnanensis. Lineage (NCBI taxonomy): Eukaryota > Viridiplantae > Streptophyta > Magnoliopsida > Gentianales > Rubiaceae > Rubia > Rubia yunnanensis. The sequence continues at coordinate 54,681,809 of CM075061.1, forward strand.
TATCAAATGAAATCCCTTCTTCCAACACCTATATTCACCCAAATTTCCAAGAACAACAAAAACCTTGTGATGTACCTCCTGGCTGGTAAATGTGATAATCATGTCAGAAGAACGCCCACTATAAGACACATAATACAATGAGCGGAGAGATTGTACTTTGGATTGATACCAAACTTATCACATCGTGTCAAGAACATCATGATAATTACCAAGACGTTGGGATGAACTTGTGCAGGGCTCACCTTGAATTGTTTGGGAAGTTTGGAAAAGAGAGGTGGAAAGAGAAAGGTGAGCCCACAACGAGTGTCTAAGGGAAATGACTGATCTTCCCCCGGGGAGGTTATGGGGGGGTATCCTCTTCTCAAAAAAAGCTGAAAATCAACATCTGGGGCTATTCGTTGGCCAAAAGGGATCGAGTCCAGAATCTTCGAGATGGTCTTCCCTATTGCTAAGGAAGGGGGCTCCTATAAAAAATTCTCAACTTTTACCACTAGAGATACCTTCTCCTTTTTCTTTTGAGATGACTTGGCTCCAGAGGATACTTTTAATACCTTTTGGGGCGCTTCTTCCTTCTCAAATGATGCCCTTCCCCTCGAAAGATATGCATTCTCCCCCCTGAGTCTTGAGGGATACATTCAGGCTTACCACCAGTGTCAAAGGCATATCCCAATAATACATGTCACTTAATAGGAGATGAGAAGTATTTAAAGCTCATGGTCCTTTGATAAATGGGGGATCGACTTGGTGGGTCCTTTTCTAGAAGTGCCAGGGAAATTCAGGTACCTCATAGTGGTCATTGACTACTTCACGAAATGGGAAGAGGTCGAGCCCTTGATGAAGATAAGGGGAAAGACAGTTATTTCCTTTTGCTGGAAGAATATTGTATGTCATTTTGGAATTCCAAGGACAATCATCATGGACGACAGAACACAGTTTGCTCAGGATCCCTTCAAGAAGTGGTGCGAGGAGTACCAGATTAAACAAAAGGTGACGTCAGTTCACCACCCCCAAGCCAATGGACAGGTGGAGGTGACCAATATGACGATCGTGAATGGTATACAAGCCTAGCTCGAGGGGGCAGAAGGTCATTGGATATAGGAATCACCTAATGTGTTGTGGGCATATCGGACATCTGAGTCTTTTACTACTAGTGAAACACTTTATGCCCTAGTATATGGCTCAGACGCAATAATCCATGTGGAGATAGGTGTTCTTAGCCCAAGGATGATGGCTGCTGCAGACGAGACAAGTAATCAGCTAAACCAATGTCTGGATCTTGACATGGTGGAAGAAAAGAAAGAATTAGCTTCTTTGCACGAGGCTAAAGGAAGAACGAGTCAGAAGGTACCATGATAGGAGGGTGAAAAAGGTGTTGTTCAACTCGAGAGATTTGGTAATGAGAAAAAAATGAGAAAAGCATAAAGGAGCCCGAAGGGAAGTTAGCTGCAAATTGGGAAGGACCTTACAGGGTGATCGAATCGCATCTGGGAGGAAGCTATGTCCTCGATGAGATGAACATCACCAACCTGAGAAAGTACTACCAGTTATGATGAGTGGGTTGCTCTTAAGCGGCACTCTTAGTTAATATTTCCAGATACGGATGATATTCAAGTGGGTTGCTCTTAAGCGGCACTCTAGATAATATTTCTAGCTACGGCTGATGTTCGAGTGGGTTGCTCTTAAGCAGCACTCTAGATAATATTTCTAGCTATGGCTGATGTTCGAGTAGGTTTCTCTTAAGCGGCACTCTAGATAATATTTCCAACTATGGCTGATGTTCGAGTGGGTTACTCTCAGGTGGAACTCTACATAATATTTCCAGCTACGGCTGATGTTCTAGTGGATTGCTCTTAAGCGGTGCCTAGATGATGTTTGACTGGATTTCTCCTAAGCGGCACTCTATGATGTTCGAGTGGATTGCTCTTAAGCGGCACTCTAGATGATGTTTCAGTGGTTTGCTCTTAAGCGGCACTCTAGATGATGTTCAAGTGGATTTCTCTTATGCGGCACTCTAGGAAAGGTTTCCATGTAAGGCTGAGTTCTAGTGGTATGCTTTTAAGCTGCACTCATGGGCTACTTTTGTAATCTCAGAATGATGAGCCAGTGGAGAAAATTTGCAGGATGTAGGTGGAAACACCATACCTGGGTAAAATGCTCGTGTCTTTAAAAATTTTGAATTCCTACCCATCAAATACGATCATAACGTTTCTACATAAGAAATTTGCGCGTGGCACTAATGCTTGGAAATTAAAATTTAAATAGAGCTTTACTCACATGCAACTTGAATCCCATTACAATTTTTTAAAAGCCCACTGGTGCTAACAATAGTGCGTCGAGGAACTCTACTAGCATTTTCTAGGAGCGAGACTCAAAACAGGTCTCGATATTATCATTAATAACTAAAAGAACATTTTGGCACAAAACGTGATACAACATTATTCATTCAGCTGAGGGAAACCCTCCTCAAATAGATCTTCCGTGGAAGGAGCTAGCCCCTTCACCAGTGCCTCCAGGAGATCGAGTTCTTCCATATTGGTGCTAGCGGCTCTCTGAATATCCTTCATCTGCTCTTTCTCGGGATACTCAGAAGGGTCCAGGGGTGCAATGGTCTTACCCCACCTTTTCCTGGAGGGGTTAAATGGGCCCTTCGAGGAAGATCCGACACTCTTGCGATGTTTTGTGGAAGATTCCTTAGCAGCTTTGCACGAGGGTGCAGGATGTTTCTTAGCTTCCTTAACAGTGGCTTTCTGTGATCGAGGAGCGGAACAATAACTCGAGGGGGTGAAACCATTTACCTTCGATTCTGCCAGCTAAATAAGAATAAGGTCAAAGGTTATTTCAGGCGAGGGGTTCCATTATCATATACATTGACTTCCTCAATCTAGTATCGAGCGGCCTTGAGTAGAAATTTTCGAAGCTGATCACTTCCAATTAATTATGAAGTAGGAATGCCATGAGAAAGCATGTGAGCGCGGAGGCTCACTTTGTGGACAACAATCTTTTCCTCAAAATCAGCAATGCATTACTCGACGTCTTTGGCCTGCAGCTTTTGAGCCTCAATCTCCCCCACGAGTCATGTATTCTATGAAAAAAGAGATTCTAATAGAGAAATATCCTCGGCAGGATGTTTCTTGCTGGGGCTCGCTCAAAGAGAGGGGTCTTCTCTAGCTATCTTCCATGCAAGCAGTTCCTCTTCAAGGCTAGAAATTTTACTTTGCGCCATCAGGTACTGCTCAGCGATTAACTCCCTTTATGCCACTAACCTGCAATTTTTCCCATACAACTAATTAGGCGCCTTTCCATTACTGGAAGCCTAGTTGCATTAGCTATGTACAACTTCAGAGATCCAAACTTTATATGTATTTGGCGCACTAGCTCTTCAAAAAATTTATCTGTTGGATCACGATCCTCGACCACCTCCAAAGGATATGTCCCATTGAATTATTTGGTCAAGAAATCCCCGACAAACCCCTTAAATTTTGGATGGTTTTTGGACTGCCACAACTTCATTTCAGCTTCAAGCTATTAAGTTTGTCCTTTAGAGATTCCTTTTCTTGGTTACAGATGGATAAGTTCCGTGTTGCCTTCAATAGTTGTTTATTTGTCTCACTCAACTCTTTTTGAGCACTCAAAAGCTCCTCACAAGAGCCTCCTAACACTCTTTTCAATGAGTTAAACTACGAGAAAAGAACAAAGATACAATTAATGAAAAAGTCAAAAAATTCTAAAAACATTCTTATATTGAAGCGTCAAAAGCTACATGAGGATTGCCCAAATTGGCAGAGTTACAATCAAGAACGAACCCTAGAGTCATCCCCCTTTGAGGTGGATGTGATCATCCCTTTAATGCTGGCATCTATTGAGTTTTGCTCAGGGGATGCATTTGTGGCTTTGTGTAGGGGTGTCGCTCGAATCCCTCAGAAGTGAAGAACTGCCCCTTGGACTTAATGAAATATATCAGAACAAAGCGAAGGCCATAGTTCTTGATCGCCTTGTCCCATTTTGCATCTAGAGAGGCCTCGAGCTCTAGCTTAATTAACTCGTCCACTTGTTTAGCATGCACTTCGGACAGGGAGGTGGATAATTGAGGTTTTAGGAACTCCTCAGCCAGATCGCTGCAACCAAGGTGCTTGGCCACCTCGAGGAGGTCCACGAACAATTGAAGCATCTTGGAACTATTCAATAGCTTGCTTTTAAATGCCTCAAGCAGTTGAACCTGCTCGACTGGGTTCTCAGCAGCTTGGACCCTCTTCTCGAGGGTATCTTTCTCTAGCATTCACTGACACTTCTCAGCATTAAAATTGTCCATTTTCCGCTTCTCCTCTTCCAAGGTTTTCTTGTTCTTCTCACGCGCCCTCTTCTACTCTTCGAGCAGCCTCTTCAACTCCAAAATTTCAACATCTTTTTGGCCTAATTTTTCTTGAAAGGAACCCTGGCGAGAGGTACAAGCATGGGCAAAGGTGCCTATCGCTTGAGTGCCCTTGCCAAAGAGCTGGGAGACCTAAAAAAAATAACTACACTTAGGAAAATACTGGAAAAAAGCTTGCTGAAAAAGAATTCACAATGGAACCTGAGGATTAGCGACCATGGTCGTGAGGTGATGCTAATCCAGAGTCATAACGGTGGATGTAGACATTGCATAACTCGAAGGGGGTGTCTGGGAGGCTGATTGTTGATGGACAACACCGCCACCATCTGCCCCAGTCCTCTGGCGGACATTCCTAGTGTGGGGTGGCTGGCTATCAGCCACGGCTGAGGTAGCCCTTCCATCAGCCATGGGAAGTGTGCTTGTTTGAGGGGATGTGGCTCTCTTTAGAGTGAATCTACCCTGCTTCAAGTGGGTCTTCTTGTTCCCCAAGCCGCTAGCGAGACCCACTGAGAAAAAGACACAAGAACAACATCAGTAAAGAGAAATGTAACAACACAAAAGACAGAAGGAATAGAATTCTATTAAGGCACCTTAGGAGGCTTCCGAGTGCCTAAAACCACTAACAAGGGTCTCTATGGGACCCTCAGATCCCTTTCTCTTCTTCTTGATATTTTTTTGAATTTTTTATACATACTCCTTGTAGATTTCAGGGGAAAATATAAAACCGCTAATCCTTGGGTCAGGGTTTTGAAGCAGCTGTAGTCAAGAGAGCTAGACAACAATTTTTTTCTATCACTCTTGAGGGAATCTGGACAAATATATTCCCCTGGTTTAGTAGATTCAACTAGCACATCCCTATTCCACTGGGGGACTCCATACATTCTTTTTCCAACTCCACTATTCACCCAAATTGTCAGGAACAACAAAAACCTTGTGGTGTACCTCCCGGGTGGTAAATGTGATAATCATGTCAGAAGACTGCCAACTATAAGACACATAATACAACGAGCGGAGCAGCTTGTACTTTGGATTGATACCAAACTCATCACAAAGTGTCAAGAACATCATAATGATTACCAAGAAGTTAAGATGAACTCGTGCAGGGCTCACCTAGAATTGTTTGGGAAGTTTGGAAAAGAGAGGCGGAAAGGGAAAAGGTGAGCCCCTAAAGAAGGTGTCTAAGGGAAATGGTCGATCTTCCCCCGGGGAGGTTATGGGGGGTTCTTCTTCTCAAAAAGCTGAAAATCCACATATGGGGCTATTCGTTGGCCAAAAGGGATCGAGTTCAGAATCTTCGAGATGGCCTTCCCTATTGCTGAGGAAGGGGGATCCTTTCCAAAAATTCTCAACTTTACCCCTCGAGATACCTTCTCCTTTTTCTTCTGAGATGACTTGGCTCCAAAGGATACTTTTAATACCTTCTGGGGCCCTTCTTCCTCCTCAAGGGATGTCCTTCCCCTCCAAAGAGATGTATTCTCCTCCCCCTGAGTTTTGAGGATGCTTCCTCACTCTCAGGAGATGCATTCCCCTCCCCCAGGGCCTCGAGAGCTGGACTCGGAGGAGGTTAGAAGCCAATTTTTCCACTAGTAGAGGATTTTCATATGTAAGGCTTGCCCATACCTGGTGGCCAATTCTCAGCATACCTCTGAAGAGGAATATCGGTAACCTACAAAACCCTCATTTCCCCAGGTTTGTTAGTAGTATGGTTAGACGCACCACCTCCAATGTCAGAATCACATCAGGTTTCATCAGAATGGGTGCATTCCAGGCCAGTGACAACCCTCTCTGACGTACTAACCTCCGCCTCATCTACCCTAATCTCACCAGAAAATCCCTCCTCAACCAAACCCTCATCAGAACGGGCCATGATTGTAAAGTGAGGAAAGAAACATAGTAGAATGATGAGAGAAAGGAAGGTACTTACTGATTCTCGAGAATGGGCAACGAAAATAAGATTGGTGGAGAGAGGAAGGGAAAAATAAGTGCTTGTGAGAAGTTCCTGCAAGTGAGTAAAAACGAAAGAGAAAATAGAAGTTAAGGGGGTAATAATGGGGTTGAAACGACGGAATGATTAATAACCGCCTTGGAACTATAAAAAGTTATGGGGATACTCAACTGCTTTTTTTTTTCCTTCTGACAACACGTTGTTTAGGGGACAACGACACGCGCGATTGTATAGCACTCGCGCACCTCTTGAAGTCCTAATGCTGAGGGTTGATTAGAAAACCAGATTCCATGCCTCAAAATCTAAAGCAACGAAGTACAAGGTCCGCTTCGACACTTCAAATTCCTCAAAATGTCCTATGAATTCGAGGTCTCGAATAGCCCTTGTATTGTTCTAGTCCTTTGAGGCAGAGAACCTGATTTTCTGGGGGCTCTTGATAGAGGTTGGGCCCCAGAAGGGCGTTGGGCTGTAGGTGTGGTAGCCCAACTAGGGTATTATTTAATGCTATAAAATAGTTACCGTATTTACAAGGAATTAAGGGTGATAATTAATAAAGTTATTATTTAGGATACATAGTATAAATACAAGATACTTATTTATTTATAATTCAATTTTTCTTAATCATATTAGGACTCTTGGACTGACTTAAGCATCACAGGACTGACCCCTGGAACCCCCAGGGGCAGTTTTATTGTAGGTTGGTTCGAGAAGAGCTCAAAACCAAGAATGGGTCGGTCATTCGAGACACATCATCCTGCATGTATTTTTGTCAACTGCTTTGATCAAATTCAACATAAGTTTATCAACTCCCATCCAAACTTATGTTTTTGTTGTATTCTGATTATATTATTCTTTTATGAGATGTTTGCACCACTGCATCCATCCATTTATGTTCATCCGTATATGTTGCACCATCGTACGCATTGTTTCATGGTCACATACACCACCAAACTCATCATTCAATACGTTTGAAAATTACTCTTTAAGATTGTTGGGGTGGATGCTGTAATAATACATTCCAAAGGAACGGTAAAATCACGCTTGGATGATTGTGGTAAAACTTTTCTTGGATATCGATATGAGTCGCATTGAACACATTTTTCTTAAAGAGTAATTCAACCCTATTACAGCCTTGGGTTACACAAATTCCCTTCAAGGATAAAACAATTCGAGAATCCCTCTTGTTCTAGGCTTATATCAAGAAAATGCCTTTGAGTAACTGTGTTTTTGATATGTCTGGGAAAATCCTTAGTTTCCTGTATCTCTTTTGTGCACGTGTATGCTTCTATATATAGGAAACAAATGTCGTAAAAAGATACAATACTTCATCATTACACACTAAACCATGTACCTATTAGAATTATAAATTCTGATATGATGTAATTTTTCACACGATACAAATACATCTTTCCACATTGCAATACCACATTCAATGTATCGTCCTTATCCTTTCCATCAAAGAGAAGTTGGACAATGCGCACCACCACATCAGAGTTATAATAAATTTTGAAATGATAAATCTTTCCACACCAGAACAAAACATGTTAGCCATCAGTATTCAGACTAACATAAGTTTAATACTTATCCTGAAATTGTAACCTTGTAGATAGTTTATACAAGTGTGCACTCCCATTACTGAAACAACTACATATGCACCGGTATTTATCATGTTAACATTATTATCGGTGAAAATAATTACATAAGCACCGGTATCCTGTCAATCGGGGTACAATTCACCTAATTTTACACCGGTGTTGAGTCTACCTGTGTACATTTTCAAACAAATTTCACCGGTATTATCTATATAGGTGGTTATGACTGGTGCATTTGCTTACATGTGCATCGGTAAACGTTTGCCGGTGTGTACATATTTCCTTTTTTTTACTATTAATTTGGCGCCAAGAGGACAAAATTTTAAACTTGTAACTGGATCTTACCGGTGCAGAAATAAAAAAAATGTGGGAAAGGCTGCATTTGTACACCGGTTACTATTAGAACCAGTGTAGGAATTAAACATGCACCGCTATGTTCTTAATACTTGTGCATAGAAATTTTCTTTTATTTTAGTAATTTGGCACTAAAACTATTCATTTTTGCACCGGTACTATGAACTTACCGATGCAGAAGCAAAAAATACACGGGAATAGGCTAAATATCTACACCGGCGATTGTTTTTACCGGTGTAGGAGTTACATACGCACCGGTAAAATCTTAATACCGGTGTAGAAAATTGCATTAAATAGTCACCTACCACCTTTTTTTAGCGGGTTAAAAATGGAATTTTTGGAAGAAGATGTTCATTAATGGTATTTTTTGGTTGATGAAGGCATTGAATTCTCTACAATGAAGACCCTTGAAGGTACCATTTTTTGAATTACATATATGGATATTAATAATTTCATGTATGGTTTTGGTTAGTAAAGACACTTACATTTTGTGTTTGATCATTTGATGGTGATTGAGGTAGAATTGTTGATATTAATTTGTGATTTGTTCTCAAGGTTGTTGTAGTTATAATGCTATGTCTTTTGATTCTTATAGTGTTGGACATGTTAAGAACGTTGTAATTGTAATGTGGAATATTGGTGTATATTGTGCATTTATGATGTTGCATGATTAGGAAGTCATCATGAAAATTTCTATTGTATTAAATGTGTTAAAGTTTGATTGTTAGACATTTATTGATATGTAGAGTTGTATCGTGCCATCGAGAGGCATAAGCGTGTGTATGCCAACATTAGTAGGGTGAGCGATGAATATATTATGTTTGTGGATGAGTTCTTGGAGCATGCTTTTAGTCGAGAGAAGCGAATATTCTGTCCCTGTCATGATTGTGGAAATCGAATTTGAACTGATAAGAAGGACATCCTGAAACTCCATTTGTATAGCCGGGGGTTTGCGAAAGATTGTGTTGTGTGGACCTTTCATGCGGAAAAATCACCACCGGAAGTGAGAGTTAGTAGTGAGCGAGAGTATTTTTGGGATGCTAAGTTGGATGACATGTGTGAGGAAGTTGTTAATGAGTTTAGAGGGCAAAGTTTTGGCTAACTTCCTTGGTGAGAAGGATACGCCATTGTATCCCGGTTGCAAGAAGAAAGACACGGTCATGTCGTGTTTGATAGAGTTGTTTAATTTGAAAGGTGTAGGATCATGGAGTGATACTAGCATGAATAAATTGCTTAAGTTTTTGAATGAAAAGTTTCCACTCGGTAACGGGGTTCCTAATAGCCTTTATGAAGCTAAGAGAATTTTGTTTCCGATGGGATTAGAGTATGAAAAAGTACATGCTTGTCCGAACAATTGTGTCCTATGTAGGGGTGACCTTAAGGATAAGATTGTTTGTCCAGTATGTAATGTGTCACGTTATAAGAAGAAGAATATGGTCGTCGGAGGAGAGTATGTTGTGCCAGTAAGGAGGTGGGTGCCAGCCAAATGTATGTGGTATATTCCGATTATTCTGAGGCTGAGAAGGTTATTTAAGAATGAAAAGGATGCAAAGAACTTGACATGGTGCATTTATAGGGGAGGTTGTAAAGATGATGATATGATTCGACACCTGGCTGATGCGGACCAGTGGAAGAAATTTGATAAGATGTATCCACAGTTTGCATCTGAACCTAGGAATTTGAGATATGGTTTGTGTACTGATGGTATGAACCCATCCGAACCTATGAACACAGTTACTCCTCTAATGTTAGTCAATTTGTGAATGATGAGTTGCGTCTTAATGCTTTGAAATCACACGATTTGCCCGTTGCAATCTGTGGTTGTTTGGATGCGGAAGTTATATTTTCAATTATGTGCTTGTGTTTCTTCTTTAACTCGATATATAGGAAAAATATTAGCAGGAAACAACTAGATTAACTGCATCGAGAGGCTGTTGTTGTTCTATGCCATTTGGAGAAGTATTTTCCCCCGTCATTCTTTGACATCATGGTGCACCTAGTGGTACACTTGGTTAGGGAGATATGTATGTGCGGGCCTGCTGGAATGTATTGGATGTACCCCTTTGAGCGTCACATGGCTGTTTTCTAGGGTTGTGTTCATAATCCTAGTCGGCCTGATGCCTCCATTGTTCAGAGGTATGCCACTGAGTAGATCATCGAGTATTGTATATTGAACTTGGTTGGAAGAAGACCGATTGGTGTTCCAGGTGGACCCCACTGTGGAAAGCGGAATAGGACTCCACGTCTAAGGATACACTTCATATACCCTATCACACTGAGTTGATGACTCTTCACCTGTATATATTACATAATAGTAGCGGGACTGTAACATATGTTGAAGAGCATGTTTCCCTGTTGGAAGAGATTTATCCAAACTGGCCCTCGAATAAAATTCAAGTCGAGCATTCTTCAAGATTTGTTAACTGGTTTTACAATCGTTGTAATGTCGAAGGGATTCCCAGCAATCTACGAGTGTTTGCAAGGATGCCGAACTGCACCATTAGACGGTACCTTGGTCATGACATTAACGAAATTAGTTTCTCAACATTGGCGAAGGATGAGAAGAGCACCACTCAAAACAGTGGTGTTTATATTGAATCTGAATCCATGCGGCAGGAAAGCAAGAGAGATAAACATCTGGTTGTTGATGTGAATCCTAACAATGGGGCGATTGAGGAAATTTGGGAGTTGGATTATGTAGAGTTCAAGGTTTTTGTCTTCAAGTGTCATTGGGTGGAACACGGTTTCGATGTTGTAGTTGAGAAGCACATGGGGTTCACGTTGGTCGACTTGAATCGTGTAGGATATGAAGATGACAATTTCATCTTTGCAGCCCAGACACGACAGGTTTATTACATCAAGGATCCTTCGAATGGTGTTGTATGGGAAGAAGTTTCACTTTGATGAGGAGATTGATCAACCCGCCATAACTGATAGTCTTGAGTTTCCATCATTATTTCCTGGTTTGGAAGATGTTAGGGGACCCTTTGTTGGTAGGCGTTCTCATGGTGATGGGCTGTGGGTTGATGAGAGAGGTGAAATAGTAGGTGGGGACCATGTCTTGAAGCGAAAGCGATAGATAGGTCGTTCCTGGCCGTTGTTTTTTTTACCATGTTTTGTGAAAAATCGTCTGATTATTAAGCGAATTAGCGTGTAATGTATTTAATTGACATTGTTTTATGAATTGGTTGTTATGATCCGTGATTTCAATGAAGTGTTTATGAATTGAATCGGTGAAAATGTGTTATCATTTTACTTAAAATTTTTACTAGATGCAGTAAATTTACACTGGTAAAGTATAAATTACCGGTGTAGAAAAACATGGGAGGTACTCTGTTTTGTACTTTCGCACTGGTACTCTTACCGGTGCACAATACTTAGAAATTATTTTTGTTTTTTGCTCTCGGGTCTGACAATGTTAATTTTTTTTTACTCTTAAAGCAACCTAAAGAAGCTATTTTTTATAAAATTTGCACTGGTAGAAGTATCGGTGCTGGATACTTAGAAAATTATTTTGATCATTCGTTTCTGGTGTGAGCATGGAAATATTTTTTGCATTTAAAGTAGCCTAAAGCAGCAGTTTTTTGTTGAATTTGCATCGGTAAATGTACTGGTGCTGGGTACTTAGAAACAAATTTTGATCTTTACTCTCGGGTCGGATTGGGTAGAAATTCTTTTTAATTAAAGCAGCAGCTTTTGGCCACTTTTTGCACCGATATATGTAGAATACCAGTGTATAAAAATGGCCAATTAATTAAAATCCTCTCAGATCCCCATTTTCACAGTAGCAAATTTATATCTCTCACTCAATACCATCTCCATCACTACCCATCTTTGTTGAAATCCTACGTAGGTGGCCATATAATTAGGTAAACTACTTCAATACCTTATCAGTATGATTAATTAACAATTTCATAGGAAATAGAATCACTGAGAATGTGATATCATGAATAGGTTGACTTTCATGTAAGGTGTTTGATGAAATATTTCAATGTGTTTTTTAGGAAATGTCTCCCAAATCCAATTCGAAAAGAATATGCCATTCATCGTCTCCATCATTGCCGAAAGTATCGCCGCACACTTACCCGGATGGTACCTTCATGTACGAGGAAGCTAGGTTGGTTCATGAATCTTAAAAAGGATGCCGTCATCACATAGAGAGAGGAATTGAAGCATCTCCCCCATTCGAACAAACTATTCGGAAGCTTGGGTGGGAAAAATTGTGCGAGACACCGCATCCATTCAACCTGACCATTGTAAGTGAGTTTTATGCAAACCTGAAGTGTGGGCTGAGCTACGATCATGTGTATTATAGAGGTAAAATTGTCCTTGTCACACCCAAATCTATCAATGGCTTTTTTGGGTTGACCAATGTTCCAAACGATGAGGACAAATTTCTCGCACTCCATTTCTAGGCAATGACAGCTATATTCTACAACAACCAATTGCGAAGGAGATCGTTGGGACAGTAACTAGAGTAGGTATAGACATATATGAGTTGGTCAAACCAGGTTGGAGCAAAATACCTAAGAAAACTCTAACTCCGAAAATAAATGAGTGGTACCACTTCGTCGAATCTAGAATCCATCCAGTAACTGTGAACACATAATTCCACAAACTTTGCCTTACCTTTTTGTATGCAATAAAGAATGAGTTTTGATGGAATGTTGGTCTTTAAATTTGTCCTACGTTGCAGAGGGAACGAGATCAGATTGGATCTTATGCCTATTGCAGTATCATCTCCGCGCTTTGTTCAAGAGCGGGAGTTAGTGCTCATGCACATGACGTTTATGGCCAACCAATGGGTAAGATTTGTGTGGACTCTTTTTTTACTGACAGACATCTGACATGCCTATCGCTACTATTGAATCTAGAGTTGCTACCTTGGAGGTAGGTGTAGCAATATTGCTTGAAGAATCAAAATATCAAAGATCCTGGTACGAACATATGTCCAAGGTTATGACGTGTCAATTTTCTAACGCAGTGGAAGCAGCCGGAAATTTCTTTACCTTCCACAAAGGCGATGTGGAGGACATGGGTGTTGGCATAAGTACCCATGATGGTGATGCAACATGACCTGCTGACGGGGTTGAACCATGTTCTCGTTATTATTTGTAGAAAACTTGCAATAGCAGTTTGAAAGAGTAGATTTTGTACTAAACATTGGCAGTGTTGCACTTAGATCGTTTGACATGTTTACTTTTGATAAACATGCACGATGATGTGTCGAATCAAAAATTTTACACTACGTGATTTGAAATTTTATCGGACAAATACACTCTTGAAGACAAAAAAACTATATGGGCAACGTAGTTGGCCTAAATGGTTACATTAGGATAATAAAATTTGGCGCATTATATTCCAAGAATAGTTATAATTAAAAAAATTGTAGGAGCTATGAAGGTTCCCCAAGTAAATTTGTGAGCAATAGTATAATTTTGGGAAAAAAGTGAAAACATTCACTGTTGGTTTTACAGGGCCTTCCGTCCACCCATAGGGTTTACAAACGCATGAAATCGATCGTAATGTATTGATATGCAAATATGTGGAGGCAATTTTATATTTTGACATTTCCAAGATTCTTGGAGGGACTAAATTGCAAAAAGTAAAAAGTTTACTCGTAAACCGAAATTGAAATCCAATCGAACCGGAAGGTCCACAATACAACCCTTTTGTATTTCCAAGTTCCAAATGCGGGGAAATGAATAGATCCGGACTTTGTACTTAGTTTGGAAGATGTTCGGATTACACATAGAAACTATGAAGTAAACCCTTGTCGTTTACTCTACAACGCCTACTAGCGCTTTAGGACAAATCACCACCCGAACACAAATATGTTGTAATTATGATTTAAGCTCAGAATATTAAATTTGGTAATTTATGTAGTGTCCTAACATGTCGTAATTGCATGTCACAATTTGGGGGACCTAATTGCAATAAATGCATATAATCAATTTTGTGGGTTCCTCCATACCATTGAGGTACAGAAACATTACTTATTCAATATGGAGCCTCTTAAAATCATATTTGGGCCGATGGAAAAGTGCTTGATAGAGTGAAATGAAATGTTTGGGATCAAAATGCAAATTTCATAAAATTAAACAATGCAACGTCAACATACGGGGCCCATGCGTGGTCGATATTTGGCGGGCATTGAATTTTTTCAATTTCTTCATTTTTTTTCGAAGGCGCCAAAATTGTTACTTCGGCACATGTTTTTGCACCGGCATGTGCCGGTGCTGAATACTTAGTCTAAAATTTCTAAAGTTCCTCTCGGGTTCATTCTATTTTTCCATTAAATATTTAAAGCAGCTGCACACAACTGCTTTTTGTGTGATTTTACACCGGTATCAACATTTTCTACACCGGTAATAATACCGTTGTACAACTGTTTTTTCACTTGTTGCTCTTGGGTCAGTGAAAATATCATTTTAAGCAGCTGCACGCTTTTGCTTATTTTTTGTTTCTACACTTATAACCCTACCGGTGCTGAACAGTTAGCCATTTTCCAAACCGGTTTTTACAAAAATTACACCGGTACTCTACATATTACCGGTGTTAAAAAATTGCTTCATATGTTTTTCAACCATTTCAAACGGACATAACTCCCACAACTCCTCCTCTCCTCATCAAACACCTTCAAATTCTCTTTGAAAACCACCCTTCACCACTTCAACCATTCAAGTCACACTAAATTGAACCACCATAACTCCTCATCAATCATTGTAACTCCCATCATCTTTCCTATAAAGGGTTGAGCAAACCTTGAGCAACACAAGAGAAGCAACACAAGATAAGCAACCCTTCATCAACCCTTGAACAACACAAGAGAAGAAAGTACTTGCATAGGTTCATCCCATTCCATTCTTGGCGAGTTCAAGCAAAGGGAGAAGCAACACAAAAGTTCCATTGGTAAAGGTAGGTGTTGGTGTTTATGTAAGCATGGGTTACCAAATCAATTTCTCTTCAAAAAACCAATCCAACCCTCACGCACAACACATGTTCGACTAAATACCTCTATGAACAAAACCGTGTAAATTGGAAAAAAGTTGAAAGGGTAACTTGAATGGTATGGTTATACAATTGTGGGGTTAAAATGTTTTGAGTTTTTTGTGGAAGGATGGTGTGGTACTATAGTTTTTTGGTTGGTGATAATGTTGATAGTCATGTTAGGGGGGAGTGAAAATTGCTCGGTTGTAGGCCTATTTTTTAATCCAAAGAGATTGGTATGGTTTTCGATCAACTTCTATAAGGTTCAATTTCATTTTATATCAATTTTCATGCCTTGTTCGTTCAAGTTCTATGCCATGTTATATGAACTTTTATGCCATACATAATGTAGTTTTATGTTGGTATTGTTCAATTCTATACCATGTTTTGTTCAAAAGTTTTATGAATTTGTTGTTCAAGTTCTATGCCATGTTCTATAAATATCGATCTTTAAGTGCCGTTATTGTTTGGATTGATAATTTTCTATTCTACTATTTTAGATGCCACCAAAGAAGGGGAAATTAAACACGAAGAGGAAGCGACCAGTAACAAAGAAGAAGGAGAAGGTGAAGAATGTGGTTGATGAGGAGGTTGATGTGGCAGACCAAGAACTTCCTCCAAAAGGATCCCTTTGAAAATAAAATTTGAGGAAGAAGCAACGCACACAAATGACCCGACTAGTGAAGAGAAGAAAGAAACTAACGGGATATGGTGATGTGATTATCGGGGATGTTGAAGGAGAAGACGTCGGTAAACAGTTGGCTAAAACACCAGTTCGCAAGGGAAAGAGAAAGAGCACCCACAAAGGAAGACCAGCTATTGATGAAGCGGATGACGACTCGACAAAGGCTGGAGGCAAAATGGAGAAGGATGGGACAAGTTTGAGCTAAAATGTTATCTGAGGAGACGAGGAACTAGCACGTGCCATTCTGTGATGTTGGCAAAGCATAACACTCCAACTCCTGTTGCGTTTGAATTCTACGGGAATCAAGCAGTATGCATTAAAAATTGGTCAGCGTGGCATGCTTATAACAATTACGCTTTTCGGCGCCCCATCAAATTTGGCGCATGTAAACACTGGAGCGATGTCCCTGAAAATGTTAAGGAAGAGCCATGGAAGGTTGTTCTAGTAAGACTCTCGACAATTGTCATTTAAAATTTTAATTTATGGTAAAGTCTTAGTGAAGACATGATTAATGAAAAGCCTTTTCATTAATTCATTCTAGGAGAGCTTCACAATTGAAACACCTGTGACAGACGAGCAACTAGAAATACTGAGGAAGGAGATTACAGAGAGGGCAAAAAATAACCATAGGAATTGGAAGACAAAGGTGGCAAACAAGTTTATTCACGACGTGGAAAAAGGTATCAATAAAACAGGAATACCAGCATGGGAGAAGTACAAGTGGATGGATGAAGACAATGACACTTGTTTGAAAAGAGGCGCCAACATCCGAATTTTAAGGTATGATGTAAAATTTAATACTTGTTAAGAACTATATTGCCCACAAATTCTATTCAACTAAAATTTTTATTTATAACAACGATATTAGAGACTCGGGGAGACAAATATTTAATGCAACAAGGGTAGGGATTACACGCTACACATGGGAGAAGGGGTAATCGATACATCCGTGACAAATTAACTGAGGAGCTGAAGGAGAAGGAGATAATTAGGTTTACTGCCGAGGGATTCACTGACGAGGAGATTGAACAACTACTTAGTCAAAAAGATTTCACACCTTGAGGCAAACAAAGATAAGAAAGGGTTATACACATCGAAAGAGGTTGAGAAGACCGCACCGGACATTGTAAGTTACGCCAAAATTGACCATTTAAATTAATTTTTAAATGTATTTCACATTATTCATATAGACAATTGTGTTCCTATGTGTTTCTTAGTTGACATTGAATGAGCTTAAGGAAAAAAGAGCTTTGGAACTGCAGCTGGGTGAAGACATCCTCATAAAAGTGACAAAGAAGAAGGATCACCTGGGCAGGTATAGGGGAACTCAGATGGGTCTACCCACAGCGGGGACTGTTCCTCATCTTTCCCTCAGCAAGTGCGGTAGCAGTTCCTCAACTAAGCAGACAGCCAAGAGGAAACCATCTAACGATCAACCGGTCGTGAAAGACATGGTATATACCTCGAGAAATTTGTGAAGGGCTTAGCATCTGCAAGCGGTGTTCAGATTCCGCCAGGCCTTGACGATCCCAAGAATTTTTTAGAGAATGCGATGGATGACATTGCTGCAGCTGCTACAAAGTCCGGTGAAGAGCCCAGCGACGGAGAAGGAGATGAAGAGGTATGCCTTCATGAATCTATGCATGTCATATACATAGAATTAAAAATATGAAATATCTCCATAACCATTTTATCTATTCACTAAACTATTATACAAACAAGATGGAGAACACGTGACTCTTTTCATTAAAGACATTGTCGGGAAGAAGAAAATGGTCATCCATGGGTTGCGACAGGTATCTCATCGTTGGGATGCCCAACAAGGAAGTGTGACTCATGTGAGAGTATGCGAGCCAGTCCTCCGTCCTAGGGCAGGATTTCCTTCGGTGGACCACCACTTCGATAATGTTGGAGGGGCCCTCAATAGCATTGAGGATTGGTCGGTATCTTTAATACATAAGGCAGATGAGCAACCAAGTGACATCGATGATATTAATGTCGGAGATGATACAGACGATGACGATGAGGTTATGGTTCTCACCACCGATGATGCGGTACTATCTTGTAACACATTATTTTTCAATTCCTCAAAGTAATTTTGCGTATCCGTATTCATTAATCCTTGTAACAAGATACTGGCAAGCAAAAATCCCAGTCGACGGCTAATTTCCTGACATCTACAAGACCAAGATTTAATAGGCTACTAAAACAGGTAATACACTAAAACGAGTACCTTTATTCTCTATTGAAAATGATAGTTCAATACTACATACTCAAGTGATCATTTCATATCATTTTACGTTCGCAGTTGTCAACAAACGAGACCTGACAGATTGACTCATCATGGTGCGATTCATAGGAAGCAAATGTCATTATCCTCGAAATGATCAAGAAGAAGGACTGAATGTTCTCCCCAGTGTTTTGACCATTGACATTCGCACTCCATTACACCTACGGTGTTGGAATAGAAGTTCTAGTCGAGTTCAGGAAGAAACTGGGGAACATGCTTTCGATGACCTGGATCGATAATGCGCAGGTCGATGTCTGGATGTGGTGAGTTTCAAAACATACATCCTTAATATTTTTAAAATTTATTAGGATTTCATTTTCAGTATCATTAACGTTACAGGCACCCGTGGGAGAAAATATGGGAAACTAATTCAGGCCGCGTCCAAGTCTGCCCATCCAACTGTGGACTCTTGAACAACTTCGAGCAGGAGGTCAAACTCCGTTTCAAACTAATTTGGGAAACAGTGAAGGCAACGGATGCTGAGTTCTACATCGTCCCCTACATAAGAATGTAAGTATTTCTTTCTAGAAACTACATTTACATTTCAAACACTTCCATTTCATTAATTTGTTAACATAATTTTCTGACAGCGATCATTGGTACCTCATCATTATCTGTCCCAGCATAGAGGAGGTTTTCACTCTGGACACATTGTCAGGGGGTATCAAACCAACAAACTTGATCAAACTCAGGGTCATTTCTAGGTATTTCAATCAATCAAATCATAAATCCTAGTTTGGTAATATACGAGAAGAAGTAACCATTTTAATTTACTTTCTTCACAGGCTTGCATGCGCATACCAAAGGGAGAAGAGAAAGACGGAGCCAGAACCCGACTACACTTGGAAAATCAACAACATCATGATAAGTCATTCTGTCATTTCATCCCTCATTTATTATGTTTAGGGTTAGTAATTACATTTACCTTTCATGTGCAGTATCGAACCTAGAATGGTTCGTGGAAATGCGGGCACTCCATCATGCTCTTCATGGAAAAATTTGTTAATCAACCGGAGACAAACAATATCTTGGAGGCAAACCTTGAATCTCAAAATTTGTTATTATTAATTTCTAGTAAACGCAACTTTATTAACTAACAGTATAAGTTTGAAATTAACAGATCTTCCCAGAGGGCAATGGGCCGTACCATATGTACAAAATTCAAGGTGTAGCATAAAGATGGTGTGGGGCTTGGTTCAAAGACTACCAGCAGCAGGCGAACACTACGTTGCAACTTCTGGATGATAAAAATAACATAATAGGTTGATGGTTGATTTTCAATGGTTGATGACATTAGAATTCTATGGATGGTATTTGGTTATAGTAAACTTGTGTGATTTTTTACTTTGTTTCAATCCATGCTTAAGATAGTTCTTCTATTTCATAGTTTGGATGATGTTCGCGTGTTTGCATGTTTCAGGATGGACCATCGGAAAACAAATTGGGCATTGCAAATTTTATCAAAATTATACACCGGTAGAAAATGAATGTACCGCTGCAAAAATCAATCCCATTTAAAATAATTTATTTTAAATTATTTAAATGATACCGGTACCGGTGTAAAAAACATACCGGTGTAAAACTATTCCGGTGCAAAAAATAATATTCCTATTACAAAAGAAATGCCGGTGTTATATTTAATACCGGTGTACAAATCACGGTTTTACACTGATTCATATGTTATATACCAGTGCAAAATGTCTACACCGGTGTTCCAAATCTTACCGGTGCAGATATTCTGTGCCCCCAACTTTTCAAAATTTATACACCGATTTAAAATACCGGTGCAAACAATTTTCTACACCGGTTCATTTTATCGGTGCAAATGTGTTACATTTTTACACCCCTATACATACACATCTATACCCAAAATACATGTACTATTGCCCTTAATTATCGGTGCAAATACCCATGTCCTGCAGTAGTGTCTGCACCACCGAACTTGTTATAACGTCCTGAGCTCACAACTACTCGAATCCAATTATACTTAAATAATTTTATCGAATCCAATTATATTTAAATAGGATTGTATTTCATAAAACACCAACACATGTTAGGTTCTACTTATGTACAGTAACCTGAAAGAGGATATTATGAAAGTTTGTATTGAAAAAGGAATTGCACTCAGTCCCTGTTGCACTGAATGTTGCAATTCATAAACTCAAGTCCAGTGGCTAAATAAAGAGTAAAGACAAATACTTTCACCAATTTCTCAAGTGCTTCGAGGCTCAGATTTAGGGTCACCAAATGAAATGACATGCTCCCTCCGTCCCAAATTAAACTGCACACTTTATAAAATATTATTATTCACTGTCCAACTTTGACCACATATTTGAATAGATATATAAACAATAATATTATCATATGTGATATGGTTTGATTCGTCGTAACACGCAATTTCTGAAAAGTAACTTTTTGTATTCCATAATTATACGTAATTAAACATATTAACGATTTGACAAATTTTTTTATGAGCGTGAAATTCTCTCTCATACCATTTAATTTGGGACGGAGGGTGTATGTAATTTTTAACGACAAACTATAGACTCTAGATGCTATCTATTCTTTTGGAGGCAACGACGTTGCCTCGGTAGAAAATCAGCAAAAATAACTCTTTGTAACTAACTCTTTTTTTAAAGGTTTGGGAATCCTTATATATAATCCCCACCCTACAGTGTTTTTAGTTAAAAAATGGGTCACCAAATGAAACAAGTCGGAAGAAGCAGAAAGACCATGTGAGTGATTCTTGCTAATTTTATATTCCCACCATCCTATCCTATTCTGCATAGGATTTTTTTTGTTCAAAAATGTCAAAGTTTAACCACATATTTGAATAGATATGTGAACAATAATTTTATTGTATGAGATATGGTTAGATTCGTCGTAACATGTAGTTTCTAAATATCAAATTTTTGTGTGTCATTATTGTCCGTAGCTACACATATTTACAGTCAAACATGTTTATTGGATATCGTAAAAAGATTCTGTGCAGAATAGGATGGGACAAAAGGAATATTTTTTATTGTCTTTTATTTTTTAACTCTATCATGCACTTCGGGGTATTGTTATACTAGGCAAATTAAACTGCAGTTTAACCCAGATCTATGAATTACATATGCGGTCTTGTTACAAGTTCCCTTGCAATACTCACCCGTCTCCTTTCACAGCGAGGAAGACCCTTCATATGGTAGTAACAACCGATGAGTTTAATAGCATAATCACCCAGTGACATAGCAAGGATGGCATCCACCACAACATTCTTTTTCTGCCAAAAGAATCCTGGAAGCTGGAGCAATACTGAATAGTACATAAACTTAGGTGCAAACTGGCTTATAAAAAGTGCGATTAAAGCATTAAGCGCAGGATAGAGCGCTTTGTATTACAAATGGCAGAGTATGACAGAAAGCTCACACCTTTTAGCGCTTTTGTCTCAGCGCAAAGCGGCCCAAAAAGCACGCTTTTGGGCTGAGTGTGGTTTCTATATTTTATTTCTTTTTTAATAATTAAATATTAGCTTTTAATGTTAACTAATTTACCTTTCATGATAAAAATTTAAGAATCCTTCGATTTTAGTCGTTCAATTCTTCTTACTACCCTTAAAACTTTAAATTTTGTATTGTGTTGAGTATGCAAATATAACCCTATATATTGGAGAAAGTGTTGATATAACCCTGAGTTGTTTTTAGTGCAAATATAACCCTAACTATTATTACATAAGTGCAAATATAACCCTAAAGTCACTATTCTGGCATTGACTGGCAATTTCTGGCCATTGACCGACCAGAAATGATCAAAATACCCTTCTAACCTAATGCAAAATTTTAAAAGACAAAAATACCCCCACCAATCCGCCATCCAACCACCACCACCACCACCAATCTGCCACCCTTCTGAAATTCTGAAATCATCCGGTATGAACAGAATCTCTCAACTCAATCACCCCAATATCTATAAACAAAAATCCATAAATTCAAAACTAACCCATTGTTTACTTTGATTCTTAAAACAAATTCAAGAAACAAAAACTGATTGAATTATCATATCCGAGTAGAATGGAATTTGTAGCACAGAATTTGTAGAACATCTTTGGCAGAGCAGTGGAACTTGGCGGGGCTCGAGCCGGAAACTTCTTAACTCAGGTGATGCCCATGTCTCTTAGATCGTCAAAGGTTAACATGGGCAAACCCTGGTCATCAACCTCATGGACCTCGAAAACCAGAGCATATCTTCCAAGCCCCATTCCGATCAGCCACTCCATTTTCTTCTTCCTCGTCCTCCTGCTCCGCCACCGGCGCTGTCTCATCCAGCTTCCGGAATTCAACGTTGTCGACATTCTCTTCAGCGTCGAATTTCATGGTGGTGGAAGCCCAATTGGAATTGGACCTCGCCCTTTTGGCGGGCCTCTTGGATTTGGACTTCTTCGAGCCTAATTCGTAGCTCGCGTAGTCGTTGTGCTGGTAGCTGAGTTCGCCGCCGCTGTCGTTGACCAAGTTGGTCAAAGGCTGAGTCTTGGAAGTCTTGGCAGCGACAGAAGGGTGTTTGTGGAAGCGCCAGGATTTGGCTCGCCGTGGTTGGGACTAGTCGTATGATTGGTCGTCGATCTCTCCCAACTAGACGCTCGGTCGGCGCTACCGTTTTGGGTGAAAGAGAAACGACGTGGAGATAGTGGCATTTTGGGTGAAAGAGAAACAACGTGGATATTGTGGCATTTTGGGTGGATGAGCTAGAGAAGAAGAGCGAAATTAGGTTAGAAGGTCAAAATAGTAAATTTAATTATTTTATTAGTTTTTTCCAGAAGGGGTAAAATTGACTTTTCACCCAATTCCGATCTAAATCCATTAAAAAGGGTTATACTTGCACATAACCTGAATGTATAGGATTATATTTGCACTTTCAATTAGTGCATGGTTATATCTGCACTTTCGTCAATTATATAGGGTTATATCTGCACTTTGCTCAAAAGTTTATATGCTTTTTATGATTTTGTGTTATTTTTCTAAGTTTGTTATCTGCTATGTTGTGTCATTAATGAAATATTCCTAGTCCATGTTTTGCATGCGCATATATCCGAAAAAACACCCTTGCGCGCTTCGCGCTTCGGTAATTTTTACCGTTAGTGCTTTATTGCACTTTGAGCTTTTTAAAACCCAACGTAAAGTTACGGACCTCATGAGTGTGGCTTCCCCCTAAACATATCTCTGTAAATGGTAAAATATGTACCTAATAAGGTTTGGGCCTGATAGCCCATTAAGCTTATAACAACTCAAAGAGGGAAGCCCGTTGGAAGCAGCTAAGTGGGCAACAGGCCGCAAACTGATATGACACAAGCTGTCATGTCAGCCACCAAGACACCATATACCATGGAAAGGGAACATGTTTCTAAGGTACGTTTTCATTACACAAAACTACACTCAAACAGAAAACCCTAAAAAGGTCCATATGACAAGATCGTCGGAGCAGGCCCGGTAAAGCACCGGCCTGTATGATCTAGATCCAAGCTGTTTTGCAGAACAGGGAGGGGAGCCCAAGTCGAAGGACATTTTCAACCCAAGGGGAAGTTAAAAGAGGACGCAACAGTACCCAATTAAACCATCTCATATGCAAAATTTGACATATGGAGACCACATATTTATTTTGATGGAATTTACCCTTTCACTAAACAGATATATGTGCAATCATTGGTGGCAGTGCATGAGGCAGGACATAATCTCAGAGGAAGGCTCATTGTAGGCAGACCCCTCAGGCAACACCAGCAGACAGTAGGCTGGGGGACCTGAATGAGCGTAGACAGTTTTCAAAAACCCTAATCCAACACGACATCATAATTAAGAATCTCAGAATAGGAAGAAGGGGAAGAAGCATGCGTTTCACAACTATATCATGATTGAATTGAATCGTTGGCCAAGGTCAGAAGTAAGAAACCAATAAAGCTTCAGAACTTATTCATAAATGAGCATTGAAAAGTATCAGAAAAAGACATATACATCACATGCAAGCATTTTTCATATCATGTGTTTTAAAAATAAAATTCAAAAAAATAGCATAGGACACCCTAATGAAGTCAGATCTATGATTTTAAGACTCCGCATAAGAAGAATAGTAAGAACAGGGGCACTTCAGTCACAGATCCGACAACAAAGTTCAACAAATCTGCCAATAATTACAATTTAAGCATGCATTTCTTGTCAAAACACACAAAATGAAATGAATCTAGGATTAAAATAACGAGAACAGGAAGAACACCACAACAAGGGCATATCTGTCTCAAATCTGCCAAAAGGCTTCAACATATCCAACAAAAAGCACAAGAAAATGAGGTTTTTCAAGTCAAACAATTCAAAAACACAGAAAATCTTCACATGCAGCCGGTTTTATACTTCAAAACTCAAGATCCGTGTACATTTCAATGGTTTTAACACACAATACACAAAGAAACCAGAACCCACAAGTTAAGAACCAATCAAATGAGTTCAAAACCCACTAAATGAACGAGCGAAACACAGACCGGGACAAGAAAATGTTGTGATAGAAACCAACAAAGCTGAAATCATGTTCATTTTTGAAACCCCCAACAAAAATTTGAGAAAACCCTAGTTTGGAAACCCAAAAGGTTGTGATAAAAACCAAAAACCGAGCATCGATTAACAAAGGAGCATCGACAGAAACATAAAAACCAGAGATAAACATAATTTCTTCAACAGATATCAGATGGGGAGGGGCTAGGGTTTTTAGGGTTTGAGGGGGTTCAAAGCGAGGCTGTAATTTTGTAGACAAAAAAGAAAGAAATGAGATGTAAATGGAGCGTTTAGGAGTAATGAAGAAGGCAAATGGAGCGTTGGGAGAGCAATAATGGATATTGGGAAGAGCGAAAGTTAGGCATATGATAATGTCTGACCCATTTTCAAATGGGTCAACTCTCTTCTCCAGGACGCAACACGCATCCCGGAATGTGGATAACAACCTAATTAAATAGGTTTAGGGGCTGTAATTTTGCAAAGGTCCAGGGCATTTTTGTCTTTTCACCTGTGGTCAAATAGGATGAATTGGGTATGTTCTGACCCATTGCAATTTAATTGGGGACAACCAAAAAAAGGAAAGTATGCAGTTTAATTCGGGATGAAGAGAGTAGATGAAAGTAATCTAAAAAAAATGTTAAATGAAAATAAAATACATGTGTAACGAGTAGGACTTACCAATATTGGAACTTGACTGAAGTTCGTCTGGCTCAAGGTACAGCTGAAATATGGAATAGTATTGCTGAATAAATACCACGCGCACTCCCCCTCTGAATTGCTAAAGATCTACATTGGTCAATGCTATTATGACTAACTAAATAAGAATATAAGTAACCAAATAAAAGGAATGTAGCAAACTTAACGAAAAAATTACTCACCTCTATTGGGGAACGGCTAGTGGAACCTTCATTGTCAGTCATGATTCCTGAAATTCATATCACTTGGATGAAATATATATCAATAGAAATTGGTTCGATAGAAATTGGTTCAATTAATCCTTTAATTCGGCCAAGTGTCGCACGTACATGTCGGTCCAAGATAGTGGCATGGTCGACATGTTTGTGCGACGCCGCTCATTAGTCATTTATACCAAACATGGTGACAGACAGATAAAAGTTTTTATTTAAAATTATAAAGCAAGCATAGACGCCAGTAACCGGCATCGCTAACCTATTGGTTAAACCGATAGGTTAACCATGACAGGTGCGATGTCTCATTCATGAAAAAATAGCACAATTATGAATGAGCAACGTTGCATAACGATCCCATAAAACAAAGGTGGACCGATATGCTAGCAACGTCACATTCAACCCTAGCAGCTACGTCCAAAACTGCAGAAACCCAGAAAGATTCATGCTCTTAAAACACATATTGACACAAAATCATCCAAAAACATACAAACGAAGTGTGTTCACACTATAACTAATCCATAAGAACTTCAAATGAAAAACATACCAACCATCACATTTACACACCATAGACATAATAATTTGAAGGGAAAAAACAAAAAAGAAGGATTTTCAAAGAATTGAAAAACCATACCTTTGAGAAGAGAGGTTGGAGGATTATTGGAATTCGAGGGAAAGCTAAATGTTTGAACTGATTTCTGAGGTGGACTCCATATATAAAGTCGTTTTGAACCCTTGTTAATTTTTCCTCGACATGTGCGACGTTGCAAGTCATTTGTCTTTACCTACAAATAATTGAAGTGTGACCGACACCGACTAACCTGAATGTAGGCCTAACAATTTTAGCCCGCTAGCATGACAAATGGGCCTGCGTACGACCAAAGCGAATATAGTTGAATTTCATAACATTTTATACTATATTAGAAACTACTAATTGATTGTCCAAAATGGTACCAACGTTTAATCAAAATTCACAGTTTGGTACCCAAATTTTAAATTCGTCCTTGAAAGGTATCCACTATTTCATTTGTGTCTCAAAATGGTACCTTTCAGCAAAAAATGGGTACTAATTTTGATCAAATTTGTGCCACAATGGTGCCCACTTGTAACTAGACAGTACCTTTTTTCGGACATTAATGAAAAAGTGGGTACCGTTTCAAAACAGTTTTAAAATTTTGGTACCAAACTGTGAATTTCACTTATAAGTGGGTACCATTCTAGACATTTTCTCTTTATCAATGTCCATGAACTTTATTAACGCCTGGTTAGATTAGAATCAATTTTGGCACTATCGGTGAACTTTTTAGTTTTTGCACTTAGGTCCCTCCAAGAAAGTGGGAGAAGTCAAAATAAAAATTTGGAGATACTCTTATCTAATTCACATTGTCACGACCATGTTGTTCTGATTTGGGCATCAACGGGTCAAAGGAAGGTGCCAAAATTATTCACATAGTATTTGACTATACTTTTCAAAAATTACACTATTGCCCAAACTTCCTTGAATTTTTCCTACACTTCAGAACTCTGCACCCGAACATAAGGACAAATGTTTGATATGTAGATTATGCGTACAATCTAAGAGGGACACGAGTCAGGGTAATCGTCCCTCATTTTTATTAATATTCTATTAATACCCTTACGATGAGCGTTATGAGAACAATAATTTCCATAGAATCACACAAAAATATATATTATTGGTTTTTCATGAAATGAAAAGATAATAAGATTCCATCCATCAAATTATAGAAAGTGTTAGTACGCGGTCTAGAGTAAATTGTAGATGATTACTTATAAGTATACAAGGGTTAATCAGAAGAACTTGTGGAAGTCTACGTGGATTCAGACTAGTTTCTTTATTACTCTCGGTTATTATAAGTTTGACTACGAATGACAAAGTTTCTTTCAAGGACGATCAAAATTAATTTTGGCACAATCGATAAACGTTTTACTTTTTGCACTTAGGTCCCTCCAATAAAGTGGGAGACGTCAAAATGCAATATTGGAGATACCCTTTTTAATTCACATTATCACCAAACGTTATTATGATTTAGGCATCAACTAGTCAATGGAAAGGTCCAAAATCTTAATACGTAGTATTTCACAACACTTTTCGGAAATTAGACTATGGCTCATGTGTGTAACTTCACAGGAGTATTGATTAGACAACCCAAAACTGACCCGCAGTGACGTCGCTCAGCTTGAAAATTCCAGCACGAATCAAAATTTTGAGCTGAAAATTTGAGTTAAAATTCCCCCACAACCCTATTCCTTCTCATTATTATTCAGCACCAACATCCATTTTACATCTCCTACACACCTCCTTCAAACTCAACTCCACAAGATCCTTTCCATTCACACCATTACAACAACTAAAGTGCTCAACTGAATTACTCCTCTCAAATATCAACAAGTATATGAGGATGGAGCATCTCCGGGTTCAAATTAATTGAGGTAGTTTTCTATCCATTCCATGTTCATTTTGCAATTTTATTTGTATTTTTTTTCTCATGGAACAAAGATTGAATATTTTTATGTAGTATGATGATTGTGTTGCATGTTATATAGTGTATAGTGTTTGTGTTGCCAGGATAATGTCATGTTTGTAAGGAGTGAGAAAAAAAAGCTTAGATTAGGGCTGATTGTGGACAATAATTGAATTTTTGTAAGAACACGCTTTATATGTGCGACGTCGGTCACACTTTGAATATGCGACATCGCACTAAAGCAGATCAGTAACTTTTTTCTGGTTGAGATTAATGTCATGTACGCATGACTATATTATGTGTATTTCATTTGGGAATGCTCAATTCTAACGTAAATTTTATTTCATGAGGATTGGTTGTAATAAGACAAAGACAATTATCGATGGACTTTCATAATGTACATGGATGGACTTTTCATTTCACTAGTCACCCCGACAATGTCATTGTCGTACAAAGTAGACAATGAAGGTTCAATACAATAATTATGCCAATTTCATATGATCTGTATGTATTTTAATAGATTGTAACATATATTTGTATCACATGTGATAGTTTTGTGGGTTTTAAGATGTCATTCCTTTCCGCATAAATTGAATAGCAATTGATTTTTGTAGGATGTTTAACTATTTCATGAGTTATCGAATATTGAATAACATCTAATGGCTAGCGATAAAAAATTATTTGTGCCATCAAATATAAAATATTATAACATTGTATGAGAATTTATATCTCCACAATTAACCTGCGACGTTGCACAAATCGGTACATCGATGACACCTTACCTATGTCACATTAACCAGCGTCGGTATTTTTTGTGCGGCATCATCCCATCAAAGATATGTCGTATTGGTCATCGTTCCACATCAGCATGCACACAACGATCACTGCCACATAGCGTTATATCGGTTACAAGCATTGGTAGAACCGACATTGACCTGCACGAAGTCGCAGCATTTCCTCTCCCATTGTCTGCCTTCTTGCCCTGACTGACGTCAGCCTGAATGAAGTTGCAGCAATGGTCTTTCATCGTCGACCTTCTTGTTCGGACCAACGCCGATCACAAAACCTTTCGACGTCGGTCCAAAACTGAGGAAAGAATTATTTTTACCTTGATTTTGAACCGAGGTGAAAATGTAATTTTTACTTTGCCAGTATTCACCTCGATTTTTTGGGACTAAAAACTGCGGTAAAAAGTCCTGTAGAACCAAGGTAAAGGGCCCCGTTTCTTGTAGTGATAACTAGTTTGAAAACCTAACATTACAAGATGTTCATGCAACTACTTCCTCCCCAAAAATACATCATTCCTACAATCCTTACATGGGCAACGTGCACGCACCATGACATTCTTTGACGCATGTTCGAAAGGCAACACAAGAAATTATTCTACCAAAGAAATATAATCGGGTGAGTTTCTAAGACCGCTAAGGATGAGTTCAATTATATCCATAAAATACGCCTACGTGGAAATAGAATTTTAAACTATTAGGTCATACAACACATTTCCATTCTAACGCAATTTTAAACCTAAACCCTAATTCAACACATTTAATGCATTAAAATGAGTGATAGGGTTGGACATGCCTTCACTATTAGTTCCACTAGAAACCCCAAAGAGTAGGTTCTCCTGCTCTACATGTTTTTTTCTAAAATTAAATAGCACTGAAAGCCTAAATGTAGTTCCCACTTCATTAGTTTAGAGTTGGGAACTTAATTTTTTAAATGTGACACTAAAACTGAAACAGTTTTGAGTTCACAACTCCACCCTGACGAGGTTTACGTGTTCAGGACTTTATTCCATTTTTTGTAAGCGGTCTAACCGAATTGTTTCAAACTCCGAACATGTATCGGATCCCAGTCCCGAGTTTGGAACATGTTTCAATGGAAGTTAGTTTTTCACATCCGCCTTTAATTGAACACTGTTAAAGGAGGTTATGTTAAAAACCGCCTTTAATCGTACTAATGGAAGGCGATTCTCTGAAAACTGTCTTCCATTTCAGTTCAACTGCCTTTCAATTTCAAAGGGGTCCGAATCGGATGAGTTCCGTGCTCGGAAGCTCTGCTAGAAGACGCCTTCAAGGCAGCTCCTGGACAATTCTCCGGATTTGCCTTTGAATGGCGTCTTTAATGAGCCATTCTTGTACTCCTTTCGAGTTTTTTTATACTGGCACCCTTTCCTTTTTGGAATGATCTTTTTATATTGGCACATTCCTTTTTTGGTAAATCCTAGATTATTTTCATCCACCAAATTTACTTTTTATTCTCATTCACACACTTTACTTTTTCAAAATAAATGCTAATATATCGAGACCCGAGGGAGTAACAGTACATGCTGCTGATTGCCATAGTCTGAGGGCGCTATATCACGCCCTGTATTTTACTACTCACGCCCTGTATTTATACAGTTAAAATACTATGTTTTTAATTTAAATACAAAAATAGGAATTAATTACTAAAAAAAGAAACTACAGGTAATCCTGTGTTTTTACAGCACTGCCGCTGGAGTTGATTGCCGGCGGTGGAGAATGGTGGCCCGCGGTGGTGGATGGTGGTCGCCGGAGGGTGTTCGCCGGCGATGGAGGACGTCGTCCATCGCATCTTCTCCATCTTTCCGGGCATCGACTCCTGCCTCTACTACCTGACAGCGCCGATATCGTTTCCTCCGCCCAGGTCTCACTCCGCAAGCAACTCCGCCTCCGATTTGGTTCTTGTCGCTCCACCTCCGACCTGGATCTGGTCGCCGTTGCCTCCGTCACTTCCCTCATTTTCGATGCCTCCAATTTCCGCCGCCCGGCTCTCCTTTCTCTCGTCCGGTTCCATCTTCTTCCTCCGGTTCTCATTTCTTTTTCTGTTCTTTTTCCGTTGTTCTTTTCTTCCTCCCGTTCTCTTCTCCTTTCTCTTCTCTCTCCGGTTCTCTTTTCTTCTTTCTTTCTTTTCTCGATTTTCTTCTTTCCTCCGGTTTTCCTTTCTTTTTCTCTTTCTTTTTCCGTTTCTCTTTTCTTCCCCCGATTCTCGTTTCCCTTCTTTCCTTTCCCGATTTTTTTGTCTTCCTCCGGTTCTCCTTTCCTTTTTCTTTCTTTTTCTTCCTCCGGTTCTCCTTTCCTTTTTCTTTCTTTTTCCGGTTCTGTTTTCTTTCTCCGGTTCTCCTTTTCTTGCTCTGTTTTCTTTGTCTTTCTTTGTTTGTTCCGGTTCTGTTCTCTTTTGCCATTATTCTGCCTAGACCCAGTTCTCCTTTGCCATTCTTCTACCAGCAACGTACGGCAGTGGGCGGTGGTCTCCGGCAGAAGGTGGGCGGAGGTGAGCGGTGGTCGCCGGCGTATGATGACCGGAGGTGAGTGGTGGTTGCCGGCGGACAGTGGTCGGAGGAGAGCGGTGGTCACCGGCGGATGGTGGCCGGAGGTGAGCGGTGGTCGCCGGTGGAAGGTGGGCCGGAGGTGAGCAGTGGTCGTCGGCGAACGGTGGCCTGAGGTGAGCGGTGGTCGCCGGCGGATACAGATTGAGAAGAGGTGGAATGATGATGAGGGGAGATGAAATTTTATTACAAAAAATTTTTACCTAAGTAAAATTATTTCCACAATAAAAATATAAGGATAAAAAATAATAATATATGTATATGTATATATTTGGACATAAATAAGTAAAATACATGGCGCGATATAACACCACCAAATTTTTCTCGGATGTAAACACATTAATTAATCATCCAGTAGTACAAGTAATTAACATGTACTCACTTGCGAATACGATATGATATGACGAGCATCACTGCAAAGCCGCAACCAAAAAGCTGGAGCTGCCTAGAAATATGCAACCATTTTGTTTAATGGAGATGGCGACAAATACTGCGCTAAAGTCTTCATCAAAATCCATCTTCATCTTCGTAATATTTATAACATTTTCTCAAGCTGGTATCACCCAGGCGCAGACGACCAGTAGATTCCTTCCCCGAGCAGAATGTAAGTTTCATGTTTACCTTTTATACTTTTTATTTCCTATACAGATAGAATTGTGCTTCAAATCGATCTCTTAAAAGGTTGATAATGATTAATGAAGCTCTTTTGTTAATCATTTCGGCAAGAATTACCCTGTTATTTTATTTTAATGAAACTGTATTTTAACATTAATCATTAGTGGTAACCTTACTAGAGTTAGTCTCTTCAAATACGGCCTTTTAATAAGTCATGGAAAAATCAATGTTTAAAGTGTAAATTAAAAAAATGAAGATAAAAATTTTGATTTGCATAAAAGACGATTTTCCCAAAACTTTGTCAACTTACTAATAGAGTTAAGGAAATAATAGAAAAAACGGAATCATTTTCCTAATTGATTTTTAATATTCTATTTCATGTATAGTTGTACCCCCCGTACCCACCTATAAATATAAGTACACACGGCCCTAACAATTGTTGATTTTACATTTTATCATGATATCAAACATATTCTTCTAGACCATATCATTGTTCCTTCCAAAAAACTTAAGAATTTAAAAAAGTAAAAATATGAAACCTTATCGGTGATAATATTCTCGCCGTCGATCATCATCTTCTTTGAATCACCAATCGCTAGCCTTCCTTCTCTAGTGCTTCCTACTTCTTCAATGCGCTCGACCATCGGTTCCTCACATGCTTAGCTCTATTCCGTCGGACGAGCTCCATTCCGTCGGACGTGCTCCATCTTCTCCGTGTGGTGGTCCGGCCGATTCCGACACGGCCGAACTAGTCTTAGATCATCTCGCGAGTTTATAAGAAATTTATTGCGCCAAAATCTCGCGATAGCGAGATATCTTTTTATCGTGAGTTATTGCCCAATCAGTGCCTAGTAAGCATCAAATTTATTCAAAAATAAATTGAGTTATACCTCATTTTGATCGACCACAGTGTCAATGGTGTGACATTTTAAACCACGTTGCTTCTTCTTTCCATAAATTGCAGGGTGAATGGTACCATTTGCAGTGTTAATGGTGTGAAAAATTAGGTCACGGTGCCTTGGTGTGTCCTCACTTGTCCTATCAAGCTTCCTCTTCTGCCTCTGTACCACATTCTCCTCAGCCTTATCTGTGTTATTTTTGGATAACCAATTATGGTGTGACAAACCATGTGAATTCTTCTCAGTCCGCTCTAAATCGCATGACTCCTTATTTTAGTAACAACTGTGTTATTGTTGGTAGTGGTTCTGCCGTTAACACTACACATGTTAGTCATTCTCAAGTTATCGATTTCTAATCTTTGTCCAATGTTTTAGTTGTTCCAAAATTTTCAAAAACAAAATGTTGTCCTGCTATTAGCAAGTTGACTCGAATATGCCTTTGTGATGGAGGCTTATATGTTTTGGATTACGGTGGTACTGCTATAGCAGCTTTTGTTGTGTCGAATAAGTCTAAAGCATTTTTTTTGAAGTTTGGCATAGTACATTGGGTCATTTTACTCATAGCACCATTTCTTCATTGAGCAAGTCTCGATGTTTCTTTGTTACTAATTTGCTTTCAAAGATGCATTTGTGTTCCTCTTGTGAGATGGTAAAGGGGAAGTGTGTTTCCTTTATTGAGAATAATAGACGTGCACCACATTTGCTTGATTTGGTTCACCATGATCTTTAGGGGCTCACACATGTTGTCTCTCATGTTGTTTATTTTATTATGTTATATTGCTGATTTGGTTTACCATGATCTTTAGTAGCCCACACATGTTGTCTCTTATGCTAGTGTCTTTAAATATGTTGTATTGTTGATGATCACGCACGTTTCACTTGGTTATACCCTCTACAATGCAAGTTAGATTTTTTAAATGCATATATTCATTTCAAGGCCCTAGTTGGGAACCATTTTTCTAAGTTTATCAAGGTTTTTCAGAGTGATGGCGAGATAAAGTTTATAAACTCTCACATGCAATCTCATTTTTCTTCGAAGGGCATCAATTGTCAGATTTCATGTCCCTAGACACCGGAGAAAAATGATTGATTTGAACGGAAGCATAGTCACATCACGGAAATAGGGCTCTCAATGATTTTCCATTCTAGTTTAAATCGTTCATTTTGGTGTGATGCGTTCACTACGGTTACCTACATTGTCAACTAGCTACCTACCTCAGTGTTATTTGGTTAGTCTCTACTCTCTATAATTTTGGGTAAATCCTTGTTGGATGTCAGATGTTTCCTTATTTGCGTCT
Organism: Rubia yunnanensis; assembly: GCA_037428765.1. Classification (NCBI taxonomy): domain Eukaryota; kingdom Viridiplantae; phylum Streptophyta; class Magnoliopsida; order Gentianales; family Rubiaceae; genus Rubia; species Rubia yunnanensis. Next base: position 54,716,101 of record CM075061.1, read on the forward strand.
TTATGCTTCTCACAAGTTGACGCCACCTAGTTTGCCATGTATTTTCTTGTGCTACAACTCTTAGTAGAAGAGCTATAAAATTCTTGATCCTGTTACAAAGACAGAGTACATCACTTTTCCTACTCGATTTGATGGGCATTTCTTCCCGGCTTCTCACCTTGGGATAACATCACTTTTCCTTTGAAGGTATATGTGCACCTTTCTTCATACTCTCATCCCATTTTCCTTGACGAAAACATTGATTCGAACTCCATGGTGGTCGTCCCCTGTGTCACTAACGACTACCCTACTTTTCCTGCATCTCGCACGTCGTAGCCGTCAGCTCACGTGCTAGCCTCAGCCGTACACATGCTAACCTCAGCTGCACTCATGCCATCCATGGAAGTCTATCCGCCACCTTCTCATATGCATCGGTCCTCCTCGTGTAATGATGTCTCTGTTGGCCGGTCCTTCTCGTCTTGGTGCAACAACTCCTTCCTCACCAGCACCACCGACGTCTCAGCTTGTTCTCGGCATCTCATGACTACTCACTTAAGAACTGGCACACTCAAGTACAAAGATGATTATGAATATGATATCTTTGGGATTTTGAATGCTTTGTTTGTTCATAATGAGTATCGCATCTATCATTCGACAGTCAAGGATCTTGATTGGGTTGCTACTATGGATTCTGAAATAACTGCCCTCCGTACTTAGCACACTGGAGAGTTGGTCTCGCGACCTTCTCATGTCAATGTTGTTGGCTCCAAATAAGTGTTCAAATTAAAGTTTAAGTCCGGTGGCTCGATTGATCGCCACAAGGCAGGAGTTTTTGCTCAAGGATTTTTGCAACTTCCAAGTTTTGAGTATGATCACACCTTTAGTCTAGCGGTCAAGGTTTCTGTGGTACACATTGTCTTCTCTCTTGTTGTTTTTCGTAAATAGCTTTTGCATCAGTTGGATGTCAAAAATGCCTTCTTGAATTGATTTCTCGACTCACCAGTCTGCATGAAGCAGCTCGCTGGTTACAATGATCTCATGCGTCATAATTGTGGTTTGAAACAGGCTCTCGTGCCTGATTTTAACACTTCATTTCTTTCCTCTTTAGCCTTGGCTTTATCTGCAGCTCTTCTGACATTTCATTATTCGTGTTTAGGAAAGAAACCTCTTACTTTATCTTTTCGTTAATGTTGATGAAATTATCCTCACAGAAAATGATAGTGCTCTTATTCGTAAGTTTATTGGTCGTGTGAATCATGAGTTTAGGGTCACCGACCTTGACACCTTAGAGTATTTATTGGAGGTTGTAGGCGGCTTATTCCTTGGTCATGCAAGATATGCCAAGGATATATTGCTTCGTTCTAGTATGAATGGTGGTGTTCTTGTTTCCACCACCCCTTTGTGGTGTATTCTCTGCTCATTAGCTCTTCCAGCAAGCTGTTTGGTAATCCCACGCTTTATCGCTTATAAATTTGGTGCTCTTTAGTACTTGACGATCACATGCTCTAATTTGCCTTATATTGTCAACGGTCAATCAGTTTATGGATGCTCTTACTTATTAATTACAGGCTATCACTCAGATTTTGCTCTATGTTCATGGTACTCCTCACTTCAGGCGGTCATTTCATGCAAATCTGTCCGCTCATATTATTCTTGGCTATTCTAATTCCAATTAGGCTCACTGTTTGGAAACTCGTAGGTCGACTTGTGATTACGCCATCTTTCTTAGTGGTAATCTGATTTCTTGGAGTGTTAATAAGCCACCTACAATGTTTTGTTCTATATCGGAATCAAAATACCGTGCTATGGTGAATACTACGGCGGAACTAGCTTGGATGAATCTTCTCTGGCATCTTTGTATGTTGTTTATCGCACATCCTTTTTTGCTATGTGATAACAATAGTGCTCTTTTTCCTGCTCAGAATCCCATTTTTCATAAGAGAGACAAGCATATTGATATTGATTACTATTTAGTTTGTGAGATGGTGGCTTCCAGTAACTTCAAGGTCCTTCACATTTTTTCCAACCTTCAGCTTGCGGACATTTTTACACCGTGTCCTGCATTTGAATCTGTGTTCCAACCTCTATGTTTCTAGTAATCCTACGCTTTGCTCAAAAGGGTCCGGGTGTGCGTAATAGAGTTAAACAAGGAATAGAATAATGCTAAGGACGAATCATTTTCCTGATTGATTTGTAATATTCTATTGCATGTATAATATCACACTATGTACTTACATATAAATATCAATACACACAACCTCAATAATTGTGAATTTTTATTCTATCATTTACACTCAGGGTCGGCCTGAGCATGCGGCAAGTGAATGCCTTGCCTCAGGCCCTCAACTTCTTCATTGTAAAGAGGCCTCATTTTTTAAATTCGTTTACTATATATGTAGGAAAATATGACCAAATATTATTGTTACAATTAACTGGCGCAGTCATCTTCTTTTCATTTTCACATGAGGCCCCTACTCATAAATATTACGTGCTCCAAATATTATATGTGCGACCATTTTTTTGATAGTTTGCTTCAGACCCCTAAAATCCTAGGGCAGACATTGCTTACACTCATCTTGGTAGTATTAGTTATTATCAAAAATAAATGAATTAGATTCTCATAAGAGGAAGAGTATTCCATTAGTCGTAAAAATTACCATCTTCCTCAATTTAAATCTTCCAAAATAATGGGTGATTCTGCTGAAGAAGATGGTTCAAACACATATGATGAAACTGATGAAGGCTCCAAAAAAACAGAAACATTCAGTGATGATAAATCTGTAACAGTACAATACAGATAGCTGGAAAAAATAACTCATCAAACCGAGTATGGCAAGTGATGTACTTCTTCGTGAGAGAATCAAGACATCGATAACCCTTGTACTGTGAACTGTAACCCAAAAAAATATACAAGACATACTCTGAGGCGCTAATTTATGAGCAACATAGGGCCTCAAATACGGGAAAACCCGACAACTAAATGAATGGAAATTGGAGTAGTCAGGCGTGGTACCAAATATAGCAGAGAGTGGAGACTGACCAGAAAAAATTGGAGTAGGCACTCTGTTGATGATGTAGACTGTTGTCAAAATTCGTTGATGATGTAGACTGCTGTCAAAAAAGCATCATACCAAAATGAATGATGAAGCCAGAATGAAAGAGCATCAATAGACATGTCTTAGTAATATGACGATGCTTCCTCTCTGCACGACCATTTTGCTCAGGAGTGTAAGGGCAAGAAAGCTGATGATGAATGCCCTTTGACGCAAAATAAGTCCGCATGCGATGATTCACAAACTCGGTTTCACCATCACTCTGAAATACTTTAATGGTGGTAGAAAACTGGTTCTCAACAAAAGCTTCAAATTGCATATAAGCTTCTACAAAATCAGACCTCCACCGTAGAGGATACAACCAAGTAAATCGAGACAAATCATCAACAAAAAGGACATAATAGGAGTAGCCAGCTCGAGAGATAACAAGTGAGGGTCCCTAAAGATCACAATGAACTAAATCAAGTATGCGTGGTGCGCGTTTTAAATTCTCACTCAAAGAAATACGCTTGCCTTTAGACATCTCACACACTGGACATAAATAAGGCTTAGGCAGCAAACTGGTTATTGACAAACATCCAGACTTGCTCAAAGACGAAAATCTATTGTGCCAAAGTTCAAAAGATGAAGCACTCGATGCAACAAAAGCAGATAATGCAGCACCACCATGATTCAAAACATATAAGCCACTATCATGATGGCATTTGCCAATAACATCTCTAGTAAACTTGTTTGAGATAGTGAAAAAAGAATCATCAAAATACATAACAACATTCATATTCCAAGTCAACTTGCTAATAGACAGCAATTTTTTACTAATTTACGGAACCACCAAAACATCAAACAAAGATAATGAATCAGAGACTCGAGAATGACCAACATGGATAATGTTAAGAGTAAAACCATTACCAACAATAGCCCGAGTGTTTCCAAATAAGGAGTCAAGCGTTCGAGAGCGGACTGAGAAGAAGTCATGTGGTTGGTCGCGCCAGAATCAACTATCCAATGAATGTGCGGAGAAGCATGTGGTGAAGAAGCAATAGATGAGGTTCGAGAGACCAAATGAAACACAGAGGTAGTATGACCAAATTTCTTACACCACTAACACTACAACTGGTGCAGTTTTTTTTTTAAATGCAAAACACCCGTAAGGTGGGGGAGTTATGTATTGGGTTCCCCATGCCCTATATAAAGAAACAGTTTATACATGAGTTGTCTAGATACCTAGACTTAAGGCAAACAAAGTAGCCTCCAAAAGATTAACCTATTAACAGCTATACAGTGGTATTTAGTGAAGAAGTAACGATCCGAAGGAGAGAATCTCCACCCCTTGTGTTAATTCTCCCCCTCGGCCAAGTTACTTCAATCATCTGGTCTAGTAAATTCAAGATCACAAAAATGTCAGCTAGTAGGAGAAGAGTAACAAAATAGGAACAACACTGAACTCCAAATAGGTGAAGACTGAAAACTGGCATGTCGCTTGTGTTCATCAGCAGAGCAGCAGAGCAGCAGAGCAGTAGGGCAGCAGAGCAGCAGAGCAGTAGAGGCCGATCATGTCATGTTTAGCCGAGCAGCAGATTCCATGCTCTAGAAATTGTTGATGAGTAAGTAAACCTGTAAAAACACTTATAATAACTCAGCAGAGTCCATTCTGGATTACAGAAATAAATCAGTGAACACGAACAGATGGGACAGATTGTTTATCCAATGTAATAAGCCCTTTGATGTGTCTCGGGGTGTTAGTCATTGAAAGTATAGGACCAGAATGAAAATGGCATTTGGCCAGGGCATCGGCCACTAAGTTAGCCTCCCTCAGGACATGAATCAGCTTAGCCCCTCCAAGAGCAGCTTTCACCTTATAAACTTTATCAAAGAATTCCCACTTAGCTGAATAAGGATCATTTATCATAGAAACCGCAAGTTTAGAATCAGATTCTATTATAAAAGTTTGGTCCAGATGAGAGAAAATCTGACAAACAAGCAAAATGGCATCAATTTCAGCTAACAGTGGAGTCATAGCTGTAGAGGCAGAGGAGCAGATGTATGTAGGACTACCTAGAGAATCTCTAGCGATCAGACCTACCGAAGCTAAGTTAGGAGTCCAAGAGGCATCAACATTAACTTTAGTGAATCCTGAGTTAGGTCTAGTCCAAAAGATCTTTGCTAAATTAGGCTTAGGGGGGTCTGAATTGAGGAGATAGATGTCTAAGTCCAGGTGGAATAGGGTTAGAATTGATTAGTTTTGGAGGACACACTTGGAGTGAAAGAAGGATCTGGTCCTGAATCTCTCTGCAAATAGAAGTTAAAGAAAGGGGCTTATTGTCCATGAGGAAACCATTCCTGGCTTTCCAAAGTCCCCAACAGATGAGTGAAGGCAGTAATTTACAGTATATGCTTTCAAACTTAGGTAAATCGTCAGTATCCCAGAAAAGGGCAAACCTCTGAGGAATGGTATGGCAAATATTCAAGTTAAAATGGATCATAAATGCAAAGTTAGTCCACACAGCATGTGCTAAATGGCAGTTTATGAAGAAGTGCTGAATCGAATCTGAGTGTTCACATACAGGGCATTTTGATGCCAAACTGAAACCACAGGTTATGAGCACCTCATCAAAAGGGAGAAAAGCATGCAATAATTTCCATATAAAAATAGTTACCTTTTTTTTATGAGGAATTTTCCAGAGAACAGAACTAGCCAGAGAGATACCTGATTCAGCTGTCAAGGCTTTATAGCATGATTTAAAAGTGAAATTGCCTGAACTTTCAGGTTTCCAAATCATTCTATCTTGTCTTTCCTCCAGGATTTGAGCCCCCTGCAAAAATATAAAAGTATCATGCTCCAAGAAGGGGGAAATCTGGTCTAAAATTTGGGACTTATTATTAACAAACTCAGCCACTGAAATATTCATCATATTTGATGTAATATTGTCAGGAATGTAGTTTATTAGAGGGCCACTGGGGCACCAGTTTGCCTCTAAAAAACTATAGCTCCCTTTACCATGTATTATCAGTGAATTAGTTTCTGCAAAAGAATTCACCAAACAAATCCTCTTCCATGTGGCTGATTTTCTGTATGAGGGTGGCAATGCCCAAATAAATTTAGACCATAGAGAAGAGCCATTTTGACATTTCCACCAAAGTTTAACAGAACTAGCCTTCACTATAGCCTTAATAGATCTAAATCCTAATCCATTCAATTTAGTTGGCTTGGCAATATCTACCCATTTTTTCCAAACTCTTCTGTTTTTGTCCTGAGTTTTCCCCCAAAAAAAGTGTGCCAGTCTTTTTTCAATAGCTTTAATTATACCTTTAGGGGGATTAGTAACAGACCAAATGTGTTGAGGAATTGAGTAAAGGCAAGACCTTATCAAGACCATTTTACCTCCACCACTAAGCCATTTGTTTTTCCAATTTTGCAGCTTTTGGTCAATGTTAGCTAATAGAGGATGATAATATCTCATTAGAGTTCTCCCTCTAAAAACTGGACATCCTAAGTATTTAAAAGGGAAAGATCCTTTTTTCATTCTTAGCACAGTTCTGACCTGATTTAACTTAGCTAAACTAGCTGTTTTACTCAGGTAAAACTCTGATTTATCAAAATTAAATTTCTGGCCAGATGTATTCTCAAAGATCTCAAGGAAAGCTTTGATTTTAATTAGGTTCGACCTTGAAGCTTGCATTAGAATCATAGTGTCATCTGCATACATAAGGTGGGAAATCACAGGAATAGAAGCAGATGTTTGAAAGCTAGCCATTCTGTTATTATTAAAAATAAAGGCTAAACTTCTGGAGATAGCTTCAGAAAATAAATTAAAGAGGAAAGGGGATAGTGGATCACCTTGTTTTATACCCCGAGAAGCCTGGAAGAAACCTACGGGATTACCATTTACCAAAACAGAAAATTATGCTTGTGACAGGTTATTCATAACAGCCTTTAAAAACTTTCCATTAAAACCAAATTTCAGCAAAATATTTCTGAGAAAGTTCCAATTAATCCTATCAAAAGCTTTTTTCAGATCTAATTTCAACATACAGTTAGGAGTTCTGTATTTCTTATCAAGAAATCTAATTGTTTCTTGCAAGTATAAGACATTATCAGATATATCCCTATATTTCATAAAAGATGTTTGGTTAGGGGAGATCAAGACTTCCATAAAAGGTTTTAGCCTTTCCATTAGTATCTTGGAGAATATTTTATTAATCACATTGGAGAGGCTAATCGGCCTAAAGTCTTCAAAAGAGCAGGGAGTAGGTTTTTTAGGGATCATGGTGATCCATGTGCTAGAGATACCCCTTGGTATTGTTGTACCAGCAATAAAATCATTCACAGCACAGATTAGGTCAAATTTAATAATAGGCCAGCATTTAGAGTAAAATTTAGGGGAAAAACCATCAGGGCCTGGGCTACTCCTCTTATTTAATCCTTTTATAACATTTTCTAGTTCAAATTCTGTGACAGGACTAGCAAGTAATTGGTTATCCCTTTCCTGAATTATATTTGGGATCTGACTTAGAAAATGGGGGTAATAAGTCTCATCAGATTGTTGAGCAGGTTCAGAAAGTAGCTCAGAGAAGTATTGAACTGCTGTACTTTGAATTTCTGTCTGAGAATCAATCCACTGCCCTCTTTCATTTTTTATCTTTGTAATATGCAGTTTGCAATTTCTTTCCTGAACTGTCTTATGAAAGAAATTGGTATTATTATCTCCAAGTTTTTGCCACTTAAGTCTAGCTTTCTGCTTCCAAAATTTTTCTTTTTCTTTTAGGCTCCTTAGAAGCAGGCCATTTTTCTCATTTAGCCTAACCCTTTCAGAAGTAGAGGGGTTACTGTCAAAAATTATTTCCTGTAACCTCAGAGCTTCTTCGGCTTGTTTAACATTCTGATCAATATTACCAAATGTATCTCTGTTCCATCTCTTAAGAATTTTCTTAAGTCTAATCAGTTTTAAATAGAATCTCATCATTCCTGATTCAGCTAAGGGTAAGTTCCAGCAGTCTTTAATTAAATCAGTAAATTCTATCCTCTGAAACCATGCATCAATAAATCTAAATGGTCTAGGTGAGACAGTAACCTGAGAAGATATGTGAAGAAGAAGTGGTGAATGGTCTGAGGTCTGCCTGTTCAGGATTTGAATAGAGGAAGAAGAAAATTTAGTTAACCAGGACATGGTACTCAGACCTCTGTCTAATCTCTTAGATGTAGGATTCCTAAGTCTAGCATTACACCAAGTAAAGAGATTACCAACTGTTGGGATTTCCTGAATACCATTCGAGTTAATCCAACCATTAAAATCTCTAATACTTCCCAAAGCTGGAGAACTAGAACCCCTATATTCAGACAAAGAAGTAATAGTATTGAAATCACCAATAAAAATTGTGTCTCCCCTAGAAACAGGTTGTAAATCTGTCCAAAGATTTTTCCTACCCTCCCTATTCCTAAGACCATATATAAACACTGCCTCCATATTCCAATTAAACAAATGATGCAGAATTGAGACATGCAGGAATTGTTCATGATGTGAGATCAGAGATACAGATAAGGTATTAGTCCACATTAACCATATTTTCCCATTATGTAGTGTTAAATTCTGATCAAATGGGAGTTTCTGCATATAAGCCTAACAAAGACTATTATCATGCATTGGCTCAATAATACAAAGAAGCTGTGTTTTCTTAATTTTACACAGATTAGAGAGCCTAAGCATTGATGTGTTCATCCCCCTAAGATTCCACACTAAAATATTTATATGAGGCTTAACTATCATTATTCAACAGATTTATTACTTCTTGTTGCTGATCTAAGCATCATCTTGTTTAATTGGCTTAGATAGGTAGCCTTCTTTGGTTTTACCTTACCTTGTTGCATACCTGTAGAGGCCGAAGAGATCAGATTTAGGTCTTGATTGGCAGGTTCAGATCGAGTGGATTGCTCAGCCTCCAGATTAAGTCTAAGATTATTAGAGCAATCTGCAAGATCCTGTAGAACAGAAAATCTATTTCCCAACATACCAGGCTGGGAAAGAGATTCATTGCAGTGTGGACTATTCATAGGGATAGTAAAAGTCCCTATATGTATATCATCTTTAGCATATAATTGTACCTTTGGTTTGGAAAAAGCAGTGGCATATAGCAGTCTAGAGATTGAGTTATCTGGACTTGACTGAATATGCAAATTAGTGGAGGGAGAAGTACCAGTGATAAAGTTTGACTGGGAAGGAGAGCTGTGTGATGTGTCTTGATAGGCTCTATTGGAAGTTCCTACCAGGTTAACCATTAAGGGGGGTGGAGTTTCCTCTATTGGGTCAATAATCAGAGGAGCCTTTTCAAAAATTTTCCCCGTAGGATGCCACTGTGGTTGAGGAAGGATTGGGTCTAGATTAATGTCATGAGTTATTTCATCATTAGGTAGAATCTTAGCTTTACAATGGAACTGGGAGTGACCTAGTTTTAGGCAGTGATCACAGTACAGTGGCACATCTTCATATTCTACCTTATATTTTCTATTATTGCTTACAGAACCCAACCTAATGAACTGATTCAGGGGTTTCAGGAGATCTATTTCAACACAGAATTTTATAGCTGAGGGCCTAGTTAGCGAATCTGTAGCTAGGTTATTTTTTATAAAGCTACCAATACTGTTCCCGATAGCTTCAATCGACGCAGTGTTATAGTAATACAGGGGAACCTCACGAATTGTACACCAAATAGGGACTATTGGGGATTCAATATGGGTAGAGAAGTCAGGTGTCCATTTTAAAATCTTTAGAGAGATTCCATTAAAATTCCACACACATTTCATCCAACATCTCTGATAGTCATTTACCAATTCAAACCTAATTAGGACATGCTTGAAATCAAGGGAACCGAGTTGATACTTACCTTCGAACCCAATCGTTTTGAAGGCCTGCTCGAGAAGTTCCATCGATATCCTCCCTTTCGTAAATTTTCCAACCAATGAATTAGCGTAGTGAGCGGAAAGGGTGGCAATCTAGAACAGTTTAGAACAAGAAGAAACAACATGATAAAGAACATAACAACATGACTCAGAACATAACACCATTGACACCGTGGTTGATCAAAATGAGCCATAATACAAGGGAAACCTATCTTTTTTTAGTAAACATTTTTGACTGGGCGTTGATGAGGCACTGGGAAAACCTACGAGAAATTGATCAACTTGGGAGAAAGTGCTTCAACTCGCGAGAAATTGGAGGATGTGAGAAACTCCCTTGATGGCGAGACATGTGTGGCTTACGTGTTGGGCGGATCTGGTGTAAAGATTCACACGCGGGCTGGCTGGATGGTGTGTCCGGTTCATGCGCTCATTGTGCTGAAGAAGAAATCACCAGGAGAAGGAGCCACCGGTATCGAGGAAGAACTTTGATCGGTGGCAGAAGGCGGCGGTGGTCAGACTGCGATAGAAGGCAGCGGTAGCCAAAAAGGAGAAGAGGAAGACGACGACCGATTGGTGGAGAAGACTCGAGCAAGCCTTTACAACATCTTGATGTCAAGAATGCATTTTTCAATGGCGTTCTCAATTCCCCGGTTTATATGGAGCAGCCTGTTGGGTCCTAATTATGTATGCTTTTTACGCAAGTTTATTTATAGTTTGAAGCAAGCTCTTCGTGCTTGTTTTAACATTTTAGTTTTTTTTGTTGGTCTGGGTTTTGTATGCAGTTTTGCCGATACCTCCTTATTTGTGTTTTCACTCACAGGGTGCCTCTTTACTTTATTTGCTGGTTTATGTTGATGCCATTATTCTTACACGGAAATGATGGTCATCTCATTCGGGAGTATATTGGTTGGGTTTATAAGGAATTTAAGATAACTGATCTTAGCACTTTACGATACTTTTTGGGTTTGGAGGTTGTTCATACTTCCGGTGGCTTATTCCTTGGTCAAGCCAGATATACCAAGGATATTTTATTGCACGTCGGGATGCAGGATTCGATGCCTGTTGCTATACTATTTGTTGCCTTTTCGCAGCTTTTCAACTCTTCTGATAAGCCATTCGGAAATCCCACACTTTATCGCTCTTTTGTTGGTGCACTACAGTATTTGTCGATTACATGTCTGGACTTGTCTTATGTTGTGAACACGGTCAGTTAGTATATGCAGGCTCCTACTGACGACCATTACCAGACTGTTACTCAAATTATTCGCTATAGACGTGGTACTCTTCATTATGGTCTTCAGTTTTGCGCAAATTTATCCATTTTATTAGTTCTGGGTTATTTTAATGCTGATTGGGCTCATTGTAGTGAGACTCGTATAGGTCTATATATGGTTATGCCATTTTCCTTGGTGGTAACCGAGTTTCATGGAGTGCTAAGAAGCAACCTACAGTGTCTCGTTCCAGTTTGGAATATGGGCTTTGGCCAATACTGCTGCAGAACTAGCTTGGTTGATGATTTTACTTTGGGATTTAGGTGTATCGATTCATGTGCCTCCTGTTTTGCTGTGTGATATTAATAGTGCTCTCTTTCTTGCTCACAATCCGATTTCGCATAAGAGAGCCAAGCACATTGATATTGACTATCATTTTGTGTGTGAGATGGTGCTTTCTGGCAAGCTCAAGTTTGCTCATGTTTCTACGGACTTGTAGTTTACTGACATCTTTACAAAAGGGTTACCTCGTCTTCAGTTTGAGTTCTTGCACTCCAAGCTTTGCGTTGCAACCAGTCCTACGTTTTGCTTGGGGTAATAGAGATATAGTTGATTTAGAATAAAGATAAGAAATGAATATCCTGGTTGATTTTATATATATCATGTTCCGTATTTGTTTAGGTCTTTTATACTCTTTGTACTCTTTATACTCTTTATACTCACTATATTAATACACACAATCATAATTATTTGTGGGTTTAACATTTTATCACTTAGTAACACTCATTTTCAGCATTCGTTGCATCCTCGTATACTTCATCTTCTTCAAAGATATCATCTTTTACGATCACTTCATTTCCTCCTCGTTAGGATTTCTCTCTTTCGCTCTTTTTCCTTGTTTCTCTTTTTGCTTTTTGCTTTTTGCTTTTTTTTTGTTTTGTTTTTTGTTTTTGCTTTTTGATTCAGATCTTTTAGAAATTTCAAATAAAATCTTCATAGAAGTCTTTGCATAGCACATGGAGAAATTGAGGTTCACTGTCTTGGTGTTTGCGGAGCACTTTCGACAAAGGTGATCATCCGCTCGCCCTCAGCGGCACATATCAGTCCACACGCAGGTTATTATATGAGAGGTAAATTATGGTAGTTCAGCACCAGGACTTATGGGCTTGGCATTGCCTCGGTGCGCACAAAGGAGCCTTGCAAAGCAAGAACTCCCCACACTGTCGCTGCCAAAGATCGAACCTGGGTTTATTGGCTTTCCCACCCATGTCCCAACCACTGGGATACATCCGTGGGTGTTTGCGGAGCACTTTCGATTTATCAGACTTGTTGGCACTCACATTAATTTGACATATTCAACAAAACGTTTTACCCTCCCAAATTTCTCATCATCCCGAGTGAACTCAATTGCTAAGCTTCCAGATAGGTCCGTCAAATAGATTAATTAGATAAACTCATTATTCAAATTCAATAAGTTATTATTCAATGGGTCATTATCCAATTAATTCATTTATTAATGGATCATAATGGACTGGGTCATAAATGAGTTGGGTCATAAATGAGTTGGGTCATAAATGAGTTGTGTCATTAAATGGATAACCCATTGGATAACCCATGAGATATTCATATGACCCAATGGGTTAAAATATATTATCCAATAAGTCATTATCCAATAAGTCATTATATATTTAACCCAATAAGTTATCATTAAACATTTTCTATCAATTTGGGTTACAAGTTATCATTATCCAATGGGATCAGGTATTAAATGCTCATTATTTTTTAGGATTTGGGATGATAAAATTATGTTAATTGAAAATTTGATCTCAATGGGTCCCATATTATGTTAACTCAATGGGAACCTAACAAATACCCAATAAATATTCAAAATTACCCAATTAAATGCATGTGTAATATTTAACATAAATATTCTCTATAATTCTGAATTATACAAATTATAATTCACAAATTATTCGAGTTCAATTTCGTACAATATTCGAGTTCGTACAATATTCAAGCTCGTACAATATTCGAGCTCGTACAATATTTAAATTCAATCTCGTACAATATTTAAGTTCGTACAAAATTTAAACTCAATTTCGTACGGTATTTAACTTTATACAATATTTAAGTTCGTTCCGGTTGAGGCTTTCTCACACCCAAGTACATTGGTAGGTCAATGTTGCTTACGTATAATAGTAGGAATTACCTGGATAAATGCCATCTGCCCATGCACATTCATTGCTTTACTTACATGATTGAGATAATGAAAACGACATTAATTTATACAGTAACTTTGAAAAGACATGAGTGATGATTAATATTCAGAGTCAATTAAAAGATCGTACGTATGTGTAGAAATATGAAAATTGGACTCGGAGTGGATTGCTATTTTACACCCTGTATTTTACTTGTTTATGCCATGTATTTATACTATGTAATATACAATATGTATTTTTAATTTAATTTTAATAACGTATATAGTTTAAGTAATTTAATACTAAAATAATTTAATTTATTAAGTTAGTGGAAGCATCCGCTGCCGGAAGACCGCCGCCGCCGGGAGTGCGTCCCCGCCGGGAGTGCGCCGCCGTCGGGAGTTCGCCGCCGCCGGCCGCCGCTGCTGGGAGTGCGCCGCCGCCGGCCGCCGTGCTAGGAGTGCGCCGCCGGGAGTCCGCCGCCGCCGATTTTTCACTCCGGCTCTCCACGGTCAAGTGGCTCTAAAGGGCCCTCCGGTTCTCCACTTCGGGTCTCCACGGCCAAGTGGCTCCAAAGTGCCCCCCGGTTCTCCATGGCCAAGTGGCGATCCGGGCTTGCTCCGGCTCTCCACGGCCATGTGGCTCCAAAGGGCCCTCCGGTTCTCCACTCCGGCTCTCCACGGCCAAGGGGCTCCGAAGGGCCTTCTGGCTCTCCACTGGCAAGTGGCTCCAAAGTGCCTTCCGGTTCTCCACGGGCAAGTGGCTCCAAAGGGCCTTTCGGTTCTCCACGTCCAAGTGGCTCCAAAGGGCCTTCCGGTTCTCCACGGGCAAGTGGCTTCAAAGGGCCTTCCGGTTCTCCACGGCCTAGTGGCGAACCGGGCATGCTCCGGCTCTCCACGGGCAAGTGGCTCCAAAGTGCCTTCCGGTTCTCCACGACCAAGTGGCTCCAAAGGGCCTTCCGGTTCTCCACGGGCAAGGGGCTCCAAAGGGTCTTCCGGTTCTCCACGGCCTAGTGGCTCCAAAGGGCCTTTCGGTTCTCCACTGCCTAGTGGAGAACCGGGCATGCTCCGGCTCTCCTCGACCAACCTGCTCCAATTGGCCTTCCGGTTCTCCTCGGCCAGTGGAGAACCGGGTCTCCCTTTGAAATTTTCAGCTTTCTCCCACAACTACCATCTACCCACATTTAATGTCATTTACTCATTTTTACTCGGAAAAATCTAGTTTTTTTCTATAAATTGGGTAAAAATCTCCATTTGGTAAAAATCTCCACTTTTTTACTCCAAACAAGGGTGGTGAAAATTCCATGTCTATGGAGGTAATTTCTCTAATTATTGTCAAGTCCGTAAGTAATAGTTAAATTTATTATGTATTCGTTTTTAAATAAGAAGTTTATGTTCATCTTATTACTGTAGTTGATGAATTGTAATCTAATAATTATTGCAATTTACTGTATTTGAGTATACTAGGGATGTATTTAAATTTCAATACTGTAATGTACTGTATGTATTTATTGTATTGTAGTGTACAAATTTATTTCATGTATGTATTTTCTGTATGTATTTATGTACTATTTTTATTTAACCCTTTTTCGGATATGAAATTATTTCACGCCTCTTTTGACTGTATTTATCTACTCCTAATTAATGAATTGTTAGAGTTAAATTTTTCTTAATCGAACTACGCTAATTTGTTATTTTAATTTGTAGAAATGTAATTACTTTATTTTACTTTATATTATGTAAATGTAATTATTAATGGTTAATCTGAAATGGTTTAATGCAATTTTGTTTTCGAAAGTTAATTATTGAATGTTAAAATGGAAGAATGTAATTTTGTAACCGTAATCAATTATTAATTATTAATAATTACATTATTAATGGAAGAATGTAGTTTCATGGAATAATTACATTGTAACCGTAAAATGGAAGAATGTAGTTTCATTAATCAATTATTAAACTTAAATCTTGTAACCGTAATTTTATTTCATCTAATTTAATTTTTACTTTATTATATTTTTAAATTTTAATCCATGTGTGGACGTTAATGGAAAAATGGAGCAACACACATGTAATTCCGAAAGTTAATTATTAAACATTAATTTTGTAACGTTAATTTTATATTATTATATTTAAACCTCAATTTGAAATGGATGAATGTAGTTTTATTTTTGGGAGTTAATTTATATGCGCATATTTTGTAATTTTGATTTGATTTCATCTAATTCAATTTGAACTTTATTATTATTTTTGGTATAGTAATTTTTAACAGTTAATTAAAAAGAGCGTGTCTCTTGAAAGACGGTCTTTCCATAAGTCATGGAAAGACCAAGGTTTAAAGTGTAAATTAAAAGAAATTAAGATAAAATTTTTGGGTTGCATGAACCGGGTTATAAATTTTATAACTACTACATATTGCATACTAAATTTTTAATGTTGCAACTAAGACCTTTTACCTTTTATTATTCAAATTAAACCCCGTCTTTCCATAAGCTTATGGAAAGACCGTCTTTCCAAAGACTTTGCCAATTAAAAATTGAACAATGTAATTTTATTTTCGAAAGTTAATTATTGGACGTTAAATTTGTAGCATTCATTTTATATTATTTTATTTGAACCTTAATTTAAAATGGAAGAATGTAATTTTAGTTTTATTAATTAATTATAAAACATAAATTCTGTGACCATAATTGTATGTCATCTAAGCTAGTTTTTACGTTATTATTTTTTTATATTTAAATCTATGAAATTAATCTTAATGTTTTCTCCTCCAGTGACATTCCCGTACCCCGAGTGTGTCCCCCACATTATCAGGCGATACATCGAAGGCTGGAACAATGTCTTGAGTGACGGAA
The DNA here is from genome assembly GCA_037428765.1 of Rubia yunnanensis. NCBI lineage: Eukaryota > Viridiplantae > Streptophyta > Magnoliopsida > Gentianales > Rubiaceae > Rubia > Rubia yunnanensis. The sequence goes on from CM075061.1 coordinate 54,732,288, forward strand.
ATTGTGGCTTCATATGCGTTGCTGATGCGTTCCATGTAGATGGTGAAGGTGAATGGTCTGGGGCGCACCGGGCAGTATTTAACGAGACATCGACTCATTGGCCTGACTATGTTCCCATATACAGTTCGAAAGACAATGTTGAATTAGCTAGAGCCCGTATACACCACACCAAAGGTCCATGTGGACGAGAACATTGGTTTACGGTCATTGCGGACATGTATCCTGTCGCCACCTACTACAACACGGTTGTAGTTTTATATTACATTCTAGAGAATGGTTCGGCAGACTATTGTTGTACAGTCCTTCCATTGAGGGCAGGCGGGGGCGAGAATGGAACGAGGAGGGAGCTACACATTGTATACGTTCGCAGTGCAAGCCATTTCGTCCGTTTGCATGTGAAGGAAAACTGCCCCATGCCTCATGTGGTTAATCTGTGGACCACATTGAGGAAGTCTGATGTCGTTGGTTGGGAGTTACCCTTTCGTAGGAGGATGATGGCTTGGACCAAAGCGTACACGCCTCATAATTAATTGTTGTATCCAATGAAACAGTTCGGCATGTACACAATCGTAAAAATTGTTATCAAAGAGTTCCGATTACAGAAATGAACAGATTGAATGCAAACAATGTGTTCATACATAAGTGATCCAGTCAACTAGGGGATCGGTTCATAGCCGTGGTGTCTGCGATACTCGTCGCGACGACTGATCCAAGTAGTCAACAATTCCTTCATACGCGACATGTCAAGTCCGTCAATGGAAGTAGAGTCAAATGGATCCAAGTCGCTCATCATGTCATTCAACATCTGATGCATAGGAAACACATTTTATCATAACAAAACAACTAGATTTAATATAATAAATTAAAGCGAACAATTATGGAAAACTTACCAGTGAGTCAAAATATGTCCTATCTGGTCTACAACTCGTGGCATCATGTATGGGATTTGTGATCAATGGGTGCGAATGATTCGTGAACCACTCCTCGTAGTCCAAGGTACACTCTGACGGACTGGTGGCAATCGGAAACTCGGCTAGCCGACCGTCGTGCCACGCGTGTGCCATGTCCCACAATGTTAACTGCATCATCGATGAGAAGGTCACTGAATAGCCAGCAGGATTGGCGGGCCGAGAGCAGGGATATGGAACAATCCTAATGCTATGCGGTATACCCTGCACGAGACCGAACTGGCGCACAACACGATCTGGCATGTACGCCTCCATTGCGTCAAGGTATCGAATCACGCCGCGGTAATGAGTCCTTCCCCTCGCAACCCTAACCACGTCCGGTCCATACGGCAACCAATCCACCTGCGCGATATTCGAACAGATGTAACATTCATATGGAATCCAATTTACCTACTATTATTAGAATAAAATTAAAACCATGGTTGTCATACCTGGTCAGCCTGTACATCATCCAATTGACGTCTGATGGTAGCTAGCCTCTGAATATCCCTCCCCACTTTATCCCCTGAGTGCCACCGATTGGCGCATCCCGGAAGAGCTGGCAGTGTACTCAATCCCGGCCGAAACATTGGAAAGTACTCGTATATCCATGCTTGCAGCAGCGTGCAACAGCCACATAGGCCGCGAGCCTTAGCCCGAGACGCAATTCCCAACTGTAGATACAAACTTGCCAACGTCGCCGAGCCCCAGGACAACTGCGAATCAAGTAGAGGTAGCAGGTTGGCTCTTACCTTAGTCCCGGTTTTATCAACAAAAAGCGTTGATGAAAACAGGGTCAACATGTAGCACCTAAATTGGAAGTTGTCGCTCTGACCCGCCGCTACGCACCTCGCCATCAATGCCTGACCATCAATGTTACCCCCGTTCCAGTCTTCACCGATGAAGGACTCCACGTCTTTCCCAAATAGTTCAGCGATAGCTTCCTGAATAGCCTCCACCAAAATGGTACTACCAACAGAGCCACCAACAATGGGAATGCCAAGAATCATCTCTACGATTAGGTGCTGCTTGGTGCGGGAAGCTGGACATTGCAGCCCGACTGATGCATTTTTCAGCGCCAAGGGTGAGTTGTTTTCAGCCCGATGGAGTCCAGAATTGTCTACGGTTTTTCTCGGATTTCTCCTGGCAATTGCAGCTTGGTTTTCTGGAGGAGGCAATAGATTTTAGAGTATGGATTCACACTCCGATGCTCTTTCTCCTAAGCCTAGTTTTGACTTATGAATTAACGGATTTTTATGCGCTTTATGCTCACGCTACACTTTATGTTAAACTGGCATACAGCTGTCCATTTGCTCAAAATGGAGTGGGCGATTACATAATCGCCACGCTTGATGCACGCGGTACAAGTGTATCCATTCTCACATTTTTAGGAGGTTGATTCGAATGGGATTTACAAAGGTTGGAGGCACGGCCTCATTAATCTTTGCCCACCGAATTACTCTCGACGCCAATAAGAGAATGCTTGAAGGCCAATAACATTCCTCTATCCCCATCTTAGGAATGTACATGGTAGAAGCAGATCTTCACACGTGCCAATATGGTGCAAACCTGATCATCAGCTTCATTCTTAGGAGACATCCAAGACCCGAGACATCCAAGTCCCTCGGCTGCATTAGGATATTCAAATCATTCGACATTGGATTTTAGCAATTCTATCAGCATTACAGCAGAGACATCAACTCAAGACCCGAGTCTCAACTCTCGGCTGCATTAAGGAATTTGATTGGAGATGGCCCCATTTGTTAGGGGTAGAAGCGGTTTCTTTGTGTATGGGTAGTGAGTTTGTTCTCACCCCATTTTTGAGTGTTTTTTAGCCTGTGTTTTTCCAGGTTGTTTTGTGCTCCCTTTGCTCGATTATCTTGCTTAGGGTTGGTAGCTATTTTACTTAGATTAAAAGGGGGGGATGGGGGAGTGTTATCCTTTGGATTTGTACTCTTCCATTCCCCCCCCTACCTCATTTGCGGATTTTCTCCTTAGGTTTACCTAAGGTTGGATTCTTTTGTATTTGGTAGGGTCCTTTTTGGGCCCTGCTGCAGGTTCCACCGTCTATACTATTTACCTATTTACGCCAAGAATCATCTCTACATCGTGCAACAGTATGGTCATCTCCCCAAAAGGCATGTGGAATGAGTTCGTGTCCGGCTGCCACCTCTCGAGAAAAGCAGATATCAATGCCATATCAAGGAACTGGAACATAATCGAGGAAAGGTGCGCCAACCCGGTCGCACGTATCCTGGCCTGCACAACATCACTTCGTTCAGGGAGTGTAGTGACTAGCTGCTTGCAGAGCGTTGAACGAGCATGGCATTTCAGAACACCACGCTCTATACCATTCCAAACATCAACTGCGACGTGTCCCCCAAAGCTCGGTATCACATGGTCATTGATGTGTCCATTTTAGATGGTTATTTTAGGGTTTTTAGGATTAGGTTTTGTGCAATTTTGTGCTCTACATGTGGCATTTTGCCTTGAAATCATCTAAGGAGGGATAAAGGCGGCTTTGACATTTTTATCACTTTTTAGATGATTTTGTGCGACAAGGTGATTTGTTTGAAGACTTTGAAGATTTGAAGACTTTGAAGATTTATCTTTGAAGATTTGAAGATTTGAAGACCTTTACATTTGAGCTTTGTGAAGATTTGAAGAAGTGAAGAGATGAAGAAAGGAGAGCAAAGCAACGGATGAATGATGATCCAGGGTTCTCAGAATTTTCCGAGAAGAATCAGCCTTCAAGAGTGGCACCATTGGATTCCTCTTCTCGAGCACTATAAAATCGACTACAAGAACTCCCGAAACGGATCAACGGTTCACCCGGAGGAAGCAAAACAAAACAGCAAGGCTGAGTTACTGATCTGGTCGCGAGCTCGTCGCGAGTCGCGACGGCAGCGTCCAGTCAGCTCTGTTTCAGCGTTTTTCTCCCCTTTTTCTTCCACTATAAATACCTCTTCCTCCCCTTCATTCCACAGTTTTTTTCCCTTTTCTTCTTGCATTTTAGGGCTTGAAAACCCTTGGTTTTCTTCTCTTTCTTTTCTTAGTTTTTGTAGTTTAATTATGTCTCTTGTTATTCTAGAGTAGTTTTTGTTCTTGGGAGCAAGGATTGAAGCTTCCACTTCTATGTATTGAGAACCATTTCTATCTATCTATTTGGTGTTTTTTCTATTGTGCTCTTATTGTGCTTTGAATGTTAATTGTTGATTCCATTGATGTTGTTGGGAGCTTGAGGATATGAATGCTTGTATGAATTGCTAGCTAGGGTTTGGGGGATTTGGGTTAATTTCCCCCCTGTTCTTGTTAGGAATGTATGAGTGTGAATTAGAGCTTTTGATTGTGTTAGTGTGTTGACAATGTGCTAGACGAATGTGATTGATGTTGAACTCTTCGTCATATTTGTTTTGTGTAGCAAACGAGAGAGTCATATGCTCGTGGATGAATGTGCTTGCACGTTCATCCAATCTCGTGTAATTGCATGAATTGGTTTAATGCTTAGTCACGGTGTAGTGGTCATAAGCATTGCCAAGCTTCTTGGTTCTTCGTGATTAAATGCCACCAATGATACCTTGAGTCGTGGTCGCGACTCGGGAGTCATTGGTGAGGTTTGACGAGAGATGTGGAACTCACTCTTGCAAACTACGAACTAAGAAGGATAGGAGTTTAGTCTCCACGACAAGTAGTTGAAATATTGAATAGATGGCTTGTACTCATTCTTGAAGCATTTGTTATTTGGCGTTTATGTATTCTTGATGGTATGTTTCACTTCATGTGTGTCATGAGTTGTTTGAGCATAGGGAGTGTTTGTATGGTTGAATTGTTTTGGTGTTAGGAGCGTGACGAACTCCGGGACTCCTTTGCATGAAAATCTATGAGCATGAACTTAGAACTTCTTGTGATGTATGTGTTGTGATCCTTGCTAGATGGGTATGTGAATGTTGAGTCATGTATGCTATATGATGGAATGAGTGAATGATTCAATGACCTACGTATGATTTGGAAGTGGATATCCATTGCCCCCAAGGCTTTTTATCTTTGTAGTTTTAAAACCCCTTTTCTTTAGTTTCGTTTGATGATTAGCATAGTCACTTGACCTTGCTAGTTATCGTGTCTTTTTTATCTTTGTTAATTTAGGAAACCAACCAACCAACCCCCCCATTTACATGCTTTTATGTGTGTGTATATATAGTTACTCTTAGCCTAATATCAACCATTTGTGTGCTTAGACGCTTAGGAAGATCCCTCTTCTCCTTGGACGACCCCGATTTGCCACTATCTACCTAGTTGTAGAAAGTAAGCATTTAGGGCTTATAAATTATCTTTTGCACGGCGGGCGCGACGACCGCCCGCCTGTCAGTCATCCTGCAGGCCACCACCCATCGGTCCCCACACAAGCCACGTTTCATCGGCTTGTCGCTTTCTCCTGTTCCTCGGTACCCTTCCAATGCCAGTCTCACCGACATTACACGATCCACCAGAAGACTGCGCAAATCGACCGGCTCTATTCCTAGCTGTATGCCTAGCTCCTCCACCAGTATACCTTTTGATTCCAACCTCCACTCGCACACTCGTCCCAGGTTGGCCAGACGGGGGGACATTGCTTGTATTCTGTCCCTGCCTACCATCGGAGTCGAGTGGGATGCATTCTGCCGGCAACTCATACATCGACTGCCAACTACTATCGTCACGGATTGCATGCATTCCACCGGACGCGATAATGTTGAGCTCCGGACCTTCCCATGTTGGCATGGGATCGAACACATGATCGCGCCGTGGAGAAGGCTGCTCAACTAGTACATTTTGCTCCTGCGGAGGAGGCGACCGTTCCTCCTCGATCACATGCCCTCTCGCCTGTCTGGCCGATGCACTAATACCTCTCCGTCGTACAGAACGACCATCGTGGTCGGGTTGACCAGCGGTACTCATCTACAACACAAGATATGTAATTATTATAACAACAATTGATTTAAACTGATAGGATAAAATAAATTAACATACATTTCAACAAAATATAAACTGATATGACGAAACAGTGCATAATTTCAAACAACTTATGGAAACTACATATTCTATAATGCATAGAAAAATGTGAATATAATGTAAAAAACCTCGCCCTAAACAGCACATTTAATTCTTTTGAAATCCCATACAACGAACTACTAATTTTTATTAATTGCAAATTATAAATTACATTACTAAATCATTGTACAATAATTAAATTTTTTACCAAGTGAAACTAATATTAACATTCAAAGAAATAATTGTTAAAACATATCATAATCATTTACTACACAATTGTTTTCATCAGATTAATAAAATAGATTTTCATAATGTTAATTTAAATAATATTATATTCTATTATGTTACATATACTTTCCAAATTACTAAAATAGCTATCATTTTCAAATTTAAACTAAACAATTTCTAAAAATAACAATTTCTTCATTTTAATTCCAAAGTTCATAAAATTCCTAATATTAGATTTTTCCAATTTAATTTACTATTTAATTTCCAATTTTCTGATTAAAGAATTTAATTTAAGATTAAACCTTCCTATTTTCTTATCTTTACAACCAAACCCCTCATCTTCCTCATCCCTCCACCCAACCTACACACTAAACAACCTACCACCGCCGGCATCCTCCTCCGCCTCCGGCCTACTCCGGCGCCGGCCTCCTCCACTTCCGGCCTCCTCCGCCACCGGACGCCGCCCCAGCAGCTCCGCCCCAGCAGCTCCGCCCCAAGTCAGCTCCTCCCCTCTCCTTCTCCTTCTCCTTCTCCTTCTCCTCTACCTCTCATTCTCTTCCTCTGCGACGCCGCCATCCCTCCGCCGCCGGCATCACTGCTCTTCCTCACCTCGGCCCAACGCGCGCCGCCCAAGGCCAGACACGAGCATCCCTCCACCTCGCCACGCGCCACTTGCCGCCGCGCCTGACTTCCCTCCGCCGCGCGCCGACGCCCGACCCGGTTCATCTCCTCCAGCCCAACAGCACCTCCGGCCATTACGCACCACCAACCCAACATCCATTCCAGATTTACTAAATTTCTAACAAACCCCAATTCTAACAATTCTAACAAGTTCAACTAAATTCGAATAGATGGGCAACATTCAGGCACGATTCATACAATTCCTACTAAAATTAAAATTTTTCCCTCAAAAACTTACGTTTTCCGGTGAGCGGCGGCGGCTGTGGATGGCGGGTGGCGGCGGAATCCGGCGACTGGAGCTGCTTGGTGGAAGAAATGGAGTGAGGCAATGTTGGGCAAATTAACGTTGGGCAAATCTGAGCAAACCAACACCAGCTTTTATACTACTTTCTCCAATTATATTTTTTTTATTTTAAAATTTAAATACATGTATTTATACGTATTAGGGCGTGGATAGTAAAATACAGGGTGTGATATAGTAATGCCCGATATTAACGGCTCATTAATGCAGCTGTGCTGCCTGCCGACATTTCTGTTTCCCTATTCTCCATTTTGAGCTGTATCATTTACTTTGCCTTTGTTTTTTCCTTCCGACATGATTTTACTTTTGTCGATGACCCCTTCGTTTGTTTGAGAGAAGCTTTGCTCTTTCAGTGATTGACCAAATCGTGTTTCTAATCTGCATATTTGGAAATATGATTTTACCAATTTTTGAATTGTAGTCCAAGTATTGTGTTCCGACTTAAATCAAATACACTTAAAAACATAATAGTAAACACTAGAGATTTGGTTATACAGTTTTATAAAATCACCTATATTTGGGGTCTACCCCAATTAAGAATAAATTCACTAATCAGAAAAATACGGTATAAAGCACGGCGCCATACAATTATACTTGTTTTAGTGAATCGCTATATCACGCCCTGTATTTTACTTAATTATGTCATATATTTATACTATTTAATATACAATATGTATTTTTAATTCAAATAATTTAAATATATTAAATTAATATTAAATAAATTTTATTATTTATTTAATTAATACCGCCACCGCGCCGCGCCGCCGCCGCCGCCGTGTGCTACCACCTTCTTCTCTTCTTCTTTGTCTTCTCCGACGGTCTCCACCGTGCGCCACCACCTCCTCTTCTTCTCTTCTTCTTCTTGTTCGGCTCTTCTTCTTCTTCTTCTTCTTCTTCTTCTCTGTTTCCCTCTTCTTCTTCTTCTTCTTCTCCGGCAACTCCTTCTCCTTCTCATTCTCCTTCTCCTCCTGTTCTCCTCTCCCCGCTCTCCTCCTCCTTCTCATTCTCCTCTCCCCGCTCTCCTCCTCCTTCTCCTTCTCATTCTCCTCTCCCTGCTCTCCTCCTCCTCCCGTTCTCCTCTCCCCGCACTCCTTCTCCTTCTCCGCTCTCTTTCTCTTTCCCCTTCTCCTTCTCCTCCTCCTCTCATTCTCCTCACCCGATTCTCTACCCCAATTCTCTGACCCGGTTCTCCTCCTAACCCGATTCTCCTCTGCCCTGTTCTCCTCCGCTCTCCGCCACTTCCCGCTTCTCTGCCGCCACTTTTCCACCACTTCAGAAGCCTTTCTCCTCTCCCGCTTCTCCGCTGTTCTCCTCTCGGGCTAGGTTTTGCTTGACGGGGACGAAGAAGAAGGAGGGACAGCAGGGCTAGGGTTTTGCTGGGGATGAGGGACGGCGGTGGGAGGAGCTGGGGAAGATGAGGGACGGCGGGTGGAGCTGAGGAAGAAGGAGGCACGGTGGTGGCAGTGGAGAAAATAAGGCAGTGGTGGCGCACGACGGAGACCGCCGAAGAGGACGAAGAAGAAGAGAAGAAGGTGGTGGCGCACGGCAGCGGCGGCGGTGGCCTCAAATTGTTTTTTTGTTTTTAATTTTTGTTTTATTTTGAAATTTTAAAATATTATACATGTATATACGTATTAGGGTGTAAACTACTAAAATACAGGGCGTGATATAGCAACACCCTTGTTTTATCTAATTATAATGTATGAATTCTGCAAGTTCCCCTTGCTACCGATCCACCTTGATGAGACTCACTATGATCTAGAAACCCGTCGATGTGAATATCCTCCTCCCGAGTAATTAAGATATATGATTTAGAACTTTATCAACTGTTTAAAATCATGTTGGAATACATATCGAAAGCTTTTGAGCACTTCTCGAAAGTTGCAAAAATCTGGATGCAGAGTTCCTTCAATTAAAAGTGTAAGTAGCTCACCCAAATTGTCTTCTATTTATACCAATCGCACGCATCAATCGTTGTGTGAAAATAATTCATTCTCCATCTAAAATTTTAATTTCAATCAAATCTTTTAGAGATATGAATTACCAAATCCAATCCCTTAAAGAAATGAATTAAAATATATTACATCCAATTAAACCAAGTCCTTTGCGAAAATGATATTATCAAATCATTTCGAATTTCCATAAATCCAATCCAATCGATAAATATAAGAATTGATATATTTTTCAATCACAACACATGTACGGAAATACTGCTTCTCGGAATTCGTCTTCAATTTTCTTGTATCACCCGGATTTCCTTTTTTGATGTTTCAACACAAATTATTTCATATTTGCATAATTTCCACAAATTGTCAATTAACTAAATATGGACTTTGCAATCTCCCCTTTGACATTTTTTGGACGGACTTTAACACACATATCTATGCAAACATGAATCAATATAAAACCCACTCTGGATGTTGGAATGCAACATCAGAATAATAACACTCCCTGAATTCCATAACTCCAAAAATCACCTCAACCTCCATAACTCAACACCATGTTGGAAAATCAAATAGATTACCAATAATCATGTTAGAGCATCAATCTAACAGAGCCAATAAATACCACAAATCTGAGAAATTCAAAAACAAGAAATCCAAAAGTACTCCCATTTGGGGCCATAATACATGCCAAAGTCTGAATCAAAAGAAAAACATCATAAAATCATAGAAAATCATACAATCAAGCATGATCTTCAACATCCAACTGAGCTAACTATACTTCCAGGGTTGCAATCTGAACCTTGAGTGCAACAATCGAAGCATTAATGGCAAGCTTTTTGGCTTCCTTTACTTTCTTTGCTATTTTTGAGGAGGATCCAGCCTCTGATAGTGTCCATGGGAGATCATTGATTTTTCTGGTAGAGAAGGTCCTAGAGTTTGCCTTAATAGGGGTAGTGAAGACAAAAACATCATCATTCTTTGCCTTCACTTTATCTCCTCTAACCAATGCTGAGATAATATAGGGATGTGGTCAAAGTGTTTTTCACCCAAGACACGGATTGAAACACAATATTCTCTTGAATTATTCGGCTAAGATTAACATGGGTTTTTGTTCCAATGCAATACAATAATTTGGCCATCTCTCTGGTTAGGGCAGTAGTGTTTGAAAAGGGAATCCAACAGTTAATAGCAATATGGAATAAGCAAAAATACCCGCTGGTAAAGCTAGATGATATAGCATTTCCCTGAGTTGGCCACTGAGATTGTAAACCACCAGTTATCTCAAACAAGATTTGATCATTTGTAACCTCACAACACCAGGTGTGGGGAGCCCAAGTAACTTGTTAATCCTTTCCCCAGAAAATTTGATTACTTTGCCATGTACAAAAGCCCCCCCCCCCCCCCATATCACTCTGAATCAGAATCCAAATTTCCTGCCATTACATTGACATAAAATTCAAGCACTAAATCCTTATCATACTCCTTGTAGACTGTGGCAGGTGCTCTAAAAATATTCAAGGAAGGCTGTGAAACCCCTTTCGTTGTATGACTCAAAATCAATTGGCATATCTCCAATAATTCTCCCCCCGATTGATAATTTTCCAACTCTCCTTACAGTCTTCATAAAAAATTCAGATTTTAGTGCATCATTGGCAGAGGGGGGAAGGTCTTGAACTCTGACCAGCTTCAACTTTGACTTTCTTCTTCTTATGTTCAGGTTCAGGGGAATCAGGAGCAGGTGCTTTCCTCTTAGATCTCCTTGGACTAGTCTGATAAACTCATCTAATACTTCATTACTATTATAGAACAGGTCTTCTGGGTACATATCCTTTGTTGGAATATCACTTCCTACCTCTGTTTCCTCTTCAGCCTGCTCTCGTGTTGGAACATGACTATCCATTCCTTCACTCTGAATGTTTGATGGTGGAACATCATCAAGGCATGTATCAGCAGTTTCAAACATTTTCTCCCCCTATCTCCATCTCTGGATTCAAAACATGAAGATCCTCAGCTTCTTCACATCTTGTCCTAAAGGTAGCTATTTCTCGTGAGTTGGTCTTCCACCCAAGTCATAATCATCTTCAGCAGTAGCCTCTGATGTTTGAACATCAGCCTGTTCAGTAACCTCATTATCAATCTCCATATCTACAGAGTTTTGCCCTACATCCAAAGTCTGTGTAAGAACATCACCAGCATCTTTGGCTTCCAACTCTTCATCATCTGAAACAAAATTCACCCAAGTCATAATCATCTTCAGCAGTCGCCTCTGATGTTTGAACATCAACCTGTTCAGTAACCTCATTATCAATCTCCATATCTACAGAGTTTTTCCCTACATCCAAAGTCTGTGTAAGAACATCACCAGCATCGTTGGCTTCCAACTCTTCATCATCATTTACAAAATTTACAGTTTTGCCCTTACATTCTCGCCTAACTCAAAACTCACTTGATCAAACTTATAACTAGTTTCAGAAAATCTGTGGATTTGACAGTGTGTTCAGCACAAACCCGGTTCTCATCTAGCTCACTGATCTTATCCTTAACCTTACTAGGTTTAGGGACAACTATATATGTAGATACAAAACACTTTCTTCCTATATACTTAGTACATCCAGCCTCTGCTAGCTTAGGATTCAGATCCTCAATATATATAATGTCCCCAATTTTTTCTTTCAAAAGTTTATCAAGTTTTGCCTTTCTAACTTCCCCAGATAGAGATTTATAAGGACTTCAATCTATACTCTTCCCAGTTTCCACAAGCCATGCAATACATTCTCGTATAGAATAAAACCACATGCCATCAATTTTGAAGGGTTTACCTTCATGTATATTCTGACGGATGTAGGCTGAGGTGTATATGGAGATGGCAGCGGCTGTCCAGTCCCATAGTAGAGTTAAAGCTCTTCTGTGTCGGTGATAATCACGGTTTCCAAGAATAGACTGACTAGAATGATAGGGTTTTCGGCTAGGTGTGGTGTAATGTTTTACTCAACCTAGAGTCTCAAACTTTCAATGATTCTCTGCTTGTGAGTATCCCTAATTTTTCGAGCAAAAGATATTCAAATTTGAAAAATGGCAAGAAGATAGGGAAGATAGGTAGAGATGGCGGGTTTCTAGCCAAAGAGGAAGGAATTTGAAGGGATAAAGATTTTTCAAATATTTACTTTCCTTCTCTTAATGACCGCACCATTTTTTGTCCTACCAAGGTCATGATTATTTCTTTTCACCCACTAGCCGTCATATCACCATAGACCCATAAAGTCTCCAACTTCCAACATGCACACTTCTTCTTTCATATTTTTGTTCTCCTTTTTCTCTTTTTCATTTTTTTGTATTTTTCTAATATATATACAGATAAATAAAATCACACAAAAACATGAGAAAAATAATAAATACCTCAAATTCGACAAACACCTAAGTGTTGTCTGAGAAGTTCAAAAGTTGCGGAGTCCAAAGGCTTTGTGAATATATCTGAAGATTGTTCTGATGTTGGAACATAATCAACCACTAACTCCTTTTTTCAACCAGATCTCAAATAAAGTGATACCTTATATCAATGTGCTTCATTCAAGAATGGTGTGCATGATTTTTTGAGATATCAATTGTACTTTTGTTGTTACTTAATACGGTTAAAGGTCCTTCTTTAATTCCATAATCATCCAGCATTTGTTTCATCCATAACAATTGTGCATAACAACTTCCACTTACAAGATATTTTGCTTCAACAATTGATAAAGAGATAGAATTGAAACCAGATTTGTCCCAATGAAGAAATATCCACCAGTAGTGCCTTTGCGATCGTGAGCATTTCTAGCCCAATCTGAATCACTGTATGCAATAATACAATAGCCTTTGCCTTTAGAATACCAGATACCATACTCAGAAGTCTCACTCACATATTGAATAATCCTTTTAACCACAGTCAAATGTGTTTCCTTAGGATAAGCTCGAAATCTCACACATATTCACACACTTAAGCATATGTCTGGTCAACTTGTTGTAAGCTATAATAGGTTTTCAATCATACTCCTGTAAAAAGTGTGATCAACTCCAGTTCCTTTCTCATCTTTCACCAATTTGTCCATCGTCCCCATGGGTGTACGAATTGGTCGAGAATCATTGAGACCAAATCTTTTCACAAAACTCAAAGCTATTTACTTTGATTAATAAATAGACCATTCCTCTCCATCCCACCTGAAGCCCTAGAAAATAGTGAGTTCTCCCACCATACTCATCTCAAATTCGACCTGCATAATTTACAAAATCATGTACCAGGGATGATGATGTAAACTTGAAAACAATTTCATCAACATATATTTGAGCAATCAATATATGTGATGAATTACGAAAGGTGCGATTTACTCACCCTCGATGATAGACTTTCTGAATTAGAAAGGTAGTGAGTCACTCATACCACGCTCTTTGTGCCTGTTTTAAGCCGTATAATACCTTTTTAAGATGGAACACATGCTGTAAAAAATGAGAATCCTCGAATCCTTTCGGTTGTTCCACATATACTTCTTCATTGACTACTCCATTTAAGAATGCGCTCTTGAGATCCATCTGATATAAAGTGAGATCCATCTGATATAAAGTGAAATCCATAGTGCAAGCAATAGCAAGTAAGATCTGAATAGATTCTAACCTAGCAACTGGAGAAAATGTCTCATCAAAATCAACTCCTTCAACCTGAGTATATCCCTGAGCTACCAATCTTGCCTTGTTTCTGGTAATGTTTCCATCAGCATCAGACTTATTCTTGAATTAACACTTCATTCCTATGACATTAACTCCTTTAGGACGAGGTGTAAGAAACCACACATCATTGCGTTAAAACTGTTCAAGTTCTTCTTGCATTGCCACGATCTAGTATTCATGAAGGAGAGCTTCTTTGTAGTTCTTTGGTTCTATGAGATACATAAAGCATGGGAGACCAGCAAGTTCTCTGTTGCTAACTCAAGGAATGGACTGAGTTCTTCTTCTACTTGGTTCAGTCTCACTTGATGTTGGAACATGAGGAGGATCTGTAGACATTAGTGTTCCAACATCATTGAAGTCAACAATGCATCATCTTCATATTGACCTCATCAGATGTTCTAACATCGTTATGCACTAGAACCGAAAGATATTCTGATGTTGAAACATGGGGGGAATCTTGTCCATTCTCTTCGGTCGTTTACTTCCCTATTTCATCAGAGTCATCCACAAGTACGTCTATAGATTCCATAATAGCATTAATACAAAGTTTGTACGCTTTAAATGCTCGATTGTTAACCGAATATCCAAGAAAAATACCAACATCACTACGAATGTAGAGTTTTTCAAGTTGTTCCCTACCTTTGGGGATGTAGAAGTTGCTTCCAAACACATGAAAGTATGGCACATTTACCTTCATGCCCTTCCAGATTTTGTATGAGGTCTTGTTGGTGAATGGTCAAAGATATACTCGATTTATCGTATGACATGAAATATTGACATCTTCAGCTTACCATTGCTAGTGAATTCCTTTTTCAGCTAACATAACTAGAGCTATCTATTGCAAAGTCATCTTTTTCCTCTCCATGATGCCATTTTGTTGCGGAGTGATAGGTGCTAAAAATTCATGTTGAATACCTAGATTATTACAAAACTCACTTAATCAAGAGTTTTCAATTTCTCTTCCATGATCACAACGAATTCAAATGATCTTCTCACTAGGCTTCTGAAAACATCAAAAGTGCCCGACTTCTCTAATCTGCCTACCTTGCTGACATGGGCCACATACGACCTCTTTCTTGTCTGTTAATGTGGGAATACCTTGGACAACCTTCATTCTTGCTCTCTTTACAAGTGTCTTGTAGTTAATGTGACCAATTTTACGGTGCCATGTTTTCTCTTCATCCTGTTTTGCAGTGACAATTCACCTCTTGTTCCAACAGATAACAGTTGTCTGATGATCAAATGCTTGTAAGTAATTTATCGTTGCCACTTTTCACAATGCACTTTTCTTTATGAAATTTGATGCTCATATTTTTATCACACAGCTGGCTAATGCTCAATATATTGGCCTTCAAATATTTCACCAATAGGACACTTGTAAAGGTTGGAAATCCCTTTATCGATACATTTTCCAACTACCTTGCACTTCTTTCCACCATCAAAATTAACAAATCCTCCATCATATGGAATAATCTTCATGAGATACTCTTTGGATCTAGTCATGTGTCTATAACATCCACTATCAAAGTACCATAAATCACTAGAGTATGCAATGAGAAAAGTATGAGCGACAAGGAATATATTAGGGGTTTTAGGAATCCATACCTTTATGACAATCTTTGATCATTGGAATTCATCTATGTTGTCGTCCATTAATAATATCTTTGAGAATTATAAAACACGGGTCTTCTGTATGACCTTGATAGGTACGATAAGCACATGTTAGAGCCTTTTGTTGACATGTTCTGACAATTTTTCTCTTCATGACTTGAACTTCTGATTTGAAATATCTAGTACTAGTAGATAATTCTTCGTAGCCCATTCCTTGTCAATTTCTAGAACTCTACCCATAGTGAGAATATCATCCAATTTTGCTTTTCCAGAATTTAATCGTTTGATGGTTGTCTCAGCAACTTCACCTGTTTGGTCATTGACCTCTGATTCAACTCCAACAACTCATTTTCTTTTCTATGTCATTCCACCAGGGATACCGTATCTTTCGCCATACCCTCATCCTTACCATTTTTTAAATCTTTCTTGTAACAATAATAATCTTGGATGTTGCTAATGGATATCCTTCTCTACTCATTGTGTGGATTATATTGTTTGGTTTAGTGATCCTCTATTTTTTCAGCCCTCGTGTCCTTGGTTGACATGAAGATATAGCAATATTTTAGTAAGCATGAAATTATATGCTTTTTTTTTTGTAAAATTCCAAAAATAAACTGATGTACTTCTGTTAGCCTCATGATCTAACGTTCTCTTTTTGAATCTCCTCCAAATATTGTGAAGAATATGCATGTACATCAACCAAGAAAATTGATCTTTCTTATACCCAAAGATATACAATTTTTCCAACCTATACATATAGTCACGCGCACACACTAGGATCAGTTTTGTTCATTTTATCTTCACTTCTTCAAAGATAGTTGCGTCAATCTCAAGCGCTCTCTACCAAACGAGTTTAAAATGTTAACACTAACAATTTATTAAGTAAGTAAGACAATAACTTTTTTTTTACTAAACAGGGGGTTGATTCTCATTATTATTGGTAAAGTATGTTACAACTTGTTACTTGATGGGCTAGTGTATGAGCCTCATTTACTGCATCTCTACCTACTTTGACAATCTGCAGCTTAGAGAAAATCATTCCTAGGATATGAATTTCCCTAACTAGGAGTTTAACATCAGGTGGAATATTTGGGTAATTCCTAATCATGTGCAGCGCATTTTCGCAATTCGTGAGTATTTGTATGAAGGTAATATTCCCGTGACTTTTTTCCTTCATTGCTTTTAAGATTGCTAGTAGTTCTACTTGTGTTTCTGATAGTGCCCTGATAGGTTCCGCTCCTTGCCACTGTTAGTCTGTCCCTTGATTGACTACACATTAGGCTGCCGCTCCCTTCCATGTTTTATCGCATAAGGTTGCGTCTGTATGTATTCTAATATCCTGGAAGTGAGTGTTATGTGTTGCTTCACCCCCTTTCCATATTAGTTCAATATCTTCTCCTCTCTCAGCTTCCTGTTCTTGTTCCGCATCCTGAGAGGTGTGCTGACATTCTTGGTCATCTTGTGGTCGTGGGTTCCCTCGATTTTAGACCCGCATCCACCCAGGGTCGTTAATTGTAGCTAATTAATCCGAGCGAAGGGCTTATGGGTCAAAGATAGAGATTTATAATTCCGCACCCATTCTCACTGCTAAGCTACCAAGGGGTAGTAAGCAGCAAGCCCTGAGTTTGTCCACAAGGATGCTAGGGCTCAAGTACTAGTTAGAAACACAACCTTGTGTGGGTCGTCAATCCGCATGAGTGAAATGAACAACTAGTAGTGTATACATGCAATTGGGGGGGTTTGGTATTTTCAACTAACATCTACAAAACATGAAGTTAACAAACAAGTAAAATATTTATACTAGGCACTTGGGAATCATTTAGCAACATGGTAATTCTAATGCATAAATCCTCGATTCATTCACATAAAGACTTACAAAAGACCTATCAGGGTGTTCACAACACATGGTGTGACCGATGACATACACTTCCCCATCCCTGTCACGGTGGGTGCGCTCGCAATCCTCCATCGACACCGCCATCGTAATTAGAGAGGTACAACGAGGTCCGAACATCATTGTAGGTGTGTTTCTCACCCGTGCTATTACGTCCCGGCATTTCACCACAAATGCAATTACTCCTCCCGGGTCCTATATACACTAGGGCCAAGGATTGTAGGCACCTTATTTGTGATACTAGGGTTTTAACACAACACCTAGCTTGCTACTATTAGCTATCTCTACCTGCAACCTCTCGGAAAACAATTACAAAGTTAGCTAAGACTGGTGTGATGGCAAAGAGGTCAGAGCATTCTTAAATGCCTCGTGCACACACTCACGCAGATGCGTTCTCCCCTACCCATTCTAACATCCAGGTTTCTCTTCCCAAGGGGGCATCAATAATTGCACCATACATGAATATAGCCCAAAGTGTGTGCTTTTATGTGGTGTAGTATTCATGCATTTATAACATTCAAGAACAATCATAATAATATCATAAACACAATGATAGGGTGAATCTAATGAATCTCATAAAGAAAATTGAACATGCCAAATTCCAAGATGAATCCCAAGCAAAAAATCTACTCTACTAAGGTTAGATCCATGGAAAATATTAGGTTAGATGCCATGGATCTAGAAAATAAGATGAAAAGAAAAAGATAAGAAAAAGAAGAAGGAAGGAGAAGAAGAAGAAGAACTCTCATCTTCCTTCTATCTAAACTAGAGAGAAAAACTAATCTACATAATGCCTACTTTCTAATCTACTAAGGGTTTACAAGAATACTATGGCTCCTATATATAGTAGTAGGAGATTGAGCCTAAAAATAGGCCCAAAATAGGCCAAAAGTGGGAAACCCTAGGTCCGGCACCAAGGCTTCGCAGACTGGCATAGATGTCACGGTCCGTGAAACATGCAAGCTCGGGGTGCCAAATCTGGCATGGTTCATGAACATTCATCATCACGGGCCGTGGAATCTGGCACGATTCGTGAAGCTTGTCTCGTTCCACTACATGAGTTTTTCTCAGAAGTTTTCTCACAGTCCGTGAAGGTTTTCATGGCCCGGCTCCATACTTAGCCAAATCTTCATCTCCAAGCTCCACGGTCCACGGTTCACTGTCTTTGTCACGACCCGGTGTCTTTGCCTCGTGAAGGTATTTGGTGTCCCTTGTGTAGTGCATGTCATGTGCTTCATCACCGGCTGCTGGTGTTTGACCATGGGCAGACCGTGACCGGACGCTAGTGCTTCGTTGACTAAACTTTGTTTGCTTGCTACGAGTGAACCGTTAGTCCGAATTGGGAGTTCTTGTAGTCGATTTTGTAGTATTCAAGACAAAGAATCAAATGGAACCAGACTTGAAGGCTAATTATTCCTAGATCGTTCTCGGACTAAGGAAACACTCCTCGGACCATGATTCACCATTTTCTTCTCTAGCCATCTTAAACTTTGAAGCCGCCTATCTTTGGCTTCAATCTCCTTCTACCACGCATTGATGTCAGTGGCCTTCATCTTCTACCATTCTAATGTGAATGGCCTTTGCCTCTTCTATTGTTAAAAACAAATGGCCTTCAATCTTCTACCGCCTTTTCGAACGGCCTTCATATAGAATGTAACCAAAAAGTACCCACGGGCGACCTACTAAAGATGATCATGAGGAAGATCAATGGGCTTGTGGATAAAATATGTCCATTAGTACCAATTAAATCTACAAAACACGAGATTTAGACAAGAAAACCAAACATAGCCTTCTAAACCCTTGTCACGTAAACTCAACTAATATTAGCAACCCACCAACTAAATTTAACCAAAAACTGTGTCAAATGCATTGGTTAAAGCATGTGAAATGGTGCAGATCAGACTCTCCACACTTAAACCTTTACTCGTCCTCGAGTAAATAAAAAAAATGTTCAAGCGGAACGAAACATGCAAAAATAGCCAATGCATTCAACTTATTCCCAAGCTACCCTAGTTTCCCCAAGAAGGTGAAAATCCTCACAACTCTCATGCTTCCCAAAGTTCCTAAAGTAACCAAACCACATAAAGCAAGTAAATGTGTATGGAAAGAGATAAGTGATAAAAGGTCAGAATAAAACCAAGCTTACTTTCCCCAGAGTAGTCCCAAAAGCAATCAAAGAGTAATCCTCAAGCAAAACAATCCACCAAGGAAATCCAAAAGCCGTCGACTTGGTTGCAACACAGGGATAACTCAAGATTCTCGACCTAGTTACAACCAAGGAGTCTAATGTATCGTCAACCTAGTTTCTTGTTTCTTTTTTTCTTCTCAATTTTTCTCATTTTGCCTAGGAGCCCTTTTGGGTTTTCATCCTAGCTTTATCCCACAAAACTTGCTCACCTCTCACCTTTTTCCACACGGCCTCTCACTTTTGTCTAGACTGTTAAGTCTGGCCGAGCCGGACCAAGCCTCTCAATTTTACCTAGGTATTTCAACTTATCCAGGCTTTTCCTAATATTACCCAAGTTGCTCTTTTGGGTTTTAGACTTGTCCAGGTTTTAATTTTTTTCATTTTTCAAAAATTTTCAAAATGCTCTTAGAGGAGCTATTAGCTACATAAAAATAACTAAAAATTATAAGTTCTATCTAATCCTCTTTCCCACACTTAAACATGCATTGTTCTCAATGCATATACAAAATCAAAGAACACATGTCAAGGGAAAGAAATAGGAAAGCACTTATAATGAAAAAGAACACTAAAATCTACCATTGATGGTACAATCATGGAATGTAAAGAACAAACTACCACCACCCCAATATACTACCCCAAAACTCTAATCAAGAAGGTTCAATCTAACCACTATCATGCATCACAAATTGAATAATGAATTGAATCACAATGGAGAGTTACCTCTTAGGTCTCGATGTGTGTCTCAAAGGTTTTGAGGGTAGGTGGATTTTGGGTGGTACTTTAGTGGTGGTTGGGTGGTGGTAGGTAAGAAATAATGATTGGTTGGTGTAGGAAAGTATATGAGCTTCATGGGTCATGCACGTCTACACTCCCTATGAATTTGGGGTTTGGTTCTCCTTCTTGTCCACCATTTTGAGTGTCACTAACCATATACGTCTACATGGTTCATGAGTTGGACTCCCCGTTTGCTCAGCTTCCTCCAAGAACCATAAGCTTCCTACAAAACAAACATGCACACCAAATGTAATAGTGTCCCAAAACAAAAAGAAAGCTACAAATAGGAAAACACACCAAAAATATCAAACTAATCTAATTTTTCAAAACTCGGGTTGCCTCCCGAGAAGCTCCATATATTTAAGGTTATCGGCACGACCCTAATGTTACCCATATTGTGCGAGTTTGTACCCCATCACCTTGGACAACCAAACTCAAGAGGTGGGGGTAAGAATCTTCCAAGAGGAAGATATAGTAGATGATGAGTAAACCTTAAAGGGAATAAGTGGTTTGGAAGCTTAGCATATACAGTTGGCTTCCCTATGGTTTTCTCTAAGGCTTCCGAAAATGTGGGAGTAGGTTTTATAGGTGGAGGTGGAGGAGAAAATATGTAATATGGAAAATTTAGTATAATTACCCAATCCTCGACTTCTTCACTCTCAACAAACCATTCCTCATCCCCTTTATCATCTATCAAAACTTCACTTTCAACTAGGGATGGTTCATTTTTGGAATATTGAGTTCCAAGTTGGCTCACCCTATTCATCAAATTAAGCATTTGCCCTTCAACTTTCTCAATGCTTGAGAATAGTTGAATTCCCAAATCGCTAATCTCGCTAAACACTTGTGATTAGAGTAAATCACTACTCTTGGTTACATTAGCTATAGCTTGCAAAATTTCTACACAATTCGATTTGGGAACCAATCATAGGGATTGGTTTTGGGTTATTGGGTAAGTTGGTGAAGTCCAACTATCTAACCCAACGTGTTGGTTTTCCGATGCATTTCCATACCACGAATTTGAGTTACCACTAAACCTCAAATTTGGAGAGTCGTGGTATGGGTAAGAATCTTGATCCCATCGGCCTTGGGAACATACAACTCCTACCTCTCTCTCAATTTTGCTCATCTAAGAGCAAGACTCTGTAGGGTGGTCACAATGACACATCCTACGAAATCTCGCTCTTTGAGCCATTCTTCTCCCATACTCACTCAACCTTGGGCAACACTCTATAGGATGATCGCAATGATACACCCTACAAAATGCCCTCCGTTGAGTGCTTTCCCACATTTTTTTCTTTTGTAATTAAACACAAACAAAGAAAACACACAAAATTTGGAATCGTAGTGCAAGAGTCCTTGGTTTTCACTAAGAACTCAAGCAATACCTACTCCAGAAAACAAAAACAAGAAAAAGATAAAAGCAATATTAACTACTCACTAACACGTTATGCTTAACTAATACTTGAACTGAAAAGCATCCTCGGCAGCGGCACCAAAATTCTGGACCCACCTCCACCCGAGGTCATTAATTGTAGCTAATTAACCCGGGTGGAGGGCTTATGGGTTAAAGATAGAGATTTATAATTCTGCACATGTTCTCACTGTTAAGCTACCAAGGGGTAGTAAGTGGCAAGCCTTGGGTTTGTCCACAATGATGCTAAGGCTCAAGTACTAGTTAGAAACACAACCTCGTGTGGGTCATTGATTCGCACGAGTGAAAAGAATAACTAGTAATGTAAACATGAAATTGGAGGGGAGGTGTTTGGTATTTTCAATTAACAGTTACAAAACATGAAATTAACAAACAAGTAAACTATTTATACTAGGCACTTGGGAATCATTTAGAAACATGGTAGTTCTAATGCTTCAATCCTTGATTCATTCACATAAAGACTTACAAAAGACCTATCAGTGTGTTCACAACACGTGGTGTGACCGATGACATACACTTCCCGATCCCTATCATGGTGGGCGTGCTCGCAAGCCTCCATTGGCACCACCATCGTAATTAGGGGAGGACAACGAGGACCGACCATCGTTGTAGGTCTATTTCTCCCCCGTGCTACTACGTCCTAGACTTTCACCACGAATGCAAGTACTCATCCCGGTTACTATATACAGTAGGCCTGAGGATTGTAGGCACCTTATTTGTGATATTAGGGTTTCAACACAATGCCTAGCTTGCTACTATTAGCTATCTCTACCCGCAACCTCTCGGGAAACAGTTATAAAGTCAGCTAAGACTGGTGAAATGACAAATAGGTCAGAGCATTATTGAATCCCCCGTGCACACACTCACGCAGACACGTTCTCCCCTACCCATTCTAACATCCTGGTTTCTCTTCCCAATGGGGCATCAATAATTGCACCATACATAAATATAGCCCAAAGTGTGTGCTTATATATGGTGTAGTATTCATGAATTTATAACATTCAAGAAAAATCACAATAATATCATAAACACAAGGATATGGTGAATCTAATGAATCTCATAAAGCAAATAAAACATAACAAGTGCCAAGATGAATCCCAAGCGAAAAATCTACTCTACTAAGGTTAGATCCATGGAAAATATTAGGTTAGATGCCATGGATCTAGAAAATAAGATGAAAAGAAAAAGATAAGAAAAAGAAGAAGGAAGGAGAAGAAGAAGAAGGAAGGAGAAGAAGAAGAAGAACTCTCATCTTCCTTCTATCTAAATAGAGAGAAACTAATATACATTATGCCTACTTTCTAATTTACTTAGACAGTGATAATCACACACTCAAATGTTGTTTTCTTGATAAAAACACAGGGACAAAAAGGGCCGTTGACATACCCCTTTTGTAACAGATATTCGCTTAGTCGGTTGTACCACATGCGTCCAGAATTCTTTAACCCATATAAAGATCTTTGTAATTTGATTGAATATCTTTCTCTGAGTTTTTGAACTTAATGTTTCATGCATTTTGAATTCTCCCGGGATCCTCATGTAAATTTCAGCATCAAGTGTTCTGTTTGAGTATGCGGTAACAACATCCATAAGGTGCACATTAAGTTCTCATGAACTGATAGACTGATAAGGAATCTGAATGTAATTCCATCCTTGACTAGGGAATATGTTTCCTCAAATCAATTCCGGACCTTTGAGAAAAACCTTGTTCAATGAGTCTAGCCTTGTATCTCACTATCTTGTTTTTCTCATTTCTTTTTTGCACAAATACCAATTTGTATCCAACGGGTCTCACATCTTCAGGGGTGAGTACTATAGGCCCAAAACCTTTGCACCGGTTAAGTGAGTGTAACTCAGCTTCAATGGCCTTTTTTCCATTCAGTCCAATCATGTCTATTTTTACACTCGGTAACAAACCGTGGTTCAGGATCTCCATTATTTTCGTCTGCAACATTGCATGCGAAATTGTAAGAGAATGCATCATCGATTTCCTCATTTCGGTTCCACCTTATACCTGTATTGGCATAATTAATCAAAATTTCTTGATTTTCCTCGTTTCGTATTTCTACGGGAGTACGTTCCTCCATTTTGGGGTCATGTTGTTTCTCTGATCCTTTTCTTTTATGAGATTTTTATCTTTGGAACCGAGTGGTCTTCCACGCTTCAGGCGTGTCGTGATTTCATGAGTGACTTTGTTTTCAATTTGCCCTTTCAGGATTTCAATTTGAGAAAGAGCATTCTCAGTTGGGATGTGAGATTTAGTCACTCTCTTTGTGTTTGTAAAGGCATCAGGAAGTTGATTTGTTATATCTTGCATATGCAAAATCCTTTGGACTTTTCCATCACACTCTTTTGTATAAGGATCAAGATGCAATAATGTTGGTACAGACCAGTTTCCAGCTGTTTCTTTCTCCCCCTAATGCTGTAAATTTTTCTTCATCAAAATGGAAATTAGCAAAATAAGCTGTACAACTATTCCCAGTTAGGGCTTCAAGGCATCTAACAATAGATGGGCTTTCAAAGCCTACATAAATGCCAAGACTTCTCTGTGTCCCATCTTTGTTCTTTGCAGTGGTGCAATAGGCACATAAAAAGCGCAGCCAAAAATCATTAGATGGGATATATTTGGTTCTTGGTCTGATGTAAGTTGTAGTGGAGAGTATTTATGATATGCACTTGGTCTTATGTGAATCAATGCTGCAGCATGTAATATTCCATAACCCCATACTAAAGTAGGGAGTATTGTTCTCATTATTAATGGTCTAACAATGAGTTGGAGACGTTTGATCAGTGATTCAGCCAGACCATTTTGTGTGTCCACATGAGCAACGGGATGTCCAACAATAATCCCAACTGACATACAATAATCATCGAAAGTTTGGGATGTGAATTCACCGGCATTATCAAGTATGATTTACTTGATCGTATGATCAGGAAATTGAGCTTGCAATTTGATTATCTCAGCGAGTAATTTAGCAAATGCTATATTTCGAGTTGATAACGGGCATACTTGTGACCATTTGCTAGAAGCATCTATCAATACCATTAAGTAACGAAATGGTCCACATGGTGGATGGATAGGTCCACATATATCACCTTGAATACGTTCAAGAAACGCTGGTGATTCTGTTTCAACCTTTCCCGGTGAAGGCCTTATAATTAGCTTTCCAAGGGAACAAGCTTCACATTGAAAGGATTTTCCATGAGGGATCTTCTGGTCCTTCAGTGGATGCCTATGTGAGCTTTCAATAGTTCTTCGCATCATAGTTGAACCAGGATGGCCCAGCCGATCATGCCATATGGTCAATATTGAAGGTTTGATCACTACTGTATTTGATTCTACTGCATTTATATGTGTGTAATGCAATCAAGTATGGAGCATTGGTAGTTTCTCAAGTACGCATTTCCTTCCAGATTTATACACAATGAAAATCATATATTTCATGGTACCTTCAGTTACAAACTGGGTATCAAATCCATGAGAATATCATTGAAACTAAATAAGTTCCTTTTGGATTTTGGCGAAATAAGACATTATTTATTGTAAACATTGTGCCATTTGGCAATGTAAAGTTTGCCTAGCCAACTCCTTCAATCAAATCTACATGACCCGATATTGTATCACAATGGTCTGCGTTGGTTTCACCTTTGAGAAAAACCTTTTATCCTTTAATATAGTGTGCGTTGTTCCACAATCGAGTGTGCAAATTTCTTCATTTTAATCATTTGGTTGGCTTCACAATTAGCTTCATCCATTTCACCTCTTTAATTAAAATCAAAACAAATTTGATAAGAAAGATAATAAATTTGAAAGTAGCAGGCTTTAAATAAAACCATTTACACATATATATATATATATAACAGACACCGGACCATCTAGCTTCATTCCCAATAATAGTAATACAAATGTCATTCTTTTAGTTTCCACCACTTGGTTGCTCAGTGAAATCACCAGCTATGTCCATGAAATCATCATTGAAATCAGAAGCTTCGAGATGAGTGGATTCGTTGAAGTTTGCCTCCTTCCCCTTTCTTTTTATGGACTTTTGGTAGAGATTGCATAAGTGCTTCGGGACTCTGCAGACTGTTGACCAATGTCCTTTTCCACCACATCTGAAACAAGAGGTTCCAGATCCCTTTGATGAACTGGCGTCTTTTCCCCATTATGGGTACTTTCATGGTTCCTCTCATATTGATGCTTCTTGTGGTAGTAGTTACCAGACTTATAGGAAAAATTGTAACCACCTCGACCGCGTCCATAACCACAAGCATGACCTCAACCGCGCCCTCGACCTCTCTCTCGACCCTGAAAATAATTTTTGCGTTCAGGTTCATCGGAGTTAACAACGTTTGCTTCAAGAAACGCTCTTGAGCCAGTCGGGCGAGATTGATGATTCTTCATCAGCAACTTATTCTTTTCCCCAATGAGGAGACAAGCAATTAGCTCAGAATATTTTTTAAAACCTCACACACGATATTGTTGTTGCAAGGTCACATTTGATGCGTGGAAAGTAGAAAGAGTCTTTTCCAGCATTTCATTGTCGGTTATTGTAACCCCACAGTATGTCAAGTGGGTTACTGCTGTGTACATTGTAGAATTATAGTCGCTGACTTTCTTATAGTCTTGGAACCGTAGATTGTTCTAGTCATCGCGGTATATGGGGAGCATTACATCTCTTGTGTGATCGTACCTGTCTTTCAAATTTTTCCACAACTCAAGTGGATCTTTCATAGTAAGATATTCATTTTTGAGACTCCCACCAAGGTGTCGACAAAGGAAGATTAAAGATCTTTCCTTGTCCATCCTTGATGAGTTATTCCCCTTTTGGATTGTCTCAAGGAGGTTCATTGATTCCAAGTGCATCTCAATGTCTATCATCCATGGCATATAGTTGTTTCCCCCGATGTCGAGTGGAATGAATTCAAGTTTCACAGGGTTTGAAATGATGATAACTAATAGGGAAAGTAAAACAATTCATTAGATATAATTCAAAATACAAAAGCCTATAATGATTGCGAATAATAGAAAGTAATACATGATTATGATCATCAATGAAGAAAACCAAAATCTTCTGGTGAAACTTCTACGGTGAGAATGGTAACATGTAATACTAAAATAATTACAACAACAAAGATAAATATTAGTCTAGACATTTTATTGGTAAAGTTTAGCAAAAAATATGAGGTAGAAGAGAGGAAGTGGTTTTGTATCATTTGATGTTTTGTATTTATAATGTAAAATATAGCTGTTTATAGTCGTAATATTACCGCTAAAAATATAGTCATTTATAACCGTTATATTAATTAATTGTAGTTAAAAGTAGATTAGCAATATAACATCATCAGATAAATAGAAAAATATATTAGAGACATAATTAACCATAGAAATATTAAAATAAAGAAGTTAAAGATTAGTTAGATGTAGATCACACCATTTTTCTATACGGTGGCGGAGCCCTCATTGTATAGAAATGTGGTGTTATGCATTTAGAAAGTAAATAAATCACATCACATTACCATAAGGCGGTAGAACCCCATATATACAGTAATATGGTGTTATGTAGTTAGAAAGTTAGAAGTGTTATGAAGTTAGAAAGTTAAATGTTATACATCACATCATTTCTACTGTGATTGATTATTATTATTATTATTAATTTTAAACATTCTAGTATGTTGAAATTTATTTGAAAATTGAGTCAATCAAAAGAGTCCTGATTAAGAGTGTCCTGGATGAGGGAAAAACTTTAGGTCATAGTTGTTTAACACTTATGTGAAGTTGATCTGTGTAGTCAAATATAATCAAGTTTTAACACATGAACTTCTAAACATCTACAAATTAATAGAAAAGTTTGGACTAGTAGCCTTAATACCAACTACTTTGATTCATTATCACAAAATTCTTACAACTTTTAGAAAATGACATACTCAATGAAGATGGAGAGTGATCGTGTTGATAACATGTTGTAATTTTTACTGACTTTGCACTAATTTATTGAGAAATTAGTGAAGGGCTTGATGTGGGAAGTAAGTAAGAAGGAGAGAATGAGGAAGAAGATAAGATGAAGAAGATAAGATGAAGAAGAGGATAAGATGAGAAGAAGATAAGATGAGAAGAAATGAGAGATGCAATTTTCTTTATTCTCTAAGGGGGTATTTATAGTAGAATTTGGGGGTGTGACATAGTATTCCCCCTTGGTAAATAAATAGTGATATAATTAATTATCACAAATCTAACTTATTGCTGAGCATTTCATTATTCTTAACAAAAATAAATATAATCACTCATTAGTTATGTTCAAATTCTAACTAAGGCAATTCAAACCAATACACAATACTTAAACCTTATGAGTACACACATACAATGAAAAAATATGAGTCCCTCTCACGATCTTTCTAGTAGTTATGCAAAGATCATTGTTTAAATTATAAATTAAAAGAAATTTCATATCATATTAATCGGGTCATAAATTTATAACCACTTCAAGTTGTATAATAAAATGTTAATATTACAACTATAACATTTTACCTTTTTATAATTCCAATTCAACCCGTCTTTCCATCCAAAAATTTTGCCAAAAAATATGCTCGAACACATTTTTATTAAAAACATCAAATATTAGACTATTTTCTAACCTGAAACTCATTATCGAGATGTATTGATCACACAAGACAAATACTTTATGAAGCCACGTAGTCGTCTAATCTTCATAGACTATGAAGATCCAGCCATTTGGGGACATTCATGCGAATTAAAAAGAGAATCATACTCCATCCGTCCCATCCGAATCTGCACACTTTTTGATCAACTTTCTTAAGACACGTTTAATCATAAATTTCAACTAGTATATAGATACCAATATCATTATGTGAGATATTGTTGAATTCTCTGCATGCTGTATTTTTTAAATATCAAATTTTAACACACCATTAATATACGTAACTAAAGTTATCGTTGGTCGACCTGAGAAAGTTGACAAAAAAGTGTGTACATTTGGCTGGGGCGGATTAATAGAAGGTTTCTCCAAATACATTAATGTAGTATTACATATTTTGATGTAGTAAGCTGCAAATCCAACCTTTAATTTGAGATGAAGGATACAGGTTGTTGAAAATCTCAAAAAATCATGTCTAGATGACGGGCGGGTAATTGAAATGAAAAGTGTAGGGTTTCAAAACACTATTGCATTTGGTGATTGAGGTTACTTTCTTAGTTGATGCTCTCCGGGCAATTGCTGATGAATTGGGTAAAAAAGACTGGGATTTCACTCTCAATCCCTGTGATGGTAACACCAGTTGGACTACCCCGAAAAGGAGTGCTTTGCCACAGTACAACAACACTCTCCTCTGCAATTGCTCTTTTCCTGGTGGTGTATGCCATGTCGAAAATATGTAAGCTTTCTTTCGCCCTTTTCATAATCAAGAGTGTATTTTCTAATGCTTTGAAACAAGAGAAATATGAAGCATTAGCTCAAACATGCATGTATCTAATGTTGGTGTTGTTCTGTCTCAACAGATTTGTTAAAGGGCAGGATTTACAAGGTGTGCTTCCACCTTCACTGGCCAAGTTACCCTTTCTCAAGAAAATGTAATGATAAATTCTAATTCACAAATTTGAGCTTGTTTTGCTTTGTTTAACAAACAACTGATTTTCAAAATTGGATGCAGTGATCTCACACGGAACTACCTCAGTGGCACGATTCCCCCCGAATGGGCTACTATGAGTTTAGAATACCTGTGAGTAATGTTTGTGCTCTACTGTTGATTTAGTTATCCTGTGCTTCGACTCAGTTATAAGAGTTACTGCAGGTCTCTCATTGTTAATCGCTTATCTGGTCCGATCCCAGCATACTTGGGAGATATCAAAACGCTTGTATACGTGTATGCCTCTCCTCGAATCACACTCAAAGATCTGCAAATTCAAACTGGTGAAATGGTGTTTCTTCCTGAATGTGCTTTGGAGAAGTACTTAACAGTTAATTTTTTCTTGGATCTTCAAATTTACAGGAGCCTAGAGAGCAACATGTTTAATGGGACAGTGCCAGCCGAGCTAGGGAAACTAGAGAGTTTGGCAAATCTGTCGGTCTTTTCCAACATTTATGTATATTGAAAATGGCGTTTCGACTACATTTCTCATGATTATTTTTTTTGATACTTTTTGTTTTGTGCAGCATTCTTAGTGATAACAATCTCACAGGCCCTTTGCCAGTTGAACTCAGGAATCTAACGAAACTGCAGGAACTGTATGCATACTGAAGCACCTTCTCAAGAAATTGTGTCCAGTTCATGATGATGTATATTTGATCCTTCTTGTTTCAAATTGTACAGTAGGCTAAGCAGTAACAACTTCACTGGAATGCTGCCTAATTTTCAGAGCTGGCAAAGCCTAAAGTTACTGTAAGTTAGTATTTTCCTTCATATCTTAACTGCACTTGAATTGAACGCGGCATTGGTTTCTTGCACTAATAACAGAGAAATTGAAGCTAGCGGCCTTCAAGGGCCTATATCTTCTAGCATTTCTCTCTTGAGAAACTTGACAGAACTGTAAGTGATCACCTCTCAGTCTGTACTCTTTTTTAACACATAGAAAGAAATAACCAATACGATTCATCTACAATGGTTGCATTTGCAGAAGTATCAGTGACATAAATGGAGGTGCATTCAGTCTTCCACCCCTAGGAGAGCTGACAAGCATGAGTACTTTGTAAGTTATACAGACAAAAATCTGAATTGTTGATCTTTTATGAACACTTCATGAACTGACAGTTTACCAGGGTGCTGAGGAGCTGCAACATAGTAGGACCGATACCTGGTGAATTAGCTAACATGGTGAGCTTAAAGAACTTGTAACTGCTTTCTCTTGTTTCTGAAATTCGTTTTTCTTTTTAGTTTGTGGTGTTTATAATATCATAAGGTGACAAGCATAATCTTGTTATTTAATCAGAAAACCTTAAACTTTTTCCCTTTTGTTTGCCTTGTTTGATATCCTTGACTCTGTGCAGGGATCTAAGCTTTAATAAACTTGAAGGCAACATTCCCAATTTTGATGCCTTGGCTTCTTTGGAGACTATGTAAGCAACATTCATATTTAGTTAAAAGGATAGTAAAGCCTAGTGGCTCTCATAGATCAAAATTCCATTTTCTTGGTTTCTGAAGTTTTTTCCACGAGACGAACTATCAACCTTGAATTTTGCGAATTCTTGTTGACATTTTTATAATGCATGCTCATCAGGTACTTGACAGGAAACCTTCTTACTGGACCGATTCCAGACTGGATAGAAAACAAAGATGCGAAACAGTATGTTCCTCGCTGTTCTTTTCCTTATCTTATAATGTAACTCATGCATCTCAGAATTCAGAATAGAACGTTGATCATCATTTGACAAAGTTTGCATGTTCATCAGCCCTTTTGTTCTTTGCTACAGAAGCTTAGATGACTTGACGCTGATACCACACTTAATTAAACCTAACAATTTTTCATCATATCACACTTAATCACACTGAATCAAAACATTAATTTTTTTTTTTAATCTAATGCATCAGAGTTGTTCTTTTAAGAATCGAAACAAAGTGATTAAACTTTGCTTGTTTTCAGTCAGATCGATCTTTCATACAATAATTTCTCGTGGGACTCCGAGCCAGCCAACTGTCGCGAAACCCTGTATTTTCACAATCTTTTACTTGTTTCTTAGATATTCTCCCTTCAACAAGTAGAGAAGTTACATTACCTTTTTTCCAATGTTTCCCAGAAATTTGTACAGAAGCAGTGATAGCGGAAAACAGTTGTAAGTATCCCTCCTGTACAACAATTGATGATTGTCTCAATTATATGTGTTACAATTTTCATGATTAGACATGCTATTCTTCTCAACTTCAATAATATGTAACAGAGAACAGGCCAAATGTTTGGAGAGTTCTCCTTGCTCCAAAGGTAGTTTCTTATGTTCTTTTACAAGGTTAAAGTCTGTTTAGGACCTCATATATCACTTGTTCGAAAGAAGATTTTCATTCACAAACAAAATGCCATCAAGTTTATACTCACTCTATCTTTTCCTTTTTCTATTTTTCCTATTGAAGACTACTACTCACTACACATCAACTGTGGTGGAAACAACAGTGTAATGTCTGGAAATAGAAAATTCGAAGCAGATTTAGGTTCAGGTGGACCTGCAAAATTCGACCCCTCGAATGCAAACTGGGGAACTAGCAGCACTGGTTATTTTTGGGGTACCAATAGTACTCTAAGTCTTTATACTGCAAATAACGTCTCAATGATTCGAGCAAATGACTCGGAACTATACACAACAGCTAGGCTGTCTCCATCGTCTCTAACATACTACGGTCGATGTCTGGCAAATGGAAACTACACTGTCACACTTTACTTTGCTGAGATAGTTTTTAGAGACAACCGATCTTATCAGAGTCTTGGAAGACGGATGTTTGATGTCTACATCCAGGTAGAAAAAAAACAGCTTGTATATCTTATTTCAGACTAGCTAGCTACATAGAATAGCATTTAAACAGTTTTATCCTTCTCGTACTGGGTGAACGGAAACTAAAGGATTTTGACATTAAAAGAGAAGCACGTGGAGATGATAGAGCTGTTAAAAAACAATATAAAGGGGTTCAGGTGAAACATGGAATTCTAGAACTGCGCTTCGCTTATGCCGGAAAAGGATCGACAGCCGTGCCAAGAAGAGGAGTATATGGACCACTGATTTCTGCCACATCAATGGAATCTGGTAACCTGGTGTTTCTTGTAAATTTTCATTTCTTGACATAATCATGCCTTTTGCAATTTAGCATCCATTAAAGAATGACACGCCTTTGTAGCATCCATTAAAGATATTTTTATTAAATAATTTTATTAGTACCTCTTTATTTTCTTGGTAAAACGTAAATCCAAATTGAATATATGTCATACGTAGCTTTATCTAATAGTAAAGTGTCACGTCTCTATTATAATCCTAGATCCGCTACTGCTTGGCCATCTTAGTAATGTTGCACTTGACCTCTTGATTTTGTTCATCATCTTTTCCTATTCTTTATAATGAAACACTAAAAAGTTATAATTTTCTGACATTTTCTAACTGATATTTAGAATTCTCCCCTCCTTCACAAGGGAAAACAAGGCTTTACATTGAGTTGGGAGCAGCTGCTGCTACATTAGTTATCACTCACAAGTCTTGGTATCTTATGGAGGATATGGTATTCAAGAAACAAGATATCAAGGGAGGAAGGTTCATACAATAATACCTCACCAATATTTATGCAATATGCACTTATATATATCTTGTGAATTTATATATAGATCTTAATCATTTGACACAGATGTAACATTTTGCTCTTCTTTCTGTCCAGAACTAAGAGGCTTAGACTTGCGGACTGGTAAATTCACCTACCGACAGATTCAAGCTGCAACTGACAATTTCAGCACCAATAATAAGATTGGAGGTGGTTTTGGAGCCGTTTACAAGGTAAATATGAAGCATCTAGCCATCTACATTGTGTATTTTTTCATTTTTCTTTTTTTCTTGATCATTCATGTAGTAAGTGTCTTTATCAGTAAGAACCTTTAACTTGAATTCTCAAAATGTATGTCATTACAGGGTACGCTGTTGGACGGTACTGCGATTGCTGTCAAGCAGCTTTCTCAAAGATCAAAACAAGGGAGTCGCGAATTTGTAAATGAAATAGGCATTATCTCTGGTCTGATGCACCCCAATGTAGTGAGATTGTACGGTTGCTGTATTGAAGGAAAACAGCTTTTCTTGGTTTATGAGTACCTGGAGAACAACAACCTAGCGCGTGCACTTTTCGGTAACTAGATCTCCTTTGCAGCACTTCATGAATAAGAAAGTTAATGTAACAACTGACCTAAGGACGAATAGTATTACTCAAATGTTCCCTTGTTTTAATTTTTTTGGCATATTCATGTAGATTTTTATTTTCTTCTGAGATACAGGTCCAGAGGACTTGCAACTGGAATTGGACTGGCCAAGGAGACAGAACATTTGCATTGGAATTTCAAAAGGATTAACTTTCCTGCACGATGAGTCTACTCTTAAAATTGTCCACCGAGATATCAAAACAAACAACATCCTTCTTGATAGACAGCTAAATCCGAAAATTTCCGACTTCGGTTTAGCCAAACTTGATGAGGAGGAGAACACTCATATCAGCACTAGAGTTGCAGGAACAATGTGAGATTTTGTTTTCTGATTGTGGGGTCTATGCTTTCAGTTGAAGTTGATGATCTTGCATATTATTCGGCCAATCACCATCTAGAAATACTTATAATCTCCTTGTTGGATTATGCAGAGGATACATGGCACCTGAATATGCTCTGTGGGGCTACTTAACATTCAAAGCAGATGTGTACAGCTTCGGGATAGTTGCACTAGAAATTGTAGCAAGAAAGAACAATATGGCTTATCGCCCCAGCGAGGAGTATGTCTGTCTTCTTGATTGGGTAAGAGTCAATCCAAACTACTCTGATGGATGAACTTTCCCTTGTTTTCTCTGAGAAATACTTTCGATGACTCTTAACCTACACTGATTTTAGGCCCTGGTTCTGCAAAAGAGAGGGAGGTTGTTGGAGCTCGTCGATCCAAGGTTGGGTACAAATTTCAGTCAAGAAGAGGCACTGAGAATGATCAAAGTATCTCTCATGTGCACTAATCCATCTCCAGCACTGAGGCCTACAATGTCTACTGTGGTTAGTATTCTGGAAGGGCGTAACAGCGACAACGATGTCATATCAGATCCAAGCGTGTACAATGATGGACTCAAACTTCAAGGACTAAGAGACAAGTACGATGATCTGCAGTCCAACAGCTCTGTTGAAGCTCAGTCCATTTCGACTTCATACGAGAGGAGAGAAAACACTCCATTATCTTCCAGCACAAGCTAGATTGAAGTTTCGACTGAGGTGTTACTCATCATGTCTTGTTATTTAACATTTGATTCACATATGAGCAGGATAGCTAATCTAGTGAAATGTAAGCCTGTTTAACAACTTATTTATTTTTGAAAAGAATGTACCCGTACGAATATTTCGCGTGCAATAGATAAGTTGCCAGTCAATAATTTGCAGTCACACCTCCTGATGAACTCTAGAATCCGTTATAGAATTCATCTATACAAAAAGATAACTCAACGTTGTATGAACTGTACAAGCTGAAATAAAATTATAAAAAAACGGTTGGGGCTAAAAGATTTTCCCGCAAAAGCTGAGGAAGCATTTCCAGGTGATCCAGCTTATCTGATGTTGCTTCTGATCTTTTGGCAACAAAGGCTGTCTTGGACAAGAAGCACGAAAAGAGTTAGCATGAGTATTGGGCCCTGTCCACTTGGCTTTAATATCAGCACATTTTATCACCAATAAATTAAATTTAATACTAATAAATTAAATTTAGTATCAATAAAATAAAATCACCACTAATAAACTAACTTCAGCAACAATAAACTCAGCATTGAAATAAAAAAAAATCATAAACAAATATTGAGTCCGTTTCCTGCAAGACCGTCTTACCGTAAGATCAGGGACTTACAGTAATTTAAGGTAAAATGCAAAAAAAAATTGGGGGTCCTTGCATAATTATTTTATTTTCGGTGCCCATTTAAAATGCGCGAAAAAATAGGAGGACTAACCTGCAAATATAAAAATATGGAAAGAATTCTGAGAAGAAACACGGATTTGACACAATCTGAGATGAAATCTGAGAAGAAACCTGCGAATTCCAAAACATTCTAACAATTTCAATCGATCTCAAACCACTGCAATCCATCGATCACAAACCTTCAAATATCAAATCCCCAACTTCTGCGAATAACAATGAACAGCGACGATCAACAAGAAATCAGGTTTGTTATTCAAAACTACATAATCAAATCAGTTTGTTGAACATTGTACAATCAGATTATGTAAAATTTCATTTATTTTGCAGATCGGACCATCAATTGATGTGCGAAGAAGATGATAGCAAAACCGAAGCTTCATCAACAAGCCTTTTGAACAATGAACAACAACTTACTGTGGTGAACGACACAATCAATGAAATCGAAAAAAATTCTGTAAAAGGTGAGTATGAAAAACTGGAATCATCATATAAAACCTGATTTAACCTGCTTGCGAATGTTTCAGCTCATAAAGCTTGTGAATATTTTGATGCAGACTGATCTTTCAGCTCAAAAACCTTCAGAGTATTTTAATGTTCAAAATTGATGTTCTGTACAAGTATGTAAAAATAATGTTCTAGATCTGTATTAAGTTAACCACAATAAACTATTATGTGATGTTACTGATATAGAGATTGATGTGTTAATGAAAGTGACTGATAGTTGTTTATCTGGTGCCAATTGTTATTGAATATTGGCTGCTGTAACTAGTGTATCATACTATAAATAGAATGAGTGATTTCATTATTCTCATTGATAAAACTAAATGCTCAGTTCTAGCATGGGTAAAAAATCTTGGAATTCTGATTCAAATACATACATGCATATACTGACATGTGAGGTTTCTATTATATGGATTGATGTTTTAAGAAAAATGTTTGATGCTTCTGCACCTAATTCAGAAACTGACCTGCATATACTGGTATGTGATGTTTCTATCATATATATTGATGTTTTAATAAAAGTGTTTGATGTTTCGGCACCTGATGTCAACTGTTACTGAAACTGATAGAATTAATATGTTATTTTATAAACAAGCTGAGTGATGTTTGATTTAAATGACAGATCTGCCAGATGATTTTTCTAATCTATTGGAGATAGATGCAAGGGAGTGTTTGCAAGGAGTGAGAGCAAGAACTTGGGAAGAGCTTGAAAAACTGTATCGAGCACATGCAACTGTGCTTGGATTTTGTGTAAGGAAGTCAACAACAAGGCAGTCAAACCAAGGAGTAATTAGAGAAAAATATTTCACATGCTCATGTGAATAAAAGTCCATTTCAAGAACTAAAACCACACCTACTCTACAGCCAAAAAGGAAGAGAAAAAGAAAATCAAAAGATTTTCCAGTGATAAGAACAAGATGCAAAGCTCAGATCAGGATCAAGCTTGTTGATGAAAAGTTCTATGAAATCAAGCACCACTTTGTAGAGCATAACCATGAGTGCACAAGATCAGAATGGCAGTACCTGCAATGTAGTGAAAGAAGAATCGAAAATGAGAAAGCAAGGGCAATCGAAGCAATGGAAAAGGCAGGTCTCAAACTAGCAGCAAGTTACAAATATTTAGCATGTGCTGCCCAAGGAGAAGAAAATGTTGGGCACACTATGAGAGATCACATTAATTATGTGAATAGGTACATAATGGACACTATAGAAGGAGGGGATGCTCAAAATGTCATAGATGATCTTTATCAGATTGCTGCTACCGAGGAAGACTACTTTTTTAGAGTCAAGCTGGATGATGAAGGAAAACTAACTGCACACTTTTGGAGAGACTCGATGATGAAAGAAGATTACATGTTATATGGTGATGTTGTGATTTTTGACACCACTTATCGGACGAACAAGTATAAACTCATTTGTGCTCCGATTGTCGGGATAAACAATCACTGGAACAATGCAATGTTTGGTTGTGCTTTTATTGGAGATGAAAAGGCTGAAACTTTTGTGTGGCTGCTGGAGGTATTTAAAAAATCAATGGAGGGAAAACAACCAGTGACTATATTCACTGACCAGGATTTGGCTATGGCAAAGACAATTAAAGAGGTATTTCTAAACTCTATCTGACGATTGATGTTTCAAGTTATGTGTTTAACCTTTTAAATATTTATTATGATGTTTTAAATATTCCTTCAGTTGAAGTTTTGAACCAGTGTAACTTATTATATTATTTAGTTGATGTTTCATCAAAAAGGTCTAACCTGTAATGTTATACAGTTGATGTTCTAAATATATATTTTAGAACCATGCTTCTAATTAGCTTACTTGTGATGTCAATAATTTAATTTTTAAATCAT
Organism: Rubia yunnanensis; assembly: GCA_037428765.1. Classification (NCBI taxonomy): domain Eukaryota; kingdom Viridiplantae; phylum Streptophyta; class Magnoliopsida; order Gentianales; family Rubiaceae; genus Rubia; species Rubia yunnanensis. The sequence goes on from CM075061.1 coordinate 54,769,992, forward strand.
CACCATAACCTATTTTAGAACATCTGAGAACTCATCATGGACATGTATACAATTTCTCTTGGTTTGACACTGCAACATGAGCATCCTACATTTATAATTGATAATACATTAGCAGCATATGACCTTTTTAAGAAACAATTTGATGATGCATTTACTGAAATTTTTGTTTCGTAGGTATTCAAAGAAACAAAACATAGACTCTGTTTGTGGCATCTGAAACAGAATGCAATTAGTCATTACGGTAAAGTAAAAAGTGATGAAGAATTTGGAATGGCATTCGACCACTGCTTGAAAGGTTGTGCAAATGAAGAAGAATTTGAAAAATGCTGGAATTCCATGATAGAAACCTACCAGCTGCAAGAAAAAGATTGGTTCAAGCGCTTGTACGAACTCCGAGATAAATGGTGCACTGCACTAAGCAAGGATTTCTTCTCAGCTGGAACTTTGTCATCACAACGTAGTGAAAGTACCAACAAAGCAATCAGCTTCAATGCTTCAAAAACAACCAACTTGACACAGTTTTTTGCAATATTTGGAAAAACTGTCAAAAGTTGGAGAAGCACAGAGACAAGCAGGGAATACAACGGTTCAATAGGAAAACCGAGAGCAGCTGTAGAAGGGCCCGGATTACTGAAGCAAGCTGGGGAGATATACACTCTTAAAATTTTCAAGGACTTCGAAACAGAGTGGAAGTTAGCAATGGTGAGTAAAGTCGAGAAAATATTCAACATTGGCTATGAAGATATTTACAAAGTCAGCCTAGAAACTAATGAAACAAAGGTAGAGAAGGTTTATTATACACTCAGGGATGGTAAAGTGGAGATCAAGTGTTCGTGTAAATACTTTGAAGAAGTTGGGCTGTTGTGCTTCCACAGCCTTCGTGTGCTCCACTTGCGCAACATCACAACAATACCTGAAGATTATATACTAAAGAGATGGACAAAGATGGTAAAGAAAGAAATATGGAACCGAGTACTTGGAGGTGCATCAACACAAAATAGCGAAAACTACAGTGAGATGAAAGGTAAGATACCATGGCGCCATGAGATGCTCAGAAAATACTACAATTTAGTGTTGAAATGTGAAGATGGCAAAGATACTCGTAGAACACTTGATGATGGTTTGAACAGGGATTCGACTATAGTAGGTCAGCTGCTTTCATTTAAAGATCAAGACAAAACTGAACATTCAGCGACAAACAATGATAAAGACTCACCAACAAAAAGTGCTCCTGAAGTCCTGGATCCAAAAAGAGCAAAAACAAAGGGAAGAAGTAAGAGGTTGAAAGGAAAGCTAGAAAGGAAGAGGCCACAAAAGAAGGAATTTGGGTCAAAGACTCCAAAAGCCCAAATCATCTGAATTAGGGAAGACCAAAGTTGATGAAGGGTGAATTATGAAATTGCAGAACAAATTTGATGTTTCATTACTTTCATTTGACATTTTAAGACTTTCATTGGATGTTACATTTTTCAAAAGTAAGGACTTTGAATTAAAATTACTACCCAACTTAGTAGAATACATATGCTTTTATTATGGAAATCATTCTAGAGTTTACTAGTCTCTATAAGTTTCTTGTTTGAGTACTGAAATTTAATTTGCAAGAACGTGATCTTTTAACTTAAATGTGTGATAACTTACACATATGTAATGAACATTTAAAGTTTACTGGATTTTTACATATACCAAAGTTTACTACTAGAAATATGTCACATTTTTTTATAATTAAACTAGACAACACCTAAAATGTGAACCTAATTTTAAAACATAATCTTTCGAACATAATCATTAATGTAAAAAAAACTCTACAAATAAAGCATAAAAATAAGATTTACTATCAACACCATAAAACATCAAGACTTACTCATGAAATATCACTTCATTACTTTAAAATGTCAAATTCAAACAAGAATTATGAGAATCACCTAACCAACAATCCAAAATACTTGAAACATCATCCACAAACTTAAGTTCATCACATCCAAAAACCATCCAAAACCAACAATGCTAAAAATCATCCAACAGTAGTACTTAAAAACATCATTCTCAAACACAAGTTCATCACATCATTAAAAAAGAATTATTTCTTCTTCAATCCCTTTGATGACTTTCCCACTTGTCCTCCCTTCTTCTGGGCAACTGTAGACCCCTTCTTTTCACGTACAACAGTAGAAGAACCTACAACTCGTCCAATATCTTCCAAGCTCTCAATCCCAAGACTAAAAGATGGTTCAGGTCCAGTCTTCAATATTGGAACTTCAGGAGTGCACTTCTTCACTGACTTCTTAATGATTTCTTCAATATGATAAAAAAAAACCATCAGAAAAATAATCCTGTGAACAAACAGGAATATGAACTGGAGGAACACTATCTTGTGCAGTAGCTGGAGCTTTTTCACCAAGCTTCATCATCTCAGCTACATAGGATCTGGTAACAATTTCAATATTCCTAGCAAATCGCATTGAGCGCTCAACAGCATCCTACAAAAGAAATAAATTATTACTCATAATTTGAAACATCATATAAAAAACAACAAACATAAGATAAATAAAAAAACTTACAGAAGGAGATTCAGCAAGAATTTTCTCGTCGGTGGGTAAATCGTCAGGAATTTCCAACACTACAAAGCAAGAGGTACTGCGGGCAGTGCCATTACCTGGTCCTGAACCTAACTTTAATTTTTCCATTGAAGTTAAAGGAAAACCATTTCCGCTCATCACACAAGCATTAAACCGAGCACTCACTATGGACTTACAAATTACCTTAACCTTACTGTCATTAAAATGTCCGACTAAGGGGAGGGAAGTAGGCAATGGGATTCCTTAAAATGGAAATCTATAAAGATAGCACATCAAAGGTAGAAATACACAACCATTTACAGCATCAAATGGACCTTTGTTGTACCTCTCAATAGCATCACAGATTTTTTCAACACATACCCACACCAATCCATATTCCTGATTTCATTCACACTTTCCACAACCCTCAAAAGCTTAAAATCAACAATACTTCTAGATGTGGGAGCAAGGAAAGTACACAGCACATACATCAGAAAATACTTCTTAAAAAGATCACCTCCCTCAGTCAATAATGACATCTTACATAGCAACCTATCACAAGGAATATTGTCATGTTTATCAGCCCCTAAATCCATCTTCCACTTAAGCCTCAACTCCATATCCCTATTCTGCCCCTTACCCGAGTTATTGACCTCTACAACCTCAACATCACTTTTAGGCAGACACATGGAATCATAAACATCATCCCTGGTTATATAATACTTATCACTACCTATTCGCTGTAAGCAACTAATTGGGTTGAAGTTAGATATCAGATATTGAATCACATTTTTGGGCAAGACACCAAAATTTATCTTCAATAATCCTTCAAATCCTATATCAATAACTGACATGATCTGCCCATCAGTCAATGATTTCACAAGCTTTACAATCTTACCAGGGCTACACCTCGTAGAGTAGCCCCTTTTCGAGCTGCAAAAAAAATTGAAAAAAATGATAAGCAACACCGAAATATGAAACATATCATAAAACTGTTAGTCATTAATGCATACCTGGATGAATCATTGACACCCTTTAGATTTTTCTACTTCACAACTCCCCCACTCTTCTCTCTAACATTCTTCTTCACAACAGATTTCCCTTTACCAACAGAAGCTGTTTTACATACAGTAACACCTTTGCCACCTTCCTCATCTGAATCATCAGACTCTCCACCAGCATCATCAAACACTTCATCAGAATCATCAGAGTCATCCTCCTTCACATCACATCTATCTTCATCATCATCCTCATTTTCATCAGAATCATCATGTTTCTCCCCACTCACTAATTTATTCTCATCACCATTGTCAGAATCCTCCTCACTGTCAGACTTACTACTAATATCATCACCAGCTTGTTCTGAAACATCAAAAACATTTTCAGAATCCTCCCTCTTGTCAGATTCTTCACCTTCATCAGAATTGTCTTCACTTTCATCCCCTCCCTCCTTAGATTCCTCTTCAGCCTCTCCATTTTCCTCAACATCATTTGGCTTCTCACCTTCATCATCATAACTGTCATCAGATTCTGAGCCATCACTTGTCTCCATTTTATCATCATCACCACTAGCCTGCTCTGCATGACCAGTTTCATCAATGGTAGCATCAAGTCCTTGAGATTGAGAAGGAGCAGTACTGAAGATCTCCTCTGCAAATAAAAATATTAAATACAGTCAAATAATGGGTAACAAAAAAATATCATATGAATTGAAAATTTAAAATAGCAAGGTTAAAACATATGATTTACCAGATATGATATCAGCAACTCCAGCATCTAGACTTACAGCATCACCTGAAACATATAAAACATCAAACCATAGTAATAAAAGGTAAAAGGTAATAACTGAAACATAAACAATCAGAAATATTGTACCTTTTGTAGCATATTTTTTTCCAGGCAGATCAGAAACTGAAACATCAAAACATAGTCCTATTTGGTAAAGGATAATAAATAATAAAAATCAAAAGTATGAAAGTATTGGAAAGAAAAACTATTTTTACCCTTTTTAGCAGATTTGTTTCCAAGGTCAGAAGAAGAAACATGGTTGACACCCTCATCTGAATAATGTGAAACATACAACCATAGTGGTAAATGGTATAGAGTAATAAATAAATAAATAAAAATAAGAAAAAAGAAGAATTTAAAAGGAAAACTATCTTTACCCTTTTTAGCAGATTTTTTTCCAGCCAGAGCAGAACCTTGACTAACACCATCACCTGAATTACATAGACATCAAACCATATTGGTAAAGGGTAAAGAGTAATGGATTAAAAATCAAAATAAAAAAAGAAGTATTAAAATATCATATTTACCTTTTTTAGCAGAATTTTTTCCAGCCCCAGCAGATGCTAAACTGACACGATCACCTGAATTACATAAAAATCAAACCATATTGGTAAAGGGTAAAGAGTAATGAATAAAAAAATAAAAAATCAGAATAAGAAGTATTAGAGAAAAATGATGTTTACCTTTTTTAGCAGAATTTTTTCCAGCCCCAGCAGATGCTAAACTGACACGATCACCTGAATTACATAAAATATCAAACCATATTGGTAATAAAAAATCAAAAATCAGAAAAAGAAGTATTAGAGAAAAATAATGTTTACCTTTTTTAGCAGATTTTTTTCCAGACTCAGAATAACCTTGCCTGATACCCTCATCTGAATTATATCAAACATCAAACCATATTGTTAAATGGTACAGAGAAATTCATAAAATATAAAATGAAAAATAAATTAAAATTATAAATATTACCAGTTGCGTTCTCAGCTAAAACAGAAGCAAGTTGGCTGGAATGAATCTTACTGGCACCCTCCTCTAAAAAACTTAAAACATCATGAAAGATTTAAAATAGATAGTATCAAAGCACATAATAAAACATAATATTATAATTTGAATAATACCTTCAGCATCGGAATAGCTATCACGATCAGCAAGAACCTTACCCTTACCGCTAATCAATTTGACTCGTTTAACAGCAGCTTGTTTTACACACCTCTTCCGGACATTTTCTTTAGGAATGGATGAATCAGGAACTGGAGATGATGGAATGGACACCTCATCAAATTTCTTCCTTTTAACATTCCTTGGATTCAAAGCTGGAGGAAAACTAAAATATTAATAAAAATTTAAAACATACAACAAAATTATACAGATAAACATATACCTGCAGTAAATGTAGGTGTCGTCAAACCACGAATCCTATCAGATTTTCGTACCGGAAGACTCGGGAATGGTTCAACAAGTTACCCAGGGGCTCATTGTAGTCATATGAAGATTTTAGTGGAGCACTCTTGAGTCAGTATTGCCAGAAGAATAAATTCATCAAGACACTATCAAAGTTGTATCAGACAAAGCAATGACAAGGGGGAGTCTACTGCAGCATTCTATCATAGATATATTGATGAGAGTTTAGGGGTTGTCGAAGGAACGGGGAATGAAGTAATCTAGGGATATTTGTTGGGGATGGAGGACTTGGAGCTATATAAGAAGTTGATGGCAAAGACCCTTACGAACTTCAGCAACTTCAGGAGGTCGTACAGCAGCATTCGAAGGTCGAGGAGGCAACTTGAAAGAAGAGAGAAGGTATGATGGCCAAACATATGAATCCTAATGATCCTCGATGGAGCGGGGTGATGGAAAGATCAAGGTTTGAAATGTACATGCCCATGTAGCGCTCCCCAACAGAGATCTGGAGTATCTATAGGGGAATTTTCAGGGCACCCCCACCAATGAACGAAGCAAGCAGATCTTTTGCTGCCAGAAGAGCCACGAACAGATTCTGCAATCATCACAGAGATTATAGCCATCATACGAATGAATTTAGCCACCTTAAAATGGAGATCGAATGATGTGAAAGGGAAGGCCTTCTCAAGGACCCTTGCCATCAGCCACTTCGAGATGATCCCTTGAAACAAAGAAATGAGCATGGGAACATATGGGCCCTAAGGAGGAACTTTAATGCTACACATAGGGCTGATCGTAGTCCTCAGGGTCAGAGGCAAGAGCGGCAAGAGGAGCCATAACAAAATCTGCTTGTGGGGAATAAGAATAGGAATGAAGGAAATCATGTTGTCCATCGGGTAATCAACGTCATCAATGGGATCATTGGGAAAGATCTATGAGTAGAGTGATGAAGGTTTAATCGAGGAATGTTCTTGCAGGAGAGCTGGTCCACGAGAGATTCTGGCACGATGAAACAATTACGTTCTTGGAAGCGGACGCAGTTCCTAACAAAACTCTTCATTGAGACCCCATGGTGATTTCTACAGTGATCAGAACTATGCTGGTTAAGAGAGTGTTCGTTGATGATGGAAGTGGGGTTGAGATCATATTTGTTAGTTACTTCGATCAATTGGATATTGGTCGGGGTAATCTGAAGAAGTCGATATCATTGTTTTCAGGGTTCACTGGGGAAAAGATATACCCTTTGGGAGAAATCACTTTTCTTATCAGAGTTGCAAATGGAGAAGAGGGTAACAATATACTGTAACTTCATAGTTATCGATGGTTATTCACCGTAGAATGTGATCTTGGGAAGACCTTAGATATGCCAAGCTTGGGAGGTGTGGTCTACATACCACTTGATGATGAAGTTTCCAATGAGTAATGGAGTGGTGTCCATTCAAGGAGACTGGGTGGTGGTGAGGAATTACAACTTAACAGCAGTTAAGAGAGCGAGGAAAGTAAATGATGTAGCATAGATCCACAGAGAAGTTGGGCCGGATGACACTGAGCTGCTTCAAATTTGAAACCTCGGGACAATTGCCATGGGTCAGATGATGCCGGAAGACATAAGGCGGGAGTTGAAGGCTCTATTGGATAGATACTGCGATGTGTTTTCCTAGGACACGTCAGATTTGGCGGGAGTACTGCCACAGCTAGCTGTCCACAAACTCAACATCGATCCCTCGATAACGTCTGTAAAGTAGAAATGGAGAATATTTTCCCCTGAGAGAGCTGAAGCGATTATGGTAGAGGTGGAGAAACTTCTTAGAGAAGGAGTTATCGAAGAGGTATTCTACCCAGAGTGTCTCACTAACCCGTTCATGGTCCCAAAAAAGATGGTGCATGGCGTATGTGCATTGATTTCACATATTTGAACAAGTGTTGTCTAAAAGATAGCTACATGTTGCCTTCAATCAATAAACTGGTGGAATCGATAGCAGGTACCAAGTTTTGGCCTTTTTTGAGGCACACATGGGTTATCACCAGATACTAATAGGGGAGGAGGACAAGTAAAAAACCTTGTTCATAACGGACGTACGTACTTTCTATTACAAGAAATGTCATTTGGGTTAAAGAATGCTGGTGCCACTTACTAGCGATTGGCTGATAAGATCTTTAAGCAGCAAATTGTGAGAATTTTAGAGATTTATATTGATGACATGTATGTGAAGAGTATGATCTACGAATAAATCTTTCCATACTTGGAGTAAATGTTTGGTGGACTACGAAGGGCAAACCTGAAGTTCAATCCATCAAAGTGTGTGATCAGGGTAGGTGCTAGAAAATTTTGGGGTTTCATGGTATCGAAAATAGGGAACGATGTCAATCCAGAGAAATTATAAGCTTTGATGAATGTGAGAAGTCCACGGACTGTGATGGAGGTTCAGAGGTTGACGGAGTGCCTAGTAGCCTTTAGCCGATTCTTATCGTAGGGTGTGGAGAAGCACCTGCCTTTCTTCGATGTGCTTTGAAAAGCTAGGAAGTTCGTATGGACGGAAGAGTGTGAGAAGGCATTTTACTGCGCTAAAGGAGCATCTTAGACTTCTGCTTACGTTGATGAAGCCCGACAAAGGGGAAGTATTCACTACAAGGAACAACACATATTACCTCAGTTCTATAGGGGTTTTTACCTCGGTTTTCAGCCCTAAAAATTGAGGTAATTGTGGGTGAAGTAAAAAAGTATACCTTTTACCTTGGTTTTTCTTGAAAACAACCGAGGTAAAAAGTGTAACCGTGCGAGTGTGATGCGATGTCGCACAAAAACTTTCAAACCGCAGATGATCCACACTAATGCGAAGTCTCACGTAAAAATTTTGGAACAAAAAAATTGGAGGAGCGACACTAGTGTGAAGTCGCACAAAAAAAATTGGAGGACCGACACTAGTGTGATGTAGCACATATTAGTTTTGAAATTTTAAAAAATCAAAAGTAGAATCGACGTCGATTTTGCTTTTGGTAGTTCATACACCAGAAGCATACATGAACTATACGGGAATCATACATGAACCAAGAAAACCATACACTATTCATACAAAAATACATTGAATCATATACCACAAAATACACTAATTACATGACAAAATACAAGACAAAATACAATGAATCAACAAAATACAAGACACTAGAGATGCTGGTGATAATGGTGGCACCACCGGAAAAAAGGTGGCATCGCCGGAGAAGCTAGTGGCAATGTCGGATCTGAGATAGCGGAGATGGCAACGGGGCAGAAGATGTGAATCTGGGCACCGATGATGCTGGATCTGGAACGCTGAGAACACCATATCTGGAATGCCGAGGAAGTCGAGTACGGTGGATCTGGAATACCGAAGCTGGTGGTGCGATCGGAGAAAATACAGATCTGGAGCGCGGGAGAAGACGCTGGCGGAGATGCGGTAGGCAACAGTGAAGAGGCGGTGGTCAACATCGAAGATGCTGGTGGTGCAGCCGGTAAAGACACAAAGATGGTGGAGAAGACACGGATCTGAAATGTCGGAGTAGACGCTGGCAAAGCTGCGACGGTCAACGACGAGGAAGCGGTGGTCAATGACGGGGAGGTAGGATAGCGGCGATCGTCGACGGAGAAGAAGGAAGGGAAGAAGGCTGTTGGGAGTTAACTGAGAGAGATATTTGTGTTATGTTCATTGTTTAAGGAGAAGGAGAAGACTTCTTGTAGATATATACTAGTGTTTAGGTTAGTTGTATTTGGACTTAGTGCTTAGGTTTTTGGGCTGATTTCTTAGATAATAGTTTATGAATATAAATAGAAAAATTAATGTGAATATTGGAGTAACTTTTTATATTAAAAAATGATAAAGAAAATTTTCATACAGCAACTTGTATATCAGAGTAATTTAATATTGGCATGTTTTAATATTAATTCTGTGAATTTGAATAAAATAAATATTATTATTTTATAATAAAAATACAAAATATTTGATGTCATAATATTTTCATATAATTACTATTTGTGATAATTGTTTTAAAAAAATAATCCATGCAATAATATGTAATACTAATTACATTTTTTATTCATATTAGTTTAACTAAAATACTAAGGTATAAAATTGTGTCTATTTGTAGCAGTTGAACTTGAATAAATTTTACAAAAAAATTACGACATATATTTACTATAGAAGAGGAAGATATGGTAATAATATTCACCAAGAAGAAATGGAGTCTGAGAAGAAAGTCATGAGTTATGTTTTTTTTTATTTAAAATTAAACATATTATATTTATGTAACATAGAAAGTCATGTTTGGATTGACGGTTCACTAGTTAGATTTAAACCTTATGATTACTATTACATATAAAAAGTTGAGTAAGGTTTCACCGCTGATTAGTTAAAGTTAATCCTTTTCATTAGTGCTTTTATATAAAAGTCAAGTAAGGATTGACCGCTGATTAGTTAAAGTCAAGCCTTTTCATTAGTGTGTACGTATGAAAGGTCAAGTTATAAGGGTTGATGGCAAATTAGTTAAAGTCAAACTATTTTATTTGTGTTTATATATGGAAAGTCAAGTATGGATTGATCGTTAATTAGTTAATTTACAACCATTTCATTAGTGTTTATGTATGAAAATTCAGATAAGGGTTGATGATTGATTAATTAAGGTCAAACCTTAGTTATTAGTGTTTATTTATTCAAGGTCAAGTAAGGGTAAACCGATAATTAGTCAAGATCAAACATTTTCATTAGTGTTTATGTATGGAAAGTCAATGATTAACAGTTTATTAGTCAAGGTCAAACATTTTCATAAGTATGTATGTATCAAAAGTCAATTAAGGGTAGCATCACGTTCGAGTGGATTTCAATTTGGAGTTACGAGTAAAGTTTTTTACTTTTTCCACTTAGGTCCCTCTAAATAAGTTTGAGTCGTCGAATCACGAAATTAGCGGCACCAAAATATAGTTCGATAATATAAGATCATAACTTTGCAATTTGGGCATGTATAGGTGAACGGAAGGGGCTCGAAAGTCAACATTGATTAGTTCTATAAATTCTTGGAAAATTACACTGTGGCATAAAATTGTGTTATCCCATTACCCCCCTGCTCCAAAATACATCATTTTTTCCCTAAATATAGAACTATAAAATAAATGATTTTTTGGTGGAATGTTGGAAAACGCTAGTACATGTTTTAAAGTAACTCAGAGTTGAATGCTTAGAAATAAGAAAGGAAAATTGGAAAGGATTACATATATGTTCTTATGGCCGATTGTTTATAAATATTCCATTACAGACTTACAAAATACAATGAGGGTATATCGGGTAGCATCACGTTCGAGCGAATTTCAATTTGGAGTAACGAGTAAAGTTTTCAGCTTTTGCACTTAGGTCCCTCCAAAAAACTTGGAGTTTTTGAATCATGAAATTGACAACACCAAAATGTAATTAAATAATATAAGATTGTGAATTTGAAATTTGAGAATGCATGGGTGTACGGAAGGGCCTTGAAAGTCAACATTAATTACTTCTACATAGTCTTGGAAAATTACACTATGACCCAAAATTGTGTTATCTCACTGTCCAGTGCTCCAAAATACATGAATTTTGTTATTCTCACATAAATACAAAAATATAAAATATATTTTTTTGTGAAATTTTGGAAAGTGCTAGTACATGTTCTAGAGTAACTTAGAGTTGAATATTTAGAAGTAAGAAAGGAAAATTAGAAAAGATTATGGATGTGTTCTATGCCCGATTGTTGATAAATATTTTGTTACAGACTTGGAAAATACAATGAGGGTGCATATGGTAGCATCATGTTCGAGCGGATTTCAATTTGGAGTTACGAGTAAAGTTTTTACTTTTTGCACTTAGGTCCCTCCAAGAAAGTTGAAGTAGTCAAATCACGAAATTGGCGACACCAAATGCAGTTCAATAATATAAGAATGTGAATTTTTAATTTGGGCATGTATGGGTTAACGGAAAGGCCTCGAAAGTCAACATTGATTACTTCAACACAGTCTTGGAAAATTACACTACGACCCAAATTTGTGTTACTCCATTATCCATTGCTAAAAAATACATGAATTTTGTTATTCTTTCCTAAATAGAGAAATATAAAATATATATATTTTTAGTGAAATGTTAGACATCGCTAGTACATGTTCTTGAGTAACTCATACCGGTACCTATGTGTCTGTTTTCCAGTACTGACATTTCCATCTAATAACTAAATTGGTACGGATCACCTTCCTCGCAAATATTTTATATGTTATACCTGCAATGTATCATAAATAATTAGATATTTTGTAACTAAATTTAACCTAGCAATCAAATTTTATATTGCTTATTTTATATACTACTTATTATATAATTATGAATAAGTAGTATAAAAAGTTTATTCGGTTAAAAAATAAATTTATTTATTGATATTCGACTTCAATCACATATTACTCGAACTATACGTTTAATTTATTTCATTTGAAAAATATAAACATGAAGTCATGGTTAAAAATATAGCTATAAAATCTTTTAAAAGTTTAAAAGAAATGGAGTTGCATAAAAATTTACAAAATTATATTTTAGTTTTGTTTGAAATTAAATTTTATTATTAATACACACACATATATATATATTCAATTATTTTTAAATCGTGCATCGCTCAAGTGTTGTCTAGTTATTCATGGACTAATAAAAAATAATATTAACAATAAAACACAAAGGGTGAATGTGAATTTGTGAATGTTTAAGTTTAATTTTTCATTTATAATATTGAATATTATTTTCACATTGTATGTATATTATTTGGAAATGTGGAAGGCCAAAGTAGAATATGGCCCATGTAGGGATGTGCGAAGACAAGCGACGTCGGTAAGTGAGAAAGGCGTGTGACAACGGTCATAATAATAAGTGACGCTGGTAAGCGAGAAAAGCGTGCGACGTCGGTCATTTTTGTCAGTGAGAGTAACATGCAACGTCGGTCACAAAAATAATCGCCGTCGGTAAGGCAGAAATGTGTGCGACGTTGGACATGTCATACATTTTACCTCAATTTTTTTTATAACCGACAGTTTTTTTCCTTAACCGAAGTAAAAAATATTTTTTACTTCAAAAAAAATAATCGAGGTAAAAGAAATTTTTACCTCGATTATTTGCACTAAACCAAGATAATCAAGGTAAAAGAGATGTGTTGTTTCTTGTAGTGATTGTATCTGTATATCTCTGCTTCTGCTTTGGCCATTAGCGCGGTGCTAGTAAAGGAGAAAGAGAGACAACATCCAATATACTTTGTAAGTAGAGCCTTGCACGGTCCGAGACGAGGTACACTGCCATCAAAAGGCTAATACTGGCACTGGTCCTTGCAGCTCCAAGATTACAACCCTATTTCCAAGGCCACACTATAGTCCTATTTACCAACTCCCCCATCAAGCAGATACTTCTGAAGCATGAAGCTTTAGGAAGGATAATGAAATGGGACGTGGAATTGGGAGAGCATGATATACAATTTCAACCTATAGAACAACGATCAAGGGTCAGACCCCCAAATTTTTTTCACTAGGTTAATGGAGAGTACAAAGCTAAAGAGAATAGCTTGCAAAGCTACTTGGAGGTCGTAAAACCCTTGCTAAAATGTTTTTGATCGTATACCTCAACTTAGATGTCAAGGGAGAAAAATCATAAGGTGAATGCTTTGAGAAAATTGGCTTCCTCAGACCTGGGAGGATTATCACATAAGCAGGTATTGTTTGAAACCTTGTATCATCGAAGCTTAGAAGAACTCATCGTGATGACGGTTGACAAAGGAGATACATGGATGACCCCCGATTGTTAGATACCTCCAAGATGGAACTCTTCTTGAAGGATCAGTCAAAAGAAGAATGATTCACCTCATAACCCCAAGGTATGTTATACATGATGACACTTTATATCGAAGGGGTTACTTGCAACCTTTGCTCCGATGTGTTACACCATGTGATGCACACTAATTAATCAGAGAAGTCTATGAAGGGATTTGTGGTAGCCACCAGGGGTCCGTTCTGTTGCCAAGAGGATGATCCACAGTGGGTATTACTGGCCAACAATGTTTGATGACACCAACTGGTATATCTAGGCCTGCAATCAATGTCAGAGGCATGAACCTATAACCCACGTTATTAACATATAAAGCTCATAGGCCTTTTGATAAGTGGGGGATCGACTTGGTAGGGCCCTTTCAAGAAGCCCCTGGAAGGTTCAAGTATTTGATAGTGGCTGTTGATTATTTTACCAAGTGGGTTGAGGCAGAACCGTTGGCAAATATAAAGGGAAAATATGTTACCTCATTTTGCTGGAGGAACATCATTTTCCGCTTTGGTATCCCAGAGAAAATAATAACTGATAATGGAAGGTTGTTCGCTAATGATCCTTTCAAAAGTCAGTGCAAAGAATTCAAGATCCAGTTGAAATTGATAGCAGTGTACCATCCACAAGAAAACGTGCATGTCAAAGTTACTAATTGTACTCTTGTCAATGGGATCCGGGAAAGGCTCGAAGGAGCAGGGGGAAACTGGATCAATGAGTTGCCTAGTGTACTATGGGCCTACTGAACAATGGAATCTTCTACCACATGGGTCACGCCTTACGGATTAGTTTACGGTTCAGAAGCTATAATCTTGGAAGAAAATGACATGCTTAGCCCAAGGATTATGATAACTAGCGAAGACACTAATGAAAGTAATCGTTTCCTGGATCTCAAGTTGGTAGAAGAGAGGTGGGACCTGGCATCACTCTGCGAAGCCTAGGTGAAATAAAAATTTAAGCGGTACTATGACCGAAGAGTGAAGAGGGTACAGTTTGCAGTGGGGGATCTTATCATGAGGAAACATGAGAAGAGCCGCTAAGAACTTAAGGGAAAGCTAGATTCAAATTGAGAGATAGCGTATAGAGTTCTCGAAGCACACCCAGGAGGAAGTTACACACTATGTACGATGGATGGGGAGCGTATACCTAGGAGATAGAATATTATCAACCTCTGTAAGTACCACTAGCTTTGAATGTGTGATGATTGGTATTCAACAGGTAAGGATGATGTAAGTAAAAGATCATACAGGTGGCTAGATCTTGTTGGTATGCGAGTTGCCACATGTAATTACTCCCAGTCATGTATGCCGAGCGCTGCAGCTGGTCGATCTAATGAAAACTTGGTGGTTTCTATATCCTGTGATAAATTCTCTTGTCCATTGTACAAAGCTCGGCATTTATTCAACTCGCTCATAGGAGACAAACTTACTCAGTCATAAGAGATGCACTCGTTGATAAGTGATGAACTTATTCGCTCATTATCAATACACTCACTCTTAAATGATAAACCTACTCGCTCTTAAGTGACGAACTTGCTCTTAAGTGATAAACTTACTTGCTTATAAGCGACGCACCTGTCCTTAAGCAATAATGAACTTACTCGCTCACAAGCGATGTACTCGCTCATAAGCGATGAACTTACTTTCTTATTAGCTACACACCCGCTAATAAGTGAAATTTGCATCCTAATGATGAAACGCAACACATTGAAAGAATAGACATGCATAAGAAAAATTATATCGAAAGAGAACCAAGTCCGAATTCAAAGAAAAATTCGCACTTTCAAAGGGAGTAATTTCATTTACACTCGTTATTGTTCACATACATTAAAGGATACAATATATATATATATATATATATATATTCTTTCAAAGTTACAACAATCACAACACGATTACACTAGTCAAACCACAGAATCTTCTCAGGCTTAATCTCGGTAGACCTCACGAAGAGTTGGTCGGCTTAGTCCTCAAAACCCTTTGGAATTCAATGAGAGCATTTCTGACAAGGAACCAGATCTCCGGAGTGCTATGATGAGGTCCCTTTATCATCATAGCCTTGTATTGAAAAACCACATTCATTGTCGGCGCCATATACAACTATGGGAACATTTTCCTTAATAGGCACACCAGCCTGCAAAGTTTTCTTGTTAGAGGGCCTCTTGGTTCAAGGTGATTTCTTTTTATTCTTCTTGGAAGCCTACTTCGATGTTTTATTCTGTGTGGAAACTTGAAGGGGGTTAGCATTAGCTATTGGCCGAATACGGTTTAACCAATCTATGACAATGCCATAGATCACATGGTGCGAAGGCTCTCGATCTAAACCCTGTTTCATCACAGCGTTGGCTGTATCACGTATGGACTTAGGAAGATCATTGATAATACCCATGTCAAGTACCCCATGAGATAACTCATATGCTCGAAGGCTATCAAAGAAGGCCTCAATGGTGGAGTTTTGTTCTTTTACCTCCTCCTGAAGTTTGGTGTTCAGGGTTGCATGGTCCCCACATACTTGAGTGTTATCATCGATAGTATTCTACAACTAGGATATCTCATCATGAGGCGCTTATTCTATTCCACAATCTCACGTACTTGTGATTCAAACATTTTAGCTTCACTACGATGGAACTCATTATTTCCATTCAACGATAAGGTTTGGAACAACCTGGCATCCATAAGACATTCATACAGAGTGGGATACTCGCTCATCATCTCTCATAAAATCTCATGATGCCTTATCTCGATGGCGTTGCAGGACTTGTCTACCACATCAAGAGCAATGACTATATGACTGGGTTTTTGATCTTTTTGCATTTCACTGAGAAGTTTTTGAATCAAAGGATGGCTACCATCGCGCTATGACAACAACTCCTTTTTGTTGTGGATAAGTCCTGGGTTAATCAGGTTAGCTCATCACAGGCTTTCGAAAACTCAATCTTGACCTTAGCAAACTCTCGAGTGGATCTCTCCAGTTCACCTCTAAACATGGGTGGAACTACCATGGTGCGTGGTAGGACTCTAGCCCTACCTGAGATTTTGGCGCCATGGTAGTAGTGTGATAAGCGGCTAAAGAGATTCCCGGCGGCGCGTATGAGTTTTCTAGCATAATATGCATTTTTTCCGGCTAAAACGATCGGGGAAGAAGACCGGAGCTGGCCTTCTTTTTTTTCTGGCTCATAAAACATCAAAATGACATCGTTTTGGCTTAAGTCAAATAACATCGTTTTGATTAGTGGAGAAGAAAAAAAAAGAATTCGGAATTGAGTTTTTGTATTGAGCCAAAATCCAAAAAGGATGGCCCAAATACAAAACCCAATGTCAAATATTGGAACAAATGACAAACCCAAAATTGCAATTTGTTTGTTGAAGCTTTGAACGTGGAGAGGAGCAGCTCACTGCCACTGCCTCTGCCAGCTCTTCAGCTTCGCGCCGCCCGCCGCCGCTGCCGCCGTCATCCCGCCACCGCCAGATTATTATCCAGCCCCACCTGGAAAAAATTCTTGGTTCCACCACTGCCTCTCAAGAAGAGAATCTATAAAAAAGTAAAGAACAATTATCAAAATTTAAATGAAAAGGCATTTATTGATAATTCCAAAAGATATCCATTCATAATTGACCTAAGTACAATAAAAAAAAGGGGAGTGGGAGTTCATACATCTTCCTCTTCATGCCCAACGCTATGATTAGTATCCTCATTCATTGCAGCCTCTTGATTATCCCCGGCACCATCACCATGGTCATTGTTTCCCTTCGAAGAACTAGCATGTCGCGCATTCTTGGCCTTCAAAACGGCAGCTTAGAGATCAATCTTCCTAAGCTCTTCGGCAGTGAAGAACTTCCTTGACTTCTTGATATGGTCGAGAAGCAGGAATTTGAAGCCGCTTGCACTATTGACTGCACTCCACTTCGCCTGAATTTTCTCTTTAGCTTCTTCTATAACATAGTGTTGGGGACCTTCTAGTTGATCAGCAGAGGAAAAAGTAGACACCCGGCCAATTACTTCAGCGCAACCCCACTTCTTCAAAGTCTTAAGGAGGTCAATGAAGAGGTCTGTAAAGTCTAGATTTATCTAGTTGGCAATTTATGGAAATTATGCAAATATGGTATTATTGAGTTGGAACATCAAAGAAGGAATTTTGGTGAAATAAGGAAAGGTTGAAGATTGAATCCAAGAAGGATACATCTAGTCCAAGTTGTATTTGATTTGGAGAATAAATCAGTTCTTATATATGTGGGATTGGATTAATGTTATGGAATTGGAGATGGAATAAATTTCATGTGAATATATGGATGAGCATATTTACGCCAAGGTGTTTACTGAAAAAGAAGATAGAATATTATGGTATTTGTGATTTATGGAAATCTGAATATTCTTCTATATATTAGGCGTATGGAAGCATAGTTGATTTATGCAAAATCTCTATAAATATGGAGTTGTTATTATCGAATATATGGAGATATTGAAATAAGGAAAATCCCTTTATTTATGGGATTTGGATATGCTTCAAGAAGCAGATTTAGAATAGGAATATTATGGAGATAATCATGGAGAATTCAGATCTGCTCATGGACTATATATTGAGGACAAACACGGCTGCATTATTTATGGACTAAATAGAAAAAAATCTGCACACGGATTTTTTATCTTTCGAGAATTGCAAAGAGCCAGAATTCTATGTTCCAACATACGAACCTGCTGTTCAAAGTTCAGAATCGTATACCTTAATTCCCCGGGAGGAGGAGATCCAGCATCGATGAGTTTTGAGGTCAGATGGAGTCTGATCAAGGCGGATCGGTAGCAAGGGGAGCTTGCAGAATTCACATGTTATAGTTAGATAAGATAAGTATAATTGTATGGTGTACTTTGTACTGTACCTTTCTGATTAGTGGATTCATTCTGAACTGGGCCCCGCAGATGTAGGTGGATTTCACCGAACTATGTAACCAAGTCTTGTGTTTTTTATGCTTTACTTTATTGCATACTTGGTTAGATAGGTTATGTTGGAACACAGTAGCATCGACGAGCTTCGAGGTCAGAAGGAGTCTGATCAAGGCGGATCGGTAGCAAGGGGAGCTTGCAGAATTCACACGTTATAGTTAGATAAGATAAGTATAATTGTATGGTGTATTTTGTACTGTATCTTTCTGATTAGTGGATTCATTCTGAACTGGGCCAGGCCCCGCAGATGTAGGTGGATTTCACCGAACTGCTTAATCAAGTCTTGTGTCTTTTATGCTTTACTTTATTGCATACTTGGTTTGATAGGTTATGTTGAAATAGGTAGTGATAATTGAATTAATTAGGTAAAACCAAATTTCATTTGGTATCAGAGCTAAGTCACTTGTTTTACCTTGGTTTTGACAAGGAAAGTGTGATCCGATTTTACCAATGGCGACCAGAGAAGGAGCTTCTGTGTCTCGACCACCACTGCTGGAAGGAACAAATTACAACTACTGGAAGGCTCGCATGCGGGTGTTCATAAATTCACTGGATAAATTAGCTTGGTACTATGTTGAAACATAATGGAAACCCCCTGTTGTTGGAAGTTCTAAAGGAGGAGAATTTAAGCCTAAAGAGTCGTGGACACCAGGTGAAAGAATGGGAAGCTTGGCGAACTCCAGAGCATTAAATGCTATATTTACTGCAGTAGATGAAGATCAGTTCAAACTCATATCTACCTGCCAACAAGCAAAGAAAGCATGGGATATCCTACAAACTGTACATGAGGGGACAAGTTATATACGTGAATCCAAACTACAGATGTTGGCTACAAAGTTTGAGGAACTGAAGATGGAGGAGGATGATACTATTTCTATATTCAACGGGAAACTCAGAGACATCTCCAATATGGCGTACCAACTTGGGAAAGTTTACAAGGAAGCAAAATTGGTGAAAAAGACCTTGAGATCTCTTCCTAAAATATTTTCTATGAAAGTAGCAGCAATAGAAGAAGCAAGAGATATAGCCTCCATGACCTTGGATGAACTAATGGGATCACTACAGACCTATGAGATGATAATGCAACAGCCTGCAAAGAAAGTCGAGAAGGAGTTGGCCTTCAAATCCTCTTCATCTAGGGTCATCAATGAATCTAATAGTGATGATGGAAGTGAAGAACTTGCTCCTATCACCAAGAATTTCTCAAGAATACTGAAGAAGGTGGTAAAAAATAATTCACAAGAAAGATCTGGTGAAAAAAAACTCGTCCTTAAGATTTTGGTAATCGTAGAACTCGGATGGAACAAGGAAGTCAGCAATTCTCTAGAAACTAAAGTGGTGAAGGAAGGCAGTCTAGAAGAATTCAATGTCGAGAATGTGGAGGATACGACCACATCCAGGCTGAATGTGCTAATACCCTAAAGAAGCAAGGAAAATCATACATCACCCCATGGAGGGAAGATGATGAAGAATACAAAGAGTAACTTATAAGAAATTATTTGGCATTTGGAGCAAAATTTCACGGTGGATCAGATGAGGTATATTCTAACATGTCAGAGAAAGACGAAGCTGTATGTTCCAACATAGGTTCTGATGACACATCCAGTGATGATGGTGGACTAGTTGTGAGTGATGAAGATATCTACAGTACATATGAGAAGATGTATGCCATGTGGCTTCAAGTTGTTGATAGAAATAGAGTGTTGAAGGAAGAGAAAAATCATCTGGCTGAGAAGGAAAAGGGGTTGTGAGCTCTAGTTGGTGAACTCAGAAGAGAGATTGAAGAGTTAAATTTGAATCTAAGCTCAACAACTAAGAGAGCTGAGATGGCTGAAGCAGCAATTACCAAGTTGAACACTGGTAAAGTAAAACTTGATGATATTCTGACCATGGGAAAGAACTTTGGAGATCGACAAGGAATTGGGTATGACAACTCATCGGGTAGCACAGTTAATTTCAAGACGGAGATAAAGAAAAAGGTGATCAAGACCCATCAAAGGAAACCTCTCATCCGTAGCTACTGCATGTATCAAGGTCATACAGAGGAACAATGCCAAAAACTGTTCAGAGATATCATGACAGGGCGACAACTCTCAGTATGTTCCAACATAGACGATGTCCAACGATCAAGGATGGTAAAAAAGGTATGGGTTGTTAAACGTATGAGTACTTGCCTTGTTGCTCACACGTCTCCTATTGCACATTCTAGAGACTCGTGGTACTTTGATAGTGGTTGCTCTTGCCACATGACTGGAACTCAGGAATTACTGACAAATATCCAGCCATATAATGGTGGTTTTTTTACGTTTGGCGATGGAAAGAAGAGTCGAGTGGTTGGAAAAAGTGAACTGCATATTGAAGGATTCCCCGTATTCACTGGTGTTTAGTTGGTGGAAGACCTAAAGTCTAATCTCCTAAGTATCAGCCAGCTATGTGATGATAATATGACTGTGGAATTCCATAAGGAAAAGTGCATAGTGAAACATGGCAACAACAAAGTGCTTACTGGTATTCGGTTATCAGAAAAATGTTACTTATTGAAATAAGAAGTGAACTGCTACAATGTCAAATGTGATGAAGTAGATCGTAGGGCTGATTATATTCCAACATCGGTTGATTTCTCAGATCAGGGACGTAATGATGTTGGAACATTAGATGAGACAGATCTTAAAGATGAAGCTGATGACTCTTATAACTTCAGCAATGTTGGAACATCATCCTCTCCAGAACTCTCCCATGTTCCAACATCAGTGCAGGCTGAATCAAGCAGAAGAAGGACTCGATCGAACCCTCAAATTAATTATAGGGGACTTGCTGGCCTACAATGGTTTCTCTCCCTTATCGAACCCAGTGATAATAAAGCAAGATTAGTTTTTCAGGACTACACTCAGGATGAAGGAGTTAATTTTGATGGGACATTCACATCAGTTGCCAGGTTAGAATCTATTCGCATTCTCCTTGTTATGGCGTGCACTATGAATTTTATGATGTACCAAAAAGCTGTCAAGAGTGCTTCCCTATATGGTGCGGTTAATGTGGAAGTATATCATCGACTCTACAAGGCTTTGTATGGATCAAAACAAGCACCACTGGCGTGGTATAAGCGACTCACAACCTTTCCTATTCAGAAAGGTTCTCGTCGAGGGGGAGAAGGTAGCACCTTGCTTGTTTTTCGAAAACAAGATTTTGTGACTTTGATGCAAGCTGAATTGAAGATGAGTATGGTGGGAGTATTTGTAAGCATTCGGAATGATCTTAAGGAATCTCACTTGAATGAAGTCAAAAGGATAATTCGGGTTGAGAGAAAAGTTGTGGTAGCCTATGTTCCAACATCGAAACCATTTGCGGATATTTTCACAAAGCTGTTGGACACTGCTACGGCTGAGCTCCTCAGACAACACTCAGTTTTTTTTTTCAGATTTGAGGTATTTATTTAAAGCTTTTATTTAGCTGTAGGTTTTTATATTTTTTTTCAGAAAATTCAAAAAATAAAAAAATGAAAAGAAAAAAATGGAGGCGTAGTTGGACATGTTAGAAGTTGGTGTTGAAGATATTATGGTGATTGATGGGATGCATAGATCAGAGAGATGACTCTTCCCGGTATTCTGATTTAGGATGATGAGAAGTTTGGAAGGCAGTGATGTTGGTCATGTTCCAACACAGAGTATGGAGACAGATTGAGAAGATGTGGACATGGATTAGAGATTCAGATGTTCAAACTTCAGTAACTGTGGCTGGAGAAGATTATGATCTGGATGGTGAACAAGTCTATGTTCCAACACCAGATAGGGGGAGAAAGTACTGATGAAGTGAAGGAAGCTGAGTAGGTGATGTGTTTATTATGAAGCAATGAAAGGATCTTATGTTCCAACATAAAGAAATCGGGTGAAGCTGAGAGCTGTTATGTTCCAACATCGGTGACTGATGTTCCAACACAAGGTGAACAGATTATTGAATGCAATTCTGATCAAACTGCCATGAGAGATATAATTTTAGCCAAAAGGACAACCGAGATATTGTAGAAGAATTCTATGGGAGGCAACATTGATCCAGATTTTGAGTGGTACAATGGTGTGAAGTTGAGAGCTCAATCCATTTAGATGGTAGATTAGGAGGTAGAAAATGCCAGATTATATGAGGCACAGATAGCTGCTCCTGAAGAGGTTTAAAGGTTCTGTTATGGCTATGTTCCAACATAGGCCAGATATTTGCTTCAGGGGGAGCTACATTTAATGAAGATTTTGGTTTTCTGTGTCTATTGCGTTTGGCATGTTTATGTTCCAAAGGGGGAGATGTTTTGGATTCTTGGATGAATTTATTGGCTCCGTTGGGTTGATGTTCCAACATGATCATTATTCCTGGATGTTGAAGGAATATGAAATTTAGGGGGAGATGCTATATTTCTATGTTCCAACATCCAGAGTGGTTTTCAAAGTTGATATCTTTATTTGCATAAGCTATTGTGATGAAATGCCAAAAGGTGATTGGTCCACAAAATGCTAAAGGGGGAGATTGTAAAGTCTAGATTTATCTAGTTGACAATTAGTGGAAATTATGCAAATATGGTATTATTGAGTTGCAACATCAAAGAAGGAATTTTGGTGAAATAAGGAAAGGTTGAAGATTGAATCCAAGAAGGATACATCTAGTCCAAGTTGTATTTGATTTTGAGAATATATCAGTTCCTATATATGTGGGATTGGATTAATGTTATGGAATTGGAGATGGAATAAACATCATGTGAATATACAGATGAGCATATTTACGCCAAGGTGTTTGCTGAAAAAAAGACAGAATATTATGATATTTGTGATTTATGAAAATCGGAATATTCTTCTATATATTAGGCGTATGGAAGCATAGTTGATTTATGGAAAATCTCTATAAATATGGAGTTGTTATTATCGAATATATGGAGATATTGAGATAAGGAAAATCCCTTTATTTATGGGATTTGGATATGCTTCCAGAAGCATATTTAGAATAGGAATATTATAGAGATAATCATGGAGAATTCAGATCTGCTCATGGACTATATAATGAGGACAAACACGGCTGCATTATTTACGGTCTAAATAGAAAAAAATCTGCATACAGATTTTTATCTTTCGAGAATTGCAAAGAGCCAGAATTATATGTTCCAACATACGAACCTACTGTTCAAAGTTTAGAATCGTATACCTTAATTCCTCGGGAGGAGGAGATATAGCGTCAACGAGTTTCGAGGTCAGAGAGAGTCTGATTAAGACGGATCAGTAGCAAGGGGAGCTCGCAGAATTCACACGTTATAGTTAGATAAGATAAGTATAATTGTATGGTGTACTTTGTACTGTACCTTTCTGATTAGTGGATTCATTCTGAACTGGGCCAGGCCCCGCAGATGTAGGTGGATTTCACCGACTGCGTAACCAAGTCTTGTGTCTTTTATGCTTTACTTTATTGCATACTTGGTTTGATAGGTTATGTTGGAACACAGTAGTGATAATTGAATTAATTAGGTAAAACCAAATTTCAAGGTCATTAGCTTTTCAGAAAAACATTCCAACAAAGCATGTTGAAACTCAGGCAAACACTTCTTGGAGGGATGTTTCTCTCTATCTTTCAACTTCTTCAGGCTCTCCTGCAACTCATTCATATCCTTCTTTATATTCAAACGTTCCTCTTGGTGGGAAGCCTCCACTGCTGCATTAATTGTACCTTGCAGGAGATAGAGGACATTGCTGGAAAAAATACAAGCAGATTGCATGGACAATTGGACAACCTCCAAGACCTAGAAAGTAGCAAAAGAGGGTTGAGAGGGGGCAAAACAAAATGCGATAAAAATGAGCAACAAAAACTTACTGAAGGTTCTCTGGCCAGTTCTCCAAGATACTCTTAAGGACAAACCATCATTGTTGGGTTGGTTGGAGACATCAACGGGCTCAGTGCTTTGCTTCTTTGGGGAGTTTTCTGGAACAAAAGACCTTGACCGACCTCGTGCAGGGGTGGGATGCTTCGTGCCCATCATCAAAGAAGGGGTCGGGTCCTGCTCCAGATTATTGACAAAGTCTTCTGTGGTTTTCACTGCATAAAGCGAACCAGTTACAAATCTCGATGAGTACATGAGAAGCAAAACATAAAACTTTAAGGTTCATCCTAAAAACTTCCGGAGGCATCCAAAGGAGTTATCTCTTTGATGCACACTCCTCGAGAGTGTTTTTGCGACCGAAGGTGCCCCGTATCCAACGAACTATCATCGTCTTTTTTCCTTTTGTTATTCAAATTTTTTGGTCCTCTCAGATTGGTGTGCTTGATGGTTCGATGAGCAGTCGAGGCTTAAATATCCTCGTAAACCCACTCGGGCCAAACCACGGTTTCACTCCCTTGGCATCTAGGGGTCAGGGCTTCCAAGGCGCGGCACATCTTCACGTATGCCTTCAGGAATAACATATTCCCACTTTCTTGTTTCAATGGCAGCATCAGGGTTCGATAGGCCATAGTGCAATCGAAGGTCAAGGTCTTGTCTTACCACTTTGCATTATTTAAAAGGGGAAGAATAAATCTTTTCCTGGACAGCCTATTGGCTAAGGTATAGTTTACCTTAACATCCCGGTTACTAACAAGAGAATATAGGAGTCGAAAAAGATCATGTCAAGAGTTTACTTCGACCTCCCTACATCAAACTAAGAAAGTCATTACAAATACAATCATATTAGGATGCAATTGGGTTAGGCTAACATTGAGCTTCTCTATCAGATTTGATAGGAGGGGAGCAAAGGGAAAACTTAACCTTGGCCTTATATGCCTACAATAGGTTATGGCCCTTCCTATAGGTAGGGTGTTGGGAGATTCATCTTCTTTAAGGGTTTTAAGCTTGGTGTCTAGGGGAATACGTTGGTATAAGCGTACTTCTTTGATGAGATTCCTTACTTTGTAAGGCAACACATAAGTTTTTGCGCTCACCCCAACTAATGAAGATCTTCCAGTAGGGCGTTTCTGAACTACAAATTTTCTCTTTGAAGAAACATAAGAAATTGCATTCTTAGGCTCTTCAACACTAGGAACATCTACAAGGTCAGGGCCATCGCTAGATTGTCCCACAAAACCCTTGTCCATACCACTTAGAGGACTTTTCCCTCACGAAATTCCCTCCGATATAAAATTAGTGAAACTCACCGGGATCTGGAACAACACCGGCCAGTTCTGTACCCTTTAAGTCGACTGGAAACTATCAAATTTTGGGAAAACCTTGCCAGAAAGGCGTGATTCTACGTTATCTGAGATGGTATTTTCCGACAAATTCTCTCCCTCACTGGAATCTCTCTCAGAATCCATCGCAGGGGGGAGAGGTGATTGATGGAAAATAAGGGTATTTTCATAATCCATAGGGCTAGAAGAATAAGCCATGGGAACTTACTTATCAAGGATTGATGACAGAAGTAGAGGAAAGTGAGACTCTGGGTTGAGGAAAAGCTTTTTGAGTTGAAAAAGTTCTAAATATAAACTTCAAAAAAAGGAGAAGATAAATGAAGGAGGGGAACAGTTTTTGGAAAGATAGGGGGAGAAGAGAGAGGAAGAGAGAAAAAAGCAATGATTACCTAGGGAAAATGGGGAGTCTGAAAAGGCGTCAGCAGGTAGGGAATCTTATTTATGATAGACGCATGCGCTCCATTTTCCCGCTATTCTCTCTTCCACATGCATCCCAAGAAATTTCAAAATTAGAATCATTTGAGAAAACCCAAGTGCTCATCTGATACAAATAAATCTCAAAAGCCAAGGACTTACGAGATCCCGACCACCTTCGAAGACAACCATCACAGTTTGAACTAAAGCTATCAAATGTGAATCTTCGATACCTCGAGTTAATTAGTCTTTCGAAGGTGTGTATCTTCAATGTTTGATGATCACTTAGCTTTTCTAGGGGATTTTTAATAATATATTATACTAAGACTTCATATGGGCCAACATGTCCAAGTCAAGGAAAACTCAGAGAGCCAAAATAGTATAATGGGGGCCACATGAGAATAAGTCATCATTGGGCCTCCTTACAAGATATGAATAAGGACTAGGTCATAGACAATGACTATTAGAGTTTGGATGGTATAAATATAAAAGTATGTATTCTATTTTAGGTATTCTCTCTATTTCCTATTTACACTATTCATTAGCTTGCCTCCCAAGACTGACTTGGTCGACAAAGATTATCCCCCGGGAATACTCCGGGGCTGTTTCCCTTGTAGACCGCAAATCCAATCGGAAAGGATCGAAGGTGGACTTGGATCGTTTTCCAGACACATCAAGGGCCATTGTTAATGAACTTAACTTGGAATTATTGGTCTTCCCTTAAGTTATTGACTTGTGTACATTGGTTTACACCTTCAGTTCTTGAATGTGGAGCTATCATTTTTCTCGCTAATAAATATTGTAAATAGTATATATGTTGTGGTGTTCGATGGGGGGAGGATAGCCAAAAATTGCTCAACCCTATTATTACAGTTGTGTTCCCATACAAAAACTTCCACCTTTTAGTGTAAGGGCCAACGACAAACCCCTAAATATGTTTGTGAAGAAAATGTAGTAAAAATTCTAAAAATTAAACTTCTACGGGTGGGCGGGAGAACATGCCCTTGTACCCAACCCCTATCCGCTTCTGCCTCAAAATATAAGAGGCCTTCTAATAATTGTTCAACCAAGATAAGATCATCTACCCTTAGAAATCCACTTCTACCCAAATAGATAAGTGGAACTGTGAGACCGAGAGGTGTACCCAACCCTTATGAGTGTGGAGCACACCTTCTCAGGTTGAGATATAAATGCAAAACCTAAAGTGTTGGTTATCCCAGGCAAGAAGAAAAATATGTTCTCCTACATGCCTCTTATTTGCTTCTACATTGATTAGTTGAGGCCTTTAAACGATGTTGAATCAAGGTTTGATTCTCGGCCCTTCTAGATTTGAGCGCATTAATGTTAAGAATTAGAAAGGTGATAAAATGTCAAAACTGCCAATCTAACCCTTTAAAATCTGAAAATGAAAATATAAACCTATTATTTGGTCAAAAGTGTCAATCTAACCCTAGAAACAAAAATGTGGCCAGAATTTTGTAAAGTGACCATTATACCCCCATGAAAAAATCAAAATTCAAAAAACCTAAAAAGACGATATTAGCCTCATTGCTTATTAACCAAAAGTTTTCCATTTTTCTCCTTTCTTCCTTTCCCGCTCAACCTGCTTGTCTCTCCCATTGCCAAAGTAACCCCCCCCCCCCCATATTGTAGCCAACTGTTCACATTTGTATAGTCAAGGCGAATATCCTAGTTGTTGTCACCAGTTTGCTGCATCGGAGCCACGGAGATCCCACTGGCCGATAGAAGACGGCCGCAGGTGGAAATGACATTTCAACAAGGAAACAAGGCAACCTAAAAAATGGTAAGTTCAATTGAAATGCACCCATAACATGCCTCATTGATGCTTAGTTATGGAGGAGAAAATATCTCTTTGTTTTTTTTGTTTAATTGGGGAAAAGTTGTGGGTGTGAGGGTTGGTTCGAAAGAGTTTTCTGGGTTAGTGAATTTGGTTGCCGAAATTCTTGAATTTTGGGAGTTGAGGGATGTTAATGTCCATTTGGTTTGCTTTAGAGTTGTTTTTGCATGCTATGTTAGCGTGGCCGAATGTAAGTTGTGCTTTTAACGGTCCAGGGTTTCGGTTTGTTGGTTGCTAGGAACAGGGGTTGTGGCGTATTTTATTTTGTATGATTTTTGATAAAGGTGATGCTATTTACAGACTGTAACGGTGATGTAGTTATTGTGTTTTGCTTTGAGGTCTATTTTTGAATTGTGTATGTGTTTTAATAGTGTTTATGGGTTATGTGCAGGATGATTTCGACGCTATGTACACCATCTCGCTTCGGCATGGTGATATGATGTGTGTTATATTGTGTTCATATTTTGTCAAATTATTATGATTTATTGAGATATAATTTGCACTTTTAGGTGTTTTTGGGGCAGGAATTCATGGATTGCGAAGAATTGAGAGGGAGCTATACATTGTACTCTTTTCCCTTAACCAACGGTTTTTTCCCACTGGGTTTTCCAGGTTAAGGTTTTTAATGAGGCGATGTGATCCAATGGAAAATGTTCTTATTTTATATGATATTTTTCCAGGGATGAAGGAAGAGGGGCAAAAGCATAATTGCTGAAGTTATGGGGTGAAAAGTGAATTATTGAAGAGATGTGGTTTTGAAGAAAATAATGATATTCACTTCCCATATTGATGAGGATTGTATTATCTCTTTCCAATCGAAATTCCTTAATTTTAGGAATTAGTTGATTAGAGTTTGAATAGATTTTAACATATTTTATTTTCTTTCGGAAGAAGCATCCGAATTAGATTTGGATTCGGTTTGTTATTCTTGGGCTCCGCACGGGTGTATATATACCTAGGGTTTGCGGCAAAGAAAGAGATGAATACGGAGACGGAGGTTTTGGTTTCGTGTTGTTTTTCTCTACAAAGCATTCTTATGAATACATCTTTGGGTGCATAATTATTCATTGTAGGATAATTATGTGTCTTTGCATATTCAATACAGTGATCATGTTTGGTTAATTTCGTTAGTTTAGTTAGTTGCTTTTCGTTGGTTATGTTTATTAATTATATTACTTATTTGTTTAGTTTAATCATTATGAGTAGCTAATTTATATATCAGCATGGAATAACAAGCAATAGTTTATGAATCGTGAGGTTTAATTGTTTTATAATTGATTCTTATGTGTTGTTGATTGTTCTTGGTTCAATTTATTCTTAATGTGTTTAAGTCTGATCAACTTGAATATTATTGGGATAATGTTATCTAATTCCACCAATACGTAATCATTGGAAAGGGTTTGTAAGTAGCGAGTTCTTATGAAAAATAGCTAACTAGCTGAGACTGTAATAGCAAGATGGGGAACAATTAAGTGTGCGTTACTATTTGCTTTTACTTTGGTAATTGCTATATTAGTTTCTTTTTATTCTTAATGCTATCGAGGTGTGTATATGGTTCAGCGAATATTTTCCGGGGGCATCTTGGTAAGAGAAATAATTAGTTAATTATAATTTGTTAATTATAATTGGTTAATTGTCGATAAAGTACGAAAGAATTGGGGAGGTTAAGCGTACCTACTTTCCTATAACTAATAGATGCATATGAATTGATTTATCTTTGCGCCTATGATCGATGTTCAACTAATGTGAGTTATTCCAAACCGATTATCTTAATCATATATTTGCTAGATTTTTTTTATATTGTTAGTTGCCTTACTATTTCATATTTTATATTACTTAGGTGCATTATTAGTTAGATAAATCTAAAAATTAAGGCGTGGTGGCTACACCAAAAGTGTTCTATATTAGTAGGTATTTATTTATAGTTTTTGCTCCGTTCCTCGTGGGATCGACTCTGCTTGCTACTGTACTAATCTCATCTATAGAGTTTGCAGATTATTTTGGTGAGTGAAACGACGTTCACCAAATGGGCGCCGCTGTCGGGGAATTTACTTTTACCAAATTCACCAAATTTACTTTTACCAAATTCACCAAATTTAATTTTACTTTGGTAATTGCTATATCAGGTTCTTTTCATTCTTAATGCTATCGAGGTGTGTATCTAGTTCAGCGAATACTTTTCGGGGGCATCTTGGGAAGAGAAACAATTAGTTAATTATAATTTGTTAATTATAATTGGTTAATTGTCGATAAAGTACGAAAGAATTGGGGAGGTTAAGCGTACCTACTTTCCTATAACTGATAGATGCATATGAATTGATTTATCTTTGCGCCTGTGATCGATGTTTAACTAATGTGAGTTATTCCGAGCCGATTGCATTAATCATATATTTTCTAGATTTTTATATTTTTTAGTTTGCATTATTATTTCATATTTTATATTAGTTAGTTGGATTATTAGTTGTTAGATAAATCTGAAATTAAGGCGTGGTGGCTACACCAAAAGTGTTCTATATTAGTAGGTTTACAGTTTTTCCTCCGTTCCTCGGGGGATTGACTTTGCTTGCTACTGTACTAATCTTATCTATAGAGTTTGCAGATTATTTTGGTGAGTGAAATGGCGTTCACCAAATTGGCGCCGCTGCCGGGGAACGGTTTGTCAATTTCTATAAAATTTTACCTACTAATCTATGTGTTACTGCTTGGTATATGACCAGATCAAAGCAACCGGATTCGATATTTGATCTGGAGATGGAAAAGACAACCAAGTGTAAAAAAAGACAATGTTGGAACATGGTTCTGTCGTAGGCCTCCAGTTTGGCCAAATGGAACCTGTTATAGCAGTAGAAGCTGAATTTTGTCCGTCAATTAGCAGAATGGAAGAAATTCCATTGTGCCATACAATGGATAATTAACAGCATCTGGAAGTCTAGCCAAAGACTATAAACAAAAGCGCTAATTGGGAGGCAACCCAATTTTCTTAGTTTTTTGTCTTTTAAGTTTTTTTATTTTTTTTAGTTTTAGGAATTTCAATTTCTCATCTGATCTCAATTCTTGATCTACAGATTTGAAGTACTTGAATTTGCACCATGGAGAATGCGCACCTTTGGAGAGCTGGACTCGCAGGGTTCCGTTTGGCCAAACCGGAGGCCAGCGACAGAAACTGATTTTGATCAAACACTCTCCTCTTGATTGGAAATTCCTCCAAACCCACCACTATAAGTTCCCTCTTCCTTTGTCATTTTTTTATGATGTTGACAGTGTGTTAAACCTTTTCTCGTAAGAGCTTTGCATTATTTACTTGAGGGCAGGCAAAGTTTAAGTGTGAGGAGGTTTCTTGTGTGTTTTATTTTGTTTTTTTGAAAAAAAAAATTAAAAATTTATTTCAGTTTTTTTACAGTCAAACATGTGTTTTTGTGTTGTTTGAATCGATAATTTGACATGAGAAAATTCTAGTGGCTCTTTATAAAAGTACCCTGCCGGTTGTAAACTTCATTGTAACAAACTTGGTAAATCTAATATGCCTTGAAGTTTTTGAATGATATTTTCTATGATTTGCAAAATTTGATTGATATGATTTTTGGGATGACGAAAAAGGACGAGTTTAATTGAATATTTTAGCCTACTAAAGTGAGGTTTGAGCTAGAGTAGAACACTCTCTACATCAATCTTTGTTCTGAGAGATCACATTGTTATAATTGGAGTTGTTATGTGTGAAAGTGATGGAAGGCACTAGGATGTGTTGGAAAATGATGGTTGAAAGGTTGAAATTTGTCAACTTTTGGGCATCGTTTTGAGTGGGACCTGGATGGATTTTGGGTTGGTGGATGTCATTTTTGAGTTCTCCTCCGCGAGTACTATAAAATCGACTATTTAAACTCTCAAAACGGATTAAGGGTGAATGGGATATGGATGTTTGAAATATCACTCTTGAAAGAGAAAAATTAGGCGGAAATTGGCCCAGATTAATTTTTCTCTGGACTGTCCAAAATGCGTATGGACCGCATGGAAGTCTCTGGAAGGCCCAACCGCATAGTATATATGGAATTGCTTGTGTGTAATTCTTAAGAGATAAGAACAAAATTCTTCCATATTTTGTGAGATATCTTGTCTTAAATAAATATGCGGTTTACCATGTTTAATACGATGAAGAATATTTGTGCAAATATTTCTTCCATTTCCAGCAGATTTGATTCGAGTATTCATGGAATGTCTCGGATTTGGTGAGTTGGTGATTGGAGAATATTTTTCCTCTAATTACAGAAAATCAGAATATCATGTTTCCATGATTAGGGTCTCTTAGAGCAGTATAAATAGAGCATCTAAGTCATTCAGAAATTACACACCATTCCCCAAGTCCCTTCATATTTTAAACTTGAGTCTTCTGTCTGTCTTTCTCGAAGTTTCCATTTGGTGCTCTGTCGAGGTGATAGTCCTTCGGGCCTTGCGTGAATCCGAGGTAACTCTTACGTGTTAATTGTTACCTTCGATGGTTTTATCCTAGGGAACGATGTCCACGACGGGACTCATTCGTTTCAAGGGCAGCGAGTGTTACTCGTGACTCCATCAATTTGTAATTACTTGAAACATGATTTATGCTTTGATTATTTGTAATTTAAGCTTTTCGATTGTATGCTTGAATAATTAATAAAAAATTATTATTCTTGCATATATTAATTGCTCGTTCAATTTTGTTATTTGATTTTCCGTATGATATAATCAATATATGTCCAACAGTCTTGAAACGAATGAAATTTGTTGAATTATATTGATTCCAAATAATCTGCATACGGACATGGCATATTGCTTTCATCAAAACAGTGTGCCAGAATATATGATCAAGAAACTTCCAAATTTTCCATTCAATCAATATGCATGTAATGTTGTAGTCAAAAATATGCTGCAATCATAAGCATATATTATTTGCATGCCATATTTATTAATCTGATTGCGTGCTTGGTTATTAATCTGCATGACATATTTATCCGAGAATTTAATTGCATACTTTATGGAAATTGTATGTTTGAAAAAAATATGCATGCTAATGGTTTTGGTTATTTATAACAAAATCATATTGAGCAATTTGTTATGTATAATTATTTAAAATATTATATTATGATATTTGAGATTTGTACATATATTTAACGATGGAAATCTTTTGTATGTACACATTGGTGAATCCGAGTATACACGATTGTATCTATTGGAAGGAAAACTTGGCATGGAGATACAGCAGGATTTGCTTGGCAAAATGAAAGAATCAAGAGTGTAACCACGGTTTTGCAAACTATGGTACGTAGACACGTTAATTAATGTGAATCATGGCATATGCTATATATATACATATATTGCTTGGATTATATTTGATAACCATTTGCGTGAATCTGGATGTGGACAAGACTTTGTTACAAAGAGTGTTATGTGAATAATATTTGTACATATATGTCCAGTACACTAAGGCTATCGAATTTGATAGTAAATGAATTTGGTTATATTAATCCCTTAATTATGTGCGAAAATGAGTTGAGCATGTATGTTAAATTACATGGCGTAATTATGGAAATATGCTAATTCCATGATATTTATGCTTATGAGATTAAATGTTAATATGGTAAGAAATCATATTTGATTCTTTGCATGAAAGATTGAATTAAATTTACGGGAAAGAAAAATGCCATGAGTTTAGAATATGGGATCAGACATTATTATTCAATTACATGAAAGCAGTACATATGTTTGGAAATTATGAGACATGTTTAATTTCCGAAGCCCTTGAAATGTTAGAGTATTTGCTTAAATACTTAATCAAATGTTGAAATACCTATTTTGCATGGTATAATAATTTGGTGATGTGGGCTGCTCATGTTGGTTAAAGATTTAAACCATATTTGTGTGCAAATGTGCTGCTAGTGATTCATATGCTTGGTCTGAGAATCGCATGCGAAAAATTGGTAAACTTCATTTGCACTTAAACATGACATCTCTCGGCAAGAGTGAAATATATTCGTGCATGAATGAAGTATGTGACATTGGGTTATTTGATCCATGATGTATTCGCGTTCATTTAGGGACTTGATTTAGCTGCATATACAAAAATTTTAGATCTATGTTGTGTCTAAAATTGTGTTATGCTTTATATGCTATAATTATATTAATTGTTTGGGAAAGTGCCCTTTTGATGCAATGAAAGGTTTGACAATGCTTGTCCCGATAATTGGCTATCTTGATTGATCGCTTACGAGCATATAGCTCACGAGTGACAATTGTTAGATTGCACAAATAGAGCATATTAGCTCGAAGTTCGACATATTCTGGTTATTTTGTATGACCTGATAAATGTGAACGTGAAGACATTAGTTTACAACTATGTCTAGGGTATTGGTTCTTGTGAACCATGGTATAAACCCTAAAGCATGAGTTATCATGACTATGCTAAAAACCTTTGATTATTTGTAATCAAAGAATTGAGGGGAAAATCTCAAGAATTTGGTTGAGAAAACTAAGAATCCTGAGAATGGGAATCCCGAGATTTTTGGTCAAATCTCTTGATTTATGGTTGGAAAATCTAAGAATCATGAGATATGGAATCCCAAGACATTTGGTCAATTCTCTAGATTTTTGGTTGGAAAGCCTTAGAATTCTGAGATGAGTAATCCTAAGACATTTGGTCTAGGAACCCCAAGACACGAGTTTTTGAGAAACTTAACATGTGTGGGGATATTTAATAAAACCAGCCCAATGTGGGGGGTAGACGAAAACCTAAAAATTCAACGACGATATGAATTTTGATAGGTACTTGAAGTGAAAAAGTAACCACGAGAGATTTGAATCAAGTTGATCAAGTCGGGAGGACTTTAACTCGAACCAAAAGGGTAAACTCGAAATCAAGTCGAGCAGTGCACTCAAACTTGAGTTGAGCAATGGACTTGAATGTGTTTCGAGCATAAAGACACTCAAGTTTGATTTGAGTAGTCTGAAAGTAAAGTACAGTTGTACTGAAGCTTAGCTTTAAAATGGGCATGAAATTGTGTGGAGTTGGTAAACTCACACTGCGCCCTAGTGAGAGTTAATCGAATCCTCGATTGATTGATACGACATCGGTTGTGGTATTGGTCATGCGAGGAAGAACGATTAATTGAGATCGAAAAGTTTAGTTATCTCTAATTCCAAGGGAGTTGAAGGAATAAGAGAGACTTTCACGATAAAAGATCAATACATTAAGGTGTTTTGATTGTTGAAAGGATCAAGCCCTAAAAGAAATTTTATGGGTAAGAATCTAGTGTTCGATTCATTATTGAACACATGGACTTTTAGTAAGTTGGGTTTGTATATTAACGAAACCCCTTACGTGATGCACAGAAAACATATGAGGTTATCTGTGACCATGATGTGAATACATAGAATCCTTTGGGGAATGTGATTCACAATGTAGACATTTGCAAGGTCATTGCTAGAAATGATCAAGCGTTGTGGGGGAGCCTTTAAGTTGGCTGGCGATCTGTTAAATAAGATACCCCAAGAAGGAGGAAAATAAAGCTCCTCATAGAGCCATCCTAAAAGTTCTTTCGAATGTGTGGGTTGGCATATTGCGAATGTAGTAAAAGGAATACTTAAACAGTATCTTTACTAGATATGCACAATGTTGAAGTGCTATCAATTTCTTGAAATTCACAAGAAATATTATGCAGAAACTAGAAATATATCTTGATGGAAAGTGTATTTTGTGGAAGTTTCTGTTAAAGATCCTGATTTATCTTAAATGGACTTAAGGGTCAATAGATGAAATCATTAAGGATCAGGGATAAACCAACGAAGGAAACGAGATTCCATGAAATAACTTTTGTGGAAAGTGGTGATCAATAGAGAGATTGATCTACCATGAGTGCAAATCACTAGAGTACTAGTAGATTTGAACAATTAGTAAGTATATTTGTGTACTTGATGGGTGTTCTATAGACGTGAGAATGAGTCCAAGGGTGATGGTACTTGCTATCAAGGTTGTGTGAAAGCTAGAAGTACATCTAATGGACCTAAATGGTTATTTGGAGATTTAGATATTAAAATCTGAATAGAGCAAAATGAAAAGCTCAATGCTCCTAAATGATCCATCATGTGACCAAACTAATTGTTGTTTAGCCAATGATATTGAATCAATGAGTTGATGAAGGCAGATATGCTAAGGGACACGGAAAATGACTATGTCATTTATGTCTTTGAATTGATGGTTTTCTCATTGATAGAAAAATTGATACGATGATTGAGTCTCTTGGAGATATGTCGTATTCAATGGAATGACTCTAAACATTATGAGTTATTTTTTAAAAAGTGAGGTGTCTCTTAAGAAGAGAACTCAAGAGTCATTGATAGTCTGTTGTACTTATTAAAGTGCACATTAGACAATTCTTACAATGGATAGTAAGATGATACACGAGTAATCTAAAAAAGATCACTGGAAACAAGCTGTGTGTGAGACTCGTGGATATGGCTTGAGTTGTGTAGAGAAATGGTTCTCTCTTGCTAGATTCATAGAGGAATCTAAGTCCATCGTGTTGGACAAAAAAAAATTGGGAAAGATATACCCTAGGATGACCAAAGCACTTTTATGCGTATTGGTATAGCCTAAAGCTCGTAGCTTAAAGCCATATCGATGATGGTGTGTTTCGACATAGACACTTTACCATTGGACGACTACTCTCTGCGAGAATTACCGATGTTGACTACGTAAGGTCAATATGATAAGAGTTGTTATTCTTTGACGAAAGGATTCAATCGATTTCTTGACGAAGAAATTGAATCGAGAGTTAGTTGAGAACTCATCGAAAGGAATATGACTAAGTCCAATAAATGGTGGGTTACGTATGTGGACACCCAACCTATGTGACTGGAGATCCCAAGATCTAGGTTCAAAGGGACAACTAAGCTGCAAAGACCCATCGCGATCACTGTGGGGGTTTCTTACCTCCTGTCTTATTCCTATGATGAAGAAATGGTGATGTGAATGGAGGTTAAGCATTAAATTGCTTTTAATGATTCAAGGCATCGAGTATGTAGTATTCGAAAGAGCGCAATAGTTTACGGAACTGCTCTTACGCCAAGAATCACCTATGTAAGCGAGAAGTGTGGCCGCTTCGAAAGGGAATTGTTGGGACGCAATTCTTTAGAAACCTTACAGAACTAGGCGTGTGCCATGGCCTGATTAATGGACACAACCGAGGAAAGCGCAAGGGCTAGGAAAGATGTCTGTGGGAAGTGCATTGTCATTCACACAAGTGGTAGGGGAAGTTCAAGGACATCGCGTCTACTCCCTAACCAGTGGGCTAAGTGTACTCTCTCAAGGGAAAGTTCAAAGGGTGACACCTACTTATCCTATGCAGCATCTATGCCGTCGAAATGAATCTATCACCAAGTCAAACTCCGTGTCTGATGTGATTGTTCTGATTCCTACATCAATATCTATTCATGTGGGGGATTGTTGGAAAATGATGGTTAAAAGGTTGAAATTTGTCAACTTTTGGGCATCGTTTTGAGTGGGACCTGGATGGATTTTGGGTCGGTGGATGTCATTTTTGAGTTCTCCTCCGCGAGTACTATAAAATCGACTATTTAAACTCTCAAAACGGATTAAGGGTGAATGGGATATGGATGTTTGAAATGTCACTCTTGAAAGAGAAAAATTAGGCGGAAATTGGCCCAGATTAATTTTTCTCTGGACTGTCCAAAATGCGTATGGACCGCATGGAAGTCTCTGGAAGGCCCAACCGCATAGTATATATGGAATTGCTTGTGTGTAATTCTTAAGAGATAAGAACAAAATTCTTCCATATTTTGTGAGATATCTTGTCTTAAATAAATATGCGGTTTACCATGTTTAATACGATGAAGAATATTTGTGCAAATATTTCTTCCATTTCCAGCAGATTTGATTCGAGTATTCATGGAATGTCTCGGATTTGGTGAGTTGGTGATTGGAGAATATTTTTCTCTAATTACAGAAAATCAGAATATCATGTTTCCATGATTAGGGTCTCTTAGAGCAGTATAAATAGAGCCTCTAATTCATTCAGAAATTACACACCATTCCCCAAGTCCCTTCATATTTTAAACTTGAGTCTTCTGTCTGTCTTTCTCGAAGTTTCCATTTGGTGCTCTGTCGAGGTGATAGTCCTTCGGGCCTTGCGTGAATCTGAGGTAACTCTTACGTGTTAATTGTTACCTTCGATGGTTTTATCCTAGGGAACGATGTCCACGACGGGACTCATTCGTTTCAAGGGCAGCGAGTGTTACTCGTGACTCCATCAATTTGTAATTACTTGAAACATGATTTATGCTTTGATTATTTGTAATTTAAGCTTTTCGATTGTATGCTTGAATAATTAATAAAAAATTATTATTCTTGCATATATTAATTGCTCGTTCAATTTTGTTATTTGATTTTCCGTATGATATAATCAATATATGTCCAACAGGATGAACCACACAGCTTAAATTGCCTACCAATTACATTAATCCCTAGTGAAACACTTTGAAGTTTTGACTATGTTCTTTGGTATGAGTTACTATATATTTAGCCAAAGCCTTGTTTTATCCTTTCTCTTGGCCCTATTATGCATGTTCTTGGAGCTAATGTTGATGAATTCATCCATTGTGTTCTCTCGAGTTGATGACATTACTGAGTATGTGTCCAGTTTGCCCAGACTGAATGGTTTCGAAAATGAAGGCTGAGTTTTACTATGAACAATGACACTGGGGTTCCGTTTGGCCAAATTGGAGGGGTGTAACTGTGAAAAAAAAAGAGAGAGAAAAAATCTTATTTTTATGTTGCGGTTTTCTCTCAAAAGTACTGAGTTTGGACTGTATTGGAGAAGAGTGGTGCTGGAAAAAAATCAAAAAACAAAAAATGAAAAAGAAAAAAGAAAAAAAATATCACCTACATTTGATGTGATATTATTTGGCTTTCTCATAATAGCCATGAGATGAAGATTGTTAGTGAATGCCTACTATACATGGATGATGGTTGAAGAAAAAACATGCATAATATTTTGTTCGATATTGCTTGAGCTTAGAACCCTTAGGATCTCACCAATCTGAATGGTCCCAAGCCCCATTACAACCCTTGAGAAAGACCTTCCTGATTTGCATATTAACTTCTCTATGTTATAACTTGTGAATTATTTGAGTGAATGTCCTTCATATATTGAGAGTGATTAAGTGAAACTGTGAGAAAATATTCATTGCTCGTCCGATTTTGACTGAATTGATGATTATATTTCATGATCTTGAACATTTTATTCCAATTACTTTAAGGGTTGATGATTTCAAGGTGCGTTAACGTGATCCTTTACTCCTTGGTAGGGGGAAAATTATTGTTATAAGAGTAGAAGTTAGAGTTTTTAAATGTTGTATTTTTGTTTGTCTCGTTGTGTGATTTTTGTTTCTATCTTATTTTTTCTTTTTATAGGGTCATTTTAGATAGAATCTTATGAGGGAATGAGAATTTATGAGCACTGTGTATTATTGATTGATCTTATATTCTTCACTTCATACTTGAGGACAAGCATGATTCAAGTGTGAGGATATTTGATGTGTGTTATATTGTGTTCATATTTTGTCAGATTATTATGATTTTATTGAGATATAATTTGCACTTTTAGGTGTTTTTGGTGCAGGAATTCATGGATTGCGAAGAATTGAGAGGGAGCTATACATTGTACTTTTTTCCCTTAACCAACGGTTTTTTCCCACTGGGTTTTTCATGTTAAGGTTTTTAATGAGGCGATGTGCTCCAACGGAAAATGTTCTTATTTTATACGAGAGGCAAAAGCATAATTGCTGAAGTTATGGGGTGAAAAGTGAATTATTGAAGAGATGTGGTTTTGAAGATTATAATGATATTCACTTCCCATATTGATGAGGATTGTATTATCTCTTTCCAATCTAAATTCCTTTATTTTAGGAATTAGTTGATTAGAGTTTGAATAGATTTTAACATATTTTATTTTCTTTCGGAAGAAGCATCCGAATTAGATTTGGATTCGGTTTGTTATTCTTAGGCTCCGCACGGGTGTATATATACCTAGGGTTTGCGGCAAAGAAAGATATGAATACGGAGCCAGAGGTTTTGGTTTTGTGTTGTTTTTCTCTACAAAGCATTCTTATGAATACATCTTTGGGTGCATTATTATTCATTGTGGAATAATTATGTGTCTTTGCTTATTCAATACAGTGATAAGGTTCGGTTAATTTCGTTAGTTTAGTTAGTTGCTTTTCATTGGTTATGTTTATTAATTATATTACTTATTTGTTTAGTTTAATCAGAATGAGTAGCTAATTTATATATCGGCATGGAATAACAAGCATTAGTTTATCAATCGTGAGACCTAATTGTTTTATAATTGATTCTTATGTGTTGTTGATTGTTCTTGGTTCAATTTATTCTTAATGTGTTTAAGCCTGATCAACTTGAATATTATTGGGATAATGTTATCTAATTCCACCAATACGTAATCGTTGGAAAGGGTTAGTAAGTAGCGAGTTCTTGTGAAAAACAGCTAACTAGCTAAGACTGTAATAGCAAGATGGGGAACAATTAAGTGTGCATTACTATTTGCTTTTACTTTGGTAATTGCTATATCAGGTTCTTTTCATTCTTATTGCTATCGAGGTGTGTATATGGTTCAGCGAATACTTTCCGGGGGCATCTTGGTAAGAGAAACAATTAGTTAATTACAATTTGTTAATTATAATTGGTTAATTGTCGATAAAGTACGAAAGAATTGGGGAGGTTAAGCGTACCTACTTTCCTATAACTAATAGATGCATATGAATTGATTTATCTTTGCGCCTATGATCGATGTTCAACTAATGTGAGTTATTCCAAACCGATTATCTTAATCATGTATTTGCTAGATTTTTTTTATATTGTTAGTTGCATTACTATTTCATATTTTATGTTACTTAGTTGCATTATTAGTTAGATAAATCTAAAAATTAAGGCGTAGTGGCTACACCAAAAGTGTTCTATATTAGTATGTATTTATTTATAGTTTTTGCTCCGTTCCTCGTGGGATTGACTCTGCTTGCTACTGTACTAATCTCATCTATAGAGTTTGCAGATTATTTTGGTGAGTGAAACGACGTTCACCATGATAGGTGGAAAGTATTGGATGGGATAGATCTCGATCGCTACTAATTGATTTCGACGCTATGATTTTATGGAATGTGTTGATCTAACCCTATGATTTAAATAAAAGTTGTGATTATTTAATTAAAAGGGTTGATTTAACCCTATGTTTCAATTTAAAGTGTTAATCTAACCCTATGATTTAGTTTAAAGTTCTGATTTAGAAAGGAGTAGAATTGTCATGAAATTTTTCCATTTTAAGCCCATGGGTAGTTTGTCTTTTCACATTAGATCAATTTTTGAGTTCCTTCAGTCATTGCCACAATAGTGTAATTTGGGTATATCATCACAATTGTTCAAATCTTAGGTTTATTTTCACACTTTCATATTTTACAAGGTTTTTTTAAAAAATAAATCCACCTGTGATGGTGGGGGGTTTGGCAGACCCCTACCTATTTATTAATTAAAATAGAAGATACAGAAAAAGAGGGGGACTTAATACTTTCATATTTAACAAGGTTATATTAGGAGGCACTGTCACCTCAGGGTAGGTTGTATATAGGAGATTTTAATGCCATGGCCTCTTTTAATGAAGAGAATGGCCCCTCAAATCCTAATCGTAAAGCATTAATGATTCTAAAAACCTCACAAGTAAAAAATTCTCTACAACACATATACACAGTAGGAAATACTT
The DNA here is from genome assembly GCA_037428765.1 of Rubia yunnanensis. Taxonomy (NCBI): domain Eukaryota; kingdom Viridiplantae; phylum Streptophyta; class Magnoliopsida; order Gentianales; family Rubiaceae; genus Rubia; species Rubia yunnanensis. The sequence continues at coordinate 54,811,777 of CM075061.1, forward strand.
TTACTTGGTCAAATATAAGAATTCATCATCCAACCTTTCAAAGATTGGATAGAGGACTAAGCAATCTAGAAATGATTGCTTAATATCTATCTAACTCAGTCCAGATCTTAAACAAACATACCTCGAACCATTGTCCATTCTATTATCAAATGGTAGTAATCTAATATCTAATTTATGACCCTTCAGATTCCTAGATGTGTGGATGAATGGAAACAGTCACTACAAGAAACTGGACTTTTTACCTCGGTTCTGTAGGACTTTTTACCTCGATTTTTAGTCTAGAAAAAACTGAGGTAAATACAGTCGGAGTAAAAAGTACATTTTTACCTCAGTTCAAAACCGTGGTAAAAAGTATCTTTTACCATGGTTTTCAACTGACGTTGGTTTTATCTGCGACGTCGGTCAAAGAAAGAAGGCCGACCATAGGAGACCATAGTTGCGACATCGTTTCAATCGACATCGGATTCCACCTGTATGCGACGTCGTCCAATGCAAGAAGGGAGTCGATTGGGAGATCAAATACTGCGATGTCGTTCAAACCAACATTGGTTCGAAGAAGTGCAATATTGCACGTTGTGGGCCACACACATTGTGTGCCTACTGACGTGGAAGGCTGACAAAAATGACGTCATTTTGCTTGGCTGACGTTGCTAAAAAGTGATTATGGTTGATGCGACGTCGGTCAGTTGTCATCTGGGAACCGATTTGAGCGACGTCACCGGCCGATTGGTTAGACTTTTTTTTGCACAATATTATAATATTTAATATTATATGACACAACTAAGCGATAAATCTTTAAATGGTTAAATGCCATACCACAATCTATTGTTTTCAATTAATGTGGGAAAGAATGACATGTTCAAACCAACAAGACTATAACATATAATACAAATACATGTTACAATATATTGAAATACATAATGTTAATTTGAAATTTACTAATTAATTGTATTGAACCACCATTTTCTACGTTGCACGCCATTAACACTGTCTAGACGACGAATGTCCATCGATTACTCTTCTTGGTCCTATTAATACCAATGCATAGGAAACAAATTTTATGTTATAATAGGGCAGTCCTCAAATGAAATACACAAAATGTAGTAAAATGTAGACGACATTAAATCAGTGATGAAAAAATTAATGAACTGGTTTAAAGCGACGTCGGACATTCATTGATATGTCAACAATCACGAGTTTCATGCAACGTCAGTCTTGGTTCCATAACCTTTTGCATTGATCGAAGACATGTTACCGAGGTTGCACATTGAAACAATGATCATACAAATCTCAACATCTTTCCTCATAATTTAAACAAACATGGCATTATCTTGGAAAGAACGACAAGAAACAGTTTATAACATGTAACTCAAGCATCATACCTTATAAAATGTAAGAATCTTTGATCAATTATTGATGAAAAAAACATATAGTAGGATCATTACATAATTGCTAATTGAACATGGAATAGATGGAAAACTACCTCAATTAATTAGAAGTCGGAGATGCTACATCTTTGGACACTTGTTGATGCTTAAGAGAAGCAACTTGATTAGATCTTTAAATGTTGTAAAGTTGTGAATGGAATGGATGGTGTGGAGTTTGAGCTGTGGGATTGGTGTTGGAGATGGGAAATGGGTGTTAGTGCTGAGATTTATTTGCTTGAAATAGGGTGGGGGTAAATTTTGGATTCAAATTCTCGGCTAAAATTTTCAGTTCTCTCTTGAAATTTCAGAGTGATCGACGTCAATCATGCTTTGGTTTTAGTGTCTTTGTAATCGAAAACAAGTGCGACATCGCACGTAATTTAATTTTTGGGGGTAATATACATCGTTTCAAGATTGCGGCCCTTCCATCGACCCGTTCATGCTGAAAGCTAAATTTCAATATTGTCAAAATTTGAATAAAAAAATGTTATCTCCAATTTTGCATTTTGACCTCTCCCACTTTCTTGGAGGGAACCGACTATTAAAATTAAAATGATCATTGATTGTCCCAGCCTCGATTCCGATCTTCCCAAAAATAAACTTTGTCACTCCCTAGTCGAACTTATAATAATCACGAATAATAAAGAAACTGGTCTTATTCCACATAGATTTCCACAAGTTCTTCACAAATGACCCATGTATGCTTATAAGTAATCAGCTACGATTTACTCTAGACAATGTACTTGCGCTTTTTAAATTTTGATGGGGGGAATTTTATTAGCTTTTAATTTCATAAAAAAACCTAGAATATTAATTTTCATGTGATTCTATGTGGATGAAATTATCGTGCTCAGAACGCTTATTGTAAGGGTATTAATGGAATACTAACAAAAATAACAGACAATTACCCCTATTCGCGGACGAGACTCGTGCAATACCCAATCAAAGGTATGATCACCATTAGTGATAAAGAAACTGGCATGATTCCACGGAGATTTCCATAAGTTTTTCACGAATGACCCTTGTATACTTATAAGTAATATGCTACGATTTACTCTAGACAATGTACTTGCACTTTATAAAATTAGATGGGGGATGTTTATTAGCTTTTATTTGCATAAAAAAACCTAGAATATTAAATGGAGTGGAAATTATCGTGGTCATAACGATTATTGTAAGGGTATTAATGAAATGCTAAAAAAAATGACGGACGATTACCCTGATTCGCGGACAGGACCTTGTGCAATCCCCAGTCAAACTTATAATCACCGTTAGTGATAAAGAAACTAGTATGATCCCACGAAGATTTCCACAAGTTCATCACGAATAACCCATGTATACTTATATTGTAAGTATTAATGGAATACTAACAAAAATGACGGACGGGGCCCTTGCAATCCCCAATCAAACTTATGACAATGCAATTTAGATTATTGGGTAGCTCCAATTTTGCATTTCGTACCCCCACCGTCTTTGAGGGACCTAAGTGTAAATTTAAATTAGCAGTATCTAATATACAATTACCCATTCTTAAGGTTAATTATTTTCATCTTGGTCAAATGCGGACCTAGTTGATATGCTAGTGGGCTGAAATATTGAGGCCCAATTCCAGATAAGCTGACATTGATTCTATGTCGTGCAAATGTCGATTGAATAGAATTACATGCGACTTCGCACAACACAGGCTACCTGTCATGCTGGTGGACTGAAATGGTGAGGCTCATAATTAGATTACCTGACGTCTCATGTGCAGGTAAAGACGACTTTTATGTGACATCGCAAAGCCCTAGCTTGAAGCCACAACTCTCCATAAAGAATATATAAATGGAGCCCACCTCTCATACATCACTTTAAACTTACACCTTTCCCTCGAATTGTAACAATGTCCCCTGCCAATCTTCTCAAATCTATGGTTTCCACATGTGGTTACATTACTTTTGTTTTTGTATTAATCTTTGAAATTGTTATGTGTATGGATTAGGGTGTGAATGTGTTAATTGTTTAAATTTTCTATGGATTGGGATGCTAAAATATTGTTTTGGGGTGTTAGTATTTGATTTTTATGCATTCTAGCTTGGTAGTGGTTCAATATTTTGGTGTAGAACCAAGCTTCTTGCTGGCTTTCTATTGTTGTTACTGTAATCCATCTGCTTGATTGCAATTTCGCTGGCATGCCAATCATCCAACTATTTTACCGATACTCATGCGACGTCGCAAATTATGTTTTCTTCAGTACAAAGGTCAATGTGACGTCGCAACCTTCTCGATTAACCAATAGGTTATACCAAAGGTTACGTGAAATCACTTTGAATTGGTCAACTAAAAGTGTATTAGTGTTCATTAACCATTTTCCGTCATTATAACATTTAACACCCGTGACAATATGAATTATAGAAATCATGGCTAACAATGTTGGTTCCAGCCGTGACCCAATTGAGGTGCAGATTTTTGGTTATGTTTTAAATATTCCTCTATTATATTAACAATATTGTAATTGAATTTTTAATAATTTCATTGAACAATACAGATCCGTACTGATTTGGATGATGACAGTTCACGTAGCATATTCTCAGGCAAATATCCAAATTTTGTACATATTCTGACCCGGACGAACTTCGGGTCAATTCCAATTCTGGTAAGTCCTCACTGTTTCAAACAAATTGAATTTTCAATTAACTTTTTCTATAGATTACTTTCATATGTACTAACAATGGTTTTTTGTTTGTAATTCAGTACATCCCTAGCAAGATTGTTGAGCTCATACCCCCGTACAAGTTGGATGTTGTGATCGGGTGCAAAAGGAGGGAGTATCACATGCACTACTCGGGGAACAGGAAGCTCCAGACCCTGACCCCGAAGGGGTTTGGCTAGTTCCTTGCCGCAGAGGGTCTCGAGGTTGGGGACACCCTCTACTTTGAGGTCCGAGAAAGAAGAGAAGGGAGGGGGGAGACCATTGGAATTTGAAGGAAACTTGTGAAGAGAAGGTTGAACTCTTTGTTAGGGTTCTCATATTTATAGTTGTTTCGAAACGATGTCGTTTTGACCACATTGTGAAGTCCGCCTTGCATAGTGCAACGTCGCACGTTTGTCAGTAAATCCAAAAATATGTCGATCATTGACGTAGGTGAAAAATATATCAAAAATATGTCCACATATTGGACAATGTTAGTAATTCCTACTTTGCATTGTCTGATCTGTGGTTTGTCAATGTGTTATGTTTTCTTTGTGTTCTAGTTTTTACTCACATTTTTTAGAGTGTGAACTTCCTTGACTCTAGACGTAGGTACTACGTTTTGGTATGTCTCCGTAGGATTTTGTATAATTTTATGTCATTAAATCTTATTTTTTTTGGAGTTATGTATTTCATCCCGTAGCTTCCTCTGATACGTGCAACGTCGGTAATATGTTTGTTACAGTTTAGTTCATGCTATTATGGTCTGATGTCGCACACTTTTATTTTTAGTAGCATATTGTTGAGTATGAGACGTCGCACATATGTCGGTCTTAAATTTGGTTTAACTGATGTGTTACCGATGTCGCATTCTGGCATTTTGGTTTACTTACTTATGCGACGTCGTTATGACATTGACATTTTGTTCAATATGACCGACGTTTTGGCGATGTTGCTAGTATATGTCGTCCTAGCCACTGGTTTGGACCGAGATGTACTTGCACATGTAGCCGACGTTACGCGTTCTAATTTATGGGCTGCTTCCCTATTCATATTTTCATTTTTAATTTAGGACTAATGGCTGGCAAAGGATCTTCAAGTCTCCCCTTTTTCCAAGCCTTGTAGCATTTCACATCATATATTTACTAATACATCTTCACACTTTACCATAATAATCTGTTTTCATGCAGTTCTCCGCCCAACGGAGCAATCCTGAGCCTCTTGTGCTCAAAATTGAAGATTATACAATGGCTCCTGAAAACCCACGTTTCCACTATACTCTGAAGCAGTCGAATTTTGGGAAAAAGTCAACTTTGGTAAGGCATTTAAAATTTATAGTAATTTTAAATATTTGCATACATATATATATATATATATATATATATATATATATTTCTAATCAATATTTTTTTAGTACCTCCCTTGGGAGATTGTACCACTACTGCCGAGTGAGAAGACCCACATAGTGCTGAGGTGCTACAGGATAGAGTACCGTATGAACTACTTGGGGTGGGAAGATGAAGGCCCTTTCCCCAAAGGTTTTTAATGAGTTAGCCTTCCCATCGGGGACACCTTATTCTTCGAGGTGATCGAAGCTGGGGGCTTATCGTCTTCAAGGTCATCTTATTCGAGCTGCTTGAATTTATTGTAATTTCTATTATGTTGGAATTAAGACAATTCTTATTAGAATTTATGTACTAATTGTGAGAATGTTTTCACAACTAATGTTTTTCTAATTATTTAACTATCGTATATAAATTATTTAATAATGCTATGATTAAAAAACGTTGAACAAATTAAGGGGGTCCTGGTCATCTACGAATGAGGGCAGGATTTCTAGGGTGTTTTTAGGACAATGATTACTAGCAAATGTAGTGCCTAATTGTCCTTTTACATTCCCTCAAATTAATAAAAGGGCACAACCTCTATTTCCTTTTTTTATTCGTTTCTATCACTGTCAAATTCTTTACTTTGACTTATCTTTTACATATATGCAACTTTGCTAAGTCATTCGCAGTACGCATCAGTAGAAACGACGTTGATGGCAAAATCGGTCAAGCTACTAACACAACATATGCAACGTCTCATGCTATTCGGTAATATTATTTACTTCATTTTTTTTACCTTTTACTTTGGTTCATATAATAACTGAGGTAAAAAACTAATTATTTTCCTCATTTTTTTATATCCGAGGTAAATAAAATATTTTGCTTCGAAAAAAAATTACCGAGCTAAAAGAATTTTTTACCTCGGTTATTTGGGGCTAACAAAAAAGCCGAGATAAAATGGGAAAAGTAAAAGATCATTTTTCTTGTAGTGGATTTACATTAGGTAAAAAAGATGTAATTAGGAACTAGATGTACAAGAGGAGGAAGATGACACTTCACTTGGTTCCCAAAAATCATGAATCATAATGAAGAAAACAGTAATCTACTAACCTCAGTTCTTTCCAAGTACTTCTGAATCTATCAGGGAAGAAAACCAAGCAACAAAAAATATGATGGAGTCGAACTACAGGAAGAATGAATCGGCTGATAACCTCTCAGGTATGTTTCTAGGCCCTCAATAGATTCTCAAAGAAATAAGTTCCCTTTTAACATCTCTTTCAGGAAATATATCAACCCAACAAATAGTTTCCCGCAGCTTGACTCAAAGGAAGGCTCGGATGATTCTAACTGAACTCAAAATGACAAATTTTCAAGTTTTAAAGTGCCACGGCTGGAACAGGTTAGCTCACAGGTTTGTCTCTCAGAACCAACTGTAAATGACAAAACTGTAAAACAAAAAAAAGGCTAAAAAGATATCATTATTCATAGAACTAAACAAAATGCATCTCAGAGCATCTCCAATGCATGGAGGGTTTTCCTTATTTAATGGGTACAAATAGTAGAATCTGATTGGAACATCGATGGGTAGAATGAACATCGATTCACCTTCAGTCTGACGTAATATTAAATGTTTCGACTGTGGGTCTCGTTTGAAATCATTCTCCAATAAACTTCAAATGAATAATTATTATGTAACGTGGATATGCTACAAACTCCCAATTATTAAGTGACGTGTATACATATAATATTGAAATTGGATTTTAATATTATAATTGATCTCAACAAATATTATATTCATACAATTAATTATATTTTGGATGCATCTAATTATTTGACAAGAGGAATGATGAAGAATAAATAATTATATTGGTTCAATAAAATAGTTTTTATGAACTCGAGTATAACATTAATCGGCACTAACTTATTTTTAGTTCAAGTTTAAAATAAAATTAATTCTATGCTAGAAATTAATTTGTTATTCTAACTAAATTAACTAATTATTAAATAGACAATGAGTTAAGAAACTTTCTAATTTATGTCTCAATTTTACTTTTATGGAGAAAGAGAAAAAAAATTGAAATTAATTTTTATTTTTGCCAATCTGTAATATATGCATCATTATTATTTATATATTATTAAATATAAATGAATATATTTAGCACTTAACATGTGGATTTTTCATTATTATTAAAATACATCATTCAATTATTTTATAACCTATAAATTCACAGTTACTTTTTAGAATTTGAAAAAAAAATTGAATTCTAATGTTAATAGACTAATACTTATAATTTTTTGAGTATAAATTTATATATATATATATATTACCACATATATTGAAAATATTTTAAAATTTCTTTAAATTATTATTTTATTTTATATATATAAATAAATCAACGTTTAAAACTAATTTTGCCATCTCATTTTCTAATGCAGTTTGGTTTATTTTTAGTGGTATACAAAATTATGGTAAACGTGAATTTGAGAATTTTTCCAAACAAAATTACATCAAAACACCAAAGTATCTATCCCAATAAAAAAAATTAAATAAGGCAATTTTGTTTTTTTTGTGTGGCTGATTTGGCAAAGCGCGACCTTCGATATCATCGTCGTAGAATAGAAGTCCATTTCGACAGGGTCACTTATATTTTTAGCCATGTAATATCGACGTTCGACTCCTGGATTGGAGATTAAATTTAATGATAGGCATTAGTAAATCTTACGTGGTAATTAAAGTTTATTCTAACGAACCCCGCATTGGAGATGCTCTCAGATCGTCACCCAAAAGCACGAAAATTGGAGAATTATGAATTGTACGAAATTAAAAACTAATTTTCTATTCTGGAACCTAAGGCCGATGGAAACATCCCTAATTAGACTTTAAAAAACTGATTCAAATACATTTAGTTGATTTACCGTGCATTATAGAACCAAAGCACAAGAACGAGGGAGGTAGAAACGAGGGATGTAGAAAATGGTAATTCTCAATTTTTAGCAAAGCATTATCTCAGCCATATGTAATGTGTGGTTGATGTGGAATCACAACCTAGATATTCAAATGGAAGTAGATGATATGCAATTTTTATGAATAAGTATGAAAATCATTGAAACTGAATATTTCAATATATGGTTTGAGGACTAGCCTTATGGGCAGTTTAAGAGGCACTGTCACCTCAGGATAGGTTGTATATAGAAAATTTTAATGTTATGGCCTCATGAGCATTAATAATTTTAACAACTTCATAAGTAATCATGCTCTACAACACATATATACAGTGGGAAACACTTTTACTTGGTCAAATGGAAGAATTCATAATCCAATCTTTCAAAGATTGGATAGAGGACTATGCAATGTAGAATGGATTGCTAAATATCTATCTAGCTCAGTCTATATCTTAAACAAACATATCTCGAATCATTGTCCCATGCTATTATCAATTGGTTGCAATCTAATCCCTAATACCTGGTCCTTCATATTCCTAGATGTGTGGATGAATAGAAACGATTTACATAAAGTAATAAGAAGTAATTGGGAACTAGATGTACAAGAAATGGGTATGAATAGATTTTTCATAAAATTTAAAATGTTAAAACCTTTTCCGAAGTACTTGAACAAACGGGTCTTTGGAGATATTAATGAAAATCTGAAAAAGCTGAAGAAACAGTGAGACTTTAGGAAATTAATTATGAATCAAATAATACATAAGAGAAATTAATTGAACTAAAACTTTCAAAAGAAATCCCTTTAAAATATTTAACAGAAAATGAACAATTTTGGAAACAAAAATCCAAAATAAAATGGCTAAAGGATGGGGATGAAAACATAGCTTTCTCCCATAATATCTGTCCAAGAAAGAAAATCCAGGTTACAAATCATAAAAAAGAAAAAAAAAATACTCCCTCCATTTTTTTTTCATTGGCACCTCTCTTTTGGGTGTTATAATTGAGGAGATGCTAAATGAGTGGATGAAATTGAATTGAAAGAAGAGAAAGTAAAATGAGTGGAGGTAAAAACCTTAAACTTGCCCAAAATAGCAAGTGTCAATTAAAAAAAACACCACTTTTAGTAAGTGTGCCAATGGAAAAAAAATGGAGGGAGTAACAGTGAATGGCTTGAAAATCCAAAAAATATCAAAACAGAAGCGGTAATTTTTTTCAAAAATCTTCTAACAGATAACCAAAATAGAGCCTTGGGGATCTATTACCCACATTTCTTGAGACAAATGCCAGAAATCATAACTCGAGAAGATGATAATAATCTAATGAAGGAACCAACAATGAAAGAAGTTAAAATTGTTTTTAGTCTCAATTCAGCACACCTGGCCCTGATGGTTATACACTAGGTTTCTATACAAAATATTAGGAGTTTATTAAGCATGACCTTTTAGAAGCAGTTCCAGATTTCATGAGTGGGAGAGATATCCCTAAAGAGGTATCAAGTACCTGGTAACTATTATACCAGAAAAAAAAAAAGGTCTCCGGCTCCTTCAATAATTCCAGACCAATTAGTCTCTCCAATTTTATACAGAAAATATTTTCTACATTAATCATGGAGAGACTCAAACCTCTGATGCCAAAATTAATTTCACTAAATTAATCAGCATTCATGAATGGAAGGGAGATTTTCCGTTAATGTCATTCACCTTCAGGAAATGGTGATAAAAATGAAGACCCGAACTATATCTTGAAACTGAATCTGACTAAGGCTTTTGATAGAATTAGTTAGCCTTTCCTAAACAGTGTTTTATTAAAATTTGGTTTCCATGGAGATTTAGTTAGGAATGTAATCAGAAATATCTCACAATCATGGTTATCACTTTTAATAAATGGTAATCCGGGTGGTTCATTCAAAGCAACAAGAGGTATTAAACAAAGAGATCCACTTTCTCCTTTTCTTTTCATTATCTTCTATGAGGCCTTTACAAGAAGCATCACCTTTATTTTCCAAAATGGCGGCCTTGGATATTTTAAACTACCAACTAACTCCATACATACTTCACATCTATCATATACTGATGATACAATCATCTTTCTAAAAGCTACGACAACAAATCTAATAAAAATCAAAGCATTCCTAGGTAAATTTTAGGAAACAATCGGTAAGCTAATAAATTGTGAAAAAAGACATTATTACATGAGCAAACATGCCACAAGATTACATCACAATCAAATCAAATCATTTCTCCATATGAAAAGGGGTAGTTTTCCATTCTCAAACCCTGGCTGCCGTATCTTCAAAGGGGGGACAAAAATCGATTTATTTCAATTAAAATTATAAAAACTTTTGATTCAAAACTTAACAATAGGACGAATAAATTGATTAGTAGTGCTGGGAAACTAACAGTGATTAATACATGTCTTTATTCAATTCCTCAACATATTTGGGCAACATTAACACCTCCTAAATCAGTCGTTAAAAAACTGCAAATGAAAATAGCCAAATATTTCTGGGGAGAATCAGACTTTGGACAGATAAAACATTGGAAGAAATGGGAAGGCATTTCCAACAAAAGAAAATGGATTGGGTTCCAGGAACTTAAACACAATTATTTTTAAAACAATTAAATTTTGGAGTAAGTATCTCAAAGCTACGAAAAATAAAAAACTTTGGCAAGGATTTGTTCGCAAAACCGACTCAAGAATATTGATATGAAAGAGAACCTCACAATTATGGGAACATAATTGGACTGGCCAATGTCCTTAAACCCACAAATGAAAAATATCCTCAGAGATATAACCATAGCCCAATTTGTAAATAAAAAACATCCTTTTACCCAGTCATTTACGTGCTTTCTAGTTCATATTTCTAGATTGATATGTGAAGCATCGATATCTCCTAATAGGAAAGAACAGTGGATATGGAAACCATATTTGAAAGGAAATTTCACCTTTAAATCTGCATATCAGCTACTCATGGACAAAAATAACACTCTTTCTTCGCTCAAACATGTCTAGAATGATAGATTACGTAGAAAGTTAGTGCTTTTATGTGGAAGTTGGTAAAATCATTGTTGCCCTTCGATGATGTTTTGACCATTACGAAATTTAATATGGTTTCAAAGTGTGCATTTTTCAAGCATGAAGACTCCTTATTGTTATATTAATAACCTTGTCAGTTTTTTTTTATTTTCATTTAGTTCACTCATGTTCTCTATTTCATTTAGGAGCATTTAGGAGCATTTAGGAGGTGCATGCAATTCACCCATGTTCTCCTTCTCATTTAGGAGCATTTAGGAGTATTTAGGAGCTGTAGTTATTCCTACATTTGTAACTTATTTTTCAACTCTTTTTATAGCCAAATGAATGAAGAAAAGTAGTAAGTTTTTTACTGCACCAAACCTTTTCTTTGTGCTCTGGTTTTCTTTCAAAACCAACATTTGGTATCAGAGCACGCACGATCACGGCGACAATGTCTGGCGAGAACGAGATTTCGCTGTCGCCACCGCGGGGACGTGGAAGGCAGCATGGACGGAGCATGGCACGGCGGAACCATAACGAAGTGATCGTCCACGAACGGACAAATCTTGGCGGCAACATTGTGTATCCTACGCTGACAGCAACCAATTACATTGAATGGTCCCTTGTGATGAAGATCAATCTACGCGCCCAAGGGTTGTGGCAGGCAGTTTCCGGCGAAGGCGAACCAGATGAGCGCGAGGACATGGCGGCGTTGTCGGCGCTGATACGAGCAGTCCCGCCTGAGATGGTGCTAGCCCTAGCCGTGAAAAACACAGCTCATGAAGCTTGGGAGGCAATTAGAATGATGCGAGTCGGAGTGGATCGCGTGCGAGAAGCGACGGCGCAACGACTACGCAAAGAATTTGAACAGATTGCGTTCAAGGAAGGTGAATCACTCGATGCTTTTGGCATGCGCATCACAGACATTGTCAATAACCTCCGCTCTTTGGGTGACGCCGTCGAGGAGGTGAAGGTGGTTCAGAAGTTCCTGCGGGAGGTTCCGAGCCAGTACGCTCAGATTGCGTGCTCGATTGAGACACTCCTCGAGCTGGACGGCATGACTGTTGAGGAGCTAATCGGGAGGCTACGGTCGGCTTCTGAGCGGTGCTTCATAAATTCCACGGGCAACGCAAGTGGTCAAGTCCTCCTCACGGAACAGGAATGGATTGCACGTGGTAAGAGCAACAACCCCGGGAGCAGCGGAAAAGGCAAGGGTTTCCGAAAATGGAAGAAGCTAACAAACGGCGGGCGAGACGGTGGCCAGCGTGCTTCGAGCGGCGATCGTGACATGACGAATGTGAAGTGTTACAATTGTAACAAGTATGCCGGCCATATCTCCCAGGATTGCCCCGAACCACGGCGTGAACGAAAGGGACGAGCAAACCTTGTGCAAGATCAAGAAGATGAGGCATCACTACTTGTGGCGAGACTACACTCTCTCACAACCGGGACTCAGGCAACCGACGGTCATGTGTTGCTCAACGAGGTTCGATCACAAGCTAGGTCGACAAAGCAAGCCGGCCAATGTGACATAACGTGGTTCCTGGATTCAGGAGCAAGTGCCCACATGTGCGGAAGACGTGATCACTTCTCTGAGTTGGACACAAACGTGCGAGGCTCCGTCAAACTTGGAGATGAAACCTCAGTGGAAATTGAAGGCATTGGCACGATCCTCTTCACGTGCCGAAATGGTGAACACCTCACGCTCACGGAGGTGTACTACATACCCCGACTACACAGCAACATCGTCTCCCTGGGGCAGCTGGACAAACTCGGGTACGACGCGCACATTCGGCACGGATGGCTCCATCTACGTGACCAGGACGGCCGTTTGCTCGCGCGGGTGCCGAGAAACTGCGGGCGTCTCTACATGTTGCACCTCAACCTGGCGCGCCCTGTGTGTCTAGCCGTGCACGGCTCCGAAGATGGATGGAGATGGCACGCACGTTACGGGTACATGCATTTTGAGGCACTCCGGCGTTTGTCGCGTGACAACCTAGTGCATGGTCTCCCAATGATTGATGACGCGGAGCGGCTGTGCGACGCCTGTCTCGCGGGGAAGCAGAAGCGAGCAACATTCCCTAAGCAGGCTTGGAATCGTGCGAATGAGCGACTCGGCTTGGTGCATGCGGACTTATGCGGGCCGATCGATCCACCCACGCCAGGAGGTAAACGATATTTTCTTCTAATGGTAGATGACCATAGTCTATATATGTGGATTTCTTTGCTTGCCTCAAAGGATCAAGCCGCGGACGCGATCAAGAAGATAGTTGCAGCAGCTGAACTCGAGAGTGGATGCAAACTGAAGGCACTACGCACTGACCGCGGTGGTGAGTTCACCGCCCATAGTCTTGGTGATTACTTCTCGGAGCACGGCATTCATCGACAACTCACGGCACCATATACGCCGCAGCAAAACGGCGTAGTTGAGCGACGAAACCAAACCGTGGTTGGAATGGCTCGCTGCCTTTTGAAGGCTAAGGAGATGCTGATGAAGTTCTGGGGAGAAGCAGTGATGACGGCGGTCTATTTGCTGAACCGTGGAACGACGAAAAGTGTAGCGGGTAAGACACCCTACGAAGCTTGGCACGAACGTCGGCCAAGCGTGCAACACCTGCATGTTTTTGGGTGCCTGGCTCACGTCAAGACCACCGACCCACACATGAAGAAATTGGACAACAGGAGCAAGCTAATGGTTCTGTTTGGGTATGAACCAGGTACAGCGGCGTACCGTGTCTATGACCCGACCACGGATCGAGTGAAGTGCTCCCGTGATGTTGTTTTCGACGAGGACACCGCATGGGATTGGAGTAACTCAACAGACGGCAAAGAGAAGCGCAATCCACCGATAATGGAGACATTTTCTGTCGATCATTTTGTCTCAACTGTTGCAGGTAACCACACGACAGAAAATGGCTCGTCCTCGCATGTCCGGAGTTTCACCGGAACCAATGAACAAGACACGAACAAGGAACCGTCAACACCGACTGCAACACCGACTGCACCAACGGTCGAGTTTGTATCCCCGCCAACTGCTGCAACGGAGTCATCTCCGAGCGAGGAGGCGCCTCGACGGTATCGTACGATGGATAATCTACTTGACTCGACAATCCCTGTTGAAACCAGAGATGATGAACTGTGTCTCCTCATCGCTGACGAACCGGCATCTTTCACTGAAGCCGAGAAGGATGAGGGGTGGCGAGCAGCGATGGTGGAAGAGCTGGCTAGCATTGAGACGAATCAAACATGGTATCTTTCTGTGCTACCTGCAGGAAAACGAGCGATCGGACTAAAATGGGTTTATAAACTCAAACGCGACGAAAATGGAGAGGTGATGAAACGGAAGGCGCGATTGGTCGTGAAAGGCTATGTGCAGCGTCAGGGGTGGACTTCGATGAGGTTTTCGCTCCTGTCGCGAGGTTGGAAACAGTGCGAGTACTGATCGAACTCGCTGCTCACCATGGCTGGCCCATTCACCATATGGACGTGAAGACCGCCTTTCTCAACGATGAACTGACCGAGGAGGTTTACGTTCAACAGCCACCAGGGTTTGTAATTCAAGGCGAGGAGCACAAAGTTTTACGACTTCAAAAGGCTCTCTATGGCCTTCGTCAGGCTCCGAGAGCTTGGAATGCGAAGCTTGATGCTAGTCTTTGCGATCTCGGTTTTGAGCGTAGTGAAGCTGAACACGCAGTCTATCGTCGAGGTAATGGAGAGCTGCTGCTCCTAGTTGGTGTTTATGTCGACGACCTAATAATCACTGGAGCCTCAATCCTAGAAGTGACCAAGTTCAAAGCAGAGATGATCAGTTTGTTCAATATGAGTGATCTCGGAAATCTTAGTTATTATCTAGGGATTCAGGTACAGAGAAAGGATGGTGAAATTACTCTCTGTCAAGCAGCTTATGCGAAGAAGTTATTGCAGAGAGCGGGAATAGCTGATTGCAATCCATGTGCTGCTCCAATGGAGGCAAGACTCAAGCTGCGCAAAGTTGGTGAAGGAAGTTTAGTTGACGCCACATTATACAGAAGCTTAGTGGGGAGTTTGAGATATCTGGTGCACACAAGGCCAGACATCACATATGCAGTCGGCTACGTTAGTCGATTTATGGAGGAGCCTCACTCGGATCACTATGCAGCAGTGAAACATCTACTTCGTTATGTGGCAGGAACTCTAAATTTTGGAATTTCTTACAGGAGAGGAGATGGAGTTCTGAGTTTGACAGGATATAGCGACGCTGATTTGGCAGGAGATGTAGACGATAGAAAGAGCACGACGGGCTTATTTACTTCCTCAGCCAAGGTCCTGTAAGTTGGCAGTCGCAAAAGCAAAGGGTGGTAGCAATATCATCCTGTGAATCAGAGTATATCGCAGTTGCAACTGCAGCTTGTCAAGGAATATGGCTTAGCAGGCTGTTAGGAGAGCTGAAAAATGAGCCACCACAAGTACCAAGGCTGCTGGTGGACAACAAATCAGCAATTGATCTCAGCCGAAATCCAGTGTTTCATGATCGGAGCAAACACATCGACACCCGATACCATTTGATTCGAAATTACGTGGAGCAAGGTGAACTTGAAATCGATCACGTCAACACTGAAGCTCAGCTTGCCGACTTACTGACGAAGTCACTTGGACGAGTTCGTTTCCAGGAGCTAAGGAGCAAGATTGGTGTTGCCGACACAACATAAGCAACGACAAGATTAGGGGGTGATTTGTTATATTAATAACCTTGTCAGTTTTTTTTTTTTTTTCATTTAGTTCACCCATGTTCTCCATTTCATTTAGGAGCATTTAGGAGCATTTAGGAGGTGCATGCAATTCACCCATGTTCTCCTTCTCATTTAGGAGCATTTAGGAGTATTTAGGAGTTGTAGTTATTCCTACATTTGTAACTTATTTTTCAACTCTTTTTATAGCCAAATGAATGAAGAAAAGTAGTAAGTTTTTTACTGCACCAAACCTTTTCTTTGTGCTCTAGTTTTCTTTCAAAACCAACACTTATCTCATTTTTTAAAATAATTTCCCAATAACTGAGACAGTTTGGAAAGAGATACATGCATGGCTGGGTTTTAATTTTCAGCATTTCATTTTATTTGGGACAGATTAACATACTTATGGTCCTTTAAAGGATTTATTGCAGCACACGCAAACCTAGCCCATTTAATCCCTTTTGTAGCATGCTGGTCATGTGGAAAGCAGGAACAATTTTCTCTTCAACAGTGTGAAACCTAATCCTAACCAAATAATGGAGAACATAAGGGACCAAATCTTTCTGAGCTACCAGTATCCAGTAATCAAGAATGTGGTGTAGGGATTTTTATCTGAAATAATCATGGTTGTTTACTAAAAGCTAGAAGGATTATAACTCGAGAAACATCGAGTCTACATACTAGAATATTAGGAATTCATAAGGCAATAGAATTTGGGATTAGCATTCTACACAACAATTTCACCATTAAAATAGACTGCTGGAATGTCCAGAATTCTATCTTGAACCCTTTGAAAGTTCCATGGTTATTATATGACTATGTTGCTACAATTCATGATTTAGACATTCCTTCTACAATTAATACTGATATTGGGCAATACACATGCTGGCAGGTTGGCCAGGTCTGCGATAAAGATGCTAACCAAGACCTCAGACCAAATTTTTTTGGAGCTTGATTTTGATAGTAGAGGCCTTATGTTTCTTGACAAAATAGGTTTCCCTTCCTTGGGAATCTCCAACTCTCACCCATAAAAATTCCTTTGAATGGATACCACTGATAAGAGGTGATTTTTAATTGCAGGTTTTCTTACAGCAAGAACGGAAGCACTCAGCTAAAAGAAATCTGATTGGTGTACACAAATATATAATTGGGGACACAAGTTATGAAATCCAAATCCGCACAAAAGAATATAAAGAAATCCATATCTTTTGGGACTTGATGCTTTAAAGGAAGAGAATGGACAAATGATTTTAAAGTGAACAATTGTTCGGGCATCAACCTTCAGAACTTCTGTAGAGCTCAGAAAGAGCTATTACAACACTGATCTCTCTGAGTAGGAAGAATACCATTACTATTACAATTGATCTCTATAAAGGGTATTCCAGGTATTTTAAAAAAAACTTTTTTTACTGCTCCCTATGTCCCATTTAGAACTGCAGAAAGAGATGCATCTTAAATTTTCATACAGTGTTTTTGCAGAAGATAAAGTGTAAATAACTAATCCAACGGACTATCTCTAATGGTGTTCCTCCCCCTTTACAGTTAACAACAATTTTATTTTGCCAAAGAACCCTGAAAAATGGAGTATCAAGAGATAAACCTTTCACATTTAGCCATAAGCAGCAAAACATTAACTCATCCATATATCCTAAGCTATTACAAAATAGACGGAGATTGGTTAGTGATTAACAATTCCATCGCTTAAACTAGTCGCAAAAAAAAATAAAAAATCCAGAACATTGAGAAGAAACCCAGAAAATTAAAAGCCCAAAATTCAAAACCCCAGCTAGGTTTTTACAACTATCCTAAATCACCAATTAACCAGCATACAAACACAACTAAATTTATACCTAAAAAGATAAGTTCATATTGTCGATGACTTCATCACGCAAACCACCATCGTTTCTGCTCCGATGGTAAAGCGACTATCGTCACCTTAATTGAAAAAACAGTCATCGACAGGCTCACGTTCCAGATCCGATCTACTAGAGGGTCACCAGAAGGGAGGGAGTTGGACGAAACCCTCATCGGAAAATAAACTCATCGCAAAGGAGTAGAGGGTCACCAGAAGAATGGGCTATAATGGGATGAAGACCGAGCCAAAGCTTGCAACAGTCACGAAGATGTCAATAATTCACAGAATTGGAAACTGGTAGATTTGGTTTGGAAGAGAAAGGTAAGAGAAAAGTGGGGTGGCTGCAAATGTGATGATAGTGAGAGGGTTAGTGTATTTGAGGGATTATTTAGGGTTGGGTTACTATTTAGTTGGTCTTACTAAATTAATCAGCCCAATATGAATTAGAAATCAGGTGTAATATTTAAATTTTAGAAGGGTTAATGTAGTCTTTTTGCGAGCTGATTTTTATTTTTCCAAATAAGAAAGAAAGTAAATACAAAGGCCTGGGTGAGACCGCCCACCCAGCTTAAGGTGAGACCGAGGTCCATTTAAAAAGTTTATTAGTTACAGGGACTTAACTGTAATAATATATAATATACATATTTAATTTTACTTTTAGTTTTTTATTTAGTTTTTCTTTCGCTCGTCATTTTTTTCTTCCAAAGCCCCCCGAAATGCTCTCTAAACTGCATCCCTTTCTTCGATTCAAAATCGTTCCATTCCTTTTTTGATCATCGATTTTACGGTTCTTATTGCTTTGCTTTTGAGAATCCGGTGTCCTCGAGGTAGTGAAGTTTAATCTGTTTGATTTTGTTGCAGATTTTTGGGGTTTTTTGTTCTCCTCGTTGTTCCGGCTGTTTTCACCGTTTATCTTCGTTTTTCCTCGTTTTTCCGGCCATTCATCGCTAGTGCTAGTCGTTTATTGTGCTGTTGTGACTTTTTGTTCGTTATTTCGTAGATTCATAGCTGTTGTGACAAGATCGAAAGCATCTAATAAGGAAGTTCCTACGACCAATGTTCAAACGATAGGGCATGAATATGTTGTTTCTTCTTCGGCTGCTGAGTTGATTGTAATGCAAGGTGTTTTTCTGATTTCTATGATCGTTTATTCATATATTTAGGGTTTTAGTCTTTTTGCCCTATTTTTATGATTTGTTCCTATTTATAGATGAATTTGTTGATGTATACTGTGTTTCTTAGCCTGTTTATGTATTTACTTCATTTTTTTTGTTGTTAATATCGACTCACCACTTGTAAAAGGAGAAGTTATAGCTAAAGATATCAGTAAGCACATACATATGCGTGAAAGAAAAAAACTAGGTCTATTCAGAAGAGTAGACGACATGCATCATGCGTGAACGAAATGTTCACATGATCATATTCCCTGGTATAGTCAATTGGCCTAAGAATTTGAATTATAGAAAGGAGATGAAAACCAGCAATTCATTGTTTTTGCTTTTTGCGTTTATTCATACAACTCTTTGTTTTTGCTGACATATTAAATGCTATTCATTTGCTGAATTGGTTGTGGTTAACATCGAATCTCGAGTTGATGTAAATTGTTTGTTGTTGTCTATCATTACTTCAGGTCAATGTTGTGCATGTTACTGTTACCGCATTCGCTCCGATTACAAGCCTACTTCCTAGCTTTAGCTCCAGGACCTTGTGTATTCTCCCGTTGTACTTCACTTTTCTCACATTATGATTTTGATGCAGTGGTCCGTTCAGGTAGATCACTGGTTGTTCACCTCTTGATCTTCTTAACCTGCACAATTAGTCTCGGAAGTGGTTCTGTGATAACATCTCTGATGATCAAGTCAACCTTTTTTTTCCGAGAATTGAATTTCTCTAGATAGTTGCGCGTACCTTAGACTCTTCTTCGTTTGCTGTATTTATAGACAGACTCGAACATGTTTCCCTGTTCTTAGGAACAGAGATCGTGGGGTGCATCACGATCCCCACTTTCTGAGTGCGAGGTCCTTTGTGGTCACTGTTCGCTCCTTGTTTATCGGCCCCCTTTCTTTGTAATGTGCGTGCAGGCTTTCAATGGTTTGGGCTGGAAAAGGTTTGACCTCGTTACTGAATATCGCTGGGCTGGACCAAACGGCCCTTAGCCTCGCTTGCTGGGCCACATATACACCAGTTTTGCATATATACTGTTGGAGTCTCTAGTTTCTATGTTTATTGTTAATGCCTGAGTTGATCCATTATAAATGGGGAGCATGTGGGTTAGCCTTCCTCCACGCTGAAAAATTTTGTGTGTTTCTAGTGAATATGCTCACATCAGATGGCTTTGTGGGTTCAGAATTGATGAAATACTGAACATGACGTGTTTATGCTTTCATTTGAATGTAACTTGAGTGTTTTGTATGATGTTTATGTAAGCTTGACTCACTTTGTTGTGACCAGCTTGGACTTGAGTATTTGGATCAGTCGATGAGGTGATTTTGTGTTAGATTATCTGATTTTGTAAGCTTGAATTATATTTTCAGTGTGTTTAGTTTAATTCAAATGAGTGTGGGTTGTTACATATTTAGAGAGTTGGAATAGTATCGCTCTTGTTTTTGTGTTGTTTTATTTGTTTATATTTTGTTAGTTTAATCTGTTCAGTTTTTTATGTGTTTAAGGGTGTTGTTTTTATAAAATATTGATAATATTATATATTATTGCAGATTGTGTCAATCTGTCAAATGCTGAATGAAGATGTTGTATCCATCTTTGATTGATTGACAGTCATGCTGGATATTAAAGCTTGGTGAAATGGCTACTTTGGTTTCTGGAGTTTTGGTAAAGCTTCTGCATCATTCGAGGTATGTATGTATATGCTACATCAACACTAGTATATGCTAAATGATTTGAAGCTCATTTACTTTAATCAGCTAAATAATATATTGTTATGGCTGAATTTGAAACAAACTGGTATTGATTATATTGATAATATATTAACCCTACATTTTAAAAAGATTCAGGTTAGATGTTATGGTTATACTTTCTTATGTATATGTTGTAAGTTCGGCAATTTAGTTTATTAGTTCATCCTCTTGAAACAGAGATTGAGAAGGATGCTACTGCTGATGGCAGTATAGTTGAAACTGGTAAATTTTAGTAAATTTTATGTTCTTATTTTTGCATCATTAGATTAGTTATTAGAATATAACATAATACTACTGACCAATGTGTCAATAGTTTGCTAATGAAGGAGGCCGTTGCACCAAAATATGTCATCTTTTGAACTGTTGAATTATGAAGAATTGGTTGGCAATCTAGGAGAGTCCACTACCACTGGAATGAAGGATTTGACTGGCAATCTAGGAGCATCCACAACTGTGCAACCCCCGATGAAAGGAGACAAAGTTGTTTGCAACGAGTTGCTGAAAGCCAAAAAAAAGTATATTGAATTGGTGATGTAGTTGAAGGATTTGGTTTGATAGTATCTGAGTGATGATTGATTTTAGTTTTCGTTAATTATGAATGTTGAATGTGCTAGAATGTTGAATTTGTTGTCTTAATGGATTGTAACTTGTAGTTTTTTTATGACAATTTTTGAATTGGATTAGTTAGGTGGTTTATCGATTTTGTTCGGATGTGTAATGGTTTAGTTTGTTCTTCAAGTTGAGTGGGTCTCCTGACAGGTGGCCTGTCCATAAGCTTATGGACAGGCCACTCATTTCTTACCTTATACACTGCATTTCTTAAATTACATACAAAATTTAAAATTTTAAAAAATAATTTTTTATATCATATATTTTTATATTTTTACCTTCAAATGCATATTATTACTTGTTTTAACTTATAAAATGCAATATTTAAATTTTATAAAAAATTACAACATTTAAAGCAAATGCCCCTGAGGACTGTCTTTAAACTTATGGAAAAGCCGCCTTTCCTGAGACTTTTTCATTCAAGTTTTATAGTCTCTCTTGGTAATGCTATTTGGGTATTTATTTTTTAGTTTGTCAAATTATATTTTTTGATGTTTAGTTCTTGTATCTTTTTCTTTAGTTCACTAATTAAGTTTGAGTTTACTGATTTGAATTTGTCTTTTAGTTCAAAATGTTGTTTTAGTGTTACAAGTTATGGTTGTGATTTGTTTGATAGTTTAACATTTTAGTTCGGTTACTTAAATATTTAGTTCGAACATTACAAATTTTGTACGCATTACTTAAATTCTAAAACTAATCATTTAAATTATTTTTCTAATGACTTGAAAACTTGAACTAACAATTGATCTTCAAATAAGTAAAATAATGTTCAAACAATCTCTCAATTGTTGCTTTGTTACAATAAAAAAATTGAATCTCATAGGTTTAGATTACTTGTTTCTTTAATAATATCTCAATTACTTTTTTAGCATTCCCTCTTTCAATCTCCTTCATGCGCAACCAATTGATGTAGTTCAGGTGATCCTTTTGACAAGTCAATCGAACTGGGTCAAAATCGGTTCCTGCAAATATGTATTATTTGTAAACTACAACTAATAACATATACATACTCATTAGATCAACTGTTTATACAATTTGTTCGTGCATTTGAGGGCTTAATTCAGTTATTCTAACCAATAAGCTAGACATTAATGAATATATACACACAGTATCTCATGTGTTCAAGCATTTTACATCGTGAATACATCAAGGTACTTCTGACATTTAAGCAAACCTAAGAAATCAAATTCTTCACAACACATTCATCTAATTAAATCAAGATTTTGATGATTAATTTAGTAATATATATATATATATATATATATAAAAATCAGTTTATGCGTTTAAAATTTTTTATTGTGTATATGACATCTTATTTCAGACATTTCAGCAAAAACTAAAATATCAAATTCTTCATAAAAACACTCCTTATTATTCATCTAGGAATAGATAAACAAATCACTTCTTGTGTTTAGACCTTTTCATACTGTATATAGTCTTTTATTTCAGACGTTTCAGCAAAGTATAAAATATCAAGTTCTTCAAAAAATTATTCATCTTATGAAATTCAATCCTTGATGAATCGCCTAGCAATTTTCATGTACATTACTTAATGTATTTATGCGATTACATCATGCATTTAACATATTATCAACGACTATCCAACAAATTTTGAAATATCAACCTCTTAAGAAAATTTATATAATCAAATCCTCGACCTTGATGAATCATCCAGAAAGATATGAACACATTACTTCATGGGTTCATGCTATTAGATTGTGTGTTTAACATATTACTACAAAGCTTCCCGAAAAAATTAAAATATCAAATCTTTTGAACAAAATGCATCCAACCAAACTCAAGATCTTCACTATTCATTTAGCAAAAGATGATCACATTACTTCATGTATTCATGCGGTTATATCTTGTGTTTAACATATTACTTCATATGTTCTAGCAAATGTAAAAATACCAAAATCTTTTCAACAAAATGCATCAGATCAAATTCCAGAACTTGAAGAATAATCAAGCAACTTATGAGCATGTTATTTCATGTGTTCATATAGTTAGATCATGTATTTAACATATTACTTCATACATTCCAAAAAAAAATTTAAAAATACCAAAATATTTTGAGGAAAATGCATCTATCAAATTTCAAACTGTCACAAATCATATATTACTCTGTCCCAGCCGAATGTGCACACTTTTTGGTCAAGTTTGTCAGGTCATGTTTGACCAACGATAACTTTAGTTACGTATATTAACGGTATGCTAAAATTTGATATTTAGAAAATACATCATGCAGGGTATCCAGCAATATCTCACATGATGATATTGGTGTCTATATACTAGTTGAAAATTATGGTCAAACATGCCTTGAGAAAGTTGACCAAAAAGTGTGCAGATTCGGCTGAGACGGAGGTAGTAGCAAAGATGATCGCATTACTTCCTATATTCATGCGGTTATATTGTGCATTTAACATATTACTTTATACGTTCCAGCAAATGTAAAAATACCAAAATCTTTTTAACAAAATACATTTAATCAAATCCCAGACCTTGACAAATAATCTAGCAACTTATGAACATGTTACTTTATGTGTTCATGCGATTACATCATGTGTTTATATAATACTTCATACATTCCAGCAAATTTAAAAACACCAAAATCTTCTTAACGAAATGCCTTAATTCAAATTCCAGACCTTGACGAATTATCAAGCAAAATATGAACACGTTACTTTATGTGTTCATGCTTTTACATCGTGCGTTTAACATAATACTTCATATGTTCCAGTAAATTTAAAAACATCAAAATATTTCTTAACAAAATGTATTTAATCGAATTCCAGACCTTGGCAAATTATCTAGTAGAATATGAACACAGTACTTCATATGTTCATGCAATTACTTCGTGCATTTAACATATTACTTCACATGTTTCAGCAAATTTAAAACACCAAAAGCACAAAAGCAGATAAATATTACACCAGCAAAATAAGGCATGAATTTTCAAAAGCAGATAAATATTATTGGACTAACATACCGCCATTGACAATCGAGTAATAAAATTGGAATTTTCAATAATTGACTTCTGGATGAACTTCAAAATAATAATCGAAAATAATCGAAAATGCTTGATGAACAGATGCAAAGAATTTACCTGATATTTTTAGGAACAGATAACAAAAGAATCAACTGTGAAACTAGATTGACCCCATCTGTTCAAAGTGAAAACGGCGAATGACAAAAGTGCGTGCATTAATTGCCGCCAAAGCTAGGTTCCAGAACTTTCTAAGAAATACTGCATTGTGAAAGCTCAAAACATCATCGCACTTTCATCTATGAATTAATAAAACCACGAACTACCTAATAAGATTCATCTAAGAAGATTTGATTGTAGAAGCTTTCAGAAGTGCACACATACCAGAATAATACACAAAAATGAAGATTTCGACGCAAAAAGCGCAGATCCAACGCTAAAGCTTCAGTCTGTCGCTAAACCTAACCTTTCAAACCTGAGCTAATTTCGATGATTTGCAGAGATTTGATCGGCAATTGGTGAGCTTCAATCCGATGTTTATGAGCTTGGATTCAGATTGAATTTGAGAGGATTGAAATTCCTTGATTTTGGGGGTTTTCTTTCCAAAATAAATGGTAGAGATATGGCAGTTATTTTATGACCCAGTTCAGATCCATTTTTCAGCCATATTTTCTTCTATTTGCAATCAGGTTCTATTTTTAGCTCAATTCTTTAATATTTGCAGTCTGATCCCTCGTCTCACCATTTTCTATGGTGAGACGGTCTCATAGGAGTGTTTCTCTAAAGTAAAAGTGTGCAGCTTTGATTGGGACTGACAAAAGAGAAAAGTATGCACCTTGAAATGGGACTGAGACCGTTTTCTTTATGCTCAAAAATTGTTTGGAGCTACCAAATTAATTAGCCCAATAATAATTTCTTTTTACTTGTAATAGTTGGATTTGTGATTAGGGTTATTGTAATTTACCTATATACAGGCTTCTACATGTTCAGAATAAATTATTATCGGTAACTTTGAATTAGAATAATGGCACCTGCATAGGTAGAATGATACTTAGAAATTGGAAGCATAATATTATTTTGTTATTCTTGGTTTACACGTGGGAGATTATGGTTTAGGCCCTGTCCAGTTGAACTGAATTGGAGAAGAGGTGAAATTATTGGAGATGCACGGAGATTATTGGAGCTAAGATGGAATTATTAGAGATGAGATGAGATGATTGGAGTTGAGTTGAGTTGAGATTATTGGAGCTGAGTTGACATTTTTGAAGCTGAGAAGAGCTGAAAGTAGCTGAAATATATTGAATAGAACCAAATGTTTTCAGCAATAACACAAATATTTCTGCAGTTTCATCGTTGATGAAGGTACATCCAAACATCATGTTCATTAAATGATTGTTAAGACCGACAAAGGGAGCACATATAAGGTTGTATATGTTGGTTTGATATGTTGTATCAAAAACCAACAAATCACAATATATCTTGAATTCCTCAACCATCATGGAATCCCTCCAGAATAGTGCATACATTCTTCCCTTGTTGTCGAGGGAAGCTTCTTCACCCTAAAAAAGAAGCTTTCTTCCTTTTTGTCCTTTTCTGTGAGCAAGTCGATCAATTTTTGAGCATCTCCGACTTCTGTTTGTTTCATTTTAAGTCTACTCGCATAATTGATGTGATCCCCCTTGGTGTTTCTGGTCAATTCTTGAACCCCAACATCATTTACCATGTATATGTTTCCATCAATTGGTTTCAGTCCAGCTTCTTCCATCGCTTCGATTGCTCTTCCCTTTTTCTAGATCTATCTTCCTCTCACTTGGGTGCAGATGTTGCCACTGAAGACGCATTAGTTCATAGTTGTGAGTTACAACATGATGATGGAATGTGTACATGCCATCTTCAGTCAACTTGATAAATAGCCTAGCTTTGCAACCCGTTCTTGTTAGAAAGAACTCCTTCCACTTCCTATTGTTATTCTCAACTAATGGAGTTACAGACTTGTTATTTGTTTTTCCTTCCTAAGAATAGGTATAATATATACCCTTCAACTTCTTGCCGTTTATTTTGTGTGTTGTTGATTTTCGATACTGATATCTCGTACCTTTTAGTGGTGCCGGTATAGGTCTTATAACTCTACCCATCTTGTTGCAGTTACTCTTTCCATCTTGTTGCAGTTACTCTTTCCAAGCAATCGTAAATATCTATACCCATGATTTCATCATCTGCCCCTATTTATAAACATCAACTGAACAGCAGTAAACCTCAAGCTTTATATATAACATCAACTAAAAAACAAGCAGTCTCATGTTATGATATAATTATGTATATCAATGTAGTAACATTCGAATACAAACATCAATTGAACATTTGTTAACCTCGTTCTTTATATATAAACATTAGTAGAGAACAAGAAACCTCATATTATGATAAAACTTTGCAGATCAAGCACTCCTAGCCAAAATTCAATGTAATAATATTCGAATAGAAACATCAACTGGACAACAGTTAACCTCATGTTTTATATATACACATCAGCAGAGAAATAAGCAGCCTCATATTATGATATAATTTTGCAGATCATGTACTCTTAGCACCAGCTCAATGTATTTTACCTTTTATTTGCAAAATTGCATGCTCTTCATGGTGAAAATTTTCATTGTTTTCTTCAGATATTATAGAAAGTTCACGATTTGTGTTTTAACCTTCATTTTGCTCGCCAATTGTCTTCTTCCTGCATTTCAAATATTCATGATCCACACTCTGCGGGGTCACTAATAAACAACCTTTTATGAGATCTACTAACACGCGGAATGCAAGATGCAAAGATAAGTATTTATATTGTTTCTCTTGTTCTTACTACTAAACTACCAAGGGGTAGATAGTGGCAGGACCGGGGTTGTCCACAAAGATTCTAGGAATCAAAGTTTAACTATGCAAAGCTGCATTCTATAATATCTGATCATATGTCAGGATTAGATAAAGTTGCAAAATAGGTTTTTTTTGGGCTGCAAGAACACTATAGTAAACTATATAAACCTAACACTTGGGGATATTTGTGTTGCATGACTGGTAGTATACTTCAATCCTAGATTCAGTCAAATACAACATGCATAAACCTATCATAATACTTGTGTCACATAGTGTGGTTGATAGTCAACACTTCCCCCTATCTGTCACATAAGGGTGCTCTTGTTTTCTTGTATTGACACCACCTCTGTAATTAGGGAAGTGCAACAATGGCCATGCCTACTGTGAAAATCTGTTTCTTCCACGTAGGATTACGTTCCCGGCACTCCACTATGAGTACTTCTTTCTAGACCTATAGAAGCAAAGGGATTAGCACCTTATGGTAACTCTAAGGTTACAACGACATAGGTCGAGTTACGCCAACCCTAGTTACTATTAAACTACCTCTATTTGTAACCTATCAGCTCCAGTCCAGCTCAAACTAGTGTACGGTCATCCTAACGGTGACCCAGTCCCATCTGCATACACATACAAAGTCCCAGATTCTCGCTCCCTTATTACCCTAGCGACACTCTCAATAGGATACCAATAAATGCGCCAACATGAAATTAGACTAAGGTGTATGCCAACATAGTGTATCAATCATGCAGTTAACAAGAATGTAAGGCACACGTCAACATAATAATCATAAGAATTAAAGGATGGGGAGATCTTAGAATTTCACAAAATAACTACCAAGTAATGAATATAAATATAAATCACCAAGCTAAATCACTACTCCCTAAGCATTTAACCCAATTGATTCATTGGATTCAATACCCTTGGGCAAAATAGGAAGAGTTAAACTAAGATAGAAGGGTTAGCCTCTTTCTTTCTCTGCCTACTCTTAGGAAAAAGTAGGAGAATGAAGTATCGAAAACTAACTTAAACCCTAGTAGACATAAGTCATCTTATATACTAATAGAAAGTTGGGCCTTCAAAGAGGCTCAAAAAGGGCACTTAGACCCTAGAAGCCATTGGGCACGGGCTGTGCAATAGGGCATGGGCCACCGGAGCATAGTCTTTTGGCCTTTTGAGTTCACGGTCGCACCATTCTTCACGGGCCGCTAGCTATGATCACTTCATGAGTATTTGAACAGCATGGGCCGTGTGAATCCTCGTCGACCACCGGCTGGGAGTCAATTTCTGGGCAAACTGATGTCACATGTGTGCAATTCTTCACTTTCCGTCTTAGGATTTTTCATTCAAGGGGAACGAGCCACACATAACGGCATAACCCATGCTACATACTTAGCCACACGAGCACATCAGCTGGCACATGGCATGTTGTTCCTTGCATCTCGTGCCAAATCACCTTGGCACTACCCATTCTTGCTAGCACAGACGGTGTAGTATCAAACGGTCGTGCCAGCTTCACTTGTTGAACTTTGATTCCCTTCTCTTCTCAACTTGATTCCATCTACTACCATGTTGTGACTCGTAGCCTTCTGTCTACTACCACCCTTGCAGATGGCCTTCTAGTATCTACTACCACCCTTGCGGATAGCCTTCTAATATCTACTACCACCCTTACAAAGGGTTTTCTACAATCTACAATGAAGTGCTGACGAGCAACCTACCAATAAGCTCACAAAAACATAATTTAGGCGTTCGTGGGGACATAGTGTCCATTGGATCTAATTAAGTCTACAAAACTAGGAATTTTGATCAGAAAACCAACAATGGTCATCTAAACCCTTTGTAATGTAAACTTAACAAATAGCAATCAACCAACTAAAATATACCAATAAACGTGCCAAATGCATCGGTTAACGCATGCTTTTAGGTGCATATCAAATCGCTTTTAGGTGCATATCAAATCACAACATCATATTTGTTGCAGTGACAAGCATAAACTTACATTCATCTCAACGGTAAACATATTGAAATGGATTTGAATTGAAATTGACTAACCCGGTTGAATCTTCATGTGGTTCATGTGGTGATGCTTCGAGTGGTTCTTTGTTCATGCTTATGTTGTTTATTTTTCGTGGAGATTCGTTGAATTTCAATTTGAATTGGTTGAATTTTGGTTTAGGATCAGATTTTGATGATGAAGATTTGAGGAAAATCGCAATAAAGAGTTTGGATGCGTGACTTGGGGGTTTTTTTGTGTGTGATATTTAAAAAAGGGTCCCTGTGTTGTTTCAAATCTTTTAATGTTGACAGTGCAAATAAATTATATATGTTTTGGCCCCAAAACTTATAAGAATGTGATTTGCAATGTCTCTACCTAAAGTTTAGGCTACTTAACATGAGACCATCTCTTTCATCTATGGATTATTTTGGAAATAATATTTTGACATTTAAATAGAATGAAATCGTCCAAAGAGAGGAGTAAACAAAAACGGAAAGCTAGGATACCTTTGTTCAGCTAATATACTAATTCCCTACTTTATAAGCAGTTGATAAAGTTCTTTTTTTCTTTTATTGGAATATTGTGGGCCCTAAGGTTACTCAGGAGGCACTCTGATATCTTAATGATGGCAAGTCAATGCATTCATTAAATGATACTAACATTATTCTCATCTCAAAAGTGCAGAAGCCAAAAGAAACTTCACAATTTAGACCCATTAGCTTATGCAATGTGACTTATCATATAATCTCCAAAAGCATAGCTAACAGGCTTAAGATGATCTTGAGTACCCTGATTTCAAATTACCAGAGTGTTTTTGTGAAGAATGGGCTTATTGCGGATAACATTATCATTGCCCAAGAAGCACATCACTATATCAAAAGGAGAACAACTGGGCAAAAGGGACATATGTCGGTAAAACTCGACATAAGCAGGCATTTGACAGAATTGAGTGGCCTTTCATACTCAAGATCCTAGGAAAAATAGGATTCAGTCAAGAGTTCATCAACTTAATCGAAAGATGCATATCTACAGTGCGATTCTCTTTCATGCTGAATGGAAAATATTTTGGAAGAGTCACACCAACTCGGGGTCTAAGACAAGGGGGGCCCTTTATTACCTTATCTTTTCATCATCTGTGGAGAGGTTTTTTCCCAAATGATACAAAAAGGGATTAGAGATAGAATGTTACATGGCATGAAGATTTCTAGGAATGCACCGACATTATCACATCTTCTGTTTGCAGAGGACACACTGATATTAGGGGAAGTGACGCCTCAGGAAGCCCTTGTTCTAAAAACAATTTTGACAACATATGAAGAAGCTTCGGGGCAGAAGATCAATTATGATAAATCTTCAATTATGTTCGGCCCAAACACTAGTAACCATGACAAATCTCAAATTCTCAATATTATGCATATAGCTGAAGTGTTAACTCATGAAAAGTAATTGGGTCTTTCAATAGTCTTTGGATAACCAAAAGCTACTGCACTAGAAGGAGTTAAAAATATAATATGGGCTAAGGTGGAGAGTTGGGAATCTAAGAAACTATCTGGGGGGGAGAAAGAAAGTCCTAATTAAATCATTTCTGCAAGCTATCCCCACCTGCACTATGTCGTGCTTCATGTTACCTGAGAAGTTAATTGATGACATTCATACACAGTATAGCTGATATTGGTGGGGGAAGCACATATCAGAAGAAAGAGAATTACTAGGCAAAATGAACCAAATTGCATTTTCCAAAGAATATGGGTGGATGAGGTTCTAAGAAACTAAATACTTTTAACACTGCAATGCTAGGAAAACAAGTATGGCATATGCTGGTTAATCCAAACTCCATTGTAGGCCAGATTTAAAGGCTAATCATTACCCAGCATCCACTTTCTTAGAAGCAAAACTTGGATGGGATCCATCTTATGTCTGTAGATCAATCTTAGTGCAGCTCCAACGGGCTGAATCTTTACGTGCCAAGTAGGATAAAGTACAAAAAAACATTCACTCTAATGGTATGTTAATATTACTTTTGGAGGACACCGCATCTACAGTGTTATTCCATATATAGAGTATGTTGTTCATCCGCTATTCTGTTATTAATGCATCTTTTCCTTCCTTTTTCTTCTGTTTTATTTTCCATGTTTTGTTTTACATTATTTCCTTTCCTTGTCCTTATTTTTCTTCTTTTTTTCTATATTTTGTTTTACTCCATTCTCTTTGTACATTATATATAATGAATTATGTAAAATAAATATTTAAAACTTGCATTTTAATAAGAATTATTATTTTTATAATGAAATAAAATAACTATTCAATATAAATATGTAATTGATACAGTATAATAAAATATTTAAATAACAATAAAATTAAAGTTCATAAAAGAAACAAAAGAATATTATTTAAGAAAGAAGATCTAAAGTAAACCATTGGAGTAAATGCACTGTAGCAGCTATAAAAAATTAGTGTAGCAACTAAAAGATAGAGTAAACCATTGGAGATGCTCTTAGAAGGGAGAAAACTATTGTCCAAAGGCATTTGAAGAAGAATTAGAAAAGGGACCGACACATAGATAAAAAGCAGCTTATGGCTACCAAGAATAGATAACCAAAAACCAACATAGCTGCCAAGAAAATTTTCTAGATGACTTAAATGTTTGTCATCTTATGATGTCAAATGGCACTATATGGAATACAGAGATTATTCGAAACACCTTTAGCCATGAATATTCCACACTCATCATTTCCTTACCAAGGAACATTGTCTCCGAACATCAAGATCGGTGGATGTGGCAACCTTCATTGGATGTTAAATACACAGTCGAGTCATGATATAACATAGGTATTAATTGTTCCAGTTTTGCCAATGCAAGTAACATGGCGTCAAGCAGCTTAGGTCCCTCTCCGCACTAGAAGAAGAATTGGACTCTAAAAGTACAACCTAAAATCAAGCACTTCCTATGGAGATTATGAAAAAATAATTTACCATCAGCAGAAAATATATTGCAAAAACATAAAAAATAATAATTTACCATCAGTAGAAAATATATTGCAAAAACATAAAACTGCCGAATCTACTTATTTCAGCTGCACTACAAAAGACGTTTCCATTGAACACCTTTTCTTCCACTACCGTTTAGCACATCAACTTTGGTTTGTGGCGGACTTACATAAGAAAATGTTAAGATTTCAATAGCCAAGTGCGAGTTTATGGGTACAAGATCTGGACTTGGACATGGAGAAATATGATATGGCACTGACAGCTATAATGTTGTCATAATTATGGCATCATTGAAACTCTCTTCTTCATGGGAAAAACATGAGTATCATCCGCAACATTGTGTCACCTATGCAACAAAGATTATATCATAATTGGAAAAGAAGAGCATTAGCACTTCATCGGGCCAAGAGAGACACAACTCTAGATCCCCTCTGTTGGCAAATGGAAATGCTCTTTTCTTTGATGCCGCAACATCTTCAGGTAGCACTTGTTTACAATGGTATATTCGTTCTTCAAATGATGGAGAATTTCAATCTCTACCCTCCGTAAACATAGTGAAACATGTAGAAGCTATTGCATTGAGAATGGATCTGCGGACAGCTCTTAGTGAGGGCAAACAAATCAACCATATATGTGGTGATGCACAAATTGTTATAAATGCTGCCGAAAATTGCAATGAAGATTTATCCGACTTTGGACTAATCAAGGAATGAAATAACTAGTCTAGTCGTAGATTATTGATATACAGAATTATCTTGGATTAAAAGACAGAAAAATATTACTGCTCACAATCTAGCTTAACATGCCAAAAATTCTAAAGATACAATATCTAAATGGGACAACATCCCACACTATGTAACACCATTTACGAATGAATGAAAGCTATATTTTACCTTTTAAAAAGGGGAAAATGATAGATTTGGTATATGATTTTAGGCAAAATTACAAGTCTCATTCCTCTTTTTGCAAATTGTTCCCAAAACGTTCCCCCGTTATTATAAAAAGTTCTCAATTTATTTCCACATACTATTAGCCAATTTAAGTGAGTCAACAATGAGTTGACCTTTCTAATGATAGCATCGCTATTGGTAAGCAATGAGCATGGAAAGCAAGGACAAGAGAAGAGACAGTGAGTATAATTGGATTGGTGATGTCTGGAACATGGTGGAGGAGGTAGTGGAGAAAAAACTGGAAAAAGAGAATTGAATAAAAAAAATTGTCTTCAAAAGTTGTTAAAATATAATTTTTAAATATCGGAAACTGTTGATGGGTCCGCTAACTTAATTAAAATTTGTTATGTCCGATAAAGGAACCAATTGAAAATATTTCGTAATAATCTGGGAACCTTTTAAGAAAATACTACAAAATGAGGAACGAAACATATAATTTTGCTTAAAATGGACACCTAGACTGCCATTTTCTATTAAAAAAAAAGTACAAACACTTGTGTGAGACCGTCTATGCTGGTGGACAGCTCGCGCGTGAATGACGGAGAGAGCATGCAAATTCTAACAAAAAATTGTTAGAGACCAGTTTCGAACCACTGACCTCTGACATCTCTTACATTAGACTAAACTATAAACCCTCATCAACTTTTGATACTAATTTTGTTATTTTATGATATGTATATTCTTCTGTCATTCTTCTTTTGTTAAATTTGATTTATATTAGAAAAGTACATTGGCTGATGTGTTTAGTTACATATACAAAATGTATTGATTAGTTCATATATATAGAATGTTTGTTAATAGTTTTAAGTACTTGTTAGCCTTTTATTTTCTACAATATAATTATATAATTACACTTAGCAAATATAGACTAAATTATTTTTTTGGTCTCTAACATATGATCTTATACCATTTTTGGTCCTCGAGACCAATACCGCTTCCTTTCAGTACCCAAAAAATTCAAAATGATTTGTTTGGTCCCCAAGGTGGTTTTCAGTAGACTAAATTATTTTATGGTCCCTTGGGAGGCCGTCATCGTACCTCTCAAAGTTAATATTTATAACCCCTTTTTGCTTACTATCTACTGCTAAGTAGATACCGGCAAGTCGGGGTCGTCCCCGAAGAAGAGGGATTTTCTTAAACGTTTAAACACAAAAGGTTGCTATTATGCTAGAAGTAGATATATATATATACACATATAAAATCAAGTAAATGAGGAGGGGTGGTTGGTTGGTTGTCCTAAGTTATGAAAATTAAATGATAAGATAACTAGCAAAGTCAAGTAACTATGCTAATCAGCAAACAAACTAAGAAAAAGGGTTTTAAAACTACAAATACAAAGCCTTGAGGGCAATTGACATCCACTTCCAAACCTAATGTAGATCATTGAACCATTCACTCATTCTATCACAATTGTTACCTATGGACGAAGGACCATAGATTTGACAACAACATGCCTTCTACCAATGACATAGTCATTTAACCAAACATAGCATTCATTAGGCAAAACATAGAACCCACATTCAAAGTTCAACCTTTCATTGCATCTATAGGATAAATATGAGAACAATCCACATTAACATACTTATCTAGAAAGAATCACAACACATTATGCACAAGAAGTTCTAAGTTCATGTTCTTAGATTTTCATGCAAAGGAGCTAAGGAATTCGTCACTTTCCTAACACCCTAACACATCAATCATACAAACACTTCCTATTCCCAAACAACTCATGTCATAAATGAAGTACATAGCATTAAGAACACATGAATGCTAAATAATAAAGGATTCAAGAACGAGTGAAACAATCTATTCACTACTTCTACTACTTGTTGTGAAGATAAATCTTCTATCCTTCTTAGTTAGTAGTTTGCAAGAGTGAATCCAACATCTCTTGTCAAACCTCACCAATGACTCCCTTAGCCGAAACATGACTAAAAGTATTAAATTGATGGCATTGAGCACGAAGAATCAACAAGCTTGACAACACTTATAAACACTACACCATGTCTAAGCATTTAACAAATTCATGCATTTATACAAGATTAGTCAAGAACGATCGACATTCATAGACCTATCTCATTTGCTACCTAAAATAAACATGATAACGAGTTCAACATGATCACATTCATCTAGAAATTATCAACACATCAACATCATTAAGAAGCTCTAACTCATGCTCTTGGATTGCACATTAAAAGAGGGGGGAGTTAGCTACTTTATCCCAACCCTAACAAGTAATCATACAAGAAATTCATATACTCAAGCTTCCAACAACATCAATGCCATTAACAATTCACATTCAACGCTCAATAAATGCACAATAGCAAAAGCACTAAATAGACAGATATGGTTCTTAATATATATATATATATATATATATATATATATATATATATATATATATATATATGGAAGCTTCAATACATTGCCCCCAAGATAAAACTAAGCTAGATAATAAAAAGACATGATTAACCTACAAAAACTATGAAAAGAAAGAAGAGAAAAACTAGGGCTTAAACCCAGAAAAATCACAGGAAGAAGAGGTTGTGAAGAGGAGAGGATAAGGTCAGTATTTATAGAACAAAAAAGCAAGAAGGATTTCAGGCTATACGTCCGTCGCGAGTCACGACGGGCTCGCGACGACCTCGCGACGGACTCCAGTTCCAACATCTTGATTTCTTTCTTCTTTTTGTTTCATATCCTCCTCTTCTCTTCACTTTTTAAATTATTCAAATCTCCAAAAGCTCAAATACAAGTCTTCAAAGGTATTCTTCAAAGTCTTCAAACAAATTGCCTTGTCACACAAAATCCTCTAGAAAAGTAATAAAAGCGTAAAAGTCGCTCTTAACTCTCCTTAGAGAATTTCAAGGCAAAATGCCACATTTAGAGCACAAAAATGTACAAAAGTGAATTCTACAAGTCCTAATATAGCCGTATAAAATGGGCACATCATCCCTAACATATAATCGTATACCATCTTTTGGTCCCCAAAATTACCTGAAACCCACCTTGGGGACCAAATAAATTATTTTGTATTTGTTAGTTGCTGAACAAATGTAGTATTAGCCTTGGGGACCAAAAAATGGTATTGCATCATATGTTGGGGATCAAAAAAATAATTTAGTCGCAAATATATAGTAGTTCAGACATTTAAAATGTTTGTTAATCATTTTAATGACTTTTTTTGGACTTTTATTTTCGCAAAATAATGATGGTACATATAGTTGACAAATATAAAGTTTAAAGTAAGTTTTTTAAAATATTAAAAAATATTCTAAACATATGAACTAATATATCTTTACTGATTGTTAGTTTTGCAGAAAAAAGAAAACCTGAACTAAATCCTTAAAACAATTAAAAAACTATCTAGACACATGAATTAATATATCTCCAATAGCCATAAATTTTGCAAAAAATAAAAAGGAAAGTTTGAACTAAATCCGTAAAATGGTTAGGAAATATTCTAAACATATGAACTAATTAGTATACTTATTCTAGCTTTAAGTCGTGTTGATTATGAAAGTTTGAACAAAGTCTTAAAACTATTAACAAACATTATAAACACACGAACTAATATATCTTAAATAGTTATAAATTTGGAGAAAAATGAAAGTTTGAATTAAGTGCTTATAGTGGTTAACAAACTATCTAAACACATGAACTAATTAGTATACTGATGCAAGCTTTGAGTCTTGTGGAAAAAAAGGGTTTAAACTAAGTCTTTAAACCATTAATAAACATTCTAAATGTATGAATAAATATATATTTACTAGATGTAAATTTTCCAGAAAATTTTTTTTTTGAACTAAGTCTTTAAAATGATTAACAAACTATCTAGACATATGAATTAATATATCTTTAGTAGTCTTAAGTTTTGCAAAAATTGGAAAGTTTGAACTAAATCCTTAAAATGACTAACAGATATTCTAAACACGTAAACTAGTTAGTATACCGATATTAGCTATAAGTCTTGTAGAAAACGAAAGTTTGAACTAATTTTCTAAAACTATTAACAAACATTCTAAACACATAAACTAATGTATAATTTTAACTGTAAAATAAATGTGAAAATATAATTTAGTCAGAAACACTAATATAATTGCAAGAATGCGTCCTCAAGGCATCACGGGATGTTTAGGTGCTGTACAGGGAATCTCTTCAAGGTGTGCAGGGAATATGTTGACTGCTTTTGAGGATGCATTACAAGAATGCGTCCTCATGCAAAGTTGATGAAAAAAAATGTAAACCGAGGACGCATTCGAGACGCATTCCTCGAATGCGTCCTCTTCATTCCCGGATGAAAAAAAAAGAATAATTCAGCGAGGACGCATTTGGCAAATGCATCCTCAGGAAATCAGAACCAAAAAAATGGAAAATCTTGAGGACGCATTAGAAGAATGCGTCCTACACACTTGCATCCGCGGCTAATCACTGTAGCCATATATATAGAATTTTCCGGTTTTCACTGCATAAAGAGAACCAGTTACAAATCTCGATGAGTATGTGAGAAGCAAAACATAAAACTTTAAGGTCCATCCTAAAAACTTCCGGAGGCATCCAAAGGAGTTATCTCTTTGATGCACACTCCTCGAGAGTGTTTTTGCGACCGAAGGTGCCCCGTATCCAACGAACTATCATCGTCTTTTTTCCTTTTGTTATTCAAATTTTTTGGTCCTCTCAGATTGGTGGGCTTGATGGTTCGATGAGCAATCAAGGCTTAAATATGCTCGTAAACCAACTCAGGCCAAACAACGGTTTCACTCCCTTGGCATCTAGGGGTTCAGGGCTTCCAAGGTGCGGCACATCTTCACGTATACCTTCAGGAATAACATATTCCCGCTCCCTTGTTTCAATGGCGGCATCAGGGTTCGATAGGCCATAGTGCAATCGAAGGTCAAGGTCTTGTCTTACCACTTTGCATTATTTGAAAGGGGAAGAATAAATCTTTTCCTGGACAGCCTATTGGCTAAGGTATAGGTTCCCTTAACATCCCGATTACTAACAAAAGAATATAGGGCTCGAAAAAGATCATATCAAGAGTTTACTTCGACCTCCCTACATAAAACTAAGAAAGTCATTACAATTACAATCACATTAGGATGCAATTGGGATAGGCTAACACTGAGCTCCTCCATCAGATCTGATAGGAGGGGAGCAAAGGGAAAACTTAACCTTGGCCTTATATGCCTACAATAGGTTATGGCCCTTCCTATAGGTAGGGTGTTGGGAGATTCATCTTCTTTGAGGGTTTTAAGCTTGGTTTCTAGGGGAATACGTTGGTATAAGCATACTTCTTTGATGAGTTTCCTTACTTTGTTAG
Organism: Rubia yunnanensis; assembly: GCA_037428765.1. NCBI lineage: Eukaryota > Viridiplantae > Streptophyta > Magnoliopsida > Gentianales > Rubiaceae > Rubia > Rubia yunnanensis. The sequence goes on from CM075061.1 coordinate 54,850,351, forward strand.
GCAACACATATGTTTTTGCGCTCTCCCCAACTAATGAAGATCTTCCAGTAGGGCGTTTCTGAACTACAAATTTTCTCTTTGAAGAAACCTAAGAAATTGCATTCTTAGGCTCTTTAACTCTAGGAACATCTACAAGGTCAGGGCCATCGCTCGATTGTCCCATAAAACCCTTGTCCATACCACCTAGAGGACTTTTCCCTCACAAAATTCCCTCTGATATAAAATTAGTGAAACTCACCGGGATCTAGAACAACACCGGCCAGTTCTATACCCTTTAAGAAGACTGGAAACTATCAAATTTTGGGAAAACCTTGCCAGAAAGGCGTGATTCTACGTTATCTGAGATGGTATTTTCCGACAAATTCTCTCCCTCACCGGAATCTCTCTCAGAATCCATCGCAGGGGGGAAGAGGTGATTGATGGAAAATAAGGGTATTTTCATAATCCATGGGGCTAGAAGAATAAGCCATGGGAACTTACTTGTCAAGGATTGATGATAGAAGTAGAGGAAAGTGAGACTCTGGGTTGAGGAAAAGCTTTTTGAGTTGAAAAAGTTCTGAATGTAAACTTCAAAAAAGGAGAAGATAAATGAAGGAGGGGAACAGTTTTTGGAAAGATAGGGGGAGAAGAGAGAGGAAGAGAAAAAAAAAGCAATGATTACCTAGGGAAAATGGGGAGTCTGAAAAGGTGTCAGCGGGTAGGGAATCTTATTTATGATAGATGCATGTGCTTCGTTTTCCCGCTATTCTCTCTTCCAAACGCATACCAAGAAATTTCAAAATTAGAATCATTTGAGTAAACCCAAGAGCTCATCTGATACAAATAAATCTCAAAAGCCAAGGACTTATGAGATCCCGACCACCTTCGAAGATAACCATCACAGTTTGAACTAAAGCTATCAAATGTGAATCTTCGATACCTCGAGTTACTTAGTCTTTTGAAGGTGTGTATCTTCAAAGTTTGATGATCACTTAGCTTTTCTGGGGGATTTTGATAATATATTATACTAAAACTTCATATGGGCCAACATGTCCAATTCAAGGGAAACTCAGAGAGCCAAAATAGTATAATGGGGGCCACATGAGAATAAGTCATCATTGGGCCTCCTTACAAGATATGAATAAGGACTAGGTCATAGACAATGACTATTAGAGTTTGGATGGTATAAATATAAAGGTATGTATTCTATTTTAGGTATTCTCTCTATTTCCTATTTACACTATTCATTAGCTTGCCTCCCAAGACTGACTTGGTCGTCGGAGATTCTCCCCCAGGAATACTCAGGGGCTTGTTTCCTTTGTAGACCGCAAATCCAATCGAAAAGGATCGAAGGTGGACTTGGATCGTTTTCCAGACACATCAAAGGCCATTGTTAATGAACTCAACTTGGAATTATTGGTCTTCCCTTAAGTTAAATGAGTACTTTTTAAGGTATTTAAACAAAGTTGAGAATAAAGTAACATAAAATGTTGTGGATTTTATGGCTTGAGTTAACACTCATGAACCAAAGGTTGCCAGTTCGATTCCCACCATTTACCCTGTAATTTTGGCCATTTACACTGTAAAAAAATAATAATTTAAACACGTCTTTAAAATAACTAATAAACATTATAAATACACAAACTAATATATCTTTGATAATTGTAAAAATAATTTAATAAAAGAAAAATGAAAGAGAAAGTGGGTATAAACAATAAATAGTAGTTCTAGCAACTAATGTGGGTGTGGGATCTTGGGAAAGAGCACGTTGTAGTCAGTTTTGGTTGAAGGGTCGAATCTTGGCCCCTACGTTTTGTTAACATAAATATGTGTGCATGGAATTGTGCGCTCTTTCCATAAATGTGTGCATGTGAGATTGTGCACGCTTTTTCCAACACTTCTGCATTCACGCACGCGACTTCAGTTACTGCAATTTATAATTGTAGTGTAGTCCTTTGTCTCACCATTGTTATGGTGAGTCGGTCTCACAGGAGACTTTCTCTTAATATAATCCACAATAATCTTGTAATGCCATATCTAACCACTAACATCATTTTTGGTGTTACATTAATTCAAATTATTATGATACATTTCTTCACCCACATCATCTTCCCCACAACGTAATCCTACTTTTCTTTACCCGTCTTCCTTTCTCTGGCGACACCACGATGGCAGAGCCGCTGTTGGGCCCCAAACCCTCTATTTCTTATGTCCATTCACTTAATAACAAACTCTATAAGGCTTCAAACCCTAACCCTGAACCTATTTATCCTAGAGCCCCCTTCAATCCAAAGTCCAAAAAATACCATCTGGGGTACCGGGTTCGCACTTCACGGAATCAGAACACGATCAATTGGGATTCCCCCTCACATGGATGCTGGTGGGAAAATTCTCACGCAGCAAGCCTCAGATGGATAAGCTTAGAAAGGACTTCCAAACGGGAGATTTTAAAGGCCACTATAAGATCACTCTAATGGGTAATTATCAGGTTTTAATTAAGTTTTCTTTGCCAGATGGCTATCATAGATGTTGCCTACATGAAATTTGGAACTTTGGAATGTATTCAATTAGAATGACTAAATGGGTTCCTAATTTTAATCCAAACTTTGATTCACCATATTTTTCCTGCTTTATATAGATTACCCCAACGATTTTTTGATTTCTGGGCACTAATGTCAATTAGGAATCTATTAGGCACTCTAGTTATGGTTGATAAGGTCACTCTTAAGTCTTAATAGAACCAGGCCACATGTTGCCAGAGTTGAAATATATATGACTAAACTTATGCTAGAAAGAATCTGGCCGAGCTTTAGAGATATATACTTATGGCGATATTGGTGAGCGTCGTTTACCTCACACAAATAAAACCTGCAATACTCCAATAATAATGAAACTAGTACAGGGTAAGCAGGGTCGATCCACAGGGAACAATTTGATTCTATTGATTGACCTAAAGAGTTAATCGGTTTAGCAACCACGCCTAAACTTGAGATTTGTTTAACTAAAAACTACTAAAAAAAAAAAACTAAAAACACAAAGACATAGGCACACAATAACTCATAAACACTGAAAGCACTAAATTAAAGTGGAAGGAATCTAGAATAAGAGGAAGGAAGTTGGCTTAGATTAACTCGTTGATTCTTCAGTTGATCCTCGGCTACAAATTAGTTATCCCCGCAAATCAATTAGTTATATAAGAGCAAGTATTTGCTGAACTCCTAAAATCCTCTCTTATTACCCACTAGCAAGCAAGTATTTGCTAAACTTACTAGATTGTTAAATTAATACAAAGAGGACCTAATTTAGGTAGACATCCAAGTATTTGCTAAAAACAGCTACATACCCGGTTGATTATTTTCCTGCTATTACAGTCTGTATCAGTTATCTGTTTTTTACAAGAAAGTGCTACTTTAATTAGCTCTAGCTTAGCATGAATTGAGGTGATCAAACTCAACCCACAAAGCCTAAGTTTATACAATAATCAACCAAGAACTTGCAAGAACACTTTTAAGCATATCAATCCTCACAACTTTATGAATCAACCTTGAATCAATCCAAGCCAACTAAGAAATTTAGCTACTCATATTATGAACAAAGAAAACAAGATAAAGAAATGATTTCATTAACTAAGAGAAGTAAAGGAATTTACAAAGAAGAAAAGACAAGAAAAAAATCAAACCTACTTAAGAGTCCAAAACCCTTCTCTCGGCCAAGCTTCCCAAGAAGAAGAAGAAGCATCCGAAAATATCTCCACAAGTTGTCCCCAAAAGTTTTTTTCATCACTTTGGCTCTTGGTATTTATATAGAGCTCAAAATGAGTAAAATAATATAAAATCTACCAACCAAAATATCTTACTAATCCATCTTGGACTAGGAAGAGTATTTATTACAAACTAACTAGTGGGCTTAAGCATATGAATTTAGCCCAACTTCTTGCTTCCATTTTGCTTGCTAACTTCTTCTCTTCAATCTTGCACCTTTGCACTTCAATCTTGATGCTAAATTATGCTTCTTCCGTCCTCTGTTTCTTCTCCATGTTAACTGCATAATTTGGCCATAAAACCTCCATTATACACTTCAAACATCAACACTTTAATTAAATTCCCCAATGAAAGAACAACATATAATTATCCTATCAAATCCTCACACTTGAGTCATACTTGTCCTCAAGTATGTTAATAAAGCATGCTGTTCAGTCACAATTCCCAATCTCCTAATACACTCTAAAAGCAAACCGAAACATACTTTAAAACAGAAAAAATAGAAAACAAAAAAAAAACAGAAAACAGAAAACAGAAAAGAGAAAAGATTATATACAAAACCTTGGTCAAATATTCAGCACTTCAAATTTCCTTTCATTGGCTCATCAACAAAGTTCACTATGCATGATATCAAGTCTCCTTTCATAAACAGAATTGGTATCATCCCCCTTTAAACTATCAAATCAATCCCCCCTACATCAGTCAAACTTGTTTTCAACCCGATCAAAATAGACAAGATGAACTTCCTCACGGTTGTCACTCAATCCACTCAAAAGTAAGGGTTATTTCACTCAATATATACCGTGGCAGCATCAATCAAAACATGAAGATCAAAAAGGACTTTTATTTAGGTTGTAATGGGGTTAAGGGTGTATGAACATGGTAAGATCCTACGGGCTCTAAGTTCATTCATAACATCGTATGCATACTCCATCACATATTTACCATCCATCTCAACTAGGCAATTCCCATATCACATCTGAGTGCTCTGTTTTTCTCTTTCTTTTTTTTTTTTTTATTATTTTTTTTTTCGTTTTTTTTTTTAGCAGCACTGTTTTCACAATTAATCCCAGGGAAACACAACATAATTACAGAACAACAATTCAGATCCATACCCCTACTTGTGGAATGCCTTATATGCAATATTACACCATGGATGAATTCAATACGTAAGCCTTCAAGAGTATGCACAATAGGGTCAAGAAAAGGATATCAACAAGGCTCGGACTATACAATCTTTTATTTTTTTATTTAAGGGGTTAAAGCAAAGAAAAAGTTAGGCTCAAAGGGGTTCACTAAGGGATATAAAGGATGGCTATATATACGATGTGGGGTTAGTCCTAATTTGCCTTTTATCACCTCATCATGCATTAACCTAGCTGCCACAACTCTCAAAAACAAGTTGGATGTAGAGAGTGCTCTACTTTAGGCTCAATCCTTACTATCTGCTAGGCTTTGTTCAAACTCATCTTATTTATCTCAAGTTCATTCAAGTGCAACTGATTTCAGGGGTCAATCATCTCAAATTCTCAAGGGGATATCAAGCAATCCTATTTACTACTCAAATTCTCTCAACATGCACAGTTATTCCATTTCAAAGTCAATTCCAGTACTCCTATCATGCTGAATTGTTGACCAACAAACACACATAAAACACACATAAACATTCAAATAAGTAACAGACACCTAGACCACTAAACCACCCTCCTCACACTTAAATCTTGCTGGTCCTCAAGCAAGTCAAGCGGAACAGAGAAAAAACCAACGAACAACTAGGAATAAAATAAAACAAACATAAATATAGAGAAGGGAATTAGGGAACTTAAGTTTTGTGGTGGATGCTGTTGTGAATTGCTAGCAAACCAAGCAGTGCAGAGGTGACTTAAGGCTGACTGAATATGTCCATTTTGAGCAGCTAAAGCGTCCAGTTTCATGTGCAAAAATTGCACATCTGCCCGAAGTGACTGCACTTCATCAAAGAGAGTTCTATTGCCTTAATCCTTCATCTTCTTTTCTTCCTTTCTTCCTAAAGAAGAATTGTGCACACCCCTGCACAATAAAATGGAAAGCATCAAAAATTAGTATTAATTATATTTCACATAAAATAAAACCAAACAGAAGTTTAACTTCATAATAGTAAATTACCAAAAACTAAAATTCTAATAAAAGAAAGAACATGAAATTAAAAATTGGGTTGCCTCCCAATAAGCGCCCGCGTTTACAGTCCGTGGCTAGACTTTGTCATACGGTCAAGTACTGGAGGTATGGCATAGTGAAATTTCTTCCACTACTACCACTTGAGATGCATCGTGAAATGGCTTGAGACGATGACCGTTAACCAGAAAAGACTTCTCTGTATGCATGCTTTTAATTTCAACAGCTCCATTTGCCCAAACAGAGACCACTTCAAAGGGACCAGCCCATTTGGATTTTAGTTTCCCGGGCATCAACCGAAGCCTAGACTGAAAGAGTAGTACTTTCTGGCCAATCTTGAACTCCGTGGACCTCAAATTCTTGTCATGCCACATTTTAGCGCGCTCTTTGTACCACATAGCTTGATCAAAAGATTCCAAACGGAGTTCCTCCAACTCTTGAAGTTGAAACTTCCTTTCCTCCTCACACTTGAGAGGTTGCATATTCATCTCCTTCACAGCCCAATAAGCCTTATGCTCAATCTCCACTGGCAAATGGCACATTTTCCCAAAAACAAGCCTATAAGGGGACATTCCAATAGGAGTTTTGAAAGCGGTTCGATAAGCCCAAAGAGCATCATCTAATCTTTTACTCCAATCCTTCCGAGATGGATTCACTGTCCTTTCTAGAACTTGCTTTATTTCTCTATTTGATACCTCCGCTTGGCCATTGGACTGAGGATGATAAGTAGTAGCCAATCTATGATGCACTCCATATTTCTTCAGAAGGGCTGCAATGGTGCGGTTTTTGAAATGAGTTCCTTGGTCACTAATGATTGCTCGCGGCACTCCAAACCTGCTGAAAATATGTGATTTCAAGAATCCTGAAACAACTTGAGAATCATCAGTGCGGGTGGCTTTCGCTTCCACCCATTTTGAGACATAATCAACCGCAAGTAATATGTAAAGATTACCATATGAACTAGGAAAAGGTCCCATGAAATCTATACCCCACACATCAAATATCTCACAAACAATAATGGGAGTTTGAGGCATTTCATCACGTTTAGAAATATTTCCTGTCATTTGGCATCTAGCACAACTCTTACAAAACATGTAAGCATCTTTATGAATAGTCAGCCAATAAAATCCACTATCAAGAACCTTTCGAGCTGTACGTTTAGGACCAAAATGACCTCCACAAGCAAAAGAGTGACAATGCAAAAGAATTGTACCTTGTTCTTCATCAGGAACGCATCGCCTAATGATTTGGTCCGAGCCGATTTTCCACAGATATGGCTCATCCCAAATATAATGCTTACACTCACTCTTGAGCTTCATTCTCTGGGCAGTGCTGAAGGTTTCTGGACTTTCCCCAGTGGTGATGAAATTAACAATATCTGCATACCATGGATCATGAGCAGATTTCCCATGCAATGCTGCTGTAAGAGGGCTCTGTTTGGCCAATTCGAGGCCTGTGGCAGCATATAAATGTTCTTCGGGAAAAAATTCTTGAATGGGGATTGCATCCTCAGGTTTTACCAACCGACTCAGGTGGTCAGCAACATGATTTTCAGCACCCTTCTTGTCTTTTATCTCCCAATCAAATTCTTGTAACAACAAAATCCACCTAATCAACCTCGGCTTGGATTCCTTCTTTGTAAACAAATACTTCAACGCCGAATGATCGGTGTAGACAATGATCTTTGATCCCAGTAAATAAGACCTGAATTTATCAAGAGCAAACACCACTGCCAACAGCTCCTTTTCAGTAGTGGTGTAATTGCATTGAGCCGGATTCAAAGTCTTAGAAGCATAATAAATCACATGGCTTTCCTTCCCTAGCTTTTGTCCCAAAACAGCCCCTACCGCATAATCACTTGCATCACACATCAATTCAAAGGGCATGTCCCAATTTGGTGGTTGCATTATCGGGGCAGAGATGAGTTTCTCTTTAAGCACATCAAAGGAAAGCTTGCGCTCTTCATTCATTTCAAAAGGAACATCATCTTGAAGAAGTTTGGTTAATGGTTGCGCTATCTTGGCAAAATCCTTGATGAACCTTCTATAAAATCCAGCATGCCCCAAGAATCCACGAATCTCCCGGACATTGGTAGGATAAGGTAGTTGTTCTATGGTCTCCACCTTAGCCTTGTCAACTTGAATTCCTTTTTCGGAAATTACATGCCCCAAAACTATGCCTTCATCCACCATGAAATGACATTTTTCATAGTTCAAGACTAGATTTCTTTTCACACATCGAATCAATACTTGCTCCAAGTTACTCAAGCACATCTCAAAAGAATTCCCATACACTGAAAAATCATCCATGAATACCTCAATGCTTGATTCAATCAAATCCGAGAAAATACTCATCATGCATCTTTGAAAAGTGCCCGGAGCATTACACAATCCAAATGGCATTCTCCTATAAGCATAGGTGCCAAAAGGACATGTAAAAGTAGTTTTTTCCTGATCCTCGGGGTTCACACATATCTGGAAATATCCACTATATCCATCCAAGAAACAAAAGAATTTATTCCCCGCTAATCTCTCCAACATTTGATCGATGAAAGGAAGTGGAAAATGATCTTTCCGAGTTGCCGCATTAAGCTTCCTATAATCGATACACATCCTCCATCCGGTGACTAGCCGAGTAGGAACCAACTCATTCTTTTCATTCTGCACCACCTGAATACCGGACTTCTTGGGTACCACATGGACCGGACTAACCCAATTGCTATCCGAAATAGGGTAAATAATTCCCAAGGATAAAAGTTTAAGGATTTCCTTGAGAACTACCTCCCTCATGTTAGGATTGAGCTTCCTTTGAGGATCTCGAACAGGTTTTGCATCCCGCTCCAATAAAATATGATGTGTGCAAATGTCAGGGCTAATTCCCGTGATATCCGCCAAAGTCCAACCAATTGCTTTCTTGTACTTCGTCAACAAGGCAATCAATTTTTCTTCTTGAGACTCCTCCAACTTGGTACTCACAATAACTGGCAAAGTTTCAGATTCCCCAAGGTACACATATTTCAGGTTTGGTGGCAGTGCCTTAAGCTCCAAAACTGGTGGTGAAATTTCAGAAGGCAGTGGTCTGTCGGCAAGGCTCTGTTTGGGCAAATCGAGAGTGGTTCCAGTGCTCAAAACTTCTTCTTGAGAATATAAAGAACACAGCAGCGCACAAATCTCCTTATCACTCTTTCCTTGCACCATCAGCTCTGTAGCACCTGTAGATGATGGAATCTCCATTCTTTCCTGCAAGAACTCAGCCTCAAGAAAATCTTGGACTAAAGGGTCAATTACATCGATGGCATATATATTTTCAGCATCAAGTGTTTTTTTCATCGCATCTTCAATGCTGAAAATATATTTGTCACCATAGTAATCAAGACAAATTGTTCCATCTCCCACATTAATAACAGTATTTGCCGTCCTTAAGAAAGGCCGACCTAACAAAACTCCAGAATTATTCTCACCATTATCATGATTCATTTTCACCACATAAAAATCAGCGGGATACACAAATTCATTGACCTTGACAAGAACATTTTCTAAAAGACCTTCGGGGTATACACAAGATCGGTCCGCTAATTGAATCACAACCCTAGTATCTACCAATTCAGCTCCAATCAATTTCTTATAAACAGATAAGGGCATAACATTAATTGAAGCTCCCAAATCACACATAGCAGACTCAATTTTTACCTCTCCTATATGACATGGTAAAGAAAACATACCCGGGTCCTTACATTTTTGAGGTAATTCTCTTTTTAGCACTGCCGAAACCGACTCACTCATTATCACCTTGCTTGAGTTCTGTGGTTTCCTTGCCACAAAATCCTTCAAAAACTTGCTCACTGGTGGTAGTCTCATTGCCTGCAACAAAGGAATGTTAATATCCATTTTTCCAAAAATAGACAAGAAATCAATGGTTTCTTCTTTTTTCTTTGCTAATCTACGAGGAAAGGGAGGAAGAATTTTCACTGGAGGATCATTCAGAACCTTCCTCGGAGTTTCCTCCTTGGTTAATTCAAAATTACCCCCTACCAGATTTTCAGCTTCTGTCACCAGCCTCTGTTTGGGCAAATCAGGGTTTGCTCCAGATTGCTGAGGATGATCCTTATTGGTCTCGCTTGCAAATTTTTTTGGTGGTGACTCAACTTCTTTTCCACTTCTGAGAGTGATCTGTTTTGCTGTCTCCCTCGGATTCATTTGTACTTGAGAAGGAAGTCCAGGTTGTTGCATTCGAAGCTCATTCAAAGAATTTGTCAATTGAGAAATTTGACGGGTATGCTCGTCCAATGTAGCCTCGGCTTTCTTAGAACTCTCTTTCTGATCTTGAAGCATATTCATCATCAAATCTAGCTTCTCATCCATTGACTTCACTTGAGGAGGTGGCTGATTTTGAGGATAAGCTTGAGGAATTCTTTGATTCGGTAGAACATAGGCTTGTTGAGGTGGGTTTCCTTGATCTCTCCATCTGAAATTTGGATGATCTCTCCAACCAGGATTGTAAGTAGCTGAATAAGGATCTCTCCTAGGCTGCCTCTCATTCCAATTCCCCATAGTATTCGCTTGAACAAGTGGCTCTTCCAATGCAAAATTACATTGCAAAGTGGTATGGCTATATGTTCCACACGTATCACATGGACGATCATAAGGGCTAGAAGAAGAGCTTGTATTTGGAGTAGCAACTTTATCAACCACTTTTGAAAGAATTTTCTCCAATTTATCCATCCTTTCATTGAATTTATCCTCACCCGAAGAGCTTGTATCCACCACTTTCTTTAAAATCCTCACATCACCTCTGTCATATTCCTTCTTGGAATCAATCAATTTCTTGACAATTTCCCTAGCTTCATTCACTCGAAGATGGGAAAATCCCCCATTGCTTGCTGAATTCATAAGGTCTTTGTTCACCGAAGTCAGCCCTTGGTAGAAATATTGCAACAATTGTCCCTCCGAAAAGCGATGATTAGGGCAACTATCCACCAACCTTCGAAACCTAAGCCAAAATGCACTTAATGGCTCATCAAACTCTTGATGGATACTAGAAATCTCTCTCTTCAACGTTTCAGTCCTTGTGGAGGGAAAATAATACTCCAGAAATTGCTTCTTGAGACCATTCCATGTAGTAATGGAATTTGGTGGTAAGCTAGAAAGCCATTGGTTTGCTGCCCCTGTCAAACTAAATGGAAATGCAACTAGCTTGAATTGCTCCTCCGTGACATTCTCAGGCCTCTTTTGCACCTTGCAAATTTTTATGAACTCATTCAGAAAATTGTATGGATCTTCGGTGCTCCTTCCATGGAATTTCGGAAGAACATTCAAAAGACCTAACTTAATCTCAATGGGACTCCCTGTTGGTGCCACTTGGATGGGAGTAGGGGGGTCTTCTTCACTGTGACCAGTAAGTTCCCACATATAGGGATTGTCAGCATTAAGATTAGGATTCGCCATTAGAGAAGGATCGGTTTTAACTTCAGTTTCTGCCTCTGGAAGGGTCTCGATTTGGGCAAACTGAGGTTCCCCTGCAGCCTTCAACTTTTCCAACTTAGCTTCCTTCCGATTCTTCTTGGCTGTCTTTTCTATTTCAGAATCAAACTCCAATACCTGCTTATCAGACCTGGTCATATACTGAAAAACTAACACACATATCAGTAGAACAAACAATAGAAATCAACAACCGCTCCCCGGCAACGGCGCCAATTTGGTGAGCGTCGTTTACCTCACACAAATAAAACCTGCAATACTCCAATAATAATGAAACTAGTACAGGGTAAGCAGGGTCGATCCACAGGGAACAATTTGATTCTATTGATTGACCTAAAGAGTTAATCGGTTTAGCAACCACGCCTAAACTTGAGATTTGTTTAACTAAAAACTACTAAAAAAAAAAAACTAAAAACACAAAGACATAGGCACACAATAACTCATAAACACTGAAAGCACTAAATTAAAGTGGAAGGAATCTAGAATAAGAGGAAGGAAGTTGGCTTAGATTAACTCGTTGATTCTTCAGTTGATCCTCGGCTACAAATTAGTTATCCCCGCAAATCAATTAGTTATATAAGAGCAAGTATTTGCTGAACTCCTAAAATCCTCTCTTATTACCCACTAGCAAGCAAGTATTTGCTAAACTTACTAGATTGTTAAATTAATACAAAGAGGACCTAATTTAGGTAGACATCCAAGTATTTGCTAAAAACAGCTACCTACCCGGTTGATTATTTTCCTGCTATTACAGTCTGTATCAGTTATCTGTTTTTTACAAGAAAGTGCTACTTTAATTAGCTCTAGCTTAGCATGAATTGAGGTGATCAAACTCAACCCACAAAGCCTAAGTTTATACAATAATCAACCAAGAACTTGCAAGAACACTTTTAAGCATATCAATCCTCACAACTTTATGAATCAACCTTGAATCAATCCAAGCCAACTAAGAAATTTAGCTACTCATATTATGAACAAAGAAAACAAGATAAAGAAATGATTTCATTAACTAAGAGAAGTAAAGGAATTTACAAAGAAGAAAAGACAAGAAAAAAATCAAACCTACTTAAGAGTCCAAAACCCTTCTCTCGGCCAAGCTTCCCAAGAAGAAGAAGAAGCATCCGAAAATATCTCCACAAGTTGTCCCCAAAAGTTTTTTTCATCACTTTGGCTCTTGGTATTTATATAGAGCTCAAAATGAGTAAAATAATATAAAATCTACCAACCAAAATATCTTACTAATCCATCTTGGACTAGGAAGAGTATTTATTACAAACTAACTAGTGGGCTTAAGCATATGAATTTAGCCCAACTTCTTGCTTCCATTTTGCTTGCTAACTTCTTCTCTTCAATCTTGCACCTTTGCACTTCAATCTTGATGCTAAATTATGCTTCTTCCGTCCTCTGTTTCTTCTCCATGTTAACTGCATAATTTGGCCATAAAACCTCCATTATACACTTCAAACATCAACACTTTAATTAAATTCCCCAATGAAAGAACAACATATAATTATCCTATCAGATATGCTGTATATGAAGGGGTACCTTTGTATTGCTCCAACTGCCTTAAACTAGGACACGTAGCTTCTGTTTGCAGGTTTGAGCATAATATGCCCAAATTCTCTGTCTGGAGGCTAAACGAATCTCTAATCATTGAATCTACCCACAGGTAACAGGTTCACCCCTACTGATGAACAATGTGGTCAATTAATGATACACACAAAACCTCCAAAACTTGGCAAAGAATTAAAGAAACGCAGTACCTAGCACTTGATAACTCTCAGGTCAAAACAAGGAAATGCTCGGTTTCAATATGGATTGCTAGTTGGACTGATTTGAGTCCTTTAATGGATGATTTGGACAACACAACTGGCCTGCCTTTTCCAGAAATCTTTGTTTATGATTTTATATCCAATAAGCCATATTATATTAACAACTTGGGTCTTATTTGCCAAATGTCAACTCTGGTGCATCATGTATAATAAGAGAATGTATGTGTTGTGAAGCATGTATAATAATAGACCGTATGTGTAAAACCATAGTTGCTTCATAAAAAACTCTCAATGTAGGATCATAACTTCAAGCAGAAGCCGCAGCTTTTTTACACGGCCTAGAATTAGCTTCTTAGAAGCAAATACAAATGCTGGAGATAGAAAGTGGCTTTGAGATATTGATTAAATTGGTGAAGAGACAGTACAAAATCCCTTGGAAATGCTTGAAAGAAATTAGGCTAATCTGGAAGCAGTTGCAACAATTTGAGTACACCATACCACACATCTTCAGGGATGCAAATTGTGTAGCAGACTCACTGGCCATCCTAGCAAGCTCACCGCGGGTAAATAAAGTGTTTCCTGATGCATGTTTCCTGAGAGAAATTCAAAGACAAGTGAAACTGGACTCTCAATCATTTCCTCATATTAGACTAGGCAAAATTCTTAGCTCGGGATTGATAGTTTCTTGATTCTTGATGTATTGATGAATTGAACAATAATATTGTTAAGTTTTCATATTCCACATCTTTAAGTTTATGAAACTCTTTAGGCTATAGTTTGGAAAATGTATAGATTAGAGTATTGAAAACAAAAAACATTTCAGAGGTAAGGTATTAAGGCCCTCCCTTCTATGTACTATCTTTTTAATTAATAAACGAATAGGGAACTGGCAAACCCCCATCATAACATGTGGTTTTTCTTTTAAAAAAAAGTTATAAACAACAATAAGACTACACATGTCTTGCAATTACTTGTATTACTCTATGTTTTCCAATTACTTTTATATTTTTTAAATATTTAATTTACTCCATCTCAATTTTATAGTTAATTAACACAATACTTAAAATTAATACTTTTATTTATTAAATTAGAATTTAAATAATTTTAAGTCCTGCCATATACTATTGGATTTTTATCCATTAAAATATTAATATGGAGTCATATATAATGGAATATTAGTCATGGAATGTAAGAGTTATTTTAAAATAAAATTGTAAACTTAAATTATTAATATTTTTATATCTAATATATAATAATTAGGGCGAACGACTTCAAGAGCCCTCTAACACTTCCCATCATTCACCTTTAGCCCCTCTTTTTTTTAATACTTTTACCCCCTGAACTAACAAAATTGTTGAATTGTAACCCTTCCGTCCGGTCAAAGCGTTAACTTCGGTAAAAAAATGTTAGTTTTAAGGGCAAAATAATAATTTTCTACGTTTCTTTTCGTTTTCTCATTTCTCATTTTCCTTTATCCTTTTCTTTTTTCTATTTTCCTTATTTCCTTCATTTTCTTTCTCTTCTTTCTTTTCATTTTCCTTAAACGCTTTTAGCTCCTCCCGATGTCGTCTTCCTCCTCCCCTCTGCCGTCCTTCACCGCCACCTCACCACCTATGGAAACCCTATTTCTATCACCTTGCCACCTCGCAACCACCACCACCATCTATTCTCAGCTAACTCGCCACCACCACTACCTATTCTCCTCCCCACCACACCACCACCACAATTTATTCTCAGCCAACTCCCCGTCACCACCATCTAATCTCCGCCGCCTCCTCAACCAGTCCACCACCATCGATTCTTTGCCACCTCACCAAATTAATTCCAAAAAATGGACAGCTACAAGCATCGACAAAGAGAAAAACAAACCCAGAAACCTGAGAAAAGGGACGCCATGTTGAAGCCAAGCTTGCCGGAAACTTCAATTCGCTTAATTTTTTTGCTGTTGTGCTCCCAAAATTGCCGTGTTTCCCCATTGATACGACCTACAATGCCGCACAGCACAATATTTTTTCCTATCCATTCAATTTCTGTGCTTCTATTCTCTGTTGCTCCTTGTAGAACCCAGTCATTAAGAGCTACAATTTCCATGTAACCCACCCAATGCCAACTTCACCTTCTGTAACATTTCTCTCCCCGTTGCAATGCACACCAACTCCCTCATTTTGCTTCTAACGATTTTTGAGAAAATCCAACAGCTCTTTGATGAAGCCACCAGAGTCCTCTGCGAAATCCCACCGTACCAATGGTGGTTGGAGTCCCTCCACGGCATCGCCACCAATGAACCTAGCATTGATTTCAACGGTGCCGTCAAATGAGCCACACAGTTCCCCCAAGTCGCCAATCGAAATTGCCCCGTCGGAGAGAACTCCGTCCTTTCCTTTCCTCGCCGACTTTGATGGGTCTCCGATGGGAATTGGAGGTGGATGGTGAATTGAAGGTAAGTTGTGGTGTGGTGGGTTGACGGAGTCGGTGGTGGGTGAATTGAAACAGATGTGAGATATGGTAGGGCGACGGAGTCGGCGATGATGGATTGGAGGTGGATGATGGTGGGGTAACATAAGGGTTAACAATGGTGAATTAGAGGTCAGCGGTAGTGGGATGAAGAAATGGTTAACAGTGGTGGATTGGAGGTCGGCAGTGGTGGGGCGACGGAAGGGTTAACGATGGTGGATTTGGAAGGGTGGACGGTGGTGGGATGATATCAGAAAAGAAAAGGGAAAGAGGACGATGTGAATATCAAATAATAAAGATAAATAGATAAGAAAGGAAAAAGAGAAAAAATGAAGAAAATGGGGGAAATGGGAAATTACTAATTTTCCCTTAAAATTGATGCGTTTGACTTAGGTTAACATTTTGACCGGATGGAAGGGTTACGATTCAACACTTTTGTTAGTTCAGGGGGTAAAAGTATTGAAAAAAAATGGGGGACCAAAGGTGAACAATGGGAAAAGTTAGAGGGTCCCTGAAGTCGTTCACCCTAATAATTATATATATATATATATCAAAAATTAGAAAAAGATAAATGTAAAATTAAGATCAAATAACTTCGGTGGCCCTTAACTATCACGATCGTCCACTTTCGGCTCTCTATTTGTTTGTAACACTTTTGACCCCTTAATGAACAAATTAGTTGGTTTTTGAGACATTTAAGGGGCCAAAAGTATTCAAAAATAGCCATCGTCCACCTTCGACCCTCTTTTTTAAAAAACAAGGCCCCTTAATGAGCAAATGAGTTGGTTTTCGAGATAGTTAAGGGGCCAAAAGTATTCAAAAATTGGTCTTGACTCAATAGTCCTGCAAGTTGAGGGGCTAATAGTGTTGAAAAAAAATGGAGGGCCAAAGGGGGACGATCGTGATAGTATAGGGGTCACCAAAGTCATTTGCTCTAAAATTAATAACTAACTAAAACTCACGAAAGTAAATAAAAAACTAACAAAAAATTTAAATGTGAAATAGAATACTATCATCATATATTTGGTGTAATGAATAGTAAAATAACAAATGTAGTATTTTGTTGTTCATGCCCACCAAACATAGCACAATTCATGTGAACATCCAAGCGGACACAAAATATAATGTTGCATTAAAATAGAACCATTACTCACAGTGCACACCAAATTTGGTGTACTGATGGTGATGCCCTAAGGGAATGCATGATTACGTTTTTCAAAGTTGGTACAATAAGAAAGATACATCCTTTTTTTTGAAAAAAATAATTTCATTGATTATCATAAAGTACAAAGTTTGGAGTTGTACTCCAAGAAACATAGTCCCGTGGACTTGTTTTTAGAAATTGTACCAGTTGATAGGCTATTCCATTTAATAGTCTAGGAATCCATTTCAGGTTTGGTTCATGTAGATTTACAAGACCATATTTAATATCCCCTATAATTAAACCAAATTCTGATCTAGCATCGCATGGTCCTTAAATAGCACGAATTACTATTTGTGCATCCCTTATAATGATATTTGGGGATAAGGCTTGCCTAGCACATCCTTCTATGGCTGCTCTTAACACCATTGCTTCAACAATTTTAGCAGAATAAGGTTGTTGTAGCTTCAAGGATTCTTCATATAACCATTCATTTTCTGATTTTTGGACGCACCAACCCAAGTAAGTGTGGCTAGAAGTTGTGGCTGCATAAAAAAAATAACCTTCCATAAGGAGGTATTTTTGTGGTTGTTGCTGATGTGTTCCGTTGAAGCCCATTGGATATGTTTAGATTGCCTTTATTTCCATCTTTGATCTCCTCTAATTGCTTTAGCAAATGGTGAATTGCTTGAGAGGGCGCTAGAATATGTTCTTTCTCATAAAGAAATTCATTTCTATGGTACCATAATTGATCAAGTAACAATGCCACCAGAGATAAAAGTTCTATGTTAATTTCCAGGATGAGCTCTTTAACCCACAAAATAGTGCTCGGTTGTTGGTATCTATAAATCTGGTCGTGGACATCTACAGCAAACCATAATTGGTGAGCAAGAGGAGAGGGGAAAAATATATGCTCAGCCGATGTATCTTCTGCAGTGCAAGTAAGACATTTTTGCTCTGGTGGGCATTTCCTCTGAATGAGTTTCTCTATTTTTGGCAATTGATCTTTGCACAAACGTCATAGAAAATTATTTATTCATGGAGGCACTCCTAGATTCCAAATATTTTTCCACAAAGGAGATGGTCCATTACTACTGCTTGTCATATGACCTGCATTAGTAAAATAAGTGGAGTTAATAGAGACATTGTAACCAGATTTAACTGTGTACTTCCATCTTCTGTTGGTTGCCATGTCCAAATATCATCAACTTGGTGTCGTGGTCTTGGTATAGGTAAGATTAGATTTGCTTCTTCATTAAAAGTTTCTCTGATTAGTTCTGTATTCCACCTCGTTGCATGTGCTGCCATGAGATTATTGACTGTGGTCTTTTCTAGGTAATCAATTGGTAGTGATGTAGGCTTTGCCGAGTTTTTCCTTGGTAACCACATATCCGTTCTAATCCTTGTGGTAGCTCCATTTCCTATTCTCTTTCTTATTCCCTTTAGCAAAAGATTCCTCCCTTCAATGATTAATCTCCAAGCAAAAGATGTGCGATAACCCATTGAAACTTCAAATACTAAGGTGTGTGGGTAGTACTTTGCTTTTAGCAATTTAGCTACAAACGATGTTGGATGTGTTATTAGTTTCCGGGCTTGTTTCTGTAGCATTGCTAGATTAAAATGATTTAGATCCTTGAAACCTAGACCTCCCATTTCTTTTGGGGTACATAGACTAAGCAATTTTTCCCAATGATTTTTCCTTTTATTGTCTGAGCTTCCCCACCAATACTTTGCATACATCATGTGAATACCTTCAATAAGTGTATCTGGTAGCTTGAAACAAGACATTGTATATGTTCCATTGCTTGCAAAACTGCCTAGATCATCACTTCTCTCCCCCCCCCTTTGATAACTGTTTGTGCTCCCAACTTTGTACCTTTGCCCAGATTTTTTATTTTACGCCCTCCAGCAAAGATATTTTTGCTCTCCCAAAAGTGTTTGGTAGTCCCAGGTATTTGCCTGGTCCTTCTGATTCATTCATTTTCATAATACCTAGAATATTTATTCGTGCTTCACTATCCACATTGGGGCTAAATGTAACAAATGATTTATCAAAATTTATCCTCTGAGCCGATACCTTTTTGTGCTATTTCAGAATTTGTTTCAATTGAGATGCTTCACCCGTTGTTGGTCTTCCAAATATTAGAGTATCATCTGTAAAAAGTAGATAAGATATAGCTTTTGCAGAACGAGCTATTATCAATCTCAAGATTTCTTTTCCGCTCATCTTTTCATGTAACATATTTGATAACACTTCCCCACAAATGACAAATAAGTAAGGCGACAAAGGATCACCATGTCTGATTCCCCTTGTTGGTTTAAGATTCCCAAATCTTGTGTCATTCAACATAAAAGAAAATTCCACCAAAGAGATACACCGTTGGATAAGAGTGGTAAAATCATATTAGAAACCCATACTTTGTAACTGAGCGAGAAATGCCATTCCACTCTGTCAAAAACTTTGCTCATATCTAATTTAATCAACATGTACCCTTTGTTTCCATTGGTATGCCCCTTTATATAGTGGTGTGCTTCATGTGCGATCATTATATTATTGGGAGGTCGTTGCCGTACCTCTCAAAGTTATAATTTATAAGCCATTTATGCTTACTAAATACAATTAAGTAGATAGTAGCAAATTGGGGTCGTCCACGAAGAAGAGGGATTTTCTTAAGCGTTTAAACATAAAAGGTTGACATTATGCTAGAAGTAAATATGTATATATAGATATATAAAAGCAAGTAAATGGGGGAGGGGGTGGTTGGTTTGGTCCTAAGTTATGGAAGTAAAAGACAAACTAACTAGCAAAGTTAAGTAATTATGCTAATCATCGAACAAACTAAGAAAAAGGGGTAAAACTACAAAAGATAAAGCCTTGGGGGCAATTGATATCCACTTCCAAACCTAATGTAGATCATTGAAACCTTTACTCATTCTATCACATTCGTTACCTATGGGGAATGCCAAAACTTCCCATTCGAAGATCAGCATTCATTCCTGCTTAATAGTAATTTACAAAGATAAACAACGGCCATTTGCAAACCTCATTGATAATCACTTTAGGCAAACCACACCATAAAGGTATTTCATCAATGCCATTATACACGAAGAACCATAGATTTGATAATAACAAACCTTCTACCAAAGACATAGTCATTTAACGAAACATAGCATTTATTAGGCTAAACCTAGAACAAGCCTTCTAGAAGTACTAGGTCCATGTTCTTGGATTTTCATGCCAAATGAGTTAAGAAATTTGCAACTTTCCTAACACCCTAACACTTCACTCATACAAACACTTCCTATTCTGAAACAACCCATGATATAAATGAAGTAAAACATCACATTAAAACACATGAATGCTAAATAACAAATGCTTCAAGATAGAGTGAAATAGAGGTTCTTACTACATAGATATGGAAGCTTGAATCAATTGATCCCAAGATTAAACTAACCTAGATAATGAAAAGACATATTTAACCTACAAAACTAAGAAAAGAAAGAAAGGAAAACTAGGGTTTTGAACCCAGAAAATTGCAGGAAGAAGAAGAGGATGAAGAGGAAAGGATATGATTTAGTATTTATAGTACAAAAAACTAAGAAAATTTCTAGCCACCCGTCCATCGCGACTTGCGACCAATCCATCGCGAGTTGCGACTGAGCCAAGTTTCAACATCTTGATTTCTTTCTTCTTTTTATTTCAAGTCCTTCACTTCACTTATCTTCAATTTTTCAAGTCTTCAAAAGCTCAAATGCAAGTCTTCAAATCTTCAAAGTCTTCAAACAATTTTCCTTGTCACACAAAATCCTCTAGAAAAGTAATAAAAGCATAAAAGTCACTTTTAATTATTTTTAGAGAATTTTAAGGGAAAATGCAACATCTAGAGCACAAAAGTGCACAAAAGTTAATCCTAAAAGTCCTAATATAACCATATAAAATGGGCACATCAATTATCTGAAATGAGCATGTTTGGTACAAAAGCACTTTCTGATTCCGATGTAACCCATAATTTTCCTTAAACGGTTTGCGATGCATTTGGAGATGATACGGTATGTGACATTACAGAAGCTTATGGGTTGGAACAGGGATACCTCTATAGGTCTTTCAACTTTTGGGATAAGTACCACAGATGTACTATTGATGGATTCCATTCTTCTTCCATCATTACGGAATTGTAGAGCTGTGGAGGAGACCTTATCACCCACTATGTCCCAGTATTTCTGGAAAAAATATGGTGGCATACCATCCGGACGGGTGCTTTATTTGGAGCTATTTGTTTAAGTGCCTAGTATACCTCTACTTGAGAGTATTGTCAACATAGCATTCTATTTGTCTCATGTGTTACTCTAGGTAGTAGCCCCGAGGTTGCTTGATTTATGGCTTCCATATCAGGATTATCCGATGTGAACAATTTTTTATAGTGTTTTAGGATAATATCTTCCATTTCATTTCCCTCACTACACCATCGTCCTTGTTCATCTTTTAACCCATGGATCGTGTTTCTCTGTTTCCTTTTATTTGCAAAAGAATGGAAAAATCCTGTATTTCTATCTCTCTTGTGGAGCCAATGTTGCTTTGCACGTTGTTTCCACTTTGCCTCCTCCATATCTAAGATTTTCTCCAGTTCAAATTTTCATGCTGCTATTTTTTCTTGAATGGTTTCAGTGATAACGCCCGATTAGAGATGCTTAATTTCCTTCGATAAAAGATTTTTTTTTTCATGATCCTTAAATTCCCTCATAGCCCATACTTGAAGCTCATTAGCACATTTCCAAATTGTTGTTGGTAGATCTAAACCATCTTCTCTCCTGCTATCTTTTATCTGTTGCTCACATTTTAGGGAATGCATCCAAAAAAATTCAAACCTAAAAAAATGCTTATGCCTCCTGTATCCATTCACGGCCCCATTATTCATTATTTCTAGAAGTATTGGCACATGGTCAGATTGATAAGTGAACAAATGTTTAACTTGAGACGCAGGATAAAGATTAATCCAGCTTGTTGTTGCCACTGCTCTATCCAAACGTGCTCGAACAGTATTTGGTGTTCTCCAATTTCTACACCATGTATATTTTTTGCCTGTGTACCCTAGATCATTGAGCTTACAGTCACTCAGAGTGCTTCTAAAACATTCAATTTGCAAATTAGGTCTTTTGTTAATGCTTTCCAATTCATTTTGGTGAAGAATTTCATTAAAGTCGCCGATGCATAGCCAAGGCAAAAATGATACTGCTTTTAGACTTGGGAAATGTTTTCAAAATTGTTTGCATTTAATTGTATCAGGTCACCATAGGTACCTGTGCAACGCCAAGTGTAATATGTTATTGGATCCTTAACAGCGAAATCAATAAAATTTAAAAACAAGGACAAAATCAAAATTTCCATGTTTTTATTCCAAAGTAGTGCCAGACCGCCTGAATTTCTTATAGTATATACACAAATACCATAGAGATCTGACTGATCTTTTATTTTGGAGAAATTAAAAGGACAATTAGTTTCAGATAAAAAAATAAAATGAGGTTGAATCTTGCAAATCAAAACCTTGTGATGTCTAACTGTGTGAGGATTAGATATTCCCCGACAGTTTCAGCTTAAGCAATTCATTTTCCTCGGTGGGACTGGTGCTTTCCGGTCTCCGCCGCTGGTTTTGGTGTGGGTTGCCCAAATCAAAGTTCAATCTTGAGGGAAAGAAAAATTGATTCTTCATTTTTTGCCTTTTGGTTTAGCTATAAATATCATTTTCTTCATCTGCCTTTCTCTTTATTTCTTTAACTTGGGCGTGTTCTTCAACAGGGCCACCGGAAACTTTTTGGGTCAATTTTATTCCCGTCATCGTAACATTTGTGATGAGACTTCAGCTTTCTTTGTACATCCCTGTCCTTCCCCTGCAAATAAAAGATCATCTCTTTCCTCTGTCGAATTCATCAATTTTAGAGGAAAAATTGAGTCTTGAACAGATTCAAAACCAGGAGGTGGTCCCCGATGGAGAAGCCCCTGCAGCCGATTTATCAGAGGAGAAGAAGGATTACTCCCAACAGGAATGAAGCTTTCTGGCGATGCACGTAGGTGACGAATTGGATGGCTGAGCAAGGTTTTCACCATGTCAGCATCTCGGCCACGCCTGTTAGGCATTGGAGTCACCTCATTTTCCGGCATAGAGCGGAGTCATTCTTCCACTCAAGAGCCGCAGAGTTGGAGCTCCAAGTCGCCGGCGAATTGCAGATCTTCTGTACACCAGGTTTATTTGGAGACGGAGTAATGAATTCGATGCCTTCAATTTGTTTTTCTGGTATGAAACTTGCCACATTTATTGCGAATAAGTTGAAGCCTACTGGTGTGAAATTAAGCCCTGGAATATCTCCATTAAAATCATAATTTGCCGCAGTCGATGCCACAGTTCCCGGAGTGACCTGTTCGCCAAATCTATGGGCAATAGTATTCTTCATCTGCGTAATTGCAATGAAGAAATTTTTCCCGTTTGAATCCTTAACTCCGCCATTACTTCTAGCGTAACTAGTGGGAGTTTCATCAAGATTGTTTTGATTGCTTTTAGCCGTTTTTGGCGTTACAACAATTAAAGATTCCGGCTTGTGCATATGGATAGCCGCCGGTGTTACAGCAAAAGCCGATTCCGGCATGCTCAGAGGCACAACTGGCTTCTTCCGCCCCAAAACAGACGTCGGTGCTACAACAAAAGCAGATTTCAGCGTGCGCAGAGGCACCGCCGCTGGCATTACAACAAGAGCAGATTCCAGCGTGCTCAGCCCGCTGCCGGCTTCCTCCGCCCCAGAACAGACGCATCTCCACCTTTCACTTGTGCGTTCTGTTCTGCCACAGGGGCATTAACATCAAAACCTAATGGCTTGGTCACAGTAACCGCCACTGGAGTGTTCGGACCTGTAGCCAAAAATTCTGGTAATTCATTCGATTCCCCCACTTTAGCAATATTTGCATTCTCATTATTTGTCCACACTTTGTTCTTGCCTTTTTTTGCAGCTGTGAAGTTTGCAACCTGTTTTTCAGTATCAAATTTGCTGACCCTGCTCCAATTTGTTCTGCTGCTCTTCTTTCTCTCAGTTGTTGTTGGCGCATCACTCCTGGCCCCGGCTGCGGTAATGGTGAGTCATTTTCAAAACGAAGCAGCTTGGGTACCCAGCCCATGGGAATGAACCGCTCCTTGCACAGAGTATTCTTTGCAGGACAATTGATCTTTGTGTGATCCATGTGACCACACAATTCACAAAAATGAGGCAGTCGTTCATATTGCAAATAGAAAGTAAAAATTTTACCACTATTCGATTCTTTGAATTTAGAATTCGTGGAATGGGCTCATTCACTGACAACAACCGTCTAACTTTTAGGTCTGCTCCCATACAAGTGCCTATCTTGTTCCGAGACGCCTTGATGAAGCCTCCAAGATCAACGCGGTAGAAAATAAGGGTAATAATGCGTGTTTGTATTCATGAATTTAGGATACATTATATAGTAGTATATGATACATATACAAGCTAGGAAAAAATAATAGAATATAATTACATCTACAATTATAGTAAGAATACAAATCTAATTCTAATTCCTTAACACTCCTCAAGTTGGAGCATGGGGATCGGAAATACCCAATTTGCCAAGTAAAGAATGAAACTGGTTACGTCCGAGAGCTTTAGTGAATAAATTCACAGGTTGGTCTGTCGTATGGATATGTTGAGTAACAATTGTGCCAGTTTGTACAAGATCCCGGACAAAATGACAATTAACTTCAATGTGCTTTGTGCAATCATGAAAAACTGGATTGGCCACCATGTGAAGAGCGGATTGACTGCCACAAAACAATTTCATAGGAGAGGAGTGCGAAACCCCTAAGTCCTTCAGTAAGGACCTAAGCCATAACAACTCACAACATGTAACTGTCATAGCATGATACTCCGCTTCAGTAGAAGACCGAGAAACAGTAGGTTGCTTCTTAGTTTTTCAGGAAATCGGAGAATCACCAATCATAACAAAATAACCAGATAGAGAACGCCTAGTAATCGGGCAGGCAGCCCAGTCCGAATCACAATAAGCAGTCAATTGTAAAGTACTACGGGAAGAAAGAAATAAACCTTGACCAGGATGACTCTTCAGGTAGTGCAACACACGAACCGCAGCTTGCCTGTGAGGAACACGAGGAGACTTCGTGAATTGCGCAAGAGTATGATCTGAATAACTAAGTTCAGGACGAGTAATAGTCAGGTATATCAGACGCCCAACCAAGCTTCGATACTGCTCCAGGTCATAGTAGGCTGGACCTTCAACACGTGCCAAATCATGTTGTTGCTCTATCGGAAAATCAATTGGTTTAGAAGCAGATAAACCTGTATCAGATAAGATGTCCAAAGCATATTTCCTTTGCGAGAAAAACATCCACTCCGGTCTTCTAGCAATCTCTATGCCCAAAAAATACTTAAGCAAACCAAGATCCTTCATGTGAAAACGAGAACCTAAGTATTTCTTGAACTCAGAGATGAGCGAAGAAGAACTATCAGCAATAACCAAACCATCCACATAGACTAGAGCATGTAAAGAAACTGATCCACGGGAAAAGATAAATAAAGAGTAATCTGCCTTACTCTGAACAAAACCAAATGCCCGTAAAGCCTGAGCCAGTTTAGCAAACCAATTTCTAGGAGCTTGACGAAGACCATAAAGAGATTTTTGAATGCGACAAACCTGACCAGGCGGAACAGTGTAGCTAGGCGGAGGACGCATGGACACTTTTTCATGCAAATCACCATGCAGGAAGGCATTATGAACATCCATTTGATGCAGTTCCCAACCACGGATAACTGCAACAAACAGAAACAATCGAACAGAACTCATCTTCGCAACCGGAGCAAAAGTCTCAGTGTAATCAATTCCTTCAACCTGGCAATTACCAAGAACCACGAGGTGTGCCTTATGACGTTCAATAGTACCATCTGAATGAAACTTCGTCTGGTATACCCATTTGCACCCAATTGCCTTCTTATGCGCAGGCAAAGGAGACAAAGTCCATGTCTGATTTTGCTCCAGCGCAGTAATTTCCTCAGCCATAGCATCCCGCCAATGAAAATGACAGGAAGCCTCAGAGTAAGTAATGGGATTTGCACTAGATGTTACAACACCCAAAAATCTATAATGCATACTAGAAAAATTATCACAATTTACATAATCAGTAAGAGGATAGAGAACACCTAAGGAAAGTGACGACGCATGAGGGAACATAATCGAAGGGGGGATCTTCAGTAGTAATAGCACAGACATAATCGTCACAGTCATAATCTGCCAAGTACGATGGAGGACGACGAGATCGAACACTCTGTCTTGTAGGTGGCAACTCAGCGGCGAAACTATCTGGTACCAGAGAAGTTGGTAAAGCATCGGCGGCAACTGGTGGAGAATTACCGGCAGCGAACGGCGAAGGTAGGTCAGCGGCGACATGCATGGAAGTACCGGTGTCGGGCGGCAGAGAATGGCCGGTGGATGCCGACATTGACTTGTTGGCGATGACCGATAAGTACCGGCCTGCGATTGCTAGCGTTGACAGGCCGGCGTTGACCGATCGGCCTGGACCGACATTGACTATCCGACGACTGCTGGCATTGATTGGCCGGCCTGGACCGACATTGACTGTCTGATGATTACTGGCATTGACTGGCCGGCGTTGACCGAAGGGGACTGGCCGACGTTGGCCGGCATTGACTGGCCGACGTTGACCGGTGGGGACTGGCTGGTGTTGACCGGCGGGGACTGGCTGGTGTTGACCGGCAGTGACTGGCCGACGGTAATCGGTGAGACAGCAGACGACAGCAGCTGGGCACCGACGAACGACCAGCGTTGACCGACGGGGACTGGCCGATGTTGGCCGGCGTTGACCGGCGGGGACTGGCCGGTGTTGACCGGCATTGACTGGTCGGCGTTGACCGACAGTGACTGGCCGACGTTGATCGGCGAGACAGCAGACAACATCAGCTGGCCACCGGTGAACGGTGGAAGGCCAACGGCGACCGGCGACCAACGGCGGTGAATCGGCAGCGGAAGACGGAACTAAAATTTTGTGCGGCTCCGGCGAGAAGGAGAAGGAATCTGGGGGTGGTGTGGAGGCACCGCTAGGTTCATCGGATAAAGCAGATATTGGAGTTGCAGAGTACGGGAATTGGTCTTCAAAGAAATCAGCATCCCGACTGTTAAAGATCACTCGGGATTCCAAGTCAAAAAGGCGATAGCCTTTCTTTCCGGTAGGATAACCAAGGAACAGACACCGTTGACTTCGTGGTGCAAACTTATCATGATATCTGGGAACATGAGCAGTAAAACACAAGCATCCAAAAACCCGTAATGATGAATAATTTAGAGCTTGCCCATAGAGCAACTCAAAGGGAGTACGACCGTTGAGAAGCTGAGTCGGTGTTCGGTTGATCAGGTAGGCAGCAGTAAGAACACATTCTCCCCAAAATTCAATAGGAAAACTGGCTTGGAACCGTAAAGCACGTGCCACGTTGAGTAAATGACGATGCTTTCTTTCAACTCGACCATTCTGTTGTGGAGTATCAACCATAGATGTCTCAAAAATAATTCCAGATGCAGCAAAGTGAGATCGCAGAGGCAAAAATTTAGTGCCGTTATCAGCCCGAATTCGTTGAATTGTTCGGCCCCACTGGTTCTTCACTAAGGCACTAAATTCTAAAAATCTAGATGCTACTTCAGATTTAGCTACTAATAAATAAACCCAAACAACTCGGGAATAATCATCTACTATGGTCAAAAAATAAAATGCACCACTAGAAGATGGTGTTCTATAAGGTCCTCAAACATCACAATGAATTAATTGAAACAATGCAGTAGCATTTGTAGAACTTAATTGAAAACTATGTCTACTCTGTTTTGCTCTATAACATATAGAGCATGGTACAAAATGTTTATTAATGCCAGAAGAAATAGAAGACCACACCGTGGAAGATGGATGACCAAAATGCTGATGCCATAAATCAGAAGAAGATACTGAAGCAACTGTAGGAAGAGACTGTAGGACAGGACGGTGAACACGAGCATCCAGCAGACGAAGCCAAAACACCCCCCTTTCTGTTCACCCACGCCAATCACTCTACTCGTACCAATTGTCTGTAAAATTCAATAATTTTCAGTAAACAAAGCTAGACAGTTCAGGGTAGATAACAATCTAGAGCATGACAGTAAGTTGCATCGCAATGTAGATATATATAAAACATGCGACAGTATAAAACCACCAAAGCAAATATATCCATATTGAGTAGCGGAGAACAACGAGCCATCAGGAAGAAAAACATTCACAACATCAATAGTAGTAGTAAGATCAGTAAGAGAACCTTTGTCACCAGTCATGTGATATGAGGCTCCCGAATCAAGTATCCATGGTAAAGTATGCTTACCAGACTCATCGCCAGTAAGAGAATTAAACTGTTTAAAAAAGTGCATGGTTGTGCTCCATTGGTCATCAGATAGAGCAGGGCCAAAATCGAAACGTACAGGTACACTTCCGGAAGAAGCCGCCGCCACCAGACTAGGCAGTGACAAGGCAGCTCCAGCGAACGGCGGCGGGAGCGAGAGATCGGTGGCGCCTACGGTATCGGCGGCGGTGACTGACGGCCGGGAAGGTGGCGTCGATTTCTTGCTTTTCTTGAACCAGTCTGGTACACCATGTAACTGGAAGCAGGTATCTTTATCATGACCCTTGCGACGACAATGGGTACAAACAAGATTCTTACGGTCGGCTGCAGAAAGAACAACTGGCGAAGAACTTGCAGGTGGTGAACGTCGGGCAGCATACACCATGTAGTTAGAAGAAGGCTCACGAGCTCGAATGACAGCTCTATGATTCTCCTCCTGAGCAACAAGAGCATACAGTTTCATGACAGATGGCATTGGTTTAATGCTCATGATGTGGGATCGCAAGGTGTGAAAACCTTCGTCGAGGCCAAAGATGAATTGGTAGATCAAATCCTTCTCTCTCTCTTGAAATACTTTCGCAGCAAGATTGCATTGGCATAATGCCTTGCGATATTCACATGTACAAATCCGGGGAGGTCGTATGCAGTGATAATCTGCAAACAACTTCTTCAGTTTGACAAAGTAGATGTCGATGGGCTGACCGTTTTGCCTGCAACTTTGAATGGCTTCTTGCGTCTGCAAAAGCTGCATACCATCGGCAAGAATAAATCGTGCCTTCAGGTCATCCCACAGATCCTTAATTGTGGAAAATGAACTTGTAGAAGATCTCAATACCGGATCCAGGGTTTGCAAGATCCAGCAGACAAGAGTAGCATTAACCCCAGGCTAATCGGTATCATGAGGATGATCATCCTGGGGTTTGGTAATGGATCCATCAATGAACCCAATCTTGTGCTTGGCAAGGAATGCGCGACAAATCGCATCGGACCATTCAATGTAATTTTCTTGATCTTTCAGCATGGTCGGTATGAGTTGTAAACCTGGACCATCGCCAGAACCAATAAAGTAAGGATCAGTCGACATACGAGCAATCGATAAAGTAGTTCGAGGGCCAGATTGCAACTGCAGCTGCTGAAGTAAAGCTGTAATCACATCATAACCACTCATATCCTGAAGTTTCGAAGCCTCAGGAGTATCAAAACTAGTCTATTTTTCAGAACCAAACATGTCGTAAAATCAGGAGAGTTTGGCCGTGCGACGGTCGGAAGTGGTAGCATCGGCAACGTCGAAGCGGAGGCACGTGGCACGGAGCGGAGAATAGTGGCGCGTGTCACGGTGGAGCGTCGGCGAGTGGCGGTGCGTGCGTTGATTGGCGAACGGCGCCGGAAGCTCAAAGGGCAGCGGAATTTTCTTTTTAAGGTTTCATGGGTTTATGCTCTGATACCATGTAGAAAATAAGGGTAATAATGTGTGTTTGCATTCATGAATTCAAGATACATTATATAGTAGTACATGATACCTATACAAGCTAGAAAAATGTAATAGAATACAATTAAATCTACAATTATGGTAAGAATACAAATCTAATTCTAGTTCCTTAACAAACGCCAACAATAGTTGTTGTGTCTAGGTTTGTGAGAGTCGGTGGGACAGAATGGACGTGCACCCAGACAGGACATTTTGTGAAATCCACTTCATGAAGTGGTTCAATTCCATTTGTCTCTTTGAGAACTACCAGATAGTGCTCAAACGACCATGGAGAGCTATCAATCTCCTTCCTACGATTTTCCTCACAATAAAACTGGAAAATAGCAAGGTTTTTACCCATGCTAAATCCTTCGACTCCACCTCTGCACCTTCAAGCCCACCTCATGAGATTGATGTACAATCATTCCAAATTGGTTTTCAACATTCTTTATTCGGTTGATTCGGTTGTCCTCTTCAAATTTCAACACAATTCTTTATTCAGAGTAATATATTTGTTCATAAAATTCAAAATTGTTGTTCTAACTTGTTTTTCTTTTAAATTTAAATCATCATTAATGAAAATGTTAGAAAAAATTTAATCATTTATATTTAAATAAAATGAATATTCTTTAAATCATACCATATTTGAATAGTAAATAAAATTATACAATTCAATTTAAATTTAAAGTTATGTTTTACATAATTATAAAAATATTCATTCAGTAAAGAAAAATACAATTATTTTTATTTTATTTCTATATAAGAATACTTTTACTATTTTCTTATTAAATAAAAAAAATAACTTTACAAAAATTTATTATATATTGGAAATAAGGTTACTTTCATTCCTTTCATAAAAAATGGTCTTTACAATCCCATATCTATATCTCCCCTCTCCTATTTAGTTGAAATCAACCATAATCAATGCGCAAAGCGCAATGTGCAATGCACAATGCACTTTAAGTTTTGGTTTAATCTATGCTCTCTATACACTCTACTCTCCAATATATTTTTTGTGACATCTATTTCACTTAAATATTTTCTAAAACATCTATCATTTCTCAAATTCCATACGCTAAATATTGTTTCAGCCACATAAATTTTCACAATCCCTACTTTTCCTCCTTGCCATTTATTATATTGATTAATGATGAATATATAGTTCATAGTCTATAAATATATTGTTTATAGTTGATAGTATTTCATATAAATTTTATTTTTTTTATCTTTAGAAATACTATATTATTTTCATATAAATATAATTTTTAATGACAAATAGTAAAACATATTTATTTTCTATTATGTTTATAAAATAAAATACAATAAAATATTTAATAAACGCGATAACTTATTTTAAATTGTGAACTAGTGATAGTCTAGTTTGGAAATTATGCAAGCAAGCAAGGGATCATTCCTTCAGTTTTTATACCTAAATCAAACAAGGGATCAAATTTTTTATACCTTCAGTGCTAAACCTGTTTTTATAGTCTCTGTTATTGACTTAAGTATTGCTGATCATTCCTTTTTGCCTCTGATCAAATCTTCTCCAAAGCCTAAAATTCTTTAAATTGCTTGGATAAGGCCATGTACAGGTTTGAAAATTAATGTTGATGCTTCATGGTGTTGTCATACTAATATGTGTGAACTTGGAATGATTATTAGAGATAGTAGAGGTAGCTTCAGAGGTGTACATACTAAATATACTCATGCTATTTCCCCATTAGAAGCTGAATTGAAGGCAATTCAGTTTGCTTTAAATAAGTGTGCAGGATACTTCTCACCTGTTTGCATAGAATCGGATTGTCTAAATGCAGTTCAGTTTGTTACTGATCCTCTAAAGGCACACTGGAAATTGTTCCAGTTAGCAGATGATATTCACCAACTTTTGGGTGATATTGACCTTGTGCATATTCAGAGGCAAGCAAACCTGGTAGCAGATTCACTTGCAAAAGCTTGTCTTCGAGCTCAGACCGATTCATCCATCTTTAGATTTGCTATGCTTTCCAACTCGGTCCAGGGTTTAATTAGGTTAGATCAGATAGGTACTCCTTCCTTACGGATGGTACAATGAATGGATGCTACTGATTTGAATTGCTACTTGTAGGTTGATACGGCTTCAAACTGTTATGTTCATGCACTGGATGCTTATGGATTGAAGGTTTCACTTGCTGGATGCTTTCGGCTTCACTGGTTTGCTCAATTGATGTACATGGATGAATCTCACTATAAGTGGAGGATATGCTCTTTAGTCTTTGGAGGGTGATTCTGACTGCTTTGTGTTTCGTTATTACGATCCACTAACAAGTTCGATGATCCTCTCCATTAATCTAATAGTTTTTGTAATTCTCTAACTATTAACTTAATATCCGCCATTATTTTGGAAGCAACTACTGTTGCTTCAAGAGCTTATGGCTTACTCCTGTAAATCTCAACTAAGCCTCGGCTTCATCTCTTTTCCTGTTTTTGCGCTTCTCTGTTTTATTACACGGCTTAGGAAGGCCTAATATAATTTCCCTCATCTTCGGATGATTTATGGAAAAAAAAAATATGCAAGCAAGCAAGAGGCTCAAATTAGGGAGTATTTCTCGCATACAAAACCAATAGAGTGGGTCTTCTGACAAACGAGCTATCCATAATCTTATGGACAGACTACTAATTTTTTTCCTTAGCACTCCATTTGTTAAATTACATATAAATTTAAAACTTTTAAAAATATTTTTTTATATCATATACTTTTATATGCTCACCTTCGAATACATATTATTACTTATACTTTCTCAAACCAATAATATTCATCAAGATCACGTTTAGGGAGTATTTCTGGCAGCCTGAAAATTGAAACTTTGCAGCTTGTATGCAAAGAGGACTGGGAGTACCAATAGTCTTGAATAAGTAGACAAAAATAGCCTTTAGAAAAAACTAATTCATGACAAAATCAGCCAAAAAGTACACATAAATGTCGGGTGAACCACATTGTCATCTTCTTCGTTTTGGGAAGTCCTGCATCTTCCATGTATGAATCATGGCGGTGGAGATAGCATATTCCAGTCCTTAAAAGTGTGGAAACTATGTGGGTACAATATGGCGGAAGAAGCAGTAGTCGGAAGACGCCGACCGGAGGCATTATGGACCTCAAGCTATGGATGTTCAGACCCCCTTGACCTCCATATCATCACCATCTTTTCTTATGGTATTCCTCTTTCACTATTGATATTCACTTGCCTCTGTTGTATTGTGATAGTCTGATATGAATAATTACACAGGTGATGTAAAAAATGAAAATCGCTGATGCATCTTCTGAAACCACAAACCCAAATCTAGTTTGAATTAGTGCCATTCACATGCTGTCTAAATGTTGGACTAAACAAATGTTAACATCCTTCTGGATATGCTTTCATGGCATTACTAACTTCCAAATTCTGATTCTGTTTAGTATTTAATTGTAATAGATTCAATGAATTTGAAAGCATCTTTGAAGATAATACAACAATGGGTTGTTTTATATCTGCCCCTTTTATCCGGGATGAACTGCATGAATCCTTACCACTTGGTGAACCATCTAGGGACTGGCGCGAATATCCCGTCCAGCCTTTCTTTTTGTTAGTTTATAATGGACGTGAGTGTGTTGGTAGTCTTAAGGGGCCTAACGGAGCCATAAAAAGCTGTTATGTTGTTACTGGCTGAAATAATGTCACTACCGTTGCTACCATGCCTGGGTGCACAGAAGATATATTCATCTTTGTTTCTTCCCGGAGAACTCGAGAATGGTAATTGGGAATTTTTGCGTGTATTGTGCAGTACTTCATTTTCTTTTATTTGTTTGTAGTTGGGATTGATTAGGTATGCCTAGATTTAGTATACAAGGTATTTTCTTTTGTATGTCAATCCTTTGCAAGTTGATGATGGCTAACTTGGCGGAACTGGGCCGTCATAGGAGGCTGATTCTACATAGTTTCATCTTTCGGCCGTGTCTCAATGGTATCTATGGGTTGGTTTGAGACTAAAACCTGCATTAAAGCGAGTTGCTTTGTCCTAAAATTTCAGAAAGTCTCAGATAAAAAAGACGCAACCTGGAAAGTAATTTCTTGCTTGGCATCGGTAATTAAACTAAACAACATTATCCAGTTAAATTGTGCAGTACTTCCTTTTCCTTTTATTCACGGAGTTCTATACTGAAATTGCTGCCTTATGAAAATGGAAAATTTTCTAACTGCATGGAAAAGTAAGATCTTTTGTTCTACTGTGCCAATATTTCTTAATGTGTGGAAGCTTGGAACTTGGAAAAGAAAAAGGCATATTGTGGCTCAGGAGAAAAAGGTACACAGAAGATATATGCTTGTCTAGGGGTGCTCGTATTAATTGGTAAAGATGCTGTCTTGATTCCTTGTGAGCCCAGAATGTTCTGGCTGGTAATCTCATCTTTGAGTGCTAAATGCTCATGGTTATTTACCTCATTTGGAGAAAGGAATAGTAGGAAAAAAGGGTACACTCCTATTTCGGTATGTGCTGTAATGGTGTCTAAGCTAAATAATCTTTTAAAAACTGTGATTATCCGTCAGATAAAACAACAAAATATACACGGTGTAATTGACTTCATTAAGTAAGTTAGAGCTGAGTGTGGTTTATTTTGGTTTCAGTCGGAGTTGGTCTTAAGATTTAGTCGCACTCTTGGGTTGAGCTTGCTGAAAATTCACTCATGCCAACTAATTAAGCACAAAATGTAGAATTTAGCCAGGTTCATGGATGTCCAAAATTTATTATCAGTTTAGTCTACTTTACCTCTCGTGTCTGGTTTCTAATATCTATCGCATATGTTTTTTTATGGTACGTACACCTCTGAATTAGGTGGGAACATCAGCTGTATGCGCTTCATATTCAATTTAGTCCAATTCATTATATTTTGGGGCTCTAGTTTTGTGCATAGAAGTTGTCAAAGTTTAGTCCTATTTGTTGCTGAAGTTAAAGATTAAGAGCATTCTCCTCGCTTGCTTAGATTTCCATTTGAAGTATGTCTATTTGTTAAAAAATTAGAGGATGTGATCCAGTTTAACACCCTGGGAAATTTATGATACTTATGGCCTTCCCATATGATAGTTTTAAGGCTCAGTTGTTGCATTCCATTACATTTGTTATTCCGCCTATATAGTGTACATTTTACATTTGGTATCTTAAATGGAGGATTTAATTTCAGATTGGGAAGTTGGTTATGTGAAGGGATTAATTGGATTTGGCATTTATGGAAGTCTTAGGGTACATTTGGGTTTCAACTTTTGGGTTCGGATTAGGATTTAATTTTGAGTTAGGTTAGTCTTGCTAGGTGGTTTTGAGACTTCAAAATTTTGTTTGGTGTCTCCCTATTGACTTAGGCTGTGAAATGAATTTAAAATGGATTTCGAGAATGGAATTGAAATGTATTTTCAAATTAGATTGAGTTATAATAGTTTAAGCCTAATTTCACACCACTATAATCCCAAAGCACGATATAATAGAAATTATTTGTTTTCTATGTTGGTGTTTTGGTACTGTTAACCGAGGATATTTAAGTGATTTTACCCCCCTTACTTAACCGACGTCGTTTTGGGCTTCAATGTAACTTCCTTACGTTCCTGAAACGACGTCGTTTCAGCTTTGACCAATGTTTGATTTCAGGTTCGATCCCCTTCTTCTTCTCCTCCGTTCACTGCCTCCTTCCTCCTCATCTTCGTCGTTGCCCTACATTCTCACCCCCGGCCCCCGCTCTTCATCTTTTCCCCCTTCATTCTCACCGCATCGATTTCTCCTGTCTGTACATTAAGCAACACAGGGCGAGATGGGCAGTTAGGACAAGCATTGCCAAGGAGAGCCCGCCGAAGCCCACCGTCTCCGATGAGGGGGAGAAGTTGGTGGATTTTGCATAAAGGGATTGACCGGACGGCGCATAATGAGCGCGTCCGGTTCAGGGACCCGATTACGAGGCATGATACGATTACTGGATATCTTGCAAATATTGCCACGTTGAAGTATTTGTTCGTGCCTGATTTTAAGTTGCATTGGGCCAAGAAGGTATTATTGTAAGTTGTATTTGCTAATATTCAAATTTGGTAAAGCTAAGTTTGTACCTAATGAAGCTATTAAAAAGAAGAAGAGGATCACTCAAGGAAATTAAAAGAAAAGTGGATGATTAAAAAGTCTGGGAAAGAATGTACATAAAGAAAGATATGGCAGACTATTGGCTCTTTCTTCTGGCTGAAATACATTCTAGTCTACTCACGGATTACTGATTGATTTTCCATTCATGCAATTATCTTCAGATAGAGAATAAGTAGGAATTATAAGTCATTATTTTAGCCTCTGCGTGTAGATGATGAGCAGTTGAAGAGCAAATGTGCTACGTTAGGAAAGCAATATCTTGTTGTGAAGCCCCTGCTCGATCAGGATAAATTTTGAATGGATCAAAGCCACTTGTGGTGTTGTAGCTTCAGATGAAGCGTGGGATAGATATACTAAGGTCTGCAGCTCCTTTTGCTACTCTTATTCTGACTATATTACCTGATATAGCTTCTGTTTTCATCCCATATATAGCATGTTTGCGCGGCATTCTTTGCAGATAGTTTATATTCTCTCTCTTCGCTCATTGTGTATCTGTGGAATGCATTGCACACCCTTGCTTATCGACAGTCTAGCCATGAAAGTGACCTTCCATATAAAGTTTGGTGATACTCTTTGAAACTGTTTTTCAGGAGCATCCTAATTCAGAAACTTTGAGGACTACCAGATTCCAATGTACAAACAGTTGTGCACCATAATCTCATTCCCAAGTGCTTGGGATCGCTGTATCCAATCAAATGGATCCGTTGATCAAGCAGGGGACATGCCTTCAACATATCCTCGTACACATCAGGAAGAATCGTCAAGTTCAGGCTGGGAGCAATTTGCGGACACAGCTTTTGAGCACGAGAATTAAGAATCCAATGTGCCTTCAATAGTTGCTGGACAGAAAAAGGGGCGCAAAGGAGTTGACAATACCATTGCAAAAGCCATACTGGAAATGGTTGCTGCTTCAAAACTCAGGGCAGATGCTATTAAGACAATAAATGGAAGGTTCTCCATATCAGATTGCATGAAAGGGTTGGATGAACTGGAAGGCCTAAATGATGAAATATACTTTGCTGCCTTGGACCTCTTCAACAACCGCATTGCAAGAGAGGTATTTTTGTGTCTCAAAATTGACAAGCGATTCACTTGGTTAACCCTCAAAATTTACAACTTACTTTGTGTTGAAAATGGAACTAGATTAATCATTTGCATACCGGTATTTTATTGTTCGAATGCAGTACATAGAGTGTTTGGTATTTTTATAGAGCATGAGAACTATCCTTAGATGTTTACCTGATTAGAACTTCAAGCCATCTGGAATCCTTGGAAACTTCTAAAAATCTACAGCTGGGTCTTAAAAAGCACGCTTAAAGCGCTAGGCGCTACCTGAAGCGCTTTGTATCGAGAAGCGCTGATACAAACTGGAAGCGCGCGCTTCCGAGCGCTTTTGTTGAAGCACGAAGCGCTGAAAAAAGCGCGCTTTCTGTCTTTTTACTGAACTGGGCTTCTTTTTTTTTTTTTCTCTTTTTAAATGAAAGAGGTTTGGGCTGAAAAGAGTTTGGGCTGAATTAGAATAGTAATAGGGTTAGTTTAACTTCGGAAATTAAACAAAAAAAAGAGAGAAAGGATTGGTCAGAATATCTCATCTTCATGAAAGCGGCTCTGTTCGCGACCGC
This sequence comes from Rubia yunnanensis, assembly GCA_037428765.1. Taxonomy (NCBI): domain Eukaryota; kingdom Viridiplantae; phylum Streptophyta; class Magnoliopsida; order Gentianales; family Rubiaceae; genus Rubia; species Rubia yunnanensis. The sequence continues at coordinate 54,887,750 of CM075061.1, forward strand.
TGCTCTGTTCTTCACCGCTATCTTGCCGCATTCAGCTCTCTTGCTTCCGTTCTCAAAAACCAACGCCAACAGATGAGGTTCATAGGGATACTTTTGGTGAAGATGATGATGATTTTTCCAATGACTAGAGATTAGAGCCAATGATTTCATAATAACTTTAAGAATCTTTTGATCTTAGTCGTTTAGTACTTCTTACCACCCATAAAACTTTGAATTTGGTATTGTGTTGAATGTTTTATTCGTCTTTTATGATATTATGTTATTATTCTAAGTTCTATGTTGTGTCTTTATTGAAATAATCCTAGTACATGATTTGCTAGCGCTTTTTTCCAAAAAGTGAGCGCTTCGCGCTTCGGTAAATTTTACCTAGAGCACTTCACTGTACTTGGCACTTTTTAAAACCCAGATATACAGTAAATCCTGTCAAATGTTTGATCAAGAAGCTATAATATTGAATGTCGAACAAAGGAACCAAGCTTTTAAAAAGAGCTTTGTAGAAGCAACTTTAAATTGAAGTTGAATTATATTTTTTGTTTAACTTCTCTGTACCATCATATCTTTCGGAGACAAAGTTGAAATTGAAGAAGAAATACCACATGCCTTATTTGGAAAATGATGTTCCGATTAATCAAATTATAATAGAGCGAAAAAATTCAAAGGTAAAATCATAAACCTCTTTATTATTACTTACATTTTTTTCTTAATCTAATAGGTTGTGTCTTTATTACAAAGTTAAAAATTCAAGAGGAATAAATAAGAAAGTGCAGATTAATTTAATGCCAAAGATTGAAAGTGAAGATGAGGAACAATTGAACATAAGGCCAAAAAGGATAACATAGGCTTGATAATTTATCGACAGGTCAATTTATTACCCTAAATAGTATAGGAGTACACATTTATTGCAAAGATTCATTTTATTTTCAGTTCATTTGTTAGAAATGATGGGAATATGTTTTCCTTAGTAGTGAACATGTATTTTCATTGTTTTGCATTAATTATGTATTTTCAAAGATAAGTTTTATTTTTTCTACAAGTTGAATGTTTTGAAATCATTTATTTCACTTTATAATTCATATAGTTCTTAGATAAATAAACTTTATAATACATATATATATATATATATATATATTAATTTTCAATTTAAATGTGAGATACAAATAACACATGTAAATTAAATTGATTTTTTAAAGTAAAAATACCGCTCGTTAAATACTGCGCAACGCGCGGTGGACTGCCACTGGTATTTCTAAAATACAATTTCAAAAAATCTTAAATGTTTCTATAAAGAGAAGTCAAATGTTCTGTGAATAAATAAATATATTAAGTTCAAATTAGGAAAAATTACAATTGGTATATGCTGCAACATTATTACAAAATGGCTGACGTGGAGAAGGTATCATATTTAAGGAACCTTCTATATCTAGTCCTTTTCTTCACTTACTTAACACTGGTATTTGTGCCTACAATTTTAGTTTTTCTTCTATTTTTTAATTCAATACAGTTATTTTATATTTTAAACTTCTATTTGGGGCCATAATCCATAGGTAAGCCTTGCCTATTCAATTGGGAGGGTATGGAAAACTTTCGAAGTCTGGAAAAAGCCCTGCCTAATCAATCCCGCTGAACTAAAGAGAATTTTGCCCAGCCTAAGCCACGCCGCCTACTTGCCCGAGGCCACCTCTTGGTCTTCTTGGAATAGAGTTTTCAGTTTTCTCTTGAGAGTGAAAGCACATTGGTGTTTTTCTGCTGCAAATGTTGTGGTATGGTGGGTTATATCACTCCATTTCTTTGTAATTTATCCAGCATTTTCAGCAGGAAAGCTGTGTTGAATTTATGGAAGTTTTTTTGGTGCATATGTTAAATATTGGGGTTTGGTTTAGGATTTGTTTTTAAATATTGTTTTGCTTGGTGTTTTTCAGATTGCAATACTTTATTTGCTGTGTTAATTTTGACTAGGGTTTTGACATAGATTCTGAGAATTGAAAAGAGAAAATTGGCAATTAGTCCACAAAATGGATTGACATGGAAAGAGGAATCATTTTTTAGGGAAAATTTTTGATTTCTAGTCAAGCTTTTCACTGTCATATCTCATCAACTCTGTTTAATTCACTGGATTCACTAATTCTAGTTTTTACTTGGATGAGATACAGGGTTTAGTATATTGCAACTTGTATTATTCTGAGGAAGTAAATACGGATTTGTTGAGGACTCCCAGTATTTCAGGAATTAGCAGGTAAGTGGAAGGACATGATGCAATTGCGTGAGCTGGATGGCCAATCCAAGCAAACTAGTAGTTGTTTGTTTGATGTTCCAATAAATTATGTACGTCAGAAGAAGTTTAGAAAGCTATCTGAGATTTACCTGGCTACCTCAAATGACAAGCTAGATTCTACTTACAAAGCTGAATTGGAAAAAATGAATGGAAATGGCCTGAGGTCTTATTCAAGGGATGCATCACAAAAATCCAGGAGGCGTGGTGTCAGGACAAGCTCCAGAACATACAGGAAGGGATCTACCAGCAAAGTTGCCAGTGATGGTTGCTGTGGACGGTGTGGTGATGATGGGGAGTTAATCTTTTGCAATAACTGTCCATCTACATTTCATCCAGCATGCGTGTATGCTCAGGTAATTGTGGTACATGAAGTTATAATATCCACTTAGTGTGTTCCTGTATCGTTTTCCCTCTGCTATGGTCTTGTTATGGGATGAAAAATATGATTTCTTATTTTATTATCAAGTAAATTTTTTGAGCTAAGTCACCCTTTTCTTTTCTTTTCTGTTTTGGATCTATATTGATTTACAGATCAGGCATATGTAATGGGCTCGTGCTTTTGTGTAACATGTCATGCAACTTAGGGAAGTTTGTTGCTTAAAGATAGTAGTGTAGGTTGCAAGTGAAATTTTGCATTTGCATTTTACCGTCAATGTCTCATGAAGGGAGTTGCGAAGGTTTCACACACACACACACACACACATATGGGAAGGGATCTATAGACACCCTTATTTGTACACCAATATTTACACCAAATCCTAACCTTTCATTTAGTCTAATCTCATACATTGATTAATCTAATTTTTTAATTAAGTAATCAATCAATCAAAATAACCTCTTTCGCCTCCTATTCTTGCGCATCCTCCTTCTAAACCCACGATGGTGCTGAGAAGCTTGTGGAATCCGAGCTTTTCAAGAAGATAAATGTTGGGCTTGTTCTTGATTAGGACAAACATTTTCAATGATTAGTGTCTTCCCGGAACCTACTAGCTCTGTATTGATATGTTCAGTTGGGTCAACATATTTGTAAATTTCATCCAAAGGAACTAATAATCCTAGAAATGAAATCATCTCACTTTGGGGATCATGCTTAATTTGTAGGGGTTGAAGCTCCTCCCAGGGACTATGATATTCCAGGAAGCGAAGTTTGTGTTTCCTTTTTGTGGGATTGTTTTTCGTAAATGGATTACATATAGTACAAGCTTTTGTGAGACTCCTTTTGAAACTAATTCACTGTCAATGGCTTTTTTTGAATTACTTCCTTGAAAGATAGAGTCCAGATACTGAATTTCTCAGACTGTTATATACATACACGCTTACACGGTCAATTGTGTTTGTCATATTCTCATGATTTTGATTAATCAATGGATGAGATTAGACTAAATGAAAGGTTAGGATTTGGTGTAAATATTGGTGTACAAATAAGGGTGTCTAATGCATGGAACGACATTATACATGGATTCGGTGGTGTTGCAGCCTAAATTCTACGGTCAAGTTTCAGAATCATATCGGTCAGTTCTTAACTTTCAAAATAATCTCGGTAAGTTTTTGAGAATTTACTAGTTCTACTATGTTTTGTGGTTCCAAAACCATGTATGGAACGACATTATACATGGTTACGAAATTTGGTATATAAAATTTTGTGGTGGCCAAAAGGCAATTAGGCATAACGCCGATTTATGAGTTAATAACTCGTGGTTTGATTAGTTGATTTTGTAAGATATCAACGCAATCTAGCGGAACATTTGATGAAGTGACTAGTTAGGGACTTGATAAACAAGTTGGTGATCGGGATGGGTTTAAAGCCTATTTAAGTCTTTGATAATGGGATAATACCCAATTTTGTTCTGATACGACATTAAAGTAAAATTCAATGTGAAGGCCTATTGTTTGAGATTGAAACATATGATTTCAAATCTCGAAGGTAATATGTTTGTTATATATATTCCTGCTTTTGGAAGGGGCAAGGGAATTTAATTGACTACGAAATCAACCTGGCTTTCTAATCCATTTAGAAGCACTACATAATCTCCTATCATCATTCCTTTTTAGAATACATTGGTTGCTTTTACTTTAACCAAAAAATATTAGTGTAATGGGCGGATTAAGTAAATTTTATTTCTGCGTTCTTACCATTGAAGTTGGTTTCTTTTCAGAGCTTTCCTTCAGTAGTCCTCTTAAGTTTGTTTGGTCTTGTTGCACTTAGATGGAATTAGTTTTTGCTTTCAAAATTATTTCATCTTCCTTTATTTGAACATTGCTGATACCTTGTTGTCATGTTTTGTTATCTTCTCAATTTATCTCAATAGTTTTAATTAAAAGAAAATCTTAATAGCTTCATTTAAGGATTATATTTTGTAGATCAGGTACAGTTATGTATTATACTTCAACTCATTTTTCTCATGCTGTTAGTCTCTGAACACTGGAAAGATATCATAGTCGTGGAATTCTACGTTATTTAGCTGTCTTTTTTCATAATGTTTATAATATAAAACTGTCCTTTCTTAATTTTTTGTTAAAAATTATTGACATTCTATTTTTAATGTTCAGGAAAAACCTGAAGGAAACTGGTATTGCGAAGCATGCACTTGCCAGATCTGCTCTGATGTAGTTGTAAATGAGGACTCATCTGGACTTGGCAAACTTAAGTGCTCACAGTGCGAGAAGAGATGTATACTTTCTTAACTGCATCTTAATTGATTCTGAAAGTGTGACGTAATATGCATAAATGTGTTTTCCATGCTGTTTTTGGGTCAAACTAATTCTTAACTAATTATGCATTTTGAATCAACCGAGGCTAAAAAAGACATGGAATGGGCAAGGGTTGGGAGTATGCTAGGTGGAAAGAGAAGATAAATGTTTCAAACCCAAAATTCTTACTTTTTATTCACAAGATGGAAATAGAACTTGTATCCTGATACAAAAAATAAAGAGGTGATATTGAGGTGAGAACTATGTAAGGATGTGTATTCTGAAAAGTGGAAGTCTCAACTTCAAACCAAAAGTGGAAAGAAATCTTAGAAAACAACATAAGGAAAAATAATGGAACTATGTAGAGATCAGGATCTGAATGTGTTGGTTGAATCTATAGGAACTAGGTATTGCAAATTCAGCATACAAACTTCTACAAATGTAGTCTACTACAAAACATGTGATGTAATGTTTTCTCCATGCTAATTTTTGGTCAAACTTGTATCTTTTGTTATAATTTATCATGATAAGTGCACGTGATTAGAGACAATGGAGGTGGATGTATTCAATATTTCGATGGGTAGCAAGTGCTATTCTTTTATCTGGTGCCAAATGACAGTGAAGTATGATAAAAATAGCTAACTCTACCGAGTGGAATGCTACTTAAGTTGTTTTTGTTGGCATATATATGTGTGTATATATATATACACACACATACACATATATATACACATATATATATATGCATATATATTTGGTTGGTAGCTGTCAAAGATTGGAGGAAGGGGTTCCCTTTATTTGTTTCATTTGTGGCTCATGAAACATTGTTCCTTATAGATCTACATATTCGATGGATTTGATGCTTTTTCTTGTTAATAGATCATAAGCCTTGCTTGCAGCAGAGGGGGCTGATAATTGAATCAGCTTCAAACCTGTGGTGGTGTAGTGAAAGCTGCAAACAGGTAAATATTTTTTCTCTTGACCAGTCTGATATCAAAGTAGGCTCAGACCTAATAAGGAAAAATATGTGTTTTATCACACTGCATAAGTGAACCCCAAAGGCCCTTATATTAAATGAAATGTCTGCTTCATTCATTTCCAAGTAAAACTTGCTTAGTTGTATTTAGTATTCAGTTCTGTAATTTCCGTGCCGTATGGTCTTAGATTCATTTCCAATGCAGATATCTTGTGATTTGTTAATCTATTTGGTATGAGGATGTCTTGTGGTTTATTGCTCATGCTTTGGTGAAATGCTTATCCAGTGTTTTATGTGTTTGTATAGAATGGGTGAGATTTACCTTTACCATGAATACTTTTCTTCTATGGTATCCTTCAGCATTCTCGCATTCTTACCTTCCATGTACCTCACCCAATAGAGAGTAGGAACTATGTGCCCATGGGACGGGACTTGGTTGCATTTGAGCTTGAAAAGGGCAAGTAGGAAGGAGCTAATAATGTTTGAAACAAACATACAGCGATATTACAAGAAAATATGTCCTATGATTTTGGTCTCCAAGGTTTTATCCAGATCACATGGCTGGCACAAAGTAATTATATTTCCTTTTTCTGAATCACACAAAAATATTAATATTTATTCAATTGGCCATGTCATGCAGGTCTACTCTGGTCTTCAGTCTCGCATTGGGGGCAGGAATCACCTTTCTGATGGCTTTTATTGGACACTTTTGAAGTGCATTCACAGTGATCAGAAAGTTAATACTCCTCCAGAGCTACTTGCTTTGCAAGCTGGATGCAACTCGAAACTAGCTGTTGCTCTTGCCATAATGAAGGATTGCTTTGTTCCCATGGTGGATACCAAAACTGGCATAGACATGCTTCAACAAGTAGTATACAACCGGGGGTTAGTTCTTTTTTCTTGAACTTGTTCTGATTATAAAGCTGTCTTCCTAGAAGATGGTTTGAATCACATGACTAGACATTTTAATAGTGTCTTACTCATTGTTATGGACCAGTCAGTCTTTAGGATGACATTAGCAGTCAGTCATATTTTTATATGTTATTTTTTAGCTTAGTCTCCTCTATTGTCATATCCATCTGGTGGAGGGTTGAGATAGCATTGTTTTTTTTTATCCCGTTCCTTTACAGTTACCGGGTGATCTTCTCTTTTCTATGACGATTTTTATCTTGTCTAATCATAACTTGTTACAACTTTTTTGAGTATCTTGTGTTGCTCTACTATACTTTGATTACCCATGAATACATGGGGGTGGGGGTGGGAATGAATTATAGACCTCGGTTTATCTTTTTCCTCTTTGAATGCATTTTGATTAAGTGTAGGTTATATTCAGGTTCAACTTCATCCTGTTTGGTGTAATAGACATAATGGAAATCTGAATTCAGAAAGAAATATCCAGTTTAATCCTCCCATGGATTCCTAGAAACTTACACTTCAACTGAATAAAGTTCTAAATTCTGTAGTAGCATTAGAATCCTCCCATGGATTCCTAGAAACTTACACTTCAACTGAATAAAGTTCTGAATTCTGTAGTAGTATTAGACATGCGACCGTTGCTGCCTAATGCTACTTCTGTTGCACTCACTACTTCTAAGACTGCCTCTTTTATCTTTGAAGATCACAATTTGCACGCCTTAACTATTGCGGGTTCTACACTGTTGTTTTGGAACAAAAGGACATTATAATGGCTACAGCATCCATCAGGTGATTGCTCTTACATCTTTTAAAATTCTTCTCTATGTTCTACAAGCTTGTCCATCTTTGTCTGGCTGGTACTGGTATACTGGTTCCAGCACACAATATCTTTATCGACAATATATAGTTGATGATATGTCTTGATCAGGTTTAGGTCTTTCGTTTTCAAATTCTATGTTCTTACTTTTTTCATTGTTGTTTCTTTTCTGGGGTTAAACTTTTATAGTAGTACAATTAAGCTCCACTTAAAGCGACTAGTTACATATTCCCTTCTACTGTCAAGTACTACGTATCTGGGATTTAAAAAGCGCGCTTAAAGCACTAAAAAGCGTTGGGCGCTCCCCTGCGCGCTTTGTATGGAGAAGCGCTGACGCCGCTTTTGAGCTCTTTTTATGCTTTCAACGAAGCGCTCAGAAAAGCGCGCTTTTCGTTTACGGGCTGAAATGGGGCTTTTTATTTTATTTTATTTTTTTTTATAATGAAATGAGTTGGGCTGAAAAGAGTTTGGGCTGAAAAGAGTTTGGGCTGAAATGGAATAGTATTAGAGTTAGAATAAGTTAGGAAATTAAACAAAAAAAAAAGAATCGGCTTAGTTACTCTCATCTTCACCGACGCGGCCTTGTCTTCACTTCCTATGGCCTCGTCTTCACTTCCTACGGCCTCGTCTTCACTTCCGCGGCTCAGTTTCCTTGCTTCCGTTTTCAAAAACCGATGGCAACAGCAACATATGAGGTACATCAAGAAGAGATCGAGGAAGATATGGGAAATGATATGGAAGATGACATGGAGTTTAGGGATGGAGATGAGGTCCATAGGGATACTTTTAGTGAAGATTATGATGATTTTTCCGATGACTAGAGATTAGAGCCTTAAATGATCTCATAATAACTTAAGAATCATTCGATCTTCGTCGTTTAGTTCTTCTTACCACCCTTAAAACTTTGAATTTGGTATTTTGTTGAAAGTTTTATTTGTCTTTTAAGATATTTTTTTATTATTCTTAGTTCTATGTTGTGTCTTTAATGAAATAATCCTAGTACATGTTTTGCAAGCGCTTTTTTCCGAAAAGCGAGCGCTTGCGCTCAGTGCTTCACGCTTCAGTAAATTTTACCATTAGCACTTCACTGCACTTTGCGCTTTTTAAAACCCAGCTAAGCATAGTCTAAGCTCTTATGAAAGTGCATCTAAATCTTGTATTATAGAATGAGAATTATTCTACATTGGCTTTCTTGTTCGGTAAGTCTAGTCAGCCTGGTCAGTCATTATATAGATTTGTTGATACTGAACTTTATTTGTTAAGTCAATTCTTTGATCCCGTCAAAGACCAATACCAGTCTTTTTCAGCATTACAGTTTGGCAACAGATTAATATCTTATTTTCTACCCCTTGTGCAACAGCATACCTGCATAATTATTTTGTTTTTTTATTTGTTTTGCTAATGCTACATAGTATGGGGATTTCTTTAAAAGACATGTAATTTCATAATTTCATTTCTACCTTATCTAAACCTGTGAGGTTGCAACTGAATCATATATATGTTTAATTATGAAATCCAGGATCCACGGGGTTGCAATTGCAGAGATGCCGTTTATTGCAACTTGTAGCAAGCACCGTCGCCAAGGGATGTGCCGCCGGCTTGTTAATTCTATTGAACAGGTAAGCTTATATTTGTTTAAAATACTAGTACATGTATTTTCTATTGCTTATTGAAGAAGTAAAGCAGAATTTCTGGAAAGAAGAAATAAAGCTTTTCCATATTTGTTGGAATATTCTATTTACTACTTGATCGTCATGAGCTTCTGGCATATATGTTATGCCCTTTGGAGGTGCACTGTATTTTCTTTCTAGTTATTTGTATTATTTGGAAAACAAAATTGATACTGGGTGGAAAACATTGTAAATGCTTTTATCTTTCTGCTTGTGCTTACTATCTGGTCATGTTTTATGACTACGAGGAGATCATCTCGACTTTCATGTCCTACCATAGATACACCACCATTTTCATCACTTTCTATGGCTTGGATTCTTTTTTCTTGTACACAGCCTCCTTGAAGGTCAAATATGAAATTGTAGTTCTGCCAAAGATGTTAATGTTTCACACTCATCTACTATATGTGTAAGTTATAGAAGTTGTACATTGCTTAATACACCTTTATTCGTGCATCTGTAGATGCTTAAATGTCTCAAGGTTCGTAAACTTATTATATCGGCCATTCCCGAAGCAGTAAAGACTTGGACTGAAGGTTTTGGGTTTGAGCCCTTGGAAGATGATGAGAAAAGAGCTGCGAGTAAAATCAATCTGATGGTATTTCCCGAAGTTGTGTACTTGAAGAAGCAATTGTGTGAGATTGATGACTCTGAACAAACCTAGGTATTTTAGTAGTGAATGTTATGTCCTAGTACAATTTTCTCAAAAAATCTGATGTAATTGTGCTGAAAAGAGGTTCCTAGGTGCTTATGGAGGAAAATGAACCTGGAGGTGACCAAGTGCCTTAAAATATCAATGCAGTTGAATGGGTGCCAGAATGAATCACTTGATGTAATATTTTGGCGATGAACTGAACTCGTTTTTAAAATTTGTATGGGATAAGTGTCAATATAACCTTATCTATTTGATTAAGTGCCAATATAGTCATATGATAATTTTTAGTGTAAAAATAATCCTAACTAGTTAATGAAAGTGCCAATATAATCCCCAGATCCCATTTCCGGCATTGAGCTCAATTTTCTGGCGTTGACTCTATGTAAATTGATTAAAATACCCTTTGGGCTAACTCTAAAATTTGGTGGACAATTTTACCCTCATAGTTCGTCGGACCGCCGTTGGAACAGGTAGGTTATATTAGCACATTATGAAATCTTATTGGGTTAATGTTTGTAGGGTTACATCAGCACATTCTTAATGTTTGTAGGGTTACATCAGCACATTTTTAAAACTTATAATGTTATATCAGCACATATTATAAATATTAAGAATGTTGTACTCGACTGGCTTTAACGGGCGACCACATCATCATATACACTATTATTACATCATAACAATATCTTATACAATATAAAATTTGACATCATGACACCATCATTAATATTAAACACCATTATCATAGTCTCATTTCAAAACTTGTCAACATTAAGAACTCTAAGTTGAAGAACACATCAAAATAACAATCGCATACAACACCAAAGGTCAACCAATCATCAATCTGGACTAAACACAACAAAATAAATAAAATATCATTAAAAATCTATATTTTATGGTATGTGCTGATATGACCCTACATTTTTTTTACTAATATGCTGATTTAACCCTATAAATATTAGGAATGTGCTGTTTTAGCCCTACCAGTTTTCATAATGTGCTGATATAACCGGCGGCGGTCTGGTCCGGCGGCGGCCCGTAATAACATCATTTCCATTTTTTTGTATTTTAATTTTTTTTCAAGGACAAACATATAATTTTATAAAATTTCGGCTAAAAGTTACTGGAGAGGGTTATATTGGCACTTTCACTGACTAGATAGGGTTATATTGACATTTTCAAATATTGAAACTTTCAAATATTGAAATGTTATATTGACACTTATGTCAAATATGTAGGGTTATAAAAACATTTTTTTTTCAATTTTTATTCCTAGTCTTGTGCACAAAAAGATGTTGGCACACCAAATTTACAAAAAGGATGTTTTAGTAGAGTGATATTGATACTAGAGAAAAACTCCTGTGAGACCGTCGCACCATAGCAAATGGTGAGACCAGGGACCAAGTTGCAATAAATAGGAAGAGAATTGAAATATAGGACCTGATTGCAAAATTGGAACATAGACTGAAAAATGGGTTATAACAAAAATGGGCCAACCTGAATTTCTCCCTCCTCCCAAATAACTATCAGGTCTCCTTCCTCCCAAAAATCAAGGAATTTTATTCCTCTTCAAACTCATCCCGAATTCATGCTACTAAACACCGGATTCAATATCTGAAATCGCCAATCAAAGTTATGCAAAATCTCCGGTTCAAGCTCGCAATCAAGCTCCGAAATCAGAATCTGCAAATTTTTGCAAATCTGAAGCAATCATATTTTGCAACATAATTTTTTGGAATTTTGCACGGAAAGATCGAAGAACAGCATATTTCAAAGCTTCTAAAATCCGTGAAGGTGAAATAATCAAGGTAATGTGAAATTTACGGTTGAAAACCCTAGTTCTGTGGTTGCAATCTCAATTATATGAAATCTACGATCTAAGATCTTAGTTTTGTGGATTAAAGTCTTAGTTTTAATGGTTGGATATACGATATAGGGTGGTGTTGTTATAAACTATGGAAAACGAAGCAATTCAATGCAATGAAATTGTTTTATGCGAGGAAGAAGGCAACAAATATGTTCTATCTGAAAATTCAACAAGTTTACATTCAGGTTTAGTTTTACTTTCATATATATAGTTAAACGAATGAAGAAATTGCATGAATACATGAAGTAACGTTTTTATATCGTGGAATTTTTCTGCCAGAGCTGGAATTCAGTTATATGCATGATGTGAAGAAATTGTAGGCTTTTTTTAATCTGCTGAATCGTGTGAAGTAATATGATGAACACTGGATGTAACTGCATGAACACATAAAGTAATGTGATATTTTTCTGATGGACAGTTCCCCGGGGTCTGAAATTTGGTTATATGCAATTTGTTGGGAAAATGTAGGTGTTTTTTAATTTACTGAAACACATGAAGTAATATGAAGAATACTAGATGTAACTGGATGAACACATGAAGTAACGTGATATTATTTTGACGGATAATTCCCCATGGTCTGAAATTTGGTTTTATGCAATTTGTTAGGAAAATGTAGGTAATTATTTTTACTGAAACGTATAAAGTAATATGATGAACACTGGATGTAAGTGCATGAACACATGAAGTAACGTGACATTATTCTTCTGGATAATTCCCAAGGTCTGAAATTTGGCCACATGCAATTTGTTGAAAAAATTTAGGTGTTTTAAAATATTGTTGAAACATGTGAAGTAATATAATGAACACGTGATGTAACTACATGAACAAATGAAGTAAAGTGATATTATTCTGATCGATAACTCCACTTGGTCTGAAATTTGGCTATATGCAACTTGTTAAGAAAAATGTAGGTGTTTTTAAATTTTCTGGAACGTATGAAGTAGTATGACGAATACTGGATGTAACTGCATGAACACATGAAGTACGTGATATTATTCTGATGGATAATTCCCCAAGTTCTGAAATTTGGCTATATGCAATTTGTTGAGGAAAATGTAGGTGATTTTAAATTTTCTGGAACGTATGAAGTAATATGAAAAACACTGGATGTAACTGTATGAACACATGAAGTAACGTGATATTATTCTTCTGGATAATTCTCCAATGTTTGAAATTTGGCTATATGCAATTTGTTGAGAAAATTTAGGTTTTTTAAATATTGCTGAAACGTATGAAGTAATATGATGAACATTGGATGTAACTGCATGAACACATGAAGTAAAGTGATATTATTCTGATCGATAACTCCCCTTGGTATGAAATTTAGCTATATCTAATTTGTTGAGGAAAACGTAGGTGTTTTAAAACTTTCTGGAACCTATGTAGTATGATGAACACTGGATGTAACTGATGAACACATCAAGTAACGTGATATTATTCTGATGGATAATTCCCCAAGATCTAAAATTTGGCTATATGCAATTTGTTTAGGAAAATGTAGATGATTTTAAACTTTCTGGAACGTACGAAGTAATATGAAGAACATTGGATGTAACTGCATGAACACATGAAGTAACGTGATATTATTCTTCTGGATAATTCTCCAATGTTTGAAATTTATGTGCAATTTGTTGAGAAAATTTAGGTTTTTTTTAATATTGCTGAAACATATGAAGTAATATGATGAACATTGGATGTAACTGCATGAACACATCAAGTAAAGTGATATTATTCTGATCGATAACTCCCCTTGGTATGAGATTTGGCTATATGTAATTTGTTGAGGAAAATGTAGTTATTTTAAACTTTTCTGGAACCCATGTAGTATGATGAACACTAGAGGTAACTGCATGAACACTAGAGGTAACTACATGAACACATGAAGTAACGTGATATTATTCTGATAGATAATTTCCCAAGATTTGAAATTTGACTATATACAATTTGTAAGTGATTTAAAATTTTCTAAACGTATAAAGTAACATAATAAATAAATGATGTAACTGCATTAACACATGAAGTAAAATGATTGAACTTTGTTAAATGATTTTTGTCAATATCTAGAATTCAATTGCATGCATTTTTTAAAGAATATTCTGGTGTTTTAAATTTAGCGTAACCCAAAAAGTAATATGTTAAATACACATTGTTACTTAATATATACATGAAACATTGTGATGTTGAAGGTCTGAAATTGATTAGTTGAATTTTGTTTTCAAAATATTTTGGTGTTGTAAAATTTTCTTAATTGTCTGATGTAATATATTAAAATAAGATCTTACCTCTTAAACACATAAAGTAAAGAAGTAAAGTGTATAAAATTGATGTATAAAAATGATTTTATGCATTTTATTGAGATGATTTACGTTTTTTATAAATGTTTAATGTTTTAAAATTTATTATTTTGTACCTTTAACTTAAATTATGAGACTGATCATATATATTGTGCTTCAAATACTTTGAACACCTGAACTAAAGAATGAAGATTAATTAAATAAAAATATTTTCAAACTAATAAACACCAAGCAACCAGTGTTTGAAACTAATGGCTCTAATAAATAAATTAAATGAAAATATACATGAACTAATGTTAGAATAAGTAAATTAAAATATGAGGATCGAAAAGTAAAACACAACATATGACTAGAAGTTTTCTAATGTTAGAACTAAATAACTAAATAATCAAACAAAACATCTAAATAATCGAACTATATACCTAAAGAACATGTGGCTATAAAAAGAACGACACATGAAGTAACAATCAGAAAACATTGTATATTTGGCAAGCAAAATTTAATCATTCGAAATATCATTACTACACAAACTGTTAAACTTTAATAAGACAAAGCTGAAAACAATGGAACTAAAGAGATAAACTTCAGAACTGAGTTAATACTAGAACACCATCATAAAAAACTACAAGTTTTAATCCAGTTACGACAAAACAAATTCAACAATCTAGAAAACATTCAGAATTATACAAATACTAAATCATTCATCATTCAAATACAACAAAACTAAACATTTAAGTCACACTACAAACTAAATATATTTTTCAATTCCAACAAGTTCTTGCAAACATCTTAAATTCTTATTTGGGGGGTTGCACAGATACAAATGGTCCTTCCAGGTCATCCAATTCATTATTAGTAAAAAATGTTAAAAGTCAGGATAGGTTGGTTATGTTTCCTTCTCCTCCAAATGGTGACACATTCATCAACCATAGTACATAATTTGTCATTCCAAAACTCTTGTGAATCTTCAAAATCATCCTGCTGAATCTGGGTTTCTACAGTAGTACCTTCACTTGATTGCAAGTTGCGCGACCCCTCAGCCACATCACCCTTAACCTTCTCCAGTCCCTCATACATATCAGCAATAACAACTTCAAAGTTACGCTTGACAATCATGAGAGCCTCATCATAAGCCTAGGCAGGAAAAAATATCAATATATTTAGAAGTAGAAAAACACAAATTAGAAGTAGAAAAATGGATAAATAGATAAATACCAGGAGTGGTTTCATTACACAATTCTTCAATGATAACATTTACCTCAACTGTTATGAGATCCTCAATAACAACGATAGACCCAACAACTGGAAAAAATTTTAACTAATACTACATACACATTAAGTAATTATATATACACAATAATTAATATGTTAAAAATTACCATCAACGGAAGCATTTTTTTTAAACCTCGGCCGCCCTACCATGAACAGTAGAATCATTTTCAGTCTCTGATGCAAATACAAAAAACTGATGAGTTTAATACCAAAACTAACAATTAATACACAGAAACTAATAAGTCAAAAAGAATAAATTAAAACTCCTAACATTACCACTTTGTTCAATATTTGTTGAAGCTGGAGGACTATTGATGACAGACTTATCCACAACTACATGGTAAAAAAACTATATATTAATGAGTTTAATACCCGAACTAACAAGCTATATATAAGAATCAAGCAATATTAACCAGAACCTTTTTAAAATATTTAAACTGATAAAATATTTATCAAACACTCAACAATAACTATTCAGCATAACAAAAATAAATACATAAACTAATGGCATAAATAATTAAACTACGTACACTAAAATGATATTAAAGCATAAATCATTAACCTAACCTGATTCTTTTACATTTGTTGAAACTGGAGGATTATTTACCACAGCCTCAACCTCGGCAGCAACTATTCTGCATAATAAAATAAACGCATAAACTAAAGACATAAATAATTAAACTACATACACTAAAATGATAACAACGTATAAAACACTAATCTAACTTGATTCTTTTATATTTGTTAAAGCTTGATGATTACTAACCACAGCCTCAGCCTTAGCAACAACTACATATTACAAACAAATGGTATAAATAACATAGCTAATTCAACAAAAACAATAAGAAACCATAAATGATAAAAAAAAAATTACCAAGCTTATCTCTACCCTCATCCACATCACCTCCAGCTACAATAAAAAATCAAATATGTAAATGCTAGAGTAAAGCAATAAACAATAAAATTAAAACAATATATTATATTTTAACCATTCTCAAACAAATTATGTTTCAACCATTCTCAGAAGATCCATCAACTCTAATTGGCTTATACACACGAGATTTACTACCTCTCTTACGCAACCTCTTAACAATATCGGCTACAAAAAAAAGGAAATTATGAGAAATAGATACAGAAATCAAGTTGTTGTGCGGAATGGAGAAAGAATTAGAGTTGGTTTACAGAGAGAAGAGAGACACTTTATATGCTGTCTCCACTAAACCCTAACAAACTGGGCCAAAAATACAATTCGGCCCAAATCAACAGCAGTCCAATAAAGAGACAAGCTATACCGTCGGACCGGGGGCGACTCCGCCCCCCCGGACCCCCAGGCCAGGGTGCGCTCCGCCCCCTGGACCTCCCCGACTCGCTGACCGGGCAGCGAGACCCCCTTTTGTTTCCCGGGGGCGACTGCCGCCCCCCCGGACCCCCAGGCCAGGGTCGCAGAAAGCGGCTATTACAGTATTCAAGACATACCAACAAATCTCCACCTTGACTTGAATCCTCAAAGTAGAAAACTCCAGATGCACCATTACAGTGCCAGATGAGTAGACTTCGCCCTCCACTCCCGGGACTGCCCATAGAGCACCTAATCAGCTCTGATGTTCAGCAAGTCCAAACAATGTTGAAACTTGCTATGTGGAACAGATTTGGTGAACATATCTGCGGGGTTATCTGCAGTTCCCACTTTCTTCACCCTGATTCTCCTCTCACTCCTCAAGAAGTGATATCTGACATCAATATGCTTGGTCCTCTCATGATGGACCTGATCCTTGGCTAGGCAGATTGCACTCAAGCTGTCACAGTACACAGTAGCCTGATCATGATGTAGACCAAGATCACTAACTAGCCCTTTCATCCATATTCCCTCCTTTGCAGCCTCTGTCAGAGCCATGTACTCTGCTTCCGTAGTAGACAATGTCACTGTAGGTTGCAAAGTCGCCTTCCAGCTAACCACAGAACCTCCCAAAGTGAATACATAACCAGTCATCGATCTCCTCGTGTCAACATCACCAACATAATCAGAATCAGAGTAGCCTGTAACTAAGCACTCCGTATCACCTCCATAAATGAGACCCACATCAGACGTACCTCTAAGATACCTGAAGATCCTCTTCACAGCTTGCCAATGTTCCTTTCCTGGTTGCCCCATGAACCTGCTCACAACACTGACTGCCTGTGCTAAATCTGACCTCGTGCAAACCATAGCATACATCAAGCTCCCCACCGCGCTGGTATAAGGAACCCGAGACATATACTCCTTCTCCTCGTCTGACTGAGGAGCAAACATAGTGGTGAGATAAATATTTGCAGCACTAGGAGTGTCTATAGGCTTGGCTGTAGACATGCCAAACCTAGCCAACACTTTCTGAATGTAGCCTTTCTGTGACAAGAAAAGCTTCCGCTGACTTCGATCCCTAAGAATCTCCATTCCTAGTATCTTCCGAGCTGCACCCAGATCCTTCGTCTCAAACTCAGCACTAAGAAGTCCTTTCAACTTCTGAACCTCGTGCTTACTCTTTGCGGCTACCAGCATGTCATCTATATAAAGCACCAGATAGATGAATGACCCATCTCTCAACCTGCTGTAGTAGAAACAACAGTCATAAGCACACCTCGTATATCCCAGCTGAAGCATGTAACTGTCAAACTTCTTGTACCACTGCCTCAGAGACTGCTTAAGTCCATACAAAGACTTCTTCAACTTGCAAACATACTTTTCCTTGCCAGGAACCTGGAAACCATCTGGCTGAGTCATGTACAACTCTTCCTCCAACTCTCCATGTAGAAAAGCGGTCTTCACATCAAGTTGCTCGAGCTCCAAATCCTGATGTGTCACCAAGGCTAGCAACACTCTGATGGAAGTGTGTCTGACCACTGGTGAGAAAATCTCATTATAGTCTACCCCCTCCCTTTGACTGAAACCTCTTGCAACAACTCTTGCCTTGTACTTGACTCCCTCTGCAGGTGATATTCCTTCCTTCTTCTTGAAAACCCATTTGCAACTGATTACCTTTCTCCCTTGAGGCTGTTTGACCAATTCCCATGTCTGATTCTTCTGAAGAGACTCCATCTCATCTCCTATTGCAGCAAGCCATTTATCAGCATCAGTACATGAAGTAGCCTCTCTGAAGGTTGATGGCTCTTGAGTATCCACTTCCTCGGCAACTGACAGTGCATAACCCACCATATCCTCAAACCCATATCTCTTTGGCGCCCCAACTCCAACCCTCCTGGGTCGGTCCTGAGCTAAACTGCGGACTGTAGCTCCTGATGGTTGAGGATCTGGTGGTGGAGATTCCGGTATCTCAGATTCTGTCTGTGGCTCTTGATCCACCTCAAATTGTTCCAATCTATTTTCACCTTGAGTGACTTCAAGCTCCACCTGTTTATCAACTCCACTAGTTTCTGGCACAACTGTGGGCTTCACCATAGATCTAAGCAAAGAATTTTCATCAAAGACAACGTCCCTGCTCAGAATAACCCTCTTCTCAGATGGAGACCATATCCTGGAGCCTTTAACTCCATCTCCATAACCCACAAAGACACCCTTCTTGGCTCGGGGCTCTAACTTGCCATCACTAACATGATAATAAGATGTACAACCAAAAACTTTTAACTTGGAGTAATCAACAACTTTACCTGACCACAACTCCATAGGTATTTTGCACTCTATACCCGTGTGAGGCCCGCGGCTGATCAGGTAACAAGCTGTACTCACCGACTCTGCCCAGAATCTCGTTTCTAAACCAGCATTAGAAAGCATGCACCTTGCTCTTGCCAGCAATGTCTGATTCATCCGCTCAGCTACGCCATTCTGCTGTGGCGTATTCCTGACTGTATGATGACGAGCAATCCCTTCATCCCTACAAAACTGATCAAACTCAGACGAGCAGAATTCCAGCCCATTATCAGTTCGAAGCCTCTTGATCTTCTTCCCGGTCTGATTCTCCACCAAAGCTTTCCACTCCTTGAACTTCGAGAAAGCTTCACTCTTATGTTTCATCATGATAACCCAAGTCATCCTTGAGTAATCATCAATCAGAGAAACAAAGTCCTGTGACCTCCCAGTGACTCAACTCGGGAAGGTCCCCAACAATCAGAATGGATGTAATCCAATGTGCCCTTTGTTCTATGAATCGCCTTAGGAAACTTGCTGCGGTGATGCTTCCCAAAAACACAATGCTCACAGAAGTCCAAGCTCTTGACCTTGTGGCCACCAAGAAGATCATACTTCGACAGAATCTGCATCCCTCTTTCACCCATGTGACCAAGCCTCATATGCCATAACTTAGTCATATCATCCTGGTGAACCTCCGAAGATGCAACATTAACAGAATCCATAACCGTGGAACCTTGTAGAAAATACAAAGTACCATGCAGAACACCTTTCAGAACCAGCCTAGAACCTTTGCAGACACACAGAACTCCATCACTCCCTGAGTAGACGAAACCCTTTCTATCCAACGTAGGAAGAGAAATCAGATTCTTTGTCATCGATGGAACATGCCTGACATCGTTCAAAGTACAGAAACTACCATCATGTGTCATGATCTTGATTGAACCAATCCCAACTACCTTGCACGCAACACCATTTGCCGTAGTAATGATGCCCTCAGCTTGCTCATAAGTTGAGAAATAATCTCTCCTTGGGCATATATGGTAAGATGCCCCAGAATCAAGAAACCACGCATTAGAATGATTATTTTGCCCAGTAACAGCTAGAGCAAAATCATCTTCAGAACTGAAATCCCATTCAGCCACAGCAGCAGTACCAGATGTACTCCCAGATTTACTAACCTTCTTCGGACACTCACAAACATCATTGGCCTTGGGACCCTTTGAAGATGACTTCTTGCCCTTCTTCTTATTGCCGGTTTCCTTGCCTTTTGTGTTTCCGTCACTAGCAAACAAGCCAGTGGCCTGACTTTCTGTACCTGTACTGTTTGCCTTATGTCGCAACTCTCTACTATGGAGAGAGGATCTTACTTCCTCCAGAGACACAGAATCTTTACCAACAATAAATGACTGAACAAAATTCTCATACGAAAGTGGTAAAGAAACTAGCAAAATCAAAGCAGCATCTTCATCTTCAATTTTCACATCTATATTTCGCAATTCTAATAACAAAGTATTCAATTGCTCTAGATGGTCTCTGAGTTGCATACCTTCCTGCATTCGGAGACCGAAGAGGCGTTGTTTCAGAAGCAACTTGTTGGTTAGAGATTTCGTCATATACAAACTCTCCAACTTCAGCCACAGTTGTGCAGCAGTCTCCTGATCCGAGACCTCAGTGATGATTTCATCCGCGAGACACAGCATAATCGTCGAGTGTGCCTTTTCTTCCAGACTCACAACATCGCCAGAACTGCTCGCGAAATCCTTCGTCAGCGGAGTCCACAAACCTTGCTGTTTCAGCAAAGCTCGCATCTTTATCTGCCATAAACTGAAACTGTTTCTCCCAGTAAACTTGTCGATCTTCACGTTCAACCCAGACATCTTTCTCCCCGATCAGCCCCGATCTGATAAGCCCAGAATCCGATATACCCACTACGGATATTGCCGGAAAAAGAAACCGCTCTGATACCAGTTTATTGTGCGGAATGGAAAAAGAATTAGAGTTGGTTTACAGAGAGAAGAGAGACCAGAAGCTATACCGTCGGACCGTCGGACAAGCTATACCGTCGGACCGGGGGCGATTCCGCCCCTCGGACCCCCAGGCCAGGGTGCGCTCCGCCCCCCTGGACCCCCCCGACTCCCTGACCGGGCAGCGAGACCCCCGTTTGTTTCCCGGGAGCGACTGCCGCCCCCCCCAGGCCAGGGTGCGCTCCGCCCCCCTGGACCCCCCGACTCGCTGACCGGGCAGCGAGACCCCCGTTTGTTTCCCGGGGGCGACTGCCGCCCCCCCGGACCCCCAGGCCAGGGTCGCAGAAGCGGCTATTACAGTATTCAAGGCATACCAACACAAGTAATAACCAACAACAATGTAAATATAATCCACCATATTTAAATACTAGTTGTAGTAAGTTTTAGCTGATTCTTTTTCCCTTTAATATGATTTTTATAATCTGAAAATTATTCAATCAATTATCATAAAAATATAAATATTAAATACAAAACTTACAAACTAACAATAAACATACCATATGTAGTAGTCAATTTAGATGCAATCGACTGTATTATCTCAAACACGTAGCATCATCTACATTAAAAGGTAATCACATAAACACGTGAATAAAAAACTGAAACACCTAAAGTAAACAGATAAATATGACTATGTACATACATATTCAGAAATAGAAAATATAAAACACCTAAAATTACAGATAAACATGAACTAAACAGATAAAGAGATTAAAAGATGTTGCATATCAAATCATCGAACGACTAATAAGAGAAGCAACTGATATGGAAAACCAAGCAAGAAAACAAAAGAAGGTTATACCAATTCATATCCTTTCTTATAAATTTTATTAAGAACATCATCATAGTAATGATGCTTCATTTCATCATCGTAGTAATCTTTTTCACTCCGCTACAGAAAGAGCTATAAATAAAGAACAAGAGCGTTGCGAGCAGGTACCATAGTCTGGAGGAAGGAATTTTCATGGGGTTGAATTGGGGAAAGATGTCTGGTTTCCATCTAGGTTTTGGCCTTTCCCACTCCTGCAACAATCACATCCAAATTAACAAAATTAAAGCATAAAGTGCAAAGCAGCAGCAAACTGCCAGAAACAACAATTATTAGAAAGCAATACAACAAATATGACTTACTTACAAAGTTACAAGTTACAACTCACAACCATCAACAAAGTTCAGAGTAGCATCAAACTCTCTAATTACAAGATCATATGTAACATTTCATACCAATAATTATCTCATGTATGAAGACAACAAGAAGATTTAAAGCAACAGCTATCATATACACCACATAAACCATTCATAACACTATGTTAAGACATCATATGATGCAATACAATACATTATTCAGAAACACAACATCATCAAATAATTATCAAATAATTCATCAATAAAAAAGAGTTATAACGCAAAACCCTAAATAAAACATAAACAAAAAAAATCATAAGGAAACCTTTCAAATCAACAGCTGATGAAATATGAACACCTTCATTCACAGCAGAGCCACACAAAAAACTGAACTAAACACATGGACATGCAAACTAAACATATACACAACCTAACTAAAAGACAATGCAAATAGAGAACATCAAACTAAACAGAGCCTAAACTAAACCACAACAGAGCCACAACAAAACCAGAACTAAGAGCATGAACATTCAAACTAAACACATAAACAACTTATCTAATCTGTTATACACCAACACAAAAAAATTCAGCAAAACAGAACAGCATCTAAAAAATCAGCAAAACTGAGCAACATCACCACAAAAAACAGAGCAGCATCAATAAGAACTAACAACACATCAAATCTATCAACAAAAACACTGAAAAATCAAAGAAAAAGAACACAAAACCCTAACAATACAAAAAAATATGACGAAAAAAACCTTTTAATTCAACAACGGATGAGCTAGGAACAACATCAACAACCTTCTGTTCATCTGTACTAGCAATACCTTCCTTCGATTTCATCATACCTACAAAATATCAAACCCAAATTGAAAACACACAATATAAGGCCAAAAAAACACATGCACGGTCGGATTCACAGAGATAAGCGCGTGGAATCAAATAGAAAACAACCAGAAACATGAAGAAAGCAAGAAGCCCCAAATATGAAACACAAAATCAAACAAATCAGAAAATTTTACCCCAATCGAACCGGATTGAACAGAGCTTTGCAATGACGCTACAAATCTCGAATTTAAACAAATTTCGGATGGTTGAATTGGAGGTTATGGCAAACAGTTTTGAGAGGTTTTGAGGGAGGGTTTTTCGCGTTTGAATTTTGGGGGAGAAGAAGAGATGTGACCCAAAATGGAAAGCTAAAATAATTCCCAAAATATCTATGTTATATAGTATTGTTTTAAGGCCCCTAAAAATATTTAATTTTGTAAAAGACCCCTGATCTCACCATAAGCTTGGGTGAGACGGTCTCACCTAAGTATTTGTATTGATACTATACTAAAATGGAAATGTCACGTTTATGGTTTATGACAGTACTTTTTATGCTGGGCATCATCTAAAGTTGAAAATGAGAAACAATTTTATAGTCACATTTATGATCCTACTTCATCTGTTTGACCATCACGCAATTAATTACAGCTTATTGCCTTTTTTCTAAGACCGTCTCTTGCGAGACCGTCTCTTGCGAGACCGTCTCTTGCGAGACCGTCTCTTGCGAGACCGTCTCTTGCGAGACCGTCTCTTGCGAGACCGTCTCTTGCGAGACCGTCTCTTGCGAGACCGTCTCTTGCGAGACCGTCTCTTGCGAGACCGTCTCTTGCGAGACCGTCTCTTGCGAGACCGTCTCTTGCGAGACCGTCTCTTGCGAGACCGTCTCTTGCGAGACCGTCTCTTGCGAGACCGTCTCTTGCGAGACCGTCTCTTGCGAGACCGTCTCTTGCGAGACCGTCTCTTGCGAGACCGTGGTCAATAAGGTAAACATAAAGTATAAACTTTAGATTTGGGGGTTTTATTTAAAGATGGGCATAACTTTAGGGTCCATTATGCAAATTCTGGTAAAAAACCAGAAAACTCTTCGCCGGTCTCCTTCTATGGCGAGAAACTCCTCCTCTATGACTCACATATTCAACACACGGGTAAATTTGCAGCGATCGAGGCAGGTGTTGAAGTCAGGTTTCTTCGCTGCAAGAGACCGATCCGAGCAGACGACGATATGGTGGATCGGTGATTTGACTTCACAATTATAATTCGACGGAAGCGCACGGACGGCGGCGAAATCAAATTTGATGGAATACGGAGTTGAAAATGATTGAAGGTGGAGACTTCCGACGGAAACTAGGGTCAGATAATTGAAGGATTTGTCGACAGAAATAAGAAGAGTGTAGCTCGGCATACATTATTTCTGAAGATTTAGGTAAACGACAGTTTATTGGATATCAATGGGTCAACCCGGATCCAAAACAAGACATATCCGGTTTAAAGTTGACCCAATTCTTTGCACTTTTTTTATGCCGGATTTTTGTTTGATTTATATTCTTAAAAATAAAATTCAAACAATAAAACATCAAATTAAAAATAATTAAAATCAAATAAAAATAGTAAAATATCAAATAAAAATAAAAATAAATAAATTCAAACATCACAATAAAAAACAAAAAATACATTTCAAATTTAAATAGTTAAATATCTAATAAGAATACTAAAACACTAAATTAAAATAATGCAACATCATATAAAATATTAAAATGTAGATCCCGCCCGAGTAGGAGTCCTAGTTCATAGGCACTATATATGGATCGAACCCAACTTTAACTCTAACTCAAAGAAGTACGCGTGAAGCTATCTATGGTCTTAGGACTGGCAGCAGGAAGAGATTATGCTTTATCCAATCCAGTTTTTGTCCCTTGCCCTTAGAACCATAAACATTAGCGAGTCGCCTTTTTACATGAAAGGTGGGTAGGTACTGACAAAGAGCTCGAATAGATTCATGAATGTCCTGGAATTTCAGTATGGGCTTAACAGGTCGAGAGAGTCTTATGCCGCACAATCTCTTGCCGAATCTATTTGTTAAGTGAAAATAGTTAAACATCAAATTAATACTAAAAATACACATACGATTAAAATAAAAATCAACAAAAACAATAAAACATCAAATTAGAAATGTTAAACCTCAAATAAGAGTCTGTCTCCTACGAGACCATCTCATGATGAGACCAGGGACTAGGTGCAAAATAAGAGAAGGGTAGACTAAATTCGGGGTTTAAATCAAAATAATTTTATCCCAGTGCCAGAATGAAAATAGTGAAAAAGATGGAAAACCAAATAGCAAATAAACAAATATTACCACAAAACGCATCTTCCTTCATCCGCCTCGGTTACTCCGCCGATGCTGCCTCGGTTGCTCCGTTGTGCTGCCTCGTTACTCCGTCGTCCTGCCTCGTTTCTCCGTCGTCCCGTCTCGCTTGCTCCATCCCCGCCTCGCCTTCTCCGCCAGTGAAATCTAAGAAATTAGAGGCATCGAATTTGCAGAACGTCTTCCATTGCAGAGAATCGGTGTCTTTTTTCCGTTAGCTGAAGTTCAACGCCATAAACCTATCGTTGTAATTGAATGCATCGCATCTCCATTGTTGCCGCCTCTTTTTCTCCGCCGTGTGAAACCTTCGATTGCGACGACCATCCTTCGATTTGCAGAGCATCGACATTGGATGCGCGAAGCTTCCTGTGAGGATTTGCAGAACGCCGATGAGGATTACTGATGACAATTTGGCGTTCATCGGTGTTTGTCGGACTCGCATTCGTTGGCATTCATCAGTGTTCGTCGGCGGAAGACGGTGGTTAGGGTTTGAGTTAGTAAGGATCCGGGTCAGATATGAATGATCCGGGTTGGGTAGGAAGGATCCGGGTTTGGTTAAATTTGGGCTGAAATAATGTTTGTGGTTGGGCTGAAAGGTGATATTAATGCCCATAACTTTACAACTAATAAAACATCAAACTAATAATGTATAACATCAAATAAAAAATCTATATCATCAAATTATAAAATAATAAAATATACATCAAAATCAAATTGAAATAGTTTGACATCAAGTTAAAAATAGTTAAACATCAAATAAGAATATTAAAATACACTAAATAAAAATACTATTTTAATTAAACATTAAATGGAATGTTATACGTGTAAAACAAAATAGTGTTGGAAAATATACATTCTTTTTTTTTTTTAGTTCTAAACCTCTTATAATTATTATAAATAGAAAAAAAAAATTAAAGAACATGATCTGAGGTTCAGCATTTCGAGCAGAAGTTGCACCAAAGAAGTTGTATATTTTCGAATTGTGGGTTGAGATGCCCTTTTTGTCTCGAAAATATACATTCTTTGACGTTCCACTTCTATCCACTGATGTTATTTTTTTTACATGATGATATACATATGTAATATGATATGTATTACTTTATGTATATTACGGAAGAAAAAGACATAAAAATCATGCACTAACAAGTCAAAATCAAAGGAATTCGATGAATCATCACGGGCACAAAAAATACATATAAAATTAGCATATGAAAGTGGCAAACTTTAATTTGAAATTTTACGTTAGCATATGAAAAAGTCAATCGCCATACTATAGAACCATCAAATATCATTCATTACAAAAGGGTTCAAATGACTTAAAAAACTGCTAACATAAAAATTGAAAAAAAATATTCAAATCAAGGTAAAACAATCAAGTACCTCAACACTAACACTAACAATCAGACATCATAACTGAAAAATCAATGTGAAACAATACATCCCAAGCAACCGGATTCTATTTTTTTCTCGACGTGTTTCCCTTCGTTGCTCGCTTGTTCACGGACTTGCCTTCTCTCCTACTGGTTTTGAAGAGGATGACTCTTCCACTCCACGAACGCCAAGATCAAAGGTCGGCTCTGGTCCTCTATTCAAGGGAACATCTTCAGGAGTATGATTCCTCATAGCATGTTTTTATTATCTCATCAATGGCATCGTGAAGCTCAACCCTGGAAAGTGTTCATGTGAAAAAAATATAAAATATCACATACAGTAATAAAAAATTCAATATCTAAACCTAAAACATCACAATAGTACACATAACATGACTGACAACTACGTTGTGAAACATCAAATATAGTATTTAAAACATCAATATCAAAATTTTAAAAATATCAATCAGTACACACTAAAATATCAAAAGAACGAAATTGAACATCAGTTGCATACTTAAATATGAAAATACCACAAGTATCAAACACTGAAATTATAACATTACACCAACACACATAACAATACTTAGAGCTTAAACATGAAACATCAAGCTGGAAACGAAAAACATCAACAACAGTATCCAAAACATCACATCTAAAAAATAACAAAACTTACTGTTCTTACTTCATTCTCGATTGCAGCAACAGTGGGCAAGCGTTCTTAGACATCTAACAAACAACAACAATAACACAAAAATTAGCAAAAATCGTAACAAAACACTAAGACATCACAAACACAATCAAAATAATAAAATTGAACATCAATTGCACACTTAAAACACTACAAGCATCAAATACTGGAATTAAAAAATCACACCAACACAGATAACAATAATTAAAACCTAAACATGAAACATCACACAGAAAACCAAAAATATCAACAATAGTATGTAAAACATCACATCTGAAAAATAAAAAAATTACAAATTCTACTTCCTTCTCGATTGCAACAACAGTGGGCAAGCATTCTTAGACATCAAAGAAACAGCAACAACAACACAAAAATTTGCACAAATCGTAACAAAACCCTAAGATATCACACACAATCAAAACTGAACTTCAATTGCACACTTAAGTATGAAAACATCACAAGCATTAAGCACTGAAATTAAAACATCACACCAACACTGATAACAGTACTTAAAGCCTAAAACCTGAAACATCACACTGGAAATGAGAAACATAATTAACAGTACATGAAACATCACTGCTGAAAATTAAGAAAACTTACAAATTTCGAAAGAACAAGCAGCGGGAACACAAACAGCAAAGGAAGACGGACTCCCTTTCATTGTTATGCGCTTGGGTGTCTCCATTCTGATTCTCTCTCCCCACCCCTTGAACACTGTAACTCGCTTTGGACGGACTCATCAAGTGAAATTGAACTGATACTGTCTGGTGACTTAAGATTTATTCGCCTCTCTTCTCGATTTCAGCAACATTGGGCAAGTGCTCTAAGACATCTAAGAAACATTAACAACAACACAAAAATTAGCACAAATAGTAACAAAATCCTAAGATTTCACACACACAATCAAACTGAACATCAATTGCACACGTAAAACACTACAAACATCAAATACTGAAATTAAATCATCAAACCAACACAGATAACAACACTTGAACCCTAAACATGAAACATTACACAGAATACCTGAAACATCACTAACAGTATGTAAAACATCACATCTAAAAAATTATAAAATTTTTAGATCAACTTTCCTACTCAATTGCACCAACAGTGGGCAAACATTCTTAGACATCTAGGAAACATCAACAACAAAAATTTTTTTTTAGCATAATCCATAACAAAACCCTAAGATATCACACACAATCAAAACTGAACATCAATTGCACACTTAAGCATCAAAACACCACAAGTATCAAGCACTTAAATTAAAACATCACACCAACACCGATAACAATACTTAAAGCCTAAAACCTGAAACATCACACGGAAAACGAGAAACATCATTAACTGTACATAAAACATCACATCCAAAAATTAAAAAAACCTACAACTCCTCCTTCCTTCTCGATTGCAGTAGCAGTGATGCAAATTTTCTTAGACATTTAACAAACATCAACATCAACATAAACATTAACATAAATCCATAAGAAAAACTCACAAAGCACAAAAAAAACATAGAAGTCCCCAAATATTAACACAGTGAACAACATAAACCCTAGAAAATCACATGAACAAAAAAAAGAAAAAAAATTGGAAAAACAACAAAAATGCATAAAAAAAAATCTAAGCAAAGACATTACCTTCGAAGATAAACACAAAGCGAAGCTTGTATTGTGTTCAGCCGCCGAAAACCAAAGCTATACCGGAAAATTTGCCAGAAAACTTAAAAAATCTCAACGAATCGTTGCGCGCAAGAAAGGAGGAAAAAATAGAGAGGATGTGCGGCTGAATGGAAGCAAATAAGCTCGAATTGAAAGAAGATAGAAGAGAAATGGAGAGGAGAGAGAAGAAGGAGATTTGCGCTTGAGAGTGAAATGGAAAGGAGAGAGAATAAAGAGGTAGTTCACGTAGGAGAGAGGAAATGAGAGAAAATAAAATTTCAAAAAAAATATGAGAGAAAAATGTGGAAATGTTGTTATTTATACATTGGCTTAAATGTAAATTAATGAAATTTCACATCTAATCCCTGGACTTTTAAAACTTTAATTAGAAATCTCATTTACAATTAAATCCCTGGTCTCACTATAAGAAAGTCTTATACAATGGTTTGTCTAAGTTGATGGACAGTCCACTGTACACTTTACTTTAAATGTTGTAATTATTATAAAATTTAAATATTGTATTTTAAAAGTTAAAAAAACCGTGTATTTGAATGTGAAAATATAAAAATATATAATATAAAAAATATTTTTAAATTTAGTACTCCCTCCATCCCAAAATAACATGCAGGGAAGAGAAAATTGGCTGCAAAATTCAACTGTAAAAAATGGCCAGCTTTTCAGTACAAAAAGTTGAAATTTGTACTGTGATGGGACAGAAATATTACTGTACAGAAATGGTTTAATTGTGGATTATCCCTGACGGGACAGTAAAAATTCCCTCATTTTTAATAACTTTTGGCTCCAAAATTTCACTTTTGGAGCCAATTGAAGCTACTCTTCACGAAGTTGAAATTTCACCCTTACATCTATAAATATAGGCATTCATTACAGCTCCCAAACCAATCAAACAAAAATCAAGTAATAACTCTCAGAAAATTTTTGGCCAGTTCTTGAAGAACTGGCCAGATACAAAAACCATATTCCCTCCTTCAGTTTCTATTCATCATCGAGCAACACTGTGATGGTTAGGGCAAACCTGACAAATGATCAGAGGCAGGACATAACCCATTTTCTGCTCCAACACTTCAAGAATGGGCAGATTGAGCAGCAGCAGAGACTCGAGGCAACACAGAGATGGTCATGTTCAGTGCAGACCATCTCTACAATATGGGCGCGGGTGAAGCTGTAGCTTCAAAATGGAGAAGCTGTGATTGCCCGTTCAAAAAGACATGGGCGGTGTGGCAGAATCAAGAAACTGATCAACCTGGAGGCCTTAATGGCAGTGCCACTAAAATACTGGCGAACCTGTCGGAGCACAGCAACACAAATGCATGTCAGAAAAAGCACCGTACAAAGGGCTATAGCAAGCAAGAAGATCAAAAACCACACTAATGCAGTGCATTCACAACTAACTTTGGCATGCAAAGAATTAAGGCTAGAATGGTGCCTAAGTAAACTGGAGTGCAACATGCAGTTCCAACCCATGGAAAATGTCATACACATCAATGAAAAGTAGTTCTACTTGACAGAGGCAACAATAAGGTATATTCTAGGTCCCAATGAACCTGAACCCTATAGAATCACTCAAAGCAAGCATTACATTCCAAAACTCATATTTTTATGGGCTGTGTGTAGACCATTACTTGACTTAGAGGGTAATGTAATGTTTGATAGGAAAATATGGGTGTTTCCATACGTGGATTATGTAGCAGCCAAGTACATGACTGCAAATAGACCTAGAGGAACCATGATTCTCACACCCATATCATCCATAACTAGAGACATCATAAGACACAAGCTGATTCATGAATTCATACCAGCAATCAAGGTAAAATGGCCTGTTTGGGCAAGCAAAAACATTTACATACAGCAAGATAATGCCCCTTGTCACATATTTGTAAATAACCCTGAATTTCTAGCTGAAGCCACCTCAGATGGGTTCAATATATAATTAGTGTGCCAACCATCAAAATCACCCGACCTAAACATTCTGGATTTGGGATTTTTGCCTCAATTCAAAGTTTACAGCAGCAAAACCCTAGTCAAAACCTAGATGAGTTACTGGAGGTTGTGTATGATGCATTTCAGAGATATGATCCAAGAATTATTGACAATATTTTCCTAAGTGTACAATGTGTCATGGTTGAAATCATGAAATACAGAGATGGGAATGAGTTTAAACTGCCACATATGGGAAAAGACATGCTAAGAAGGCTTGGTATGCTACCCCACAATTTAATTGTTGACCCTGAGCTAGTAAGGGGTTGTTTGGAACACATGGTGGCTGTTGGGAGAACAAGGCACATTCAAGACCTGCTGATCAGTATGAAGATGGTTTAGATGTGCAAGGGATATGTACTTTAGTAGGGTTGCGCTTCTGGATTCAGGTCTAGGGTAAACATACCAGTTAGTTTTGGTAAAGGTATGTTTATAGGGCAACCTTGTAAATGCTGGGAGGGCTAAACTCCATTCTATATGCATTAAATTTGATAACATGTGTTTTTAAAATTTATGTTTCATAACCGAGGCAAACAAACATTAACCAGAATGTAGTGGATGGCTTGACACACGCAGTCATTTCGAGGCAACAAACACTACAAGGTTGCCATCCATGTGTTTTTAACAAAAATGGTTGTTGCCTAAGTGTGAACACAGAATATCATCATAGGTGGCTAACAACTAATACAGGGTCAAATGGGAAAATAATTTTAGAGCTGTGTTTAATCACATCATGCCTCGCCAAGATTAAATTTGTTTCGAGACTGATAGGCATGGCTGCATGTTTTAATCATTCATCACAGCTACATCATTAATCGAGGCTTCAACCAGCACATAAACATACCATCACAAACAATTTCACAAGCTATGATATCTCATATAAAATTCAGTTAATATATGCCCGGCCAAGGTCAGGGAGTTTTGGAAACATCACTGCATGGCTGCATATAAGAACCACAAACACATACACATGCATAACTTTTACTGCTCCATTATTACCCCTGATATGAAACATGCCCTGCCTGACTTAGGTTCTGCATCAGATTTAGATGATAAAAGGGGGAACAGCCACCCTGGTTTCAACTGAATCCGAGTCAAAATCTGAGTGGTTGCACATTTGATCATAAAAAACACACAGATTCAACTACCCAGCATTAAAAAGTAGCACACAGACTATTACAGATAAGTAGCACACAAGATATCACAGACAAACACAACACCAAGTAGTTGCTGTATAAAGAAAACCTACAGTAAGAGGTAAATTGTTAGTAAATTCTTAATAATATTAAATTCCAAAGCAATAGCGGAATTGAAAGGGATAATTTATTACAAACATGTGTGTAGTAAAAATATTTTCCAACATCAGAATCACTATGACGAACATATCCAGTCCAATTACCAGGATATAGACAGGCTCCAGTTTCCCAGAAACCAGGCTCACCTTACTTAGGGAATTCACTACCCTTGAAGTACACTGAAGGATGTGGATCACACCAGGATTCAGATTCAGAATCAGATTCATTAGAATCAGGGGGCTGTATTTCATCAGAATCAGGGGGATGTGATTCATGTGGATTGAGAGGGCTGTGTTTATCTGAATTAAGATATGAATCTGAGTGGTAGAGGACAACTTCATGTACATGGCTAAAATGTGCGGCCACAGGGGTATCCCAAGATTCAAATGAATCATCAAGGACAGGGTACTAGGGTGGGATAACTTTACTTCCCTTTGTTTGTGACTCAATATCATCAGGGCCAGTATATAATGTGGGATCAATACTAGCCTCAAATTGATAGTCATACTCGGATTCACTCAAGGATTGGCAAGGGGCAGACTTACCCTGCCCAGCCATGACCCTATCACTATGATCCATCAGGTAAGGGTAGACACAATGGGTGGGGATTGGGTTTTAGATGCAAAGAATGACGAGGGAAAAATAGTTCTCTATAACAAGGGGTGGGACTAGGGTTTCAGATGCAAACAGGCACAAGGAAGAAACAATACAGTATTAGTAAGGGTAAAGTTAGACACGGCTAAACTCTCAGATAATCTAGAACAACAATATACGAGGGCTTAAGACATCATAGATGAACATGAATGAGTGTAGACACTTTTCAAAAACCCTAATCCAACACGACATCATAATTAAGAACCTCATAGAAGGAAGAACATGAAGAAGCATGCATTTCACAACTATATCATGATTGAGTATCTAAAAGAATCAAACAGCCAAATATACATCACATGTAAATAGATTTCATATAATATGTGTTTAAAAAACAGGTCCAAAACATCTTTGGAAACCCTAATTTAGTCAAATCTAGGATTTCAGAAAGCAATATAGCAAGAACACCAAGACAGGGGTATGTCGGTCACAGATCCGGCAACAAGGATGAACAACTCTGCCAATAGTCACAAAATAGACATCCTCTTCTTGTCAAATAACACAAAAACACAAGAAATCAAGGACTAAAAAACCCATAACAGCAAGAACACCACTGACAGGGGTGTTTCAGTCAGAGATCGGCTGCAAAGTCTCAACAAATCTAACAAAAATCACAAAAAACAAGCAATTTGTGTCAAGAAGTTCTAAAACACTAGAAATCTTTGCATGCAACCCATTTTCTTCTACAAACTATAGAATAGGTACATTTCATCATATTCAACATATGAAACACAACGAATCCAGAACCCAAAACTGAAAAACCAACTTAATGAGCTCAAAACCTACAAACGAGCGAGCACAACACAGATCGGGACTCAAAATACTGTGACAAACATTAACAGATCACAGATCGTGTCAATTTTGAAAACCCTCAAACAACCGAAGAAAACCCTAGTTTGGAAACCCGTAAGGCTATGAAAATAACAACCAGAAATTCTTATCACACAGAATCATCGAAAGTATCATAAAATCGAGAAAGATAGACCAAGGAACAGACAGAAATCAAAGGAGAAGTAGCTAGGGTTTTCTGTGTTAAGAGAGAGGAGCTGTGAGTTTGAAGAGTGAAAAAAGAGAAATGGGAAAGTAAAGGAGAGTAAATGAGAGCGTTCAGGAGTAAATAGGAGTGTTGGACAACAATAATAGGAGCGTTGGGAAGATCAAACGTTACGCATGTGATAATCGGACCACTTTCCCAAACACAAAGCCATGCTTCAACACGCGTCCAATCCCTTAATTAATTAGCCAATTAACCATGTTATTTTGCCAACTTCCAAGGGCATTTTAGTCTTTTCACATTCAGTCAACTAGGCTGAAAATGGGAATTTTTGAGGCATTGCAATTTAATTAGGGACAACCAAAACTGAAAAGTATACAGTTTATTCCGGGAAGGAGGGAGTATATAATTTAACAAATACAGTGTATAAAGTAAAAAATATGTGAACCGTCCATAAATTTAACGACATGCAACTTATCAGGAGACCCACTCTTTTTAATTCATTGAATGTATAATGGACATTCTGGATATTTCATACCATGCAAGTGCTAAAAGATATTATTTTGGCATAAACTGACTCATAACTGCCTAAACGACAACGTTTGGGTTATTCCAACTTTATATCGCATTTTCCTTCTTTTTTGTTTATCTTTGTATTGTTCTATAGCCGGTAACCTTGGGTCAGACCCAGTAGATGTAAGTGAATTTCACCAAAGTGCATAACCAAATCTCATGTATTTATGCATTACTATATTACATACTTAATAAGACAAGTTCTGTTGGAATATAGTAGTAATAACAGATATAATTAGGTAAAAAAAATTTCACTCCACTTTTTATAAGCAAAAGGATTTATATATTGCACCAAACCTATTTTATAATGTGATGAAATGGTTGCAACTAATACGACTAGGGCAATGTGGACCTCTTAAAATTAAGTGACCACTCTAAAAACCGAAAATGTCAACAGTGGTGGTCTTTAGAATGGTCTCTTAATAAGAGATCACTCCATGGTCTCTTGGTAGGAGACCATTTAAGAGCCCAATTTTTGATCGGGACACATGGGCCAACCTTTGTTTTTTCTTTTTAAATCTGAATTTCTTTTGAATTAAATTTTTGTAAAATCTGAATTTTTTGTAAAATCCTTTTTTTGTTGTAAAATCTGATTTTTTTTTGTAAAAAAATGAAATTAAAATTTTAAAATAAAAATATATTTTAAAATTTCACATTAAATGTATTTTGGGTAGATAAATTTATTTAAATTAAATGTAAAAATTAGTTGGTAGCATATAGAAAATTAAGTAGGGTCCATGGATAGTAGTCTATTACCATTGTGAAGAAAAAAATGGTGATCTCTTAAGTGGTCTCTTAGGGTGAGGTGAAAGAGAAGGATTGGGAGAAATAATATATTTAATTGGTAAGACACCACTAGATGTCTCTACCATTACCTTTGGTCTTAGGGTAGAAACTGAACACAGAGTGTTTTGAATTTCATGAAGTAAAAAAAATATAATACCCCCCCCTTCATTTTTTTATTTATGACACCATAAATTTAGGTGCTGGGATTTAGGGGAACAAAATGAGTGGATGAAATTGAATGTAGAAAATAAAAAGTAGAATTAATGGATGAAATTAAAAGAATCTTGTTAAAAATAAAAAGAGTGCCAAATAAAAAAATATCAATTTATAATAAGTGTACAGAACAATATTTTTTAAATTTTTTTTCTATTTGGACTTTTAGAAATATGATGGGATACAACTGTATTATTCATTCTTTTCTAAAAACTGCTTTGGAGATTTGGATTTGGATTTGGATTTGGATTTGGATTTGGATATGGTGCACACTGCACATCATATCTTTTCTTTTGATGTTATCAATGCAAAAAAAAGAAAAGAAAGGTGAATGGTTCATTATTATTGATACTCCTTCCGTTTCAATAAGAATGACACACTAGCTTTAGACTCTTGGATTAATGTGAAGAAAATGAGAGGTTGAAATTAAGTGTAGAAATTAAAAGTAGAATGAGTGGATGAGATTTTAGGAATCTTGCCAAAAATGAAAAATGTGTCATTTTAAAAAAATCTCAATAAGGAAAGTGTGTCACTCTTAGTGAAACAGAGGGAGTACATGGACACTTTGGGAAATTCTGAGGATAAAAATTTAAGTTAGTCCTCTTGTTTGTATGAGTTTCACATAACTTTACCTCTCGTTTTTATGCGTTTCACATAACTTTACCGGCTTGATTCACCTTGAATTTAGGTGAATAAAATAAGTAAGTTAATTTGAATTTTGAAGAAAAAAATAAGTATAATGCATAAATGAAATTAAAGAAATATGATAAATAAAAAAAGTGTCAAACCTATAGGGAAAAAAGTGTCAATGTTAATGAATAGGAATATTTGTGAATATTACTTCTGTATTAGAATAATTTTCCTTTTATGACTTTGTATAGGTCCTTTGTATCTCCTACAAATTGTAATCTGAATCATGAATACAATCACAATTTATTTTCAACATGGTATCCTGAAACCTCTAGAATTCTAAAATTTTCAAATTTCTGACTCCAATCTTCGTTGTTGATAGCTTGTGTTGCTACCGTCATGTCCACTGCATCGCCAATCGTTACCGTCAGCATTTCCCAGCGAGTTCACTAAATGCTCCATCGATCACGTCCGCTAACTACCGCTTGCTCATCGCTAATTGCGGTCGCAAAGCGCTATTCGTCGCTGATCTCCTAGCTCCATCTGAGCTGTTCATTGCTGATGCATGCGCTGTCGCATCTTCCTCACGTGCCATCGGTCTTTGCTGCTGATTTTGTTCGGTCGCTGCCCAGATGTCGACTCCTGATTCAGCTTCCGCTCGCATCGCGGCCAAGCTGATGCCAAGTTATGTGATGCCCTTGCCTCTCTCCTCGGAGAGCTACAGGTTCATGCTAGTGGTCAACAGTCAACACCAACAGGCCGTCCGATAAAATCTCCTCACTATCTCTATCCTTCCGATCATCCTGGACTTGTGATTAGTCTCGTGGTCCTGAAAGGAGAAAACTATAGGGAATTGACTACTTCCACCCGCAGTGCTTTGTTTGCTAAGAAGAAGCTTGGTTTCATTAATGGAGCCATTACATGACTTCTGATTGACGATCCTGATTATGATGAATAGCCTGGAGTTAATTCTATACTCGTTTGCTGTTCTTCAGACTATCAATCCATCATTACAATCCTTGGCTAATTACTTTGATACTACTAAACAACTATATGATGATCATTCTGGAAGATTCTCGCTTGGTATTGGACCCAAAATTCTGCAGATGCATGGCGTTATCATCAATTGCCGCCAGAATGGACAGTTCATCGCCGTTTACTATGGCGAACTCAAGAAGCTATACAATGAGTTCAACTCTCGCATCCATCCTCGGGTTTGTTCCTGTGAACCTTGCAAACAATTGTGCACTACATTGCTACTTCAAATGTTGTTGGTGACCGTGAGAATGAGATGATCTATCAATTTCTCATTGGTTTAGATGATGGCTACAATATCTTGCGATCCAATGTCAAAGCTCAAGAACCGCTGGTACTACTCAGTCGTATTTACGTTTGCGATTTAAGAAGAGTCTCACAAATCTATAGTTTGGGCATGTGACACTTCAATTGACTCCATGGCTTATGCTACTCGTCACCCACCCTCCCCAGGCTCCTCGCCTGGAGCCCTCTCTGTAGCTGATTGTAAGAATTTAACCTATATTCATTGTCATCGCAAGGGTCACGACAGAGCCATTTGTTTCAAAATTATTGGTTATCCAAAATAGTTTACTGAGATGAGGACCGCAATAGCCAGACCAAAGGCACTATCGACCGCACCACCATCCGGCTTGATTGGCACCCCCGAGAATTCTAGCACCGCAACTCACCATCCTTAGCCCACCGTGTCGTTCACTGGATCCGCCACTACAACGCTTCCAGGTTTTGCTTAAGCAGCCGCCGCCCCAGCTCGCTTGGATGGGCATGCTCTCAGATATGCTTTATTTGATGAACAATAGGGTACGATTAAGAAATTGCTTACTCAGCTACACAATTTATCTGACAAATACGTTAGGTAAGCTTCATTTACCTTGGATTCTTGACTCCGAAGCTTCGTATCATATGAACAGTGATAGGGATTCTCTTACTGATATCACTACTGTTTCACACTCGATTGGTGTTTTTTTACCTGATGGATCTGTGTCATCTGTTGCACAATATGGTTATTTATTATTTGGAGATATTGTTCTCTCCAATATGCTCTACATACCGACACTTCTATGTAACTTATTATCTTGTTCTGGATTACAATGTCTGGCTTTGCTTACTAATTTTTTTTTGCATATTACAGAAACTCAGCTCGAGGACTGTGATTGACTTGGGTAAACAACAAGGGAGGGATCTATTAATTGCACTTGTTTGACAATCGGGTTTGGCCGCTGCCTCTGGATCCAAGTTTGGCCACCGCTTCTGTCTCTGTCTCTTCCATTGATTTATGACATCAGCGTTTTGTGCATCCTTTTTTAACGGTGTTGTCTTAGCTCCTACTCTTAATTTTAGCACAAATAAAACTGTTGTTCCTTACTCTGTGTGTCATAGAGCAAAACAAACAAGAAATAGTTTTCCATTCAATTATTATAAAGTTAGTACATTGTTTGAATTGGTACATAGTGATGTTTTGGAGCCTTATAGCTCTACGAGTGGAGCATTTTATTTCTTAGCTATTTTTGATGATTTTTCCTGGGTTGTTTGGATTTATATACCAGTTCCTATGTCTGAGGTAGCTTCTAGATCTATAGAATTTTGTACTTTATTTAAGAATCAGTTAAGTCGCACTATTTTTTGGGTTTGAGCTATTAATGGAAAAACATTTCTTCCTATACGATCTTATTTTGTGGAGACTGGTTTACTACATGAGACTTCCTATGTTGACAGGTCACGGCAGAATGGTCGAGTTGAGCACAAGCATCACCGTCTTCTAAATGTTTCTCGCGCCTTGCACTTCTAGGCCAACATACCAATTGAATTTTTGAGAGCATGTGTTCTTACTGGGGCTATTTGATCAATCGGGCTCAGACTCTTAAACTTGATGGACGCACACCATTCCAAGTTCCACATGATCGTGATCCAAATTACTAGATGCTTCGCGTGTTTGGCTGCATGTGTTATGCCTCTTGCCTTCCCAGATATTATGACAAGTTTTCTCCTTGAAGCCGCAAGTGCATTTTCCTCAGTTATACCGCTGGAAAGAAAGGTTATCATCTATACAACTTGGACTCCTGCAAAAATTTTGATAGTCGGAATGTTTATTTCTATGAAGATCAATTTCTTTTTGCTATGAATTATTGAGACGTCAAATGCGTTTATTTTTCAAAGCATTTGACATCTTTTTATTGTCTTTTAGTTGGTAGAATGCTAGATTTAGTTAGGTTTACATTGTAAGTGGTTTGGATGATCGTATACGATTTTCATTTCTAAATCCCTCATCATGTAGCCTATTTGAAGTCCAATGGATTTTTAGTCCCTACGAGTGTCTAGATCCATTTTTGTGAGATTTACTTGTAGATTGTTCGTAGGCACTTCAGACTGTTTGTAGAAGGCCATTTGCAAGAATGGTAGTATATTTTAGAAAAACAATTTTCAGGGATGGTAGAAGACTGAAGGCCAAGAGCCAAAATGTGGTAATAGATGGGTGCGCTGAAGAAAAAGAGCAAAGTTCAGAAAAGTCGAAGACTGGCACGACCTGTGTAGATTTGCACAGCTCGTGCTATGCCTCTGATGTGCATCGTATTTCTTGCGTTAACCAATGTATTCGGCATAATAATTGGCATGTTTTACTTGTTGGATTGCTAGTTTTAGTTATGCTTACACAACAAAGGGTTTAGATGACCATGTTTGGTTTTCTTGTCTAAATCTTGAGTTTTGTAGACTTAATTGAAGCTAATGGACATTTTGTGTTCACGAGCCCCTAGATTTTCATTTATGATCTCATTAGTAGGTTGCTTGTGGATACTTTGACAGCTTTGTTTAGAAGACCGTTCGTAAGAACGGTAGAAGATACCCGAAGGCCATTCAAAAGAATGGTAGTAGATATGAAGGCCACAGATAAAAGTGTGGTTGTAGATGGAATTGAGCCAAGAAAGGCGGGATTGAAGTTCAAAAAGGTCAAAATGGGAGAAGGAGTAAACCAGGTGAACCAGCTGATCGGCCGACCGGCTAACAGGTGGCCATACGCATTGTCACGGACGTTTGATGCACTGGCACAGACCTCAGATGTGCTAGTACGAACCTCAGCCGCACCATCCTAGAAACAGATAACATGCATGTGTTAGGACGCATAGCACGGACCGTGCTATAACCCTCGACACGAGATGGTACCAATGGAAGATTTCAAGAGCACCCTATGTGAAAGGTATGGGGAAGTGTTGGCCATCGACCACACCACGCATTATGAACACTAGAATAGGCTTTGATATCTTTTATGTGATGGAATCGAGGA
Organism: Rubia yunnanensis; assembly: GCA_037428765.1. Lineage (NCBI taxonomy): Eukaryota > Viridiplantae > Streptophyta > Magnoliopsida > Gentianales > Rubiaceae > Rubia > Rubia yunnanensis. The sequence goes on from CM075061.1 coordinate 54,928,314, forward strand.
TCGAAATATTTAGCCATTCATGTTATGCATATATTCCCCAAGTGCTTGTCTATATAGTTTTAATCTCATATGATCTTTTACATTCGTAGTTGTTAGTTTAAGAACCTAAAAAACCCTATTTTCCATTATCCAGCTATTCCTAGCAGACAGGCGGATTGACAACCCGTACATGTAGTTGGCTATTAAACACCTAGCATCTTTGTGGTCAAACCTGGTATTGCCACTAACTACCCCATAGGTAGTTTAGTAGCAATTTTTTGAGCAAAATATAAACATAAATTTGATCATCTCTTATTCAACCTTTTTGGTTTGTTTAACTTATAGAATGCCTTAGCTTGGGTTAGCTACACTTACTAATGATCCTGAGTGGTGATGGGTCACCCCATATAGAGAAGCTGAAGGCCAAACCACGGGTCGTGCAATCCTCCACGGCCCATACACTCAAAATGGATGAATAAAGGGTCCAGGCCACGAAATGCACAATATTGCATGTCCCGCGCACTCTGAAGATGGAGAACACACCCCAGAGCACAGGATGTACAAATTTGCACATCCAGCATGCTTGGAACAGCCCATGAACGCTTTCTATATGAGCTCGCGTGCTTTTGCAAGAGCCGTGCTTGGCAGGCCATGCATTATCGCACGACCCGTGCCGACGTGGCTGCTAGGGCTTCCTAGCTTTTTGGGCCTTTCTAAGGCCCAATCCTACTTACTATATAAACCACCTTTTAACTCCTAGGTTTTAAGTTTGGTCATTATTTTAAGAACTAAGCAGTAGGTATGAAGAAGGAGACTATCTCCTCTCTTCATTTATTTCTCTAGTTTTGCCTCATGACATTAAATCCAATGATTACTTTGGATTTATGTCTCTAGAGTAGTTTATTTCTTGGGGTAATATTTGAATTCATGACTTGATTTTAACTTTGTGAGATTTTAGATTACCCTATCTATTTATTTCATATGAATATTTGTTCTTGATTTGTAGTTTACATTCTTGTAAGATTTATGTTATGTTATGATTTATGATGCATCAATGAATTCATGCATTTTATAATGTCGTGTTAGGATATTGAATGCTTTCTTGGGAAATGTTAGATAATATCTAATGTAGGCTCGAGAGTACTAGGGAGATAAGTGCATGCATACTATCTTCAGAGTACCGGCCCGATTGTTAGACTCTAATTCTAATTGGCTAGTCATGTAGGAGAAACCTTGAGCTTACCCCAATAGAATAAACATTGTAGTTTGTAGTAACTAGGGTCGTGGCAACCATAGAGTCATCACGAGATGCCAATTCCTTTGCCTCTCTAAATCTAAGGCTAGTACCCATAGTGGAGTGCCTAGGACGTATTGTCCTCACTCTCATATCTAACGGTTGCAACCTACGTAAGACCGAGATCCTTTATGAGGGGGCTCGTTAGCATTGAGAGTGAGATAATGGGGAATGAACTGGGGTATCTTACAGGGAATGCACACTATGTGACATAGGTATCCTTTGTGTGACAGATATTGAGAATTTCTGACCATCTCCACACTACGTGACATAGGTATAAGATAGGTTTTATATTTCTTACATGTAACAGAATCTAAGATCAAAGTCATTAACCAGTCATGTTATGCAAATATCCCCAAGAATATTTTATTATAGGTTTAATCTCTCTTGTTTGTATGCTTTATAGTGTTAGATACAACCCCCCAAGTATCTGTTCTTAAGCATTAGCTACTCCTGACACACAATTGGGGTGATGCCCGATTGTGAGTTATGTAAAGCTAACCCTCAAATTCTAGTATCTTTGTGAACAACCCCAGACGTACCACTGAATACTCTATAGTGGTTAGTAGTGAGTATATGAGCAACAATATAAAATCTTTTTCTTTAACACTTTGCCCTCTGTGGGTAAATTCTCCCAAAAGATTACAACCCTGCGAGGTGCAGGTCGTGACTCCAGCACCACCGAGCTCAGACTCAGACGTGCCCCCCTTATATGACTCAAACACCACGCCGCACCAGCTTTGCCGTGACATTGCTAGATCGCGATGATGAGCCGCTGCCCAAAGATGTTGCACCGCGGTGCTCTGCCGATGGACGCTCCACCTCATCCACCACCCTAGTCTTCCATTTCTTCTGAGCTCCATGTTCGCCAAAGTTCCCGTGAATGTCGTCCACCTGATTATCTGAATGATTGTGTCTACTCTATGTCCTCTGATGAAACCTTCCCCATAGCTTCATTTGCTTCACCGTCATCACTACCCTCAGGTGTTTTCTATCCTGCAACTGATTATGTAAATTGCCAAAAACATTTTGCTTCAATGCTAGATTTTTGTGTGCAGTAACTTCTAATACAAATCCTACCACTTATTCTGAGGCTTTCAAGCATGTGTATTAGTACAAGGCCATGACAGCCAGACTTAGTTCCCTTGAACGAAACTAGACAGGGGTTATGTCTTCTCTTCCTCCGACGTAAATAGGTAAATAGTATAAATGGTGGAACCTGCAGTGGAGCCCGAAAAGGACCCCACCAAATACAAAAGAATCCAACCTTAGGCTACTAAGTAAGCCTAAGGAGTAAAGTCCAAAAGAGGTAGGGGGGGAGTAGAAGAATGTAAGTCCGTAGGACAGCATTCTACCATCCCCCCCTTTATGTCCAAATAAAATAACAACCAACCCAATGCAAGATAGGCGAGCAGAGGGAGCACAAAACAACCTGGAAAAACACAGGCTATAACCTAAACGAAATGATGGGGTGAGAACAAACTCACTACCCATAAACAAATCCGCTTCTACCCCTAACAAATGGGGCCTTCTTCATTACAATTTCCAAAATGCAGCCGAGAGATAGGGTCTCGGGTCTTGAATTAATGTAGGTGCTGGAACATTGCTGAAGGGGCTAAGGTCCAAGAAAAGATGATAAGGATATCCTAATGCAGCCGAGGATGTCTCGGGTACATCCGGACAAGACTGTTGCTGGTTGCAAATGGTTTTATCGTACTAAGCACAAATCCGATGGTACGAAAAAGCTCGTGTCATGGTTCTTAGAAACCGTCAGATCGAAGGTACTGATTTTATAGAAACATTTGCTCCTTTAGCTAAGATGAGCTCAGTCTGATTATTTTATAGAAATATTTGCTTAATCAGATGGATGTTTATAATAATTTTCTTCATGGTGTTCTTGACAAAGACGTTTATATACGGCCACACCTTGGAACCTTTGCGCCTCCTGGACCTGTCTGCAAACTTCATAAATCTCTCTACGGCTTACGCTAGGCTTCTCACAATTGGTTCTTTAAGTTTCCTGCTACTTTCTGCATCTTTGGCTTTGTTTAGAGTAAGGCAGATTACTCTCTCTTTTCATAGATATGGGCTTCAGTTTCCTTTCATGTTCTTATTTATGTGGATGACTTCATGATTGTTAGTAGTTCTTCGTTGCTTTTATCTGAATTCAAGACATACTTGAGCACTTTTTTTCATATAAAGGATCTTAGTTCTCTAAATTATTTATTGGGAATTGAGATTTCTAGTGTCGGGGACATTTCTATCTCAGCAAAAATATGCCCTTGACATTTTATCTGATGCTGGTTGATTAGCGGCTAAACCAACTTATTTTTTTATGGAGCAATCACACTACCCTATGCGCATGAAGGGTTCTCTTTACATGATCTTAAAAAGTATTGTCGTCTAGTTGGTCGATTGATTTATCTTACCATTACACATCCTAAACTTAGCTACTCTGTTCATACTCTTTCTCAGTTTATGTAATCTTCGTGTGTCCCTCACTGGCATGCTGCTTTGTGAGTGTTACACTACTTGAAGAGTCATCCAGGTCAAGGCTTGTTTCTTTCTTCTCGCAGTTCTTTGCAGTTCACTGCTTATTGTGATTCAGGCTAGGTTGTGTGTCCCATTTCCCTATGTTCTCTTTCTGGATATTTTAAGATGCTTGGTGACTCTCCAGTTTCACAGAAGATGAAGAAACAACCTACGATGTCTCGTTCTTTTGCTAAAGTTGAGTATCCACTGAGCAGCATGAGCAACATCCTCCACCGCCTCCACCAGAGACCAAGCAAATATAGGAGGATCATATGCCATCTCATATCTCTCAGCCTCCACCTGACTTTTACGAGCACCTGATGCAGACTTTTTAGCATGGTTTCCGTGGATAGGTTGAGCACATCCTGTTCGTCTCACAGAGCCTCATGGAGATGGATAAGGAGATTGAGTACCTCTCATCCAGGATTTCAGAGATGCAGTTGCAGGCTAGTGGTGCCACAGGCCTTGATCCCCGTAGAACAGTGAGGCGGAGAGAGCGGCGTCAAAGGAATGTCGATTGCCTAGCACAATATTAGCAGATTTAAGGCAGGGGCTCCGACGATGGGGCCAGACCATCTCATTTCTGATGTGATCTCATAGTTTTACACTCAATTGACTACCCCATCTCATTTCTAATGCTTTGATTTGTATGTTTTTGCCCTATTTTGTCTACATTGAGGGCAATGTAACATTTTAAGTGTGGGGAGGGGTAGTCACTGCTTTTACTGTTTTGCTTTGGATTTCTTTGTTAGACTTGGTGGTTGGGATATTTTCTTTGTTTTGGGATGCTTTCATATGATGTATTTGGATGCTTTGTTAGCTTTGACACGTGGAAGATTTTTTCTACTTTTTTTACTGGAAAAAAAATTTAAAAATGAAACTTTTTTTTTGAAAAAATAGAAAATGAAATAGCAAAAAAAAATAAAAAAGAAACCCGCTAAGTTGAAAACCCGAGAGGGAAACTTAGGCAACATTGAGGGTCTGGATAGGTCGAAAAACCAAAAGGGAGACCTAGGCAAAAATGAGAGGCTAAATATGCGGAAAAAGGTAAGATGTGAGCTAAAGAAACATGATGTATGGCTAGGATGAAAACTCGAAAGGGCTCCTACGCAAAATGAGAGAAAAGGAAAATTGCTACGATTTCACTCATTTGGCGGCGTTGGAGTTATAAGGTTGCGGTTGCCATATGGATGGATCAGGTAGCTCAACATCTTGAGACCTCTTGTGATTGAGTAATTTAGCGGGAAAATGAAGTAAGTGATGAAATTCTTGATTGTTCATATACTTAATTCTTAGGATGATATATTGGTATAAAGTGAAGTATTTGTTTGAACTTCATGCATGCTTTTTGCTTCACTTTGTGCCATTGGATTTGGGATTCTCAATTTGGGACATAGAAATGTTTTTATTGATATCAATGAATTGATAGATTGATATGGTTTGGGTAGATTTAAGAATGTGGGTTGTGGGTAACTTCTCATTTGATCTTAACTTTGGGATGTGTGATATTTAGAGTCTTGTGAGGTATTGATTTGGGGGAATAGTAATTAGGATGTGGATACATGAATTCCTTCGTGTGCTTGAATCTTTTCTTACACGAGGGCGAGTAAGGTTTAAGTGCGGGGAGGTTGATGTGTCCATTTTATGTGCATATTTTAGGACTTTTTGGGATCGATTTTGTGCTCTTTTGTTATCAAGAGCTTGTGTTTTACCTTGAAATTCTCTTAGGAGAGGTAAGGGCGACTTTACGCTGTTTTACCTTTTCTAAGTGAATTTTGTGTGACAGGGAAAGAACATCGAGACTTGAAGACCGGAGGCCATTGAAGATCATCTTTTGAAGACTTTGAAGATTTGAAAACAAGCTTTGAAGATTTGAAGACTTGAAGACTTGAAGGATCGTGTAATGGATTGAGGGCTAGAAGACAAGAAGAAGAGCAAAATATGTCCTGTTTTGGGCGCCCATCGTGAGTCGTGATGGACCCTTCCGTGACTCACGATGAATGAGTGGCCAGAAATCCATCTTCTTTTTCTTGTACTATAAATAGTACGTTATCCTTTCTCATTCCTCACTTCTCTTCTTCCCAATTTCAGAGCAGAAAACCCTAGGTTTCTTCTTTTTTTCATCTTGTTTTTATCTTTGATTATGTGTAGATTGTTATTTTTTATTATTATTATGAGTTGTAGAAGCTAAACTAATCTTTGGGAGCAATTGATTGAAACTTTCAAACTTATGGAGTGAGATTCTTGGTTTTGCTCATTTATGAACATTTATGGAAAGCATTTATTATGCCATTAATGCTATGTTTTGCTTCATTTATATCATGGGGTGTTTGAGAATATGAAGTGTTTATATGATTGAAGTGTTAGGGTGTTAGGAAAGTTGCAAATTTCTTGACTCATTTGGCATGAAAATTTAAGAACACGGACTTAGAACTTCTAGTTTATAATGTGTTCTAGTTCTTGCTAGATAAATATGTTAATGTGGATTGTTTTCATATTTGTCATATAGATGCAAAGAAAGGTTGAACCTTGAATGTGGTTTGTTCTAGGGTTAGCCTAATAAATGCTTTATTCGGTTAAATGACTATATCTTTGGTAGAAGACTTGTTGTTATCAAATCTATGGTGCTTCGTGTGAAATGTCATTGATGAAATACCTTTATGGTGTAGATTGCCTAAAGTGATTATCAACGAGATTTGCAAAATTCGTTGTTTGTGTTTGCAAATTACTATTAAGAAAGAATGAAGGTGGATCTTCGATTGGGAAATGAAAGCATTCCCCGTAGGTGATAGATGTTAATGAATGAGTGAATGAATCTATGATCTATAAGAAGTTTGGAAGTGAACATCAATTTCCCCCAAGGCTCCGTTAATTGTTAACTTAATCATCTTTTTAGTTGTTATTGCATGATTAGCATTGTTCTCTTGCTTTGCTAGTTGTTTGTCTTTCAATTTATAATTTAGGACCAAAACCAACCAATCTCCCCCCCACCACCATATACATGATTCCATATGTATCTATATATCTGTGCCAAGTATGTTTTCCGCTCTATATGTTTAAACACTTGAAAAGATGTTTCTTCTTCGTGGACGACCCCGACTTGCAATTATCTACTTAATTGTAGATAAGAAGAATTAGGGCTTATAAATTTAACTTTGAGAGGTATGAAGACGACCTCCCAGAATGACTTTAACATCCAGTTAAATAATCAATAGATTATTTTATGAAAACTGTATCTTTTGGTGTTTAAAATTATTTTTGTGATGACTGAATTTGGGTCAGCTTAATAAAGTTTTACCATCATAAGTATGATTTTATGAAATCATTCAATAATTTTAAAATATGATTTTAAAATTTATTCTTAACATTAAAAACTTTATATTACGGTTCATGTAAAAAACTATCATTTATAATATTAAAATTAAAAATCTTTAATAAGATACTCTTGAAATAGAAGAAATAGTCTAGAGTTATTTAATCAGTAAGTATAAGGCTTTCATTTTTAGTTAGTTTCTAGAGATCTAAATTCGACAAGTACTAAGTATTACTCTCTCAATTTCTTTATTAGTGTCACACTTGCCTGTTTGGAATATTTTTTTTTTTATATTGAAACGAACCCAATTCTCAGTTGATCATGGGATGAATTTTGTAATTTACCCTAAATAAAGTGGATGGGCTGTACGAGAGTAATGGTATTGGTGGCAATTAGTGGATGGCTAGCGACACATAGCACATATATATTTGTAGAGTCAAATTTTTTTGAAGCAAATAGTCGCCCTTATATTATAACATGGTGGTCATGACCACACATTACATCACGTGTTAGGTTGTGGGCGTTTGTTACAGCAGATCTAGGTACTTTCGTTACATGCACATTAGTGAATACCATCGCTAGCATTATTATACTCCTAATGTCCCTTAAGTCCCAGAAGCCGTTTGGGAAGTTGAGGATATGGTTTAACGCCATTTCACAGTCGGTCCGTAACTAGATGCTTGTTTCTGATCTTTTCCTTGTGCTTGCCATCGCTTCATGTATGGTGGCTAGCTCCACTTGAATTGCTGAAAATGCCTGAATGGAACGAGTGCCTTGCCATGTACCTTCATTAACCCCCTCCGTGTGCCAAATGAATTAGATGTCGCCCACTCCACCCTTTTCGTCTCTATGTTTATACTCTGGACTAGTTGATTTGCCATGCAGTCTGGTGCACCAGATGTGAGTTAGGATCTAATGTTGGTTATTATTTTTCCATCTTAACAATTGCAAGTATTGTTTCGAGTAAGGGTTTTTGTTGCTCCATTCCTTCCTTGTTCCTTGTGCATCAAATTGCCCAAATAATAGTTCATGTCAGGTTTATGTCTTCTTTTTCTGGAGTGACCTTGAACCACTCCCCTAGCCACTCCTTCAACTGAATGGGTTATCCCCGTCCAAATTTAAAACCTAGTCTTGATGACCTCCAGACTCTTCTTGAGACTTCACATTCTAGGATCATGTGTGAGGGTGTTTCCACCTCCGTGTGGCACATTTGGCAGATGGGAGATACCTCCATTCCTCTCACTTTAAGGGCGGGGCCTGTTGGCAATGCATTTTGAACTAGTCTCCAGACTAGGAATTTCACCTTTTCTAGAGTCCACAAGTGCTAAAGTTGCTTACAAAACTTTTGGTCCTCCACTGGAGCTTATACTGTGGTTCTGCTAGACAATTTGTGTCTCATCTTTGTGCTGCATGCTTCATGGTAGCCTCTTTTGACGGTATACTTGTCTAGCCAATCTTTTTCCCAAAATTTATAGTCCATTTGACCAAGAGGGGATAGTGGGATGTGGATTCTAAAGATTTCCTTAATTATCTCTGGCTCAAAGAATATTCTTAGTAGTGACCTTGAAACCAAGTTGGGGTAGGAGTTGATGCCCATACCTTATTGGGTTTTTATGATTTGGGATCCATTCTTCCTAGATGTTTATATTGTGGCCATTTATCACTTGCCATTTGAGTTATAGGTTGATTAGGTCTCACCCACATAGTATTCCTATGCACCCCTACGTTGATCCTTGTTTTGGCCTAATGTCTAGAAAGCACCATTTATTGCAGTACTTGCTAATAAACAGTTTGGAGAAGAACGAATCCTTTTCTGTGATTATCTTCCATATTAACTTTCCTAGCATATCTTGGTTCATTTGTTCTGTGGATCTCATCCCTAGGCCCCCTTGCCAGTTGAATTGACACATATATATCCACGGCTTTCAGTGTATCCCTCTCCCGTCCACGTCCCTGGCCCGGATGAATCTAGCTAGGTGGCTATCTTTGTTCTTTGCCACTGTGGATAGTATTCGGAAGGTGCTGAGTGTGTAGTGAGATGTGGAGGTGAGGATGTGGTTGCTGAGGGTCACCCTTCCCATGACTGATATATCTCCTAACTTCCAGTAGCCGTCATTTCCTTTACTCTCTATGTTAGATTCTCAAGTATCTTCACTTTTGTACTTGCGAAGTCCATATCATGGCTAAAGCACTTATCTTTTAGAAGGTCTTCAAACACTCTGAAGGTTTGACTGAGCCATTCTTTGGTGATTGGATATGTGTTTGGACTGACAAGTAGTGCTGTCTTTTGTAGGTTTATTCATTGGCTCGAATATACCGTGAAGAGGTATAGGGTTTGCATATGGATACCCTTTCTGACATGTTGAAGAAGAGGATACAGTTGTCTATGAACATAAGGTGTGATACTGGTTGGACGAATCTTTCTATCTTGACTCCCGAGCATAGCTCCTGAAAGCACAAAGAGGAAGGATGATAATAGGCACCCTTTCCGCAGTCCTTGCCTTGGTTTGAATGGGTTGGAGCTTGTTTCATTGAACTTAATGGAGTATGACACAGTTTTCACACACTCCATGACCCATCCTATCCATTTGGTTGGGAACCCCACCTATCTCATCATATGTTCAAGGAAATCCCAGGATACTCGATCGCATGCCTTGCTCATGTCGATTTTCATTGCTGCCATTGCTTGTTTCCCATATTTCTTTTTGAGGATATGTTCAGTGACTTCATGAGCTATAAGGGGGTTTTCAACAAGTGATCTTCCTTGAAAGAGCGCCAATTGATTATTAGAGATCAACAAGCTCATGTCTCTTTTAATTCTTGTAGCCTGGATTTTGGTTATAATCTTGTCCAAGACATTGCACAGGGTGATCAGACGTAAGTCATCTAGTTATTTTGGGATTTTCTTCTTTGGGATTAGGATGAGTGTTGTGTGATTCCACTCTGTTGGCCTTGACGTGGTTGAGAAAACCTATGAACTTCTCCCATAACCTCGTCCCCAACCTCTGACCCTAGTGTTGGTAGAATCCCGGGGGAAGGCCATCTGGATTTGGTGTCTTCCATTTGCCCATTTGAAAAATTGCTGCTTTAATCTCTTGTGGGATGACCTGACTTTCCAGTTGTGTTTGCTGGTCTATTCCTACACCCGTTTTTATTAGCTCTAAAATATCCTGCATGGTAGACTGTCTGAAAGCATCTGCTAGCATAACTGACTCATTCACGAATACTAAACTTACATGGTTGTAGACCATCAACTGTAGATCATCTAGCTTTGCTATCCACTCTCCTGCCTCATGCTTGAGTCGTGGTATGTAATTCCTCCCTTTCCTTTTCTATGCCCATTGGTGGAAGACTTTGGTGTTTTTGTCTCCTTCCTTCCGCCACATTGACTTTGCTTTTTTTACTTCTAGTAATCCTCCTATATTGTTAGGAGGTGCAGTACTAGAAAATAGGTACATAGGCCCCGATATTTATTGTTGGCAGGGAAATACCTGTGCTATAGATAACATATGCACCGGTAAGGGAACAATAAACCAAAATACCGGTGCCTATGAATAAACCCAGCACCAGTTCTCATATTACCAGTGCCAGTTACTGGTGTCTTAGAAGAAAATGTGTTTGGTTGGATAATTTTTCAGCACCGGTATAGGGATAAATGAAATATACCAGTGCTATTACCTGTGCCTATGGCCTGGAATAGTAATTTTAGCATGTAAAATTTAGTGCAAAAATAGATAGCACTGGTATCGAGGATAATATGCCGGTGCTAGAACATGTACTAGCGATTTCCAACATTTCACCAAAAAATTCACTCATTTAATATTTTTGGTAAGAATAACAAAAATCATACTCCCTCTATCCCACCATTATGCTTAATTTGATTTTTGAAAGTCAACTGCATCAATTGTTAACTATTATTGAATTGCATTTTCGTGTCGCCAATTTCGTGATTCGACAACTCTAACTTTCTTAGAGGGACCTACGTGCAAAAAGTAAAAAATTTACTTGTAGCTTGAAATTCAAATATGCTCAAACGTGATGCTACCCTATACACCCCCATTGTATTTTCCAAGTCTTTCAAGAAAATTTATCAATAATTGGGCACAGGAACATATCTGCAATCCTTCCGATTTCTCTTTCTTACTTCTAAGTAATCAACTATATGTTACTATTGTACATGTACTAGCACTTTCCAATATTTCGCCAAAAAATTATTTATTCAATATTTCTATATTTTGGCAAGAATAACAAAAAATAATATATTTTTGGAGCAATGGATGATAGAGTAACACAATTTTGGGCCATAGCGTAATTCTCCAAGATTGTATAAAAGTAATCAGTTGACTTTAAAGGCCATTTCGTTCACACATACATGCCAAATCAAAAATTTGCAATCGTATATTATTGAATTGCATTTTGATGTCGCCAATTTTGTAATTCGACAACTCCAACTTTCTTGAAGGGACCTAACTGCAAAAAGTAAAAACTTTACTCGTAACTCCAAATTAAAATCCGCTCAAACGTGATGCTACCCTATACACCCCATCGTATTTTCCAAGTCTATAACATAATATTTATCAATAATAGGCCACAAGAACATATTTGTAATCCTTTACGATTTCTCTATCTTACTTCTAAGTAATCAACTCTAAGTTACTCTAGAGCATGTACTAGCACTTTCCAACATTTCACCAAAAAAATCATTTATTTTCTATTTCGATATTTATTCAAGGATAAAAAAATTGTGTATTTTTAAAAGAATGATAATGTCGTATCAAATTTTTAGGTCATAGCGTAATTTTTTATAAATATGTTGAAGGCACTTCTGTTCACCCATTGTAGCCCAAATTTTGAACACACAATCTTCTCTTATTTATTTGTGTATTGGTATGTTCAATTTTGTGATTTACCGCCTCCAAGTTATTGTGGGAAAATAAATTTTCCAAAATTTCATTCAAAATTTTGGAGGGATTGATTAAAAATTTAAAATATTGGAGTTAGCACCAATATTTGTTACTCAGGCACCGATATTTGTACCGGTGCTATGTACTTAGAAAAGATCTCACAAGTTTGCTTTCGGGCTCCAAAAAGAAAGAAAAAAATCCATTTAAAGCATGCCTATGTAGATGCTTTTCATATACATAGGCACCAGTATTGTGGTATTTTTACCAGTGCTAGGTACTTAGAAAAAATCTCACGGGTTTGCTCTCGGATTCCAAAAAGAAAGAAAAAAATTCACTTAAAGCAGCCCTAAGAAGCTACTTTTCATATACATAGGCACCGATATTGTCCAATTCATACCGGTGCTAGGTACTTAAAAAATGCAAACTTGGTTTCATCTGAACCACTTATTTCTTTTATTGATTTAATCTCAACCATTAAAAATTACTGCTATATATATGAAATCTGAAACCTTGATTCTATTCCCACATCATCATCCCTCCCACCCTTCACCACCATACACTCTCTCCGCCTCCATCACCATGCCCCTGACAACCTCCATCTCTACCCTGGTGACCTCCACCCTCGGCAACCTTCACCCTCTTCATCCCTACCCACCATGGTGACAGATGATGATGGCTCATCACCACCGGAACTGAACCCTCCATCGCGGCACATGATTTTGCAACGAAATTTAAAATCCTCAAATTGAAGATTCCCTCTTGTCGTGGATTGATTGGGCAGTGCAGTGGGCTTTACTCACTTGGAGGACGATCGAGGGCACCGTGAATGAAGAAATCAACATCACCAAAGCCCGAGTGGACCGCATTCTCACCTCTTCCCCTGCTCATTTCAATCAAACTCCGGTGAGCAATGATTTTTTCATTTTATTCTGATGGATTTTTTGATTACTAGTTTAGGGATTTGTTGAGATAAAGTTAGATATTGTTTCATTGCAATGTGGTTGCAGGATCTGAAGTACGGGTTTGATAAGGGGGTAGTTGAAAAATATGGCGCTACTTATTACAAGGTACTGTAGATTCCTTTCATGTTTTTGGGGATCTAATTAGGATAATTTGAGCTTTTCATTTTCCTACTTGGTTAATTGATTTGTTTAGGATTTAGTTTGGAACATTTGCTCTACTTTATGCTCTTATGGATTGGCTATTCTTTTCCATTTTCTTCATTCACACACTTGAATTTGATCCAATAATTCATAAGATGCTGAAGCAAGAGTTCCGTCATCCATTACCATAATTCTCCTCTTCCGCAAGAGAAAAACTCCCACGGATTTATATTTTTATTGTTGTGATACCTTGTGTGTTATCCCTTCAAAATTTGGGTTTACTTAGGTGTTGAGAAATTAGAAAAGGCATGAATTAAAAATTTGGGATTATTGGTTGCTAAATGTGTAAATATAGTGTTTTTTTATTGTTGTAATTTTCTGACCTGTTGCGGGAGAATAAACACATGCTGGATCGATCAATTCAAGATATAGAGAGGGAGAGGCAAGGTCTACAAACACGGGAGAAGAAACTCGTTGCCGAGATTATGAAAAGTGCTAAGCAAGGCCAAATGGTTTGTTCACTTTCATTCTTTATTTTAGCCATCATCTGCTTGTGTAGTCTTCATCAACATCGATATGTGTGTTTTCTGCTGCGAAAGAGGTTGGTCTCAACTCTCTCTGTTTGTGTTTGTGTATTTTTTTAGTGTGATTATTTTCAGAATTTCACTGGTTGAAACGTTTCTGATTTGTAGGATTCATCTGTTATCAATCTGAGTTCAAATATTTTTAGAAGCTTCAATTACTTCATGGCGTGCTCTTCACCAGTAAGTCTTTCTTATTTGTAGTATGGATATATTTTTTGTGTGGGGATTTCAACTAACTCCTTTTAATTTTATATCAAGGTCTTACTCCTTTAAATTTTGTCAGGCATGCTTTTAATGAACTTGGAGTGCTGGCATTTTCAGTAAGTATGGTGGATATGGTGATCAAGACAGAAGCAAGTCTCCGACTTTCTAGAACACTACTTGCTACAAAGCAGTTTACTTTTTGTAATCGATGTAGTTACCTTGGTTATAAGCACTTTTTTTTTACATTAGTGTAGATAGATACGATTTAGTTTTAGCTGACTTAGTTGAATAGTAGTGTTGAGTATTCATTGAATTCAATTCACCTTTTCTCTCTCTATATTTTAGTGCATTTTTTGTGTTCTAGTAAATATTTTTATTTCTAAACTTTTAATTAAAAATGAGCACCGGTAAAGTCGGTGCTCATTTTTTTATTGATCACCTGGGGCAACAACACCAATACAACATCCAATCATACCCAATAGAAGTTATAGGCTATACCGGGGCCTATAACTTACGCACCGGTATTTCAGAGGGTCAAAATATTGGTGCGAATGGGGTGTTTTACCGGTGCTATTTTCTCTGTCATGCAGCTCTGGTGTCTTATCATGCATTCCATTTGCATCCTTCTAAGATTGTCACATTTCCTTTTATGGCAAAAAATATATCATTTTCAACCCCTCATTAAACTTTTTACATTTCTCACTTAGATCTCTCCACACCTTTTAACGTGCAAAAAAAAAAACTTAAACATATGAGTCAAACATAGTGAAACGAATAGAGTAATAATTATTTTTTAAAAAAATTGAATAATAGATTTTATCTAAAATATAATATACATAATAAAAACTAATATTACAAATAAATTTTAATTTATAATGGCAAAGTCTTGGGAAAGACCGTCTTTCCATAAGCTTATAAACAGATGGAGTTTAATTAGAATAATAAAAAATTAAAAGATTTTATTTGCAATATAAAAAAATTATTATACAGTGTGCAATAGTTATAAGTTTATGACTCGATTAATGCAACCCAAAATTTTATCTTCATTTTTTAAAATTTACAATGTAAACCTTAACATTTTCATGGATTATAGAAATGTCGTATTTCAAGAAACAGACTCATTTATAATGTAAAATATTCAAGTTAAAAATCATAATAATTGTTAAGAGTTTATGAAAAAATTCTTGCTTTTCATGAAAAGAAGTGGGCCAAGAATTACACAAATTGCAGTAGATGTACTAACTTTAAGAATTAAATAAAACATAAAGACTCGCCTTTATCATATGCAGAGGGAAAGGGAAACTGAAAAGCAAGACTCGTACAAGGATGCTCATCTTCAAGGCTTTAGCTTGTTTTCTGGTTCTTATGAAATCAGCGGATTTAACCAAACAAACTGTTGTTCATAATGTTTATGGCCCCCCAGGTTTGTATATCTCCTCTACTTGTCTTCTCCGAATATGCTACCGGCCTGGTTACCTCTATGATCTACTCCCTCTGGTCCCTTTATAATGGCTATAACTTTTGGACACAAATTTGTTTGAAAAGACAAATGAATATTAGAGAGATTGTATTGAAAGTATAAAAAGTAAAATACGTGAATAAAAATAATTTAGGATTTACTAAAAGATGAAGGACCCAATATAAAAGAACCATAAGAAAAGGAAAATGAATCATTATTAGAGGAACGGAGTGAGTATGTATTTATCCACTGAGAGTTAGGGCCTCCTGGAGGGCTGAGAGCTGGATCCCTCGAGGGCTGAGAGCTAGACCTCTTCGAGGGGTGAAGATCACCCCTTCGAGTGCTGAAGACCCACCCCCTTCGAGGGCTGAAGACCCCACCCCTTTGAGGGCTGAAGATCCACCCCTTCGAGGGCTGAAGATCCACCCCTCCAAGGGCTGAAGACTCACCCCTTCGAGGGTTGAAGTCTCCACCCCTCCGAGGGCTGAAGACTCCACCCCTCCGAGGGCTGAAGTCTCCACACCTTCGAGGGCTGAAGACCCACCCCTTCGAGGGCGGAAGACCCACCCCTCCGAGGGCGGAAGACCCACCCCTCCGAGGGCGGAAGACCCACCCCTCCGAGGGCGGAAGATCCACCCCTCCGAGGGCTGAAGAATCCACCCCTCCGAGGGCTTAAGAATCCACCCCTCCGAGGGCTGATGTCTCCACCCCTCCGAGGGCTTAAGAATCCACCCCTCCGAGGCTGATGTCTCCACCCCTCCGAGGGCTGATGTCTCCACCCCTCCGAGGGCTGATGTCTCCACCCCTCCAAGGGCTGATGTCTCCACCCCTCCGAGGGCTGATGTCTCCACCCCTTCGAGTGCGGAAGATCCACCTCGTCAAGGGCTGAAGTCTCCACCCCGTCGAGGCTGAAGTTTCCACCCCTTTGAGGGCTGAAGTCTCCACCCCTTCGAGGGCTGAAGTCTCCACCCCTACGAGGGGTGAAGATCCACCCCTTTGAGGGGTGAAGACCCACCCCTTTGAGGGGTGAAGACCCACCCCTTCGAGGGCTGAAGACTCCACCCTTCGAGGGGTCCAACTCTCAGCCCTGGAAGGGATAAACTCTTAGTCCTCGAAGGCTCTAGCTCTAAGCCCTCGAAGGAGTCCAGCTCTGAGCCCTCGAAGGGGCCTAGATGTCACCACTTTTGTCCTTTTGTGCATCCCATTTGTCAAAAGTTGTGGCGCCTCCATGTGCGGCTGCATGTGCTGCTAGGTGGCCGACGAAAATGCATCGTTTTGGGCACCCCTTCATCCCTCGAAGGGGTGGAGTCTTCAGCCCTCGAAGGGGTGACATCATGGGGCTTAGGAGCTGAGAGCCCTCCAAGGGGTGGATCTTCATCCCTCGAAGGGGTGGATCTTCAGCCCTCGAAGGGGTGCAGTCTTCAGCCCTCGAAGGGGTGGATCTTCAGCCCTCGAAGGGGTGAACCTTCAGCCCTCGAAGGGGTGGAGTTTTTAGCCCTCGAAGGAGTCGATCTTCAGTCGTCGAAGGGGTGGAGTATTCAGCCCTCGTAGGGGTGGATCGTTTAGCCCTCGAAGGGGTGGATCTTCAGCCCTTCGAGGTCTGAGAGCTCGAGGCCTTTGGGGCTTGGGAGCTGGACACCTCAAGGAGTGAGAGTCCACCCCTTTAAGGTCTGAGAGCGGGACCCCCTCGAGGTCTGAGAGTTGGACCTCTCGAGGGTTAAGAGTCCACTACTTGGAGGTCTGAGAGTTTGAATATTTCGAGGCCTGATAGCTGGACCCCTCGAGGGCTACGAGTCCACCCCTTAGGGGGCTGAGAGCTGGAGCTCTTCGAGGGTTCGAGTGCTGGACTCCTTGAGGGCTGAAGAATCCACCCCTTCTGGGGCTGAAGCCTTTACCCCTTCGAGAACTGAAGATGCACCCCTTCGAGTGCTGAAGATCCACCCCTTCGAGGGCTAAACGATCCACCCCTACGAGGGCTGAATACTCCACCCCTTCGACGACTGAAGATCGGCTCCTTCGAGGGCTGAAAACTCCACCCCTTTGAGGGCTGAAGGTTCACCCCTTCGAGGGCTGAAGATCCACCCCTTTGAGGGCTGAAGATCCACCCCTTCGAGGGCTGAAGACTCCACCCCTTCGAGGTGAAGATTCACTCCTTCAAGTGCTGAAGATCTACCCCTTAAAGGACTGAAAATCTACCCCTTTGAGGACTGAAGAATCCACCCTTTCGAGGGCTAAATGCCCACATTTTTGGGGGCTGAAGATCCACCCCTTCAAGGCCAGAAGGTCTGCCCCTTTGAGGGCTGAGAGCTGGATTCCTCGAGGCTTGACAGTCCACCCCTTCGATGGGTGAAAGCTGGACCCCTCAAGGGTTCACAGGTAGACTCCTTCGAAGACTAAGAATCCCTCGAAGGCTGTGAGTCCACCTCTTCGAGGGGTTAATGTTGGGCTCCCGTTTATGGCTAAGAGTTAGACCCTTTGAGGGCTAAGAGTTAGACCCTTCGAGGCCTAAAATTCCATCCCTCCGAGGTCTGAGAACTGGAGCCGTCGACGGCTGAGAGTCCACCCCTTCGAGGTCTGAGAGCTGGACCCCTCGAGGACTGAGAGTCCATCCCTTCGAGGGCTAAAAAGTTGACCCCTCGAGGCCTGACAGCTAGACTTCTTCGAGGACTAAGAGTCCTTCGAGGGCTGTGAGTCCACCCCTTTAAGGGGTGAAAGCTGTGCACTCTTCGATGGCTGAGAGCTAGACCCCTTCGAGGACATAAGAGTTGATCCCTGGACTGGACCCCTTCGAGGGTTGAGACCTAGGCCCCTTCGAGTGCTGAAAGGTAGGCCTCTTCGAGGAGTAAGAGTCCAGGGGTTTAAGGGTTGAAAGCTAGACCACTTCGAGGATAGAAAACTCCTTCACTTCGAGGGGTGAAAGCTGGAGTCCTTCGAGGTCTGAGAGTTGGACCTCTCGAGGGCTGAGAGGTGGACCCCTTCGAAGGGCTGAGGGCTGAGGGCTGAGAGTCCACCACTTTGAGGGTTGGCTGGTAGATTCCTTTGAGGAATAAGAGTCCCTCGAGTGCTGTGAACCCACCCTTTCGAGGGGTGAAAGTTGGGCACCCCTCGAGGACTAAGACTCCATCCCTTCGAGGGATGAGAGTCCATCCCTTCAAGGGATGAGAGTCCATCCCTTTCGAGGGGTGGGTGTTGAACCTCTTCGAGGGCTACGATTTGGACCCTTTCGAGGTCTGAGAGCTGGACCTGTCGAGGTCTAAGAGGTGAACCCCTTCGAGGGTTGAGAGTTAGACCTCTTCGAAGGGCTGAAGGCTGAGAATCCACCCCTTCGAGGGCTAGTAGCTAGACCCCTTTGAGGGCCAAAAGTTAGACCCCTCGAAGGCTGACAGCTGGATCCCTCGAGGCCTGACAGTCCACCCCTTCAAGGGCTGAAAGTTGGACCCCTCAAGGGTTCACAGGTAGACCCCTTCAAAGACTAAGAATCCCTTGAATGCTGTGAGTCCACCCCTTCGAGGGGTGAAAGCTGGGCACCCCTCGAGGGATTAGAGGTAGACCCTTTAAGGTCTAAAATTCCATCCCTCCGAGGTCTGAGAACTGAAGCCATCAAAGGCTGAGAGTCCACCTCTCCAAGGCCTGAGAACTTGAAGCCTTTGAGGCCTGAGAGCTGGACCCTTCGAGGACTAAGAGTTCCTTGGGGGCTGTGAGTCAACCCCTTCGAGGGGTGAAAGCTGTAAACCCCTCGAGGGCTGAGAGCTAAACCCCTTCGAGGACTATAAGAGTCAATCCCTTAAAGGTATGGGAGCTGGACCCCTTCGAGGGCTAAAGATCTACCCCTTTGAGGGCTAAAGAATCCACCCCTTCGAGGGCTGAAGACGTCACCCCTTCGAGGGCTGAAGGGGTACCCAAAGCGACGTCATTTTTATCGGCCACCTCCTAGTATATACTGGCCCACATGGGGGCACCGCAACTTTTGACAAATGGGATTCACAAGAGGACAAAAGTGGTGCCCAGTAAGGTGGCACTCGATCCTCCAGACTCGAGCACTCGAGCCTCCAGACAGTCAAACACTCAAACCTCCATACTCGAGAGCTCAAACATTTATACTTGAACACTGGACAGTCGAGCACTCGAACCACCAGAATCGAGCAGTCGACCCTCGAGCAGTCGAACCAGGAGGCAGAGAAGATGACGAGGCACAAGATATAAATATATTTCCAGCACTCGAACGGTTTTTTACTTAGAGCCTTTTTGGAGATCTGGCCATTTGTCCATGTTAACATGAGGGGTGGAAACATGGAAAATGGAATCATCTACAAAATACGCCCTAATTAGACTTCTGGTCAGAAATTTTGACAAATACATTTTATCTTTTCGTACAAAGTCTTGAAAATTACTTGAAGCAAAGTCTTGTAAAATAATCTTTTTACCATTTTTAGGTTTGGGGAATCTAATATATATCCCTCCCATTAATATGGGTTCATTTAAAAAAACGTAATCTAAAGAATGAATCATAGAATGAAAATTACTTGATTGGCTTTTGTTTGTGCCCATGCATGAATCAAGTCAGACTGCTCAATAAGCAGAAACAACCACTGAATTGGGAAACTAAATTTAGGGCCGAGGGCCTTCTGATGAGGGGAGTCTTTTTAGTTTCAATCGACTTGAAGCTGTTTATTTATTTTAGGTTAGAAGGGAATTTTGGTCATTTTCACTGACTCAATGGTTGAAAATGGTTGGTCAGTGCCATAAAAACTACTTTGGGACTCTTTCAACAAATATTGTAAGCCTCCAATATTTGATACCAATAATTATTCAAGTTAATCTCATCTCGGGGCCCGCTTGAAACAAATCTTCAGTAGACTTAGAGGTTCATAGATTGTTAAGATTTGCCTCTATCTCTTCGACTTCTTCCAGCTTTATGCCAGCCGCCCTCCGGTTATCCGTCATTTGTTCCTCTATAGGGTATTCTATAGGAATGACAGCGTTGGTCTGACACCGTTTCTTCGTCGAAGGTTTGAAGGGGGCCTTTGAGGATGACCTAGTGCTTCTCCGGCATTTTGAGGAAAACCCTTGGTTATTTTTGCTTAATGGGACCAGGTGCCATTCAACTTCTTTAACGGCAGACTTTTGTGATCGAGTGGCAGAGCTTCCACTCGAGGGGGTAAATCTCTTTACTTTTAGTTCCGCTAGCCAATCGAGAATCAGGTCGAAAGTCTTTTTTATCGAGGAGTCCCATTCTCATTAATGTTGACCTCCTCCATCCAGTGGTGTGAAGATTTTAATAGAAATTTTGGAAGATGGTCTTTGTTAATCAAAGAGGAGGAAGGAATGCCGTGAGAAAGCATATGGGCACGAAGGCTTACTTTGTGTGTGACGATTTCTTCTCCATACTCAGCAAAATGTTGCTCCATTTCCGTTGATTGCACCTTCCAAGCTTCGATTTCCCTAGACATTTTGGTGTTTTCTGATAAAAGAGATTCCACCAAAGAGGTATCTTCAGCTGGAGGGCTGTCTTGAGGGGTTTGAGGGGCTAGAGCGGGTTTGGTTATTGAAGGGGATGGGGGGTCCTCGGTAGCTGCTATTTTCCAAGCCAGTAAGTCATCCTCAAGGCTAGCCACTTTCTCTTGAGCTAATAGATGATTTTCGACAGCTGAATTTCTCTGGGCTACCAGTTTTTTATTTTCACCCATGCAACCGATCAAATGCCCTTCCACTAATGACAACTTGGTTGCAGTGGCAAGGCAGGACTTCAAAGAACCAAATTACAAATAAATTTCCCGCATTATTTCTTCTAGTTCTTTATCAGTATGATCAGAACGTTGCATTTTTCCAGAAGGTAGGATGATCCCTTGAAGGGAGGATGATCTTTAGATTGCCACAGCTTCATCTCTGCCTCAAGGTTATGGAGCTTGTCCTTCAACGAATCTTTCTCTTGATTGCATTTACAAACATCTCGAAGCGCAATCAGTAACTGTTTATTTGTTTCATCCAGTTCTTTTTGGGCACCTGAAAGCTCTTTGCAAGCGCTTTCTAGTACCATTTTCATTGAATTATACTATGAAAGAAAACAAAGGTGAAATCTAATAAGTGGATATTTCAATTCATTCCCAAAAAATAAAAATTGAAAGTAAAACAGAGGAGAAAAATTTTCCTATCAGGGACCAACCTTAGAATTATCCTTCTTTGATGTGGAAGCAATCATTTCTTCCACGTGAGTGATTAGGGAATATTGTTGAAGAGAGGTGCTTGCAACCTCTTTAAGGTTCTTCCCTGCAGCTTGAATTTTATCTTCTGCAGCCTGAACACCTTTAGTGAGGGTATCCTTTTCTGTTAACCATTGATGCCTGTCAGTGTCCCACAACTCTTGTTTTTGTTCGAGCATTTCTTGTTTCCTTTCAAGACATTCCCTTAGGCGCAAAATTTCAGCATTTTTTTTGCTGAGATCCTCACGAAGGCTTTCATTGCCAATGGAAAAGAAGGATGCTATACTGGTTGTCACTTCGTGGTATACTCTACAAGTTTTGATCGAACGATTCAGCTGAGTTGGAGTAAAACTAAAAAATAGGAGAGAGAGAAAGAGATAGGAGAATGGAAAACAACCTTAGTATTGGAGGAAATTCTTGAAAGGTGAGGCTTGAATTCTAATGTAGGCACTACATCACTCGAAAAGGGTAGAGTTTGTGGTTGAACATCTTCGCCAGCTTCAATTCCCATAAGTGGCTTTTCGAGGCTTGGCCCAGGAAGGGAGCCCTGATTTAAAAGGGGAAACACTGGAGTTGTGTGGGTGGATGCCTGATGCGAAGGATCAAGTACCCCCCCCCCCCCCCGGACCGAGTTTGATTCTGCTTCCATGGCCTTTGCTTCTTTAAGTTCTTTGTGAAACCCCCTGAAATTGGTAAAAGAAAAGGAGTTAGCTAATACTGATAAATCTAATAACACAACAGATTTAGTGATGACGATCTCTAGTAATGATAAAATAATAACACAACAGGTTCACTAACGACGATCTTGAGACAAGGATGGTTTGTGGGGTTCCCTAACGTTTTATCCTCTGGGCTTGGAGGAGGGTAAAATGCAATTTTACCGCTTGTAAGGAACCTCGTTATGTAAGGTTTATCCATGCTCAGAAACCCATTTCTACAGTTTTTTTAGATGGTATATCGGTTGTAAGAATGAATACCTCTTCCCACGGAGTAATAACCCGAGGATGAGATACGCCTTTTTTAGCATCTTGGATCGGGCTGGAATCCTTCGGAATGGGTATATTTTGGGTCGGTAGCAATTTTAGCTGGTGTACTAATGGCTAAATCACTTAGACTAATTCTAGCAAAAACTTTCTTGGAGGCAGAACCCTCTTCAGAGCGAGCCATGATAATGGGAGGGGAGCACGCGGGGGAAACGGGAAAAAGAGAATAGAAGGAGAATAGGGATGAAATAACTGTAGAGAATAGGGATGAAAGTACACTATAGAAAGAGAATAGGGATGAAAGAACTTACTGATTACTGGAAAAAATTGATGGAAGTCGAGATCGGTCGTAAGAGAAATACGGAAGCCAAATTTTGTAGGAATATGCCTGCAAAGGAGAATGAGAAATATGGAGGTGCAGATGAGAGGTAAATATGGTGACTGAAGTGATGGATCATAATTTCCGTATTGGAAATATAAAAAGTTATGGGAAGACGTGATCACCTCTTCGTCTTGTGAAAGTGAGGCATTGGAGGGGCAGTGACACGCGTGGTTGTATTAGCATGCGCACACTATTTTGGAATCTTAAACGACGAATTGATTAGAAAACCAGATTCTCACTTCGCCAGGACACATTGGGAGTGTGTTATTAAGAACACATCGGAATCTTAAACTCTCGAGAGTTGGATGGCCTACAACTTGAGTCCTTCGACGACAGAAGACTCTATCTCTTTGAGGGATAAAATCTAGACTCCTTCGGAAGAAGAATCCATCCCTTGGATGGCAGAGACGTTGAATCTTTCAAGGACAAGAGTTCCATCCATTTTAGGTCCTAGAATTTGTCCTCGTGGAAGAGAAAATACTCTATCCCTTTGAGGGCTGAGATCTTGACTCCTTCGAGGACAGAAGCTTGCATCCATTCGAGGGCCTAGAACTTGACCTCTTCGATGACAGAAGACTCCATCCTTTCGAGGGAAAAGATTTTGACCCCGTAAAGGACAGAAAACTCCATGTTTTCGGGGGTTGAAAGCTTGACCTCCTCGAGGATGGAAGACTTCATTCCTTCGAGGGCTGAGATGTCGGTTCCTTCGATGACTGAAGACTCCATCCCTTGGAGGGCTGAGAGGTAGAAATTTTTGAGGATAGAAGACTCCATCCCTTGAAAGGCTGAGATCTTAACTTCTTCGGGGCCAGAAGATTCCATCCCTTCGAGGGCTGAGATCTCAACTTCTTCGGGGCCAGAAGACACCATCCCTTCGAGGACTGAGAGATTGAATAATTCCAACTGAAGAAAATGTCTCATCACAATCCAACCCATTGACTTGTTTATATCCTTTAACTATCGGTCTAGCCTTGAAAACATAAATAAATGGTTTCATTTTGAAGACCATCATTAGAGTCTTACCCTTTTAGTAATTCAACCAAATCCAAACTTGGTTTTCATACATAGAGTCTATTCTGAATTTCATTGCATAAGCCACTTTGTGGAGTTAGGTCTTGTCAAAGCTTAACTTTAACTCATAGATTCATCACTTTTTAAAAGTATGATTTCATAGTTTTCAATCTTAAGGACATAATTGTACTTTCTTCTGAATCCTATAGCTTTCTGACCAACTTGGGGCATGAGCATTTTCAATAGTCTCTAAGAGTTTTCTAGTATTAATCTTCACCACTTCACATGACGGAGTCGATGTTTCCAAAATTGATTGTTGCTCACCTCAAAACTTCTTGAGGTTTGAATTCCTCCCACTTGTCATTTTGGCAAGAGGACACTTCTCCAAAAGGATAAATTCTCGAGCAACAAAGCATAGTTCTCAGAATGACTGTAGAAGTAATACCCTTTTATCTCTTTTGGATCTCCCATGAAGAGACATTCATCAAACTTGGTGCAAGCTCACGAGGAAACCTTGTTTCACATATGCTTTGCAACCCCAAATATTTAAGAGAAAAGGCATTCAAGGAACCCTTCCTTGCATATCTGATGTGTCCATTTTATGTGCATATTTTAGTACTTTTTGGGATCACTTTTGTGCTCTTTTGTTACCAAGAGCTTGTGTTTTACCTTGAAATTCTCTTAGGATAGGTAAGAGCGACTTTACATTTTTTTACCTTTTCAAGTGGATTTTGTGTTGATAAAAGAAAAACATGGAAACTTGAATACCGGAGGCCATTGAAGATCACCTTTATGAAAATTTTTGAAGACTTGAAGAATGAGAGGAATTATTGTGAAGAAGAGTGCTTGATACAAGAAGAAGAAAAGAAGACAAGATTATGTTCTACCGCCCATCGCAAGCCGTGACAGATGGGTGGCTAGAACACAACCTTATCCCTTTGTAATATAAATAGCAATTTTCTCCCCTCTCTTTCATTCATCTTCAAGAACCCAACTTTGGTACTATTCAAACCATAGATTTCCACCATTTTCATCTTTGATTTCTCTTGTTTTATGTTTAATTTGTTGGCATTGATTAGTATGAACTCTAGTAGCTAAATTAATTCTTGGGAGCAATTAATTGAAGCTTCCAAACTTATGCGGTGAGATTCTCTATTTGCTCATTTATGAACATTTATTGGAGAGCATTTATTATGCCATTAATGTTATGTTTTGCTTCGTTTATGCTATGGGTTGTTTGATTATATGAAATACTTGTGTGATTGAAGTGTTAGGCTGTTAAAAAAGTTGCAAATTTCTTTGCTCATTTGACATGAAACCCAAGAGCATTGATTTAGAACTTCTTGTGTATAATGTGTGGTGATTCTTGCTAGATAAGTATGTTCATGTGGATTGTTCTCATATTTATCTTAAATATGCAAAGAAAGGTTGTACCTTGAATGTGGTTTGTTCTAGGGTTAGCCTAGTAAATGCTTTGTTTGGTAAATGATTGTGTCTTTGGTAGAAGGCTTGTTGTTATCAAACCTATGGTCCTTCGTATGAAATGTTGTTGATGAAATACCTCTAAAGTGTTGTTTTCCTAGGGTGATCATCAATGAGGTTTGTAAATGGTCATTGTTTGTCTTTGAAAATTACTATTAAGAAGGAATGAATGTTGATCTTCGAATGAGAAGTGATAACATTTCTCGTAGACAATAAATGTAATTGAATCAGTGAATGAATCTATGATCTATAGGAAGTTTGGAAGTGGAAGTAGATTTCCCCCAAGGCTTAGTTAATTTTTTATTAAATAATCTATTTTGTTATTGTTGCATTATGAGCATAGTTATCTTGCTTTGCTAGTTGTCTTTCAATTCATAATTTAGGATCAAAACAAATATAACTTTGAGAGGTACGTCGATAACCTCCCAAATTTTGGTGCCACTTCCAGGGAAGTGGCATTTATTTTTAAGTGTTTGGGCATATTATGTTTGATTACGAGCTATTTGTAAATATTTGTTAGTTTGTTTTTTTTATTTCTTATTTAACTTGTCATTTTTGCTTGGCTTGGAGATGTATTGTTCAAGTTCTTGGTGTATGGTTCATACGTGTGCCTTTTCACAAAACCCCTACACTACGACCCCGAGTTAGAGTAGAATTTGAGACGGGCTAGGAGGCTTTCTTTGGAAAGTGTGAATAACACCCCTCCTAGTGACCATTTTGTGGATACCTCTACTTCTATAGAACATCAACACGAGCATGAAGATGAGCATCCGGGATGAGGGCCTCAACATCCTCCACTTCAAGGAAGAGTCCCTCACATCTAAGGAAGGGAGATTCCTTTGGGGCAAGTCTTGTTGAGGGACATTATGGCTCCTAGCCTTAATCAACAACCGATGTGGATTAAGTATTGAATCGGCACTTCGAACTCAAGAACGGGTTTATAAACATGCTACCTATCTTCTTTGGTAGGAAAGGGGAAAATGCCAACAAGTATCTCACTGAGTTCCATTTTTTGTGTGGTAGTACGGTCCTCCACGGAATAGACGAAGACTTCTACAAGTTGAAAGCATTCCTATTCACATTGAGGGATGGTGAAAGGGATTGGCTCTGCTACCTACCACCAAGAGCATCAAAAGTTGGCTTGACATGAAGATGAAATTTCTAGCCAAGTACTTCCCAGACTCGAAGTTTGCCGCTTTGAAAAAGAACATAAGCAACATCCTCCAATGAAATGAAGAGTCTCTTTTTTACTATTGGGAGAGGTTCAAGAAGTTTCTCGCGAGTTTTCCTTACCACGGATTTTAGGAGGGAGACTTGGTCTACTATTTCAACAATCGTCTTCCTGATGAGGACCAAAAACTAGTGAGGAGTTCTTGTGGTGGTATCCTTGGGAACAAGACTTCAATAGAGGCTATACAATTATACGCGGAGCTAGCAGAAGAGTCAAGGAACTTTAGCTCGAGTAACAATTTGAGAAGAAGAAGTCAAATGCCTACAAGTGACCCTTCCAATAGTGGAAATCTTGAGGACCAAGTCTCGGCCCTTACTTCTATAGTGTAATCTTTGATGACCAAGCCCCAAAAATGTGCCACATATTAAACTTGTGAAATATTTTTATCGACAAATCCTACAGACGCTTGCCCTACTTTTAAAGATGATTATGTTGAGGAGGTGAGTGTCATGGGGTATCAAGGTGGGAAAGGCTATCAAGGCAACCAAGGTTATTAAGGGTACCAAAATTGGCCGTACAATTTGGGTAATCGTGATAACTCAAATCTTCGGTATGGAAACCTTTAAGGGGGTCAAACCCCTCAACCGTATCGCCCTCCTCAAAAACAATAAAGGCCACCTCAACAACAATATCAAAGACTTCAAGGCAAGCCCCGGGACCAAGAGGAGAGCTCGGGTTTGACAAAAGATGAGGTGATGCAAGTCATTCACCGGTTGAGCATGTGCACAGAGAAAGGTGAAAAATTCCAAGATGAAGCCAAGGCGAGCATCAAGAACTTGGAAACTCAAGTGAGCTAAACAGCTCAAGTGGTGAATCGAATGGAGGCCCGGGAAAAAGGCGAACTTCTCTCCCAATCGGATATCAATCCCCTCAAAAATGCTAGTGTTATCACTTTGAGAAGTGGTAAAGAGGTTAGCTCTCCCTTGGGTGATGAATTTGATGAAGGTGAACCTAGAAGGCTTGAAATGTTTGATAAAGAGATTGAAGAAGAGGTCAAGAATTTAGCTAAGGAGCAAGCAATGAAGGGGAAGGAAAAGGAAAAGGAAATCATCGTTGAGAAATCAACCTCCATTCCCGAACCTTCATCCCCTCCTCACAAGAAGAAAAAGGTGGTGGAAATTCCTCCATATGAGCCATAACCACCGTTCACGGAAGCTTTGAAGGATAAACAAAGGAAGAAGCCCAGTAAGGACATCTACAAAGTCTTTCATAGGTTTGAGGTAACTATCCCTCTCTTGAATGCTATTAAAAAAATTTCTAGCTATGCTAAATTTTTTTAAAGGAATTATGTGTTGTAAATAGGAAACAAAGAACAAAGAATAAACTTAAAATGGAAAAAATGAACATGTCTCTGCTATGTGCCAAAGGGAGTTACCCCCTAAATGTAGCGGTCCCGGAATGTTCACAATCTCTTGCTGATAGAGAATACACATTTTGAAAAAGCAATGCTGGACCTAGGTGCATCAATAAATGTAATTCCTTACTATTTGTATGAAGGCCTCAATCTTGGTACTTTGCACAAAACTGTGGTGGTGATCTAACTAACCGATCGTTCTAGTGCATACCCTAAGGGTATCATCGAGGATGTGTTAGTTAGGGTGGATTCCTTAATATCCCCCGTGGATTTTTATGTCTTCGACATGGAACATGATAAACATTCCACCCCAATCTTGTTGGGAAGGCCATTTTTGAAGGCTTCTAGGACCATCATTGATATGCATAATGGTACCATCACCATGGAATTTGATGGAATTAAAGTAGAGTTTAACATAAATGACTCTATGAAGTACTTCTTAAAGAATACTCTTTCCATGCTATTGATATTGTTGACGATGTTGTGCAAGATGTTTTTGAAATTAATGGTGATGATTACTTGTTAGTTACTTTGGAAAATGATGTTGAAGATGCATGTCGTGTATATTCCATGAGTACTAACTTGAAAAACAACATTGAGGAGTTGAGCATTCTTGAGCAAGTGGTACCAAGTCCTACTCCTCTAGTTTTAGAGAAACCCGAAGAACCGAAATTCCTTCCATCACTTGTGAAAGCTCCAGTGATAGAGCTTAAACCTTTGCCAAGTGACATCAAGTACACATTTCTTGGGGAAGGGGAGACACTCTCGGTTATCATTTCAAGCAAACTCACCCAAGAACAAAAAGAAAAGATGATGGTGGTGTTGCATATGAATAAGGAAGCAATTGGATGGACTATTCCCGACATCAAAGGCATAAGTCCATCCACTAGCATGCATAGAATTTTGTTGGAGAAAGATGCGAGACACGTGCGATAACCCTAACGCCGGTTGAACCCACCTATGATGGAGGTGATATTAGCAGAAATCCTCAAGTTGCTCCAAGCGGGCATGATCTATCCAATCTCGGATAGCAAGTAGCTCAAGTAGTACCCAAGAAGAGTGGAGTGACGGTGGTAAACAATGAGAAAGGTGAAGTGGTGCCAACTTGAGTCTAAAATGGATGGTGTGTTTGCATTGATTACCGGAGGCTAAATGTGGAGACTTGGAAAGATCACTTTTCATTGCCATTCATTCATCAAATGCTCAAGAGGCTAGAAAGTCACCCGTTTTATTTATTTTTGGATGGATGCTTGGGATACTTACAAGTGGCCATTTCATCGGAAGATCAAGAAAAGACAACCTTCACGTGCCCGGAGTATGCCTTTGGGCTTTGTAATGCCCCTGTTACTTTCCAAAGGTGCATGGTAAGTAATTTCTAAGAATTTGTTGAAAATTTTTTTGAGGTATTCATGGATGATTTCACCGTTAATGGTAATTCATTTGACAACTATTTAGCAAATTTAGCACAAGTTTTTAAACATTGCATTGATACTAATCTTGTGTTAAATTCTTAGACATTTCATTTTATGGTAGAACAAGGCATTGTCTTAGGCCATATTGTCTCCTTTAAGGGTATTGAGGTTGACAAGGCAAAGATAGACACAATTAAAACTTTTCCTTATCCTACTAATGTGCGTGAAGTGCACTCTTTTCTTGGCCATGCGGGATTTTACCGCCGGTTCATTAAGGACTTTTCAAAGATAGCATCTCCTTTGTGAAAATTGTTGCAAAAGGAGGTGGAATTTGTGATGGATGAGGGTTGTAAAGGAGCCTTCGATACATTTAAGGAAAGGTTAGTCTCGGCCCCTATCATACAACCCCTGGATTGGTCTTTACCTTTTGAGATCATGTGTGGTGCTAGCGATTACGCCGTTAGAGTGGTGCTTCATCAAAGGGTGGGAAGAGCACCTCATGCCATCTACTACACATACATGTCTCTCAATGAGGTCTAAATAAACTACTCCATCACGAAAAATGAGTTGCTAGCGGTGGTATTTTCTTTGGAAAAATTTTGATCTTACTTGTTTGGTACAAAAGTTATTGTGTACACTAACCATTCAGCGCTTTGTCACTTTATGACAAAGAAAGAGGCCAAGCCAAGAATGATTAGGTGGATCCTACTTTTGAGCAAATTTGAGTTGGAGATGCGAGAAAAGAAAGGCACGGAGAACCTTGTGGCCGACCATCTGAGCCGGTTGCCTCCATGCCAAGTTAGTGAGGTAAATTCATCAATGAAAGAGCAACTAAGGGAGGAGTTCCCCAATGAACAACTGTTCGCAATCAAGGACCTCCAACCATGGTACGCCAACATTGTGAACTTTCTTGTCTCCGGTAAATTTCCTCCTGATTATTCTAAGGCCAAAAAAGATAAGTTAAGAAGCGATGCTAAATATTATGCGTGGGATAATCCCTTTTTGTGGAAACATTATGTAGTTGTTAGGATATGCATCCTCGATAATGAAGTGCATTCAATTCTCACTTTTTGTCATTCTTATGCATACGGTGGTCATTTTGAAGCTAAAAGTTGCGCTAGGAAAGTCTTATAAAGTGGTTTTTATTAGCCTACTTTGAATAAGCTTGCATACATATTCTGTAAGGCTTGTGACAAGTGTCAGATGGTAGGAAATATCTCGTCTAGAAATGAGATGCCCCAAAAAGCCATGCTATATTGTGAAATCTTTGATATTTGGGGTATTGACTTTATAGGACGTTTCCCTAATTCTTATGGCTTTACATATATTCTTCTTGCCGTTGAGTATGTGTCAAAGTGGGTTGAAAAAAAAATCCACTAAGACTGACGATTCTAAAGTGGTTGTAGAATTCTTGAAAGATAACATCTTCTCTAGGTTTGGGATTCCCCGAGCCTTGATTAGTGACCATGGCACCCACTTTTGCGACCGGACCATAGAGGCACTTCTGAAAAAATATGGCATTACTCACAACACATCCACCGCCTATCACCCTCATACCAATGGCCAAGCCAAAGTTTCCAATAGGGAAATCAAGTCCGTCCTTGAGAAAACGGTTAACCCTAACTGAAAGGATTGGAGTTCTCGGCTAAATGGTGCCTTATGGGCGTATAGGATAGCTTACAAGACATCGATCAGTATGTCACCTTACTGGTTAGTGTTTGGTAATCCATGTCCCTTACCGGTGGAAATTCAACACAAGGCTTATTGTGCGGTCAAAGAATTCAACAAAAGGCTTATTGGGCGGTCAAAGAATTCAACTTTGATATAGATGAGACCGGCTTGCATAGGAAGCTACAATTGTAGGAACTAGATGAGATCTGAAAGGAGTCCTATGAGAACACCGAAATCTATAAGGAGAAGACAAAGGTGTGGCACGATAAGATAATCATTAGGAAGGAATTTGACGTAAGTCAAAAGGTCCTCCTATTTCAATCCCGCCTTCGCCAATTTCCCGGTAAGTTGAGGTCTCAATGGATTGGTCCTTTTGAGGTGGTGAAGGTATTCATGCATGGTATAGTGGAAATCCTAGATCGAGCTAAGTCCAATACATTCAAGGTCAATGAACAACATTTGAAACCTTACCACGAGTGTTTTGTGACGGAAAAGGGAGAGGATGTTGATCTCCTTGATCCAGTTTGGGAGTAAGCTCCAAGAAGGGGAGTAAGTCAAGCCGAAGATGTTAAATAAACTTGGTTTTGATCATCTAGATTGTCATTCGTGACTTTCCGTTAATGTTGTTTGGTATTGAGTTTTTGTCGTTAGTTTCATTATTTTGCTTTGTGCTTTTCAGGATTTGTTTTTCCATGATTTTGTAGCAATTTGAACCCAAGGCATTGGATTGATGAAAGGAGAAATACTTGGAGTCATAAAGGAAAATCATGGGCAATAGATGAGGTTGAGAATTTTTTCCAAGTACCAGGTAGGCAACTCGTCGCTAGTCGCGACCACCCCATCAAGAGTCTCGACGAAATCAAAAAAATGATCCAATTTCGGAGCCCTCAGCCTCAACTTTTTACGAGCCACGATGGCTGCATCGTGAGTCACAATGATTTGGTTTCGATCGCGACCAAATCATAAATCTTTTGCTAAATTTGAACCTCACAGATCCACTTTTCGCAAGTCGAGACAGTCTCATCGCGAGCCGCGATGGACGGGTTGTAAGGTGCGACCCTTGCTTTGACCAAAGGTGATGCTTGATCTGCCCATTGCGAGTCATGATGAGCATGCATGGGTGTTTTAAAATATGGGCAGAACACAAATTCTACACCAAATTCCATCTTCTCCATCTTCTTCTTCCCGTCATCTCCTTTCCTTCTTCCCCGCCAATTTCCATCAATCCCAACCACCAAACCACCAAAACTCCATCGTACATCTATAAACCATCATTCCTAGCCTCATAATCCTCCACAAACACCCACAAATCAACAAAAAATGTGAAAATCTCGAAACCCTAGTTTTTGGGGATTTCTCAAATTTGGGTAAATTAGGCTAGGATTGCTTGTGGGATTCATTGTTTCATCCTCCTACACACACTAGAGGTATGATTCCTCACTTTTGAACACTTGAATTGTGAATTCTGTGTAGTTTGATTTTGGTGCAAATTGTGCATTTTGTGAATGATGATATATTGTGTATGCTACTATAGTTCTTCACAATTTGTGCCTTGAATTGCAAGTATCTTGTGTAGATCATTATGTTTGATATTTTGCAATGGTAAATGTGGGTGATGCTTTGTGTTTTAGCATTGACTAGGCCTTGTGCATTTTGTGCTTATGATTTGGTTTGATGGACATCTTAGCTATAGAGTGTTGATTAATACATGGTGGATTGAATTGATTATATACATATGGAATTCTGGATGTGGGATAGCATTGTGCTCATTTTGATTGTGTTGATTTGCTCATGTTGGTGCTGTGCTTGCATTGTGTTTATATTGTTACTTTGGTTGAGAATTTGGTTTTGGTTAAGACTATTTTAGTAAGGTTAGGATTGCTCATTATATTCCGATTCCTACCATGTTTTTAGATATCCTTCTATTCCAAGGATCTTGATCATCTCCTATGTAAATGACTTAAAAAATTTCTTTCCTTATCTATCCGCTCATAAACTTCGTTCTCCTTCCAAATCTGACTGTGTTCGTAACCCTCCTCCAAGCTATATTTCTAGCTATCTAGCATATCTGAACTTTGGCCCCTATTTTCCACTTTCCGAACACGTGATTGCATTGCTTCATTCATATAAATATGCGTTGTCCCAATTTCACCCTAAGGGCATTGCGATTATATTGGGATTTTTTTATGTGTGTGAAAATGAGAACATACATTTCACAATTGACTTATTTCGTAATTTATACCACCTTTGAAAATTGAAAAACACTGTGGACAAATTTACCCTGTATCTTTTGATTTCAGGGGTTGAGCTTGTGAGTGGCTTACCAAGTAACGTTGGCGATTGGCGTGGGAGATATTTTTTATCAAAGTCAAAAAAATTCCTGAGTCTGATGTACCTTCATGGAACTACAAAGCTCCTAAGTCTAAGCTTCCTAACTTGAGTGTTCGTTATACTGAGGAGACGCCGATCGTGGCTTCGCTTCGTGTACATACCCAACATCTTTGCCACGTTGACTCTGACACTGAAGGTGTCTTGTTCACCTATATTATAATGTATTTTACTATGTACTCTTCTTCATAGTTTATTGTATTGTTATTTTTCTTTCTTGCATGAATTAGTTTTGACCTATGTTGTTTCTTATTATGGTAGATATGGATCTCACGAAAGGTGACATTGATTCATCAATCTTCAATGACGAAGAAGTAAATATGGTTGTCATTTAGAATGACCATGCTGGTGGTGATAACGGCGTGCCCCTGTTGCCAATTATTCAAGCCCAAGGGAAAAACAGAGAGAGGGTGGGAAAACTAGCCATCGTCAAGCCCTGAAACCGCAGAGGGAGACAAAAAACAAGAGGGATCGGAACAGTGGTCATTCAAGACATTCTATTTCTCCTCTTAAAAAGGGGCACGGTAACCAAATTGGTTCACAAATTACAGAGCAAACTTCGGCCTTTCACTACCCGACACACTGGCTGTGGTAAAGCTGCAAAATTCCTTGAGTGGCTTTTCTTATGTATTAATCTTTTTTTTAACATTGTAAATAACTTCGTTCCCAATGTTTATTGCTTGTTAGGTTGTTGAGAGCTTGAAGATTGCGGGCGAGTGATTGTCCACGCATTCTCGCATTTTTGAGTTAATATACATGTTGATGTATATGAGTACAACCCAGCAACCCAAAATATTTTAAATAATAATTGATATGCATGTTTTCTCACATTTTTTTATCAGCCTTACTTGTGTGCAAGGTTTCAACATTTGATTGATAGTAAATTTATAAAAATATTTGATTTTATGGTACGTACTGACCCTCTCTCTTAACCTGTTAGTTTGCTTCGTGCTACTCGATCGTTCAGTGAAGAATGTGCAGTGGTCATTTCCTCTGACCTTTTTACATGAATGGAATCATTTCCCATATGTATTGGGTGGCAACTTCTTTTTCTTTTTGTGCCTCCATCTTCATTTGCGAGTTGCCCTTGTAGCAAGCTTATTCCCGATGGGTACAATATTGAATCAATTGGGAAGGACATTGTTCGTGGTTAAGTCAATCTTGAGTCTGTTGGCGCAAATATTCGATCGCTTAACCTTCATGTTTGGGTTCAAGAGTGGGCTCTTTGTTTAGGAATCCATTTTAAGTATATGTTCTTAGGTATCGATGATCTTGAAAAGAAATGGTGTGCGGTCATGAAGAAACTCGGGATGTTTTGCGAGCTCTGCACTCCCGAGCGAGCAAAATGATCTTATTTACCATCAGCAATTGAACCTTGTGAAGATGCTCCGGCTAAAAATGGAGGCTAGAGAGTGTATCACGAGTAAGACTAGCAAAGCTCATCAGAAGATGTTGATTATTGATATGCAATGTGCATGTATTGATGACCTGCTAGAAAAGCTTAAGAAGAAACAGGCTGAATGCGACCTCTTCTCGACCTCTGCTGTTGGATGGAAAAATAAGTTTGATGAAAAAGTTGCCATAAACATATAGCTACAAAGTGAAAATGAAGATCTTTGTGTTGAATGCAATTGTCTTGATTCGTATGTTTGCCAGTTGGAGCAAGCTTGCGCTGACCACAAGAATAAACTTCAAGTTCCCCCTTTTGTCATCACGTTGTACCTCAAGCTATGGTGATTTGACTGTTAGTGGAAGCGGTCAAAGAATTAGATTGTCAGATGCTATCCAATCTCATATTCGTTGTCTTGAAGAGAAATTTCAAAATTCAAGGAAGAGAATAGAATAGACCGAGGAAACAGTTAACGTTATGAGTATGCAGCTAGATCGTGAAGATTTTGGTCCCATAACTGACTTTAAGACTTATTATGCCAAACATCTTGATCGTATGGGATGGAGAGGTATGACCTTTCATCCTGCATACTACATATGCGAAGGAAATATGATCACTTTGTTAGCGAGGAGCAATGAGGCAGAGGAAAATCACCGCGGAGCTGAACAACGTCCGTTTGGTGGTGAAAAATCTTCTCGTGAAACTGAGCACCCTCCTTACGAAGCTGAACTTAATCGTCGTCACAATGGTTCCTCTTCTTCTGGACCATCATGTTCTTCAAGGCGTAGATAGTGTGTCTTCTTTGTTGCTATAGATGATATGATCGTCTGTAAGTTTTGTTGGTATTGGGTTCTATGACTCGTCTTGTACTAATAACGATTGTTTCCTATCTTTTTTTTGTTGCCATGTTTTTCTACAAGATTAATCTTCCGCAATCTTGTGCTTTGTGGGCATAGTTACTTTGTAGCTAAATACATTGCTTTCTTTGTCGATGTAGCAAAGTTGCAAGATCTATTGCTTCCTTTTGTCGATAGCTGTTGGAGGCATATTTGCCTATTAGCAAGATCTACCGCTTCCAATTTGTTTGATTCACGAAGCTGTAAGATCCAAAGCTTGCCAGAATCGGTATTTGAGCAAGATCTATAGCTTTCTTTTGTCTGGTTTGCGAAGTTGCAAGATCTAAAGCTTACAAGCATTGCCAATTTCGCAAGATCTATAGCTTGCGGTTGTTTGACTTGCAAGATCTAAATCTTGCGAGTGTTGATGAGTGTGCAGGATCTATAGCACGCTATTAAGTTGCATTTTTCAAGTCTTGGTAAAGAATAGGAAGAATAGGAAGTGTAATCATGGTCCAGAAAAGTGGGTTATTAAATTAAATATGTACGATGGCGATCATATCGCGGTGGAATAGTGATACTAAAGGAAAACAAGGATAATATCCTTGTATCTATACAGGTGTTCGTTCGCATCTTTCTTTCAGACATTAAACTTCCTTAAGTTAGTCACATGCCACATTTTCGAAACTGCGGTGCGATCCATTCTTTCTAACTCATAGTTGTTGGACTTGTGAGCCTTTAAGACTTTGTATGGCCCTTCCCACTTTGGGCATAGCTTTCCTTGCTCTTCAGCCAGGCTAGCATCATTTTTCCTCAAAACCAGATCACCAATTTGAAATCGTATTTCCTTCATTTTTTTATTGTACGCTCTTGCCACTCTTTCCTTGTGCTTGGCCTCTGTGTTATTTTCCAAGTTTCTTTACTCCTCTAATTCGTCTAGTTCCAGCTTCAACACATCTGGATTGTCCATCTCCTTATAATTTTTTATCCTGAGACTTGAATTTCCAATTTCTATAAGTATGACTGCTTTGTGACCATACACCAAAGTGTATGGCACCTTCTTTGTTGGCTGTCAGATGGTTTTTCTATATGACCATAGCGTGTTCGGTAGCTCATCCACCCATCATGTTTGTTTTCCTTCTAATCGCTTCTGTATCCCTTAAACTACTGTCCTGTTTAACACTCCCACTTGGCCATTAGCTTGAGGATGTGTCACATGAGAGAAAATTCTCTCTGGAGAGAAAAAAGGGCGCAGCCCTTCTCCGGACTTCCCGGGGCCGATTTTCTTCCAGTTTCTCTCCTACGATTCAGAGTTTCCGGCGAGGAATCTGACATTAATGTTGGATTCCTCGCCGGGCATCTTTCGAGGTATGATTTGCGCTTGAATTTGAAGATTTGATCTTTGGATCTGGAGGTTTTGGGTGAAGATCAGACTTTTCGATCTTGAAGTTGGTGATGGAGTGTATTTGATGAAGATCTATCATTGTTCCAAATTATTTGTTTATGGTGGATAGTCAATGTGATGTTCATGTTGGATTGAGAGTAGAGATGAATTTGAAGCATGAATTTTTTTATAGTATTTGGAAGAGTTCATGATGGATCTGTTGAGAGGGCATTCATGTGATCAGATGGCACACTGTCCATGATTGTTGCTTTAATTGGAGCTTCGACCAGATTGCTATTTGCATGCCAAGAATTTAAATTTATTTTCTTGACTGATGAACACTCATGTGGGATTCAAGATTTTGGGTGTTTGAATGTTATTGTTCGATGGGGTTGATGGTTTGGGATTAATCGTATTCAAGACAGATGTTTGGAGTTAATTGGTTTAATTGGAATCATTAACGACCATAGGCCCAATGTATTTTCTCCGTTGATTCAATCTCATGATAATATTCAGATATAGATGAATGGAGGATCAGATTTTCTGTAAAGGATGGATTTTTTCTTGATGATAATGGTTTGAATTTTTCGATCGGGTTCGCCGGAAAAAACACTTCTTTCCGGTGAATT
Source organism: Rubia yunnanensis (assembly GCA_037428765.1). NCBI lineage: Eukaryota > Viridiplantae > Streptophyta > Magnoliopsida > Gentianales > Rubiaceae > Rubia > Rubia yunnanensis. The sequence goes on from CM075061.1 coordinate 54,966,039, forward strand.
ATAATGCTTGTTATGCTTTGAAGGATTCGGTTCGTTTTGTTATGCATTATCCGATCGGAACAGTTGCTGGAAATTTTGGAGTTGAAGTAAAATTGGAGGTTGGCTTTTTTCAGATTTTCCGATCGGAGGTCGCCGGAAAAACATTTTTCCGGCGATGGAAAAGCATGAAATTGCCTTGGTTCTCTAGCCTTAGATTCGGATTTGTATTTGTTCATGTTTGGGATGCATTCTAGGGCTGGAAAAGAGAATTAAGGAGTGTTGATTGTGTTGTTTTTGCTCACCGTAAAAGAGTGTTTCCGGCAAGGAGAAAGGTGTTTGTTTGGCCGGATTGCTAATGCTCGGTTTTGGATGTGGAAACTCCTTGTTTTGTTGCTAATTCCGGCCGAAATTCACAAGGGAAGATGCCTATATTTTGATAGATGTTTTTCAAAAAATTGATGCAAGATTTCCAGATTTCGGCGAAATTTGACGCAAAATTCCGGCCAAAATTTCCAGATTCCGGCGACCTCCGTCGCCGGAAAATCACAAATCCGGTGAGGCTGCGGTTCTGGGAGCACGACCCGTTTCGGGCGCCGCCGGGTCAGAAAACCCGAGGAAGTAGAAACGGGTTGGAGGCAAACTAGGGTTTTCAAGGCAAATGGGTTGGGCTGAATAAAAGCACTGCTGGGCCGCGGAAATGGGCAAGGGCAGTTGCTTAGGGTTAATTCTCGGCGCGGGTTAAATGACCCGCTAAGAGGAAATCGGGTCAGAGCCACAAAACCCTACTGAAAGTGTTATTGGGCCGAGCTGATTGGGCCGTTTCATTTAGTGCTGGGCTGAAAAATAATGTGAAGCCCGGGTCTCTTATAACCCGGTTGAAAACCGGTTGAAGGACCCGGTTGTCGCGCGGGTGAACCATCTGGCCGGGTCACGCGGTTTGTAACCTGGGCCGAGCTCATGGGCTGAAAACCGGCGCTTCTGGGCCAAAAACCGCCTCAAAGGAGTTGCTTTTGGTGAGCGGGTCATACGGATTGGGATTTGGGCCGAGCCACTGGGCTAAAACATAAGAAATTCGGTCAATGGCTTCACATGGTGGGGCGAAAATTGGCTGGGCTGAATGATAGGATTCTTGGGCCTAATTAAATGGAGTATTTTTCAGATTACATGCATTATTTTTGGGGTGAATTTCCTTCATATTTGGGCCCTAACTTGTGGATTATTATGGAGTTTTGGCCTTCTCTTTGGGCTAAAATTGTATTTGGTGGATAAGTGCATATTTTTCACTTGGAGGGTGGGAGAGTGGCCTTTCTACATTTGGTTGCTTGACCATAGGAGTTGGGTAGTGGATTAATTAATTAGCGTACGCAAAATTAATTAATCCACTACTAGTTGGTACTTGGACTTGACGGTTATTACGCACCCTATGCTTGCGCTACACTTTTTGTGTTAAATTAGCATAAAGCTGTCCATTTGCTCAAAATGGAGTGGGCGATTACACAATCGCCAGGCCTGACGCACGCCGTATAAGTTGTGTCTGTTCTCTCCATCCTTAGGAGGACTACTTTTAGAGGGATTCACAAGAGCTATTGGCACTGCCTACGACACTCTTGCCCCCTAAATTAGCCTCGGTTCATATCACGAGAACGTTTGAAGGCCAATAACACCCCTCTATCCTCACCTTAGGGGTGTATATGGTAGAAGCTGCTCCTCCTTTGGCGGTCCTAGCTTCATTCGGATTCAGCAACACCAGCACATCATGGCGATCATTCAAGACCCGAGTACACCACACTCGGCTGCGCTTTTTGTCTACCACTGACGTCTTCTTCATTATTTCTCTTAAAGATCGGAGATCCGAGTCTCGGCTGCGATGAGGTTTTCATATGAAGAGCCAGTACACATTTCTGGTTGCTATGTATAGGTCTAGATTCACACATTTGGACTTGCAGTTCTTTCTCCCTAGGCTTAGTACTTTCTAGCTTAGGGTTAGCATTTCTTTAAGAATAATTGGGGGGGAGGGGGGTACTCATTCAGGTACCCTCCTCCCCCCCCCGCGCTCTTTTTTCCCTAGGTTTCTAGCCTAGGGTTGGATTCTTTTTGTATTTGGTAGGGCTCTTTTAGGGCTCTACCGTGGGTTCCACCGTCTATACTATTTACCTATTTACTTGAGGATGTGTCACAGAGGTAAACTTCTGAATAATCCCGATCTTTGAACACCACACTTATGAATTGTGTGTCATTATCTGTGATAGTGCTATGTAGCACTCTGAAGCGGCGCACAATGTTTTTCCATACAAATTTCCTAGTGGCTTCAGCTATGACACGTCCTAATGGTTTAGCTTCAACCCACTTTGTGAAATAATCGACCACTACAATGAGGAACTTAGCGTTGCTTTCTCCTCTTGGGAATGGTCCCACTAAGTCTATCCCCCTCTTGTCAAATGGAAAGGCTCCGTAGATTCCTGTCAAAGTTGATTGCGGCTTATGCGATAATTAAGCGTTGATTTGGAAACTCCTACACTTGAAGACAAAGTTGTGTGCATCATTGAGCATAGTCAGCCAGTAGTACACTGCTCTAATTATTTTTCTTGCTATCATTCTAGCTCCCTGGTGCATTCCACATAAGCCTTAATGAACCTCTTTTAAGATCTTAGTCGCCTTTGTTGGCCCTACACATTTTATCCATGGGGAAAAGAATCCTTTTTTGTACAATGTCCCATCTTCGTAGGCGTAATTAGTGGAACACAATTCCAACTTTCAAGCCTCCACCTTATGTTCGGGAAATGTCCCTTTTTCTAAGAAATCCATTAGCGGAGTCATCCAACTTGTTTAATCTTCTTGGATTGTTAGAACAACCGTTGATATGGTGCTTCTAACTAGGATAACCCCCATGATGACATCCCTCGGCTGAGTAAGGGAATCAAATCCTACAGTTACTAGCTTGCTTAATGTGTCAGCCTGTGTGTTTTTGCATTGCGGGACGTGTTTTATGTCAAAATATTCAAGTTGGGCCATGAGTTATCGCACCTTTACCAAATATTTCATCAACTGGTCTTCTCGTACCTAATAGTCACCTCGCACTTGTTGGACTATAATTAGTGAATCACTGGATACCCAGACACTTCTTACTTTAATTCTGACCTTGAGATCTAATCCACAAATAAGAGCTTCATATTCTGCTTCATTGTTGGTAAGCAAGAAGTCAAATTGTAGTGAGTGTCTGTGTTCGCCCCCATTTGGGTCTACTAAAAGCAGTCATGCTCTGCATCCTTCCTTGCTTGATGCCCTATCAACGAACAACGTCCAAGTCACATGTTCCCATTTTGTCTTACCTTTGTCAATTTTGAAACTCTGATGGATACTCGCTCTCTGTGTCTCTTCACCTGATATGAGCATTGATTGTTGTTCTAGGTTGAAATTGTATTTCAAATTGACCTAGTTCCAGAGCCCACTTTGCCAATCTGCCAGAAGACTCTGGCTTAGAGAGGATATTCTTTAATGGAAACCCTGTGTAAACTACTATGTTTTGGCTATGAAAGTATGCTCTTAATATTTGCGCCGAATAGACCAAATCCAAGGTTAGCTTTTCCATAGGCATATAAGCTTTCTCCACCTTTTGTAGGATTCTGCTGATATAATAAACTGGAACCTGTCTCTGCCCTTCCAAGCAAACTAACACATAGTTGACAGTGTTTTGTGAGATTACAAAGTACAAGTACAATGTTTCTCTAGATACAGACGATTTTAGCGTTGGCAACTTTTGAAGCTGGACTTTTAACCCCTCATATGCTCTCTAATAGTCTTCCCTGCAGCTGAATTTTCTTACCTTTCTTAGCACTTCAAAGAGTGAAAATGCTTTTCTGCAGCCTTTGATACAAAATGACTAAGCGCTGCCAATGATCCCATTAAGATTTATACTTCTTTAACTGTTCGCGGTTGGGGAAGATTCATTATAGCTTGGATCTTGTCTGGGTTAGCTTCTATACCCTTTGAGGAAACCTTGTACCCCAAGAACTTTCCAGCCCCCACTCGAATTACACACTTTTTAGGGTTGAGTTTCATCCATGTGGCCTTTAAAGTGTCCAAAGTTTCTTTAAAGTCTTTAGCAAAGTTTCCTACCTTCTTACTCTTGATCACCATATCGTCAACGAATGCTTCAATGTTTCTTCCTATTTGGCTTCCGAACTCCTGGTCAATCACCCTCTGGCATGTTTCTCCCACATTTTTGAGCCCAAGCGGCATCTTCACATAAAAAAACATTCTGAAGCTTGTTATGAAGGTTATTTTGTCTGCATCGTCCGGGTTTATTAGTATTTGGTGATATCCTTTGTATGCATCCAAGAATGCTAAGAATTCGTGTCCTGAGATCGCTTCCACTAGTTGATCGATCTTTGGAAGAGGATAGGAATGTTTTGGACACGCTTTGTTTAAATTTGTGAAATTAATGCACATCCTCCAAGCATCATCTGACTTCTTCACCAGAGTTCGCTAGCATACTCCTCCCATGTTCTGTATGTCTCATGCAAACTTATCCATGTGGCTTTGTAAGATTTTAATTACCTTCACCTTTTCTTCAGCTGGAAGATGTTTTCCAACCTTTACGCATTGGAGTCATCGTCGGCATCCAGGTTTATTAACTCTATTTCTTTACCTAGGTCAACCGATTCGTCTGAATGTTCTAGTGAGCTTCCCCTGAAATGGTGTTAACCAGCTTTGCCCTTTCTACTATCTTTCCTACCTTCATCGCTATAACCATGCATTGCTTGGCTGCTTGCTGGTTTCCCCTAATTGTTGCTACTCCAACTGGGGTTGCAAATTTCATTACCAGGTGATAAAAGGACCAGATTGCCTTAGCTCTGTTCATCCATAGTCTTCTAACTACGGAATTAAATGTACTTGGGCCATCTATAACCACGAAGTTGCACATGATTGTGCAATTTTTACCACTTTCCCATGTCGTAACAGGCAACTGTATATTTCCTAGAGGTGTTTCAGCTCACCCTGTGAATCCAACCAGCGAAGATGTGGACTTTTTCAGATATGTTCTCTTGAAGCCCAACCTGTCAAAGAAATTGACAAATAGTATCTTGACCGCACTATTGTCATCCATAAAAACTCTGTGGACAGTTGCATTTCCAATTTTTGTTATGATGACCATGGGATCATTGTGCGACGAGGCGTTGGGTACTGCATCCTCTTCGTTGAAGGTAATTGCTTCGTTTGGGCGAAACCTTTTATAAACTGGCTCTTGTGGAGGAGAATACCTTTCCTTGACCTTCCACACATTGTTAGACAGCGACTCCGTGGATCCGTGTATAGAGAAGATAATTTTCTCTTGTGCTTCCCTATCCACGCTGTCATTATAGTCTACAGCCGCCGTCATTTTTTTTTATTTTAGCCACTATTGTTGCAGTACCTTGGTTTCATGGAGACGGGTTTGGTGTCTTGCTTGCGTCCTCATACTCACTTGTTGCTTATTTTCTATAATGGCCCAAGTTGCAGTTCCTCGTTCTTAGGAATTCAAGATCGTGGGTACGCCACTCCTGCCACGTTCCTCGGTCGTGGTCTTTGTGTTCACTGCATGTCCCGTCTTTGGCGGTCTCCATTCTCTACCATGATTAGGTATCCCTATGTTCGCTGCGTCTACACGCTTCTTGCTTTGGGCCGACACTGGATAGAATAATGTTGGGTAGGGCCTAGCTACTCTCAGCCCTTTGATCACTGGGCTACACCTACACTATTAGGTTTTCCATTTTGACAAGGGCAATATAGTCTTTTCCTTTTTGAATTTTTAATTATTTTAATCAGGGGTATAATGGTCAATACATAAAAATATGATCAATTTCAGGTTCTCGGGGTTAGATTGGCTCTTTCAAACAAATAGTAGGGTAATAATCACACTTTCAAATTTTATAGGGTCATACTGGCACTTTCGACCAAAACATAGGGTCATATGAACACTTAAATCTTCTTTTTTTTATTAGCTTAATTTTTTTTATTTTTATTTTTATTTTTAGAGATCAGATTGGTAAAGATGGAAATGCCGAATTGTCGTACCAGCCTTTAGGCCCGGGCACCCTTCTCGCATGTTTTAATGCAAGCGTTGACCACTCATCACATCCCCTTAAACCGCCTGAAGGATAAATGTCCCTAATGGAGTATAAATGTCCTTCTATTGATGCCATTGAGCTCTATAATTTTTCCTCACAACATAGAGCAAGAATTTCAGCTTTTTTTGTAGCTTGCGAATTTATTAGTTGAGCTTGTTTTATTTGCAAGTCAAAGCGTGTACTATTTAGACTTGTTTGCTATTTTGTTTTATTGCTCAATTGAAGTTGGTTTTGATTTAGGGGAACATATGTTCAAGACTTTAGAGTTTTGGGTCCAGACCAAGAAATTGGCATTCGGTTAGGTAGAGATAATAAAGGTCTATATGAGTTATCATTTGTTAAGTTTTAATAAAATTAATGTGAAATATCTTTTCTCAGGTTAATAAGACAATTTCTAGATCTATCCTTCTTTAAAAAATTAGAGGAAAACCCATTCACTTAGTGTAGGTCCATCATCAGTTTTATCGGTATAAATGGCAATTTTCCCCTAATTTTTACTTTGTAGCTATGTTACTTCGACATAAATCTTGCAATATCTCTTACATTACCAATTTACACAGTCCGTAGAAGAATTGCATATTTCTTTTTTTTTAAATCGAGCCAAATTTAGCAGTTGTACCACGTTGGATCTACGGTTTTCTTCTCTCATAGATTGGGTTATGCCATTGGGCACTATCAAAATTTCCTCTTCTTCATACACCATTACTACCTTCATATTTCTCTCTATTCCAAACTACTCATTTGGAGAGCATGATTAATCCTCTAAATTAAATCCAACTATATCTTCTCCCATCAATGTTAAACACTTATCACACTTCCATAACTCCAAAACATTCATCCCCATTTCACATTAGGCAAAATTTTTGAATTTGGGCATTTCTCTCAAGAGAGAGCATACTTTTGATTTTCTTTTGTGTTCTTCCTTTTCTAAGCTGCAAATTCAGGTAATGCTTTGAAATTTATGTTACTTTCATTGGCATGATTGTGGAATGTGAAGGGAAACTGAAATTTGAAAATTTTTGGGTGTATGTGGGTCATGAGCAAATATTAGACTAAGTGTGGGGTAAGAGTATGAACTCTTACTTGAGGTTATGTGATGTGATAAATGATGGATGTTTAGAGAAGAATGATTCTTGCTAAATGATGGGTGTTTAGGGAAGCATGATTCTTGTTAATTGATGAGTTTCGAGTGGGTGTTCGCGGTGGAAGTCCCGATGAGTTATGCTACTCCCATGTTTAATTTACTACGCATTGGAAGCGGGTTTAATAACCATGATAGTGAGGGCTAGTGGGGGATAGTGACCGCACTCCTCTAGCTATAAGCAGGTTCAGTCATCATGGAGTTCTTGGTGATTCAACCTCTCCATCTTGTGTGATAAGAAAAAGAATAGTCAAATTTGTTATCATATGAATCGGAATCGAGGATCAAGTAAATGTCAATTACATTATGCAAATTCCCCCTAGGCCTTTATTATCATATTTATCTCGTATGTATATTTGTATGCATGTAGTTTGTAGCTTAACTATTTCAAACAAAAATCCCCTATTTTCTCCACTCCTTACACATACACATACACATACACATACACATACACATACACATACACATACACATACACTTGGTGACACTTGGATGAACCACATGAATCTAGCTTCAAAACCCCTAATTTCTGTGAACGACACCCTAACTTGTAACTATCTACTTTATAGTAGTTAGAAATAAGTAAGGAAGCAATACTGCATATCTTATCTTTGACTTGCATGTGCCAGGGTTTTGTAATGGCGTTCGGGTGCACGTCAACCACCCACTTGTTGGGAAATGAATCCTCATTCATGTATTGGCTCTGACACCACTTTTTGGGCACATATCAATATGATAAAAAATGAAAGTAGAAAAAAACAACGCAAATTTAATGTGGTGTTCCAAACTTATTGGCTATTTGCCCATATAGATATATATTAATCTCAGGGATATATACAAACATATCTCTACCTACGTGAGTAAGTGAAAACATAACTCTCTTGATCATTTTTACTACCAAAATAAACCTAACTACTCAATAAACGTGCAAATATAACCCTCCAGAGTATATTCAAGCATTGACTAGCCATTATGGCCAAATACAAAAATTTGGAAAACTATTTTGCTTCGCCGTTGTTCTGCCACCTCTACCACTGCTCCATCACCTTTGTCGTTGCTCCGCCTATCCTCTGCTGCCACCACCTCTGGCACTGTCGCTGCTCTATCTCCACCACCTCTGGCCTTGTAAGGCAGATTCACCAACTACACCCTGTGCAGACAGTCGAATATTTTCACGGGACACGTGTTCACCTCTATATTCCTCATCTTCTAACCGTTCATACTTTCCAGCGTATCTCCCATTGGTGTTTTCTTCATGCCACTCTCCAGGACCCACATCTCTATCGTCCGATCTACTGATCCTAGACCTAGACCTAGCTCCAACCCCAAATTATTTCTACTCACGGAGATAGATATAAATATCGCGAAGCCCAGAATCTATTTTGCGCTCGATCCTAATTTATGGCACCGATGCCTCTATAGCTTGAATATCCTAGCACCATCGACGTCAAACTGCCGCTGATAAAATAGAGAAAGGCTTATCACTGATGCAATGATATTTTACATATAGAAAGGGAAATTGTACATTCGTCCAAAACATACAATTCAGTGCATATTGTAAATCCCTCCATTTGATCATAAATGTTACTAAATTTCTTCCTGAAAAAAATGCACGTAGACCGGAGATCTTTTCAATTATCGTCCTCCATCACTTTTCCACCTCCACTCTTACACTTCCCTCTGCTACTTTCACTTCTGCTAGCAAAAAGCAATGTTCGATTCAAGAGGAATTCATCATCAAGAGTAGGTAGGAGAAGGAAAATAATGATGGTAGAGAGAAGAAAGGACGCGAAGAAGAAAGAAAAGAAAGAGAAGGAGAAAGGAGCAAGGAAAATTAGGATTTAGAGGAATTATAGACATTTCATTTATTTTTTCATAGGGGTAAAATAGTATTTTCACTTAATTCCAGCCTAAATCTGTCAGAATGGGTACATTTGCACTTACACTTACTATCTAGGGTTATATTTTTATTTTCAATTATCAAAAGGTTATATTTGCACTTATGTGAATTAGGTAGGGTTGTATATGCACTTTTCTCTTAATCTAATCACCTTGGTGGGTCAAACAGACTACAAGTGTCGTGAATTATGTCACCCAAGACCATCTGACCATATTACAAATTCATGTAGCATTTTTTCACACTCTTTGAGAGTTCAAGTCCAACCCTTAAGTTTTCCAATTCATGAACCAAACTGTTGATTTTCTCAATTCATGAATCAAACCTTGGGTTCCTCATTCATGAACCAAAAACTTTTGAGAAGTCGTTTATTAACTATTTTTGGAATTTGGGAAATTCCAATAGAATATAACCATATGCTTTGTTACCCCCTCTCAGGATAGAGTATCAATGTTTGAAAACTATGTTTGTGTTTATTTCAGTAGTTAAGGTAAGTAGAATAAGGGTTTTGGAAGAACATAATCCAGCTAAGGAATTAATGTACTCTGATAAGTAACTAAGAGAATAGATCGAATTAGTATTAATAGAAAATTTTAGTGAAACCAAATGAATTCGTAGAGACTCTCAAATAAAAGAGTGTGAGGCTTGTCACTGATGCAGTGATGCTTTACATATAAAAGGGAAAATTTTAAATTCGTATGAACATACAATTCAGTGCATATTGTAACTCCTTCCATTTTTTCCAGAAATGTTATTGAATTCTAACAAAAAACATGCATGTAGATGCAGAAAATGGCACTATATATTGGTTAGTCATTTGTGGCCAAACCATGGGCCTGTTTTTTGTTCAACGTCTTTTTTCCTTCAAGAACTTGAACAACTTCGAACATGGTGGGTCTCAAATCAAAGCATGGACTCACACACTCCATTGCTAGATGTAGCATACTCACATCTTCATTGTGTTTATAGTCGGCGTGGCTTATCATACTTCCATCTATTAAAGCTTCCAGATTACCTTCTGCATAGCATGTATAAGCCTACATTTGAACACGAAAAAAAGTTGTATACAAACAAAAAAAACTTGTACTAATTTAGTTATATATAACACATTCGTGTGGTATTTTGAGCATGTTTCACAGTGTTTATAAGGTGGATATCCTCCTTTGTCTTGACTAATACGTTTGGATGTCTACTAATGATCTCAATAGTCACAAGTCCAAAGCTATAGTCAAGTGGTGTTCATTGAATATTTTAATTGGAAATTTGTGAATATATTTGGAAATGAAAAACTTTCCATGCTGGAACATACGTACAGCCACATTTACGCCAACAAGTTTTATGGAAGAAGAAGATCAAAATATTATGGTATTTGTGATTTATGGAAATCCGAATATTCTTAAATATGTTAGGCGGTGGTAGAAGAATATTTGGTTTATGAAAAATCCCTACAAATATGGTATTGATATTATCGAATATATGGGAGATATTGTGATAAGGAAAATCCCTTTATTTATGGGATTTGTATATGATTCAGAAGCAGATAATGAATAGGAATATTATAGAGATAATCATGGAGAGTTCTGATCTGCTCATGGCTTTAAAAGGGGACATCACGGCTGCATTAAACTCATCATTTTAACTGAGAAAATTTGCACACTGATTTTCATCTTTTCGAGAGACTTGCAAAGAGCAGGATCTATATGTTCCAACATATGTGACCTGCCGTTCAAAGTTCATAATCGTATTCCTTAATTCCTCGGGACGAGGAGATCCATCGTCGATGAATTTCGAGGTCGGAGGGAGTCTGATCAAGGCAGATTGGTGGCTAGGGGAGCTAGCAAAATTCACATGTTTGATTAGAAAGACAAGTATTTTGTATGGTGTACTTTGTACTGTATCTTTCGGATTAGTTGATTCATTCTGAACTGGGCCAAGCCCCACAGATGTAGGTGGATTTCACCAAACTGTGTAATCAAGTCTTGTGTCTTTTATGCTTTACATTATTGCATACTTGGTTAGATAGGTTATGTTGGAACATACTAGTAATAATTGAGAAAATCCGGTAAAACCAAATTACAATTGGTATCAGAGCTTGATCACTTATTTTTCCCTTGGTTGTGTCAAGGAAAGTGTGATCCAGTTTTACCATGGAGACCAAAGAAGAAGCTTTGGTGTCTCGGCCACCTCTACTGAAAGGCAACAACTACAATTATTGGAAGGCACACATGAGAGTTTTCATTAAATCACTGGATGCACTTGCTCTACACTATGTTGAAAACGAGTGGAACCATCCTACCGAGGATGCTGACACAAGCTCTAAGGCGAAAGAAGGAGAGTCAAGTTAAAAGGAGCAGAAACTCAAAGACAAATCTACTTGATCTTCTGATGAACTTAAGGCCTCACTAGAAAATTCAAAAGCATAAAATGCTATCTTCACGAAAGTTGATGAAAATTAGTTCCAACATAGGTGGATTTCTAGAAGCCTTATGTGTTTGATTGGAAGTTTTTTTCATTGTGGTCTTAATGCCCAAAATGGTTGGGTCCACAAAATGCCAAAGGGGGAGATTGTAAAGTCAAGTGGTGTTCATTGAATATTTTAATTAGCAATTTGTGAACATATTTGGAAACGAAAAACTTTCCATGTTGGAACATGCATACAGCCACATTTACGCCAACAAGTTTTACGGGAGAAGGAAATCAGAATATTATGGTATTTGTGATTTATGGAAATTTGAATATTCTAAAATATGTTAGGCGGTGGTAGAAGCATATTTAGTTTATGGAAAATTCCTACAAATATGGTATTGATATTATCGAATATATGGGAGATATTTTGATAAGGAAAATCCATTTGTTTATGGGATTTGGATATGATTCAGAAGGATAAGGAATAGAAATATTATGAAGATAATCATGGAGAGTTCCGATCTGCTCATGGATTTAAAAGGGACACCATGGCTGCATTAAACTCACGATTTTAACTAAGAAAATTTGCTCACAGATTTTCATCTTTCCGAGAGACTTGCAAAGAGCCAGATCTATATCTTCCAAAATATGTGACCTGCCGTTCAAAGTTCAGAATCATATGTCTTAATTCCTTGGGAGGAGGAGATCCATCGTCGACGAGTTTCGAGGTCAAAGGGAGTCTGATCAAGGCGGATCGGTAGCTAGGGGAGCTAGCAGAATTCACATGTTTGATTAGAAAAGATAAGTATTTTGTATGGTGTACTTTGTACTGTATCTTTCTGATTAGTGGATTCATTCTGAACCGGGTCAGGCCCCGCAGATGTAAGTGGATTTCACCGAACTGTGTAACTAAGTCTTGTGTCTTTTATTATTTACATTATTTCATACTTGATTAGATAGGTTATGTTGGAACATACTAGTAATAATTGAGAAAATCCGGTAAAACCAAATTACAAGCTTCATGTTGCAAGTTTGTCACAAATTACTTGTAATCTCATTGTAAATGGGTTTATCTCATAACATCATTTGCATATTGTGCAAAATTAATGTTAATAGAAAAGGGATGCGGCCTTATAAACCCAATTTATTTTTTAAAAAACACAGATTACTTGCCTGAATGTCGACGTTGAAAACTCTTTTCCCGGGGGGAAATCTTCGGGGTTCCACCCCAACCAATCTCAGCAAAGTGAAGCTTCACAATGTATTCATCATTTCTTAGGCAAAATCCGTAGTATTTCAAGGATATTGGAGCCGTGCGCGCACTTGTGTACAGAGGCATCAATTATTGAGATATTGCATGTTTCTTTTGCAATGTATTTTTGGTTCCTTGGATACAATGTTTTTCCCATGCTACTGTAACCCCAACTTGAATCCTCACTGAGAAAAAAGGAGGACATCCCATTTGGTTCTAAATCGGCTTGATAATTAATACCATTGATAGTTTCAGCATTGCCACCACAGTTAATATACAAGTGATCATCTGCATGCCACCATCGAAAAGGTTAAATTCTAGAAAGAGTAATGATATTCGCTCTGAAAATTTATAGTGAAATTGAATAATGAATGACGTTGTTTTAATGAAAAGATTAATATATTCATGATTAGTTACACCATTTAAAAAATGTGATTAGTGATTTACTTTTCTATTAATACCACATCATTCACTATTCAGTTGTACTATGAATTTTCACAGTAAATATCATTTAAAAATCTATTCATCGTGTTATTGTTGCAATGTTTTGGAAGGAAGTCGCATAAAAGAGGTATTGCTAACCAATTTTTATTGTGAATGACTAGTGTGGCTACACCGCGCGTTGCGCAGTGAGCTTGATAACAAATTATAGAAATTGTATAGAAATATTAAAAGAGTTGTAATTGAAGCTACAAATGTACCAATTATACATGTAATTGAAGCGTGGAGATGGTGAGAGGTGAAGGTTCAGGTGGAGAGGGTTAAAGTGAAGGGGTTCGAGAGGTACTAATTCGAGATGTGAAGGTTCTCCAGCTAGAAGTTCACATCTCGAATGGGTACCTCTCGAATAGGTACCACTCAAACCCATCCAATGGAACCCCTCCACCTGAAAGTTCACTTCTCAAATGGGTAGAAGACTCCATCCCTTCCAGTGGACCCCTTCGAGGAAAGAAGACGTCATCCCTTCGAGGGCTGAGATCTCGACCCCTTCGAGGACAGAAACCTCCAGCCCTTGGAGGGCTGAGAGCTAGACCCCTTCGAGGATAGAAGAATACGTCCCTTCGAGGGCTGAGAGCTCGACCCCTTCGAGGAAAGAAGAATCCATCCCTTCGAGGGCCTAGAGATCGACTCCTTTGAGGAAACAAGACTCCATCCCTTCGTGGACTGAGATCTTGACCCCTTCGAGGAAAGAAGCCTCCATCCCTTCGAGGGCTGAGAGCTAGATCCCTCCGAGGATAGAATAGTTCATCCCTTCGAAGGCTGAGAGGTCGACCCCTTTGAGGAAAGAATACTCCATCCCTTCGAGGGCCTAGAGCTCGACTCCTTCGAGGAAAGAAGACTATATCCCTACGAGGGCTGAGATCTCAACCCCTTCAAGGACAGAAGTCTCCATCCCTTCGAGGGCTGAGAGCTAGACCCCTTCGAGGATAGAAGAGTCCATCCCTTCGAGGGTTGAAAGGTCGACCCCTTCGAGGAAAAAAGACTCCATCCCTTCGAGGGCCTAAAGCTCGAGTTCTTCGAGGAAAGAAGACTTCATCCCTTCGAGGGCTGAGATCTCAACCCCTTCGAGGGATGAGACCTCGACACTTTGAGGACAGAATACTCCATCCCTTTAAGGGCTGAGATCTCGATCCCTTTGAGGATAGAAGCTTCTATCCCTTCAAGGGCTGAGAGCTAGATCCCTTCGAGGAAATAAGACTCCATCCCTTCAAGGGCTGAGATGTCGACCCCTTTGAGGAAAGAAGACTCCATCCCTTCGAGGGCTGAGATCTCGACCCCTTCAAGGACAGAAGACTCCATCCCTTTGAAGGCTGAGATCTCGACCCCTTTGAGAACAGAAGCCTTCATCCCTTCGAGGGCTGAGAGCTAGACCCCGCCGAGGATAGAAGAGTCCATTCCTTTGAGGGCTGAGAGCTCAACCCCTTCAAGGAAAGAAGACTCCATCCCTTCGAGGGTGGAAAGCTTGACCCCATCGAGGACACAAGATTCCATCCCTTCGAGGGCTGAGAGCTCGACCCCTTCGAGGAAAGAAGACTCCATCCCTTCGAGGGCTGAGATCTCGACCCCTTCGAGGAAAGAAGACTCCAATTCTACGAGGGATGAGAGCTCGACACTTCGAGGACAGAAGACTCCATCCCTTTGAGGAAAGAAGAATCCATCCCTTCGAGGGCTGAGAGCTCGACCCCTTCAAGGATAGAAGACACCATCCCTTCGAGGGCTAAGATCTCGACTCCTTAGAGGACAGATGACTTCATCCCTTCGAGGGCCTAGAACCCAACCCCTTCAAAGACTGAAGACTTCATCCCTTCGAGGGCTGAGATCTCGACTCCTTTGAAGATAGAAGCCTTCATCCATTCGAGGGCCTAGAACATGACCCCTTCGAGGAAAGAAGACTTCATCCCTTCGAAGGCTGAGATCTCGACTCCTTCGAGGGCAGAAGCCGCCATCCCTTCGAGAGCTGAGAGCTCGACCCCCTCGAGGATAGAAGATTACATCCCTTCGAGGCCAAGAACAACCCCTTCGAGGATCCCCCATCTACTCCTTCGAGGATCCCCCATCTACCCCTCGAGACTTCGACCTGTCGAGCCATTGGCACAAGCGCACTAAGTATCCATCACTCGAATCCTAAATGTCTCGAACCCCTCCACCTGGAAGTTCACATCTCGAATGGGTACCTCTCGAACCCATCCAATCAACCCCTTCGAGGAAAGAAGACTTTATCCCTTCGAGGGCTGAGAGCTCGACCCCTTCGAGGAAAGAAGACTACATCCCTTCGAGGGCTGAGATCTCGACCCCTTCGAGGACAAAAGACTTCATCCCTTCGAGGGCTGAGATCTCCACCCCTTCGAGGATAGAATACTCCATCCCTTCGAGGGCTGAGAGCTCGACCCCTTCGAGGAAAGAAGACTCCATCCCTTCGAGGGCTGAGATCTCGACCCCTTCGAGGAAAGAAGACTCCATCCCTTCGAGGGCTGAGAGCTCAACTCTTTCGAGGACAGAAGACTCCATCCCTTCGAGGGCTGAAAGCTCGACCTCTTCGAGGAAAGAAGACTCCATCCCTTCGAGGGCTGAGAGCTAGACCCCTTCAAGTATAGAAGAGTACATCCCTTCGAGGGTTGAGAGCTCGATCCCTTCGAGGACAGAAGCCTCCATCCCTTTGAGGGCTGAGAACTCGACCCCTTCGAGGATATAAGACTCCATCCCTTCGAGGGCTGAGATCTCGACCCCTTCGAGGACAGAAGCATCCATCCCTTCGAAGGCTGAGAGCTAGACCCATTCGAGGACTGAAGACTCCATCCCTTAGAGGGCTGAGATCTTGACCCCTTCGAGGACGGAAGACTCCATCCCTTCAAGGGATGAGAACTCGACACTTCGAGGATAGAAGACTCCATCCCTTCGAGGGCTGAGATCTTGACCCCTTCGAGGACAGAAGCCTCCATCCCTTCGAGGGCTGAGGGCTAGACCCCTTCGAGGATAGAAGAGTCCATCCCTTCGAGGGCTGAGAACTCTACCCCTCGAATGGGTGCCCAAAACGACGTCATTTTGGTTGGCCACCTGGCAGCTCATGTACCCGCACATGGAGGCAGCGTAACTTTTGACAAATTGGGTGCACAAAACGACAAAACTGGTGCCCAAAACGACGTCGTTTTGGGCACCCACTTGAGAGCACATAGAAGGCAACATGTTCGACTTTCTTGGGAAATGACCAATATGCCCCTGACGACGGTTGACACAAGCGTGTCGTTCCCAAGTATTCCTTTTATATAGTAACCAGATAAGGAAAACTTTCTAGCAATTGAATGCACATCTGCTTGTTAGGTTGTCAACCAATTTTTCACATTGAAACAATGTACTCACACCGTCTCACTAAATATTATTTATTTACTTTTTTACGGTATTCAATGATCATGTTTCACTGTTAATATCTCTAATTACTTATAATATTTTTGCATAAAAAATGATATATAGAAAACAGATGTTAGGATATATCTAATAAAATCTTACGTGATATTTTTATTATATACATATTAGCTAAAATTTAGGGTCAAAGTTTACAAAATTTAACTTTAAAAAAGTAAATAAGCAATTTTTAGTGGGACCGAGAGAGTATATTTTAAAAATCCTTGTCTATAAATAGTTTGTCCATCTTAATTAGTGCAGGCCCTTTTAAAAAAGAGAAAGTATGAGGAAAGGTTGGCATCCATAAGTTTAGGGATAAACCCCTTGACTTTTTGCCTTAAAAATTATAATTGTAAAAAAAATAATGTATTTTACAAGTTAAAAGAAATAATAATGTGTATTTGAATATGAAAATATTAAAAAAACATGATATAAAAAAATAAATTATAGAATGTTTAAATTTAGTACTCCCTCCGGTTACCTAACAATAAGCTCCTTTGACTACAAATTTTTTTATAGTATGTTTGACCATCGATAACTTTTATTGTATACAATACCAGATATCATGTGAGATGTCTATGGATTCTTCGTAACATGTAATTTTTAAAAAGTAAAATTTTATGTTTTGTTATCATATATAACTAAAGTTATCGGTGGTCAAACATACATTGAAAAAATGTTAGAAAAAAGAGGTCATTTTTAGGAACCAAAAGGAGTATGTAAGTTAACAAATGCAGTGTACATATAAGTTTAAAACGATAATGACATGTTCATAAGTTATGGACATGCCACCTGTCAGAAAACTCACTCTATAAAAATAAGTCCAAAAATAAAATTGTACGACATAAATATATTTAGCTATGTTTAATAACGACTAACAAAAAGTTACTCAATATCGCATACGATAATATTATGTCTCATATATCTATCAAATATACGATCAAATTTGATAAAGAATAGTATCATAAAATAAGTGAGTAATTTAAATTGAGACAAAGGGAGTAAGTATTAATTTGCATGAATTTCTCCTTAAATATATAGCCCTTCTCTACGTTTCGAATGTAAGGGCATCTTCAAATGGTTGTGAGAATCATCCTTTTTTTGGGTACCACATATTACATTTTGATTAGATTTTCAGTGTGATGTAGCCAAATACTCCTTCAGTCCCAGCAATTTTTGTAAATTTTGACTTTTTCAGATTGACTAGAACTAATTTTAATTATCAATATATTTAATTATGCATATTTAAAAATGATGAAAAAAATATTATTATAAAAATAAATATTAACACGATTCTAATGATATCACATATGATAATATATTATTTTATGCAGTACTGAAAATTTACTTTTCTAATTAACGGAGTTTGACTAAATGAATAGTGACAAGTGCAAAAATAGCTGGGATAGAGGGAGTAATGTGTACTCATGCTGAATTCACTACTACAAAATAAAGCTAATGTAACACTTTCCTTACCACACTTATTAAAAATATTACTCACTCTGTTCCACTAATAGTGGCACCATAGGTTTAGGTGATTGAATTTAGGTGAAGAAAATGAGTGGATGAAATTGAATGTAGAAAGTAATGAATGGACAAAAATTGAAGAAATCTTGCCAAAAATGGAAAATGTGCCAATAAAAAAGAAACAATCCAAAAAGGAAAGTGTGTTACTAATAAAGAAACGGGGGGAGTACAATAGTTTATGAAGTGTTATTTAAACATTTGAAAAAGTGTTACATAAATATTAAAAAGTGTTATCTAAATATTGAAAAGTGTTAAGTAAGATCTAATACACATCACCTAAGTACTAATGTAATACTTCTAAAAGTGTAAATTTATGTGCTATTGTATAACACGTTTACAAGTATTATCTTAGGTGATGTTGCATTAGATCAAACGTAAGATTTAAAAAAAAATTAGGTAACATTTTTCAATATCTATGTAACACTTTTCAAATGTTTAAGTAACACTTTATAAGATATTGTAGAATTTTAAATAAGTGTTGCAAGAAAAGTGTTATGATAGCTCTAATGTGTAATCGTGATTTAAGATTTCCATCTCCAATGGTACCATCACATTTATAACTTCAGTATAAGGTGTCTTTAAAATTTTATAGTATATGTAATTTTTCATGGCAAAGTCTTTGGAAAGACCATCTTTCCATATACTCATGGAAAGACGTAGTTTACTTATAATAATAAAAGGTAGAAGGTCTAAGTTGCAATATTAATAAAAATTATGCAACATGTAGTATTAATAAAGTTTATAATCCAATTCATGCAACCCAAAAATTTTATCTTCGTTTCTTCTAATTTACATTTTAAACTTTGATTTTTCCATGACTTATGAAAATACCGTCTTTTAAGAGACAGACTTATTTTTCATTGTGTTCATCTGATCACAAATATTTGTTAATATATATCTTATCAGAATACACAAAGTCTTGTTGTAGACATCATAAACCATGGGTCATGGATCATTGTGCAATTATTACGGTAATTCTTATATGGGATGAAATTTTTCTAAAATATTCTAATAAATTTAGGGACATGTTCAATTATAAAAAAAACTATATAATATTAAAATCTTTCACAATTTTCATTTATTTTCCCATCGTCTTCATCCTCTATTTCTGAACACGTAAATCGCCGGTAATTGCCACCGCTCCACAGCGAAACTTTACTCCGGCGGTGTCGCACTAATCGAATTCGCCTCCGCCGTCGCACCAAAATTTTTCTCCAGCAATGGTGAGGCATTAGGACTCTGTTCACGATGTCTAGAGGAGGAGGAAGAGGTTGCACGGCGGAGCTGGTCAGCGGGAAGTACTCCCTCCGTTTAACTAATATTGGCACCATAGGTTTATATGTTTGGATTTAGATGGATGAAATGAGTGGATGAAATTGGATGTAGAAAGTAAAAAGTAAAATGAGTGGATGAAATTGAAGGAATCTTGCCAAAAATGGAAAGTGTGTCAATATAAAAGAAACATCCAATTAAGGTAAGTGCGCCACTAATAGAGAAACGGAGGGAGTATATGATGAGCTTTATTATTATTTAACTAAGAGGATGCTTGTAATTGTTCATTGGTGCAGTGGTTAGCATGTCACCTTTGAGGTTAGTGGCTTAGGTTTGAATCTTACTAGCACATTTTTTTTTTTTAAGAATTCATGTTGTTGAGGTGCTGATTAAGGTTTGTTGCTTTTTTTTTCTCTCATGTTGATATTTTCCATTATTTGGGTGAGATTTATTTTATATAAGTTGATATTTTTTTAGTTTATTTGGGTGATATTAATTCATGTTTGTAGTGTTTTTTTCCTCATGTATGTTTTTCATTTTTCATATGAGGTTTAGGTGTTATGAGTTGATGTTAGACCATGTTTATCCATGACCCAATGCAACCCAACCTTTCAATTAAACACTATATCTCTCTCATCCACCTACACAAACTCACATCCAACAAATTCATTTCTTTTTTTAAGGTTCATCAACGACCCAACCCAGCAGAAAACTTCAACTCTTTAAATACTATTTTAATATCAAATATAAATAGTATATTTTAAATTATTGATTATTAATTAAATATTTTAATATTTAATAAATTAAATTTTATTTATTGATTATTATTTTTGAATTGATTATTATTTTATTTATTAATAAAATTTATTGATTATTATTTTCGAATCTATTCAATAAAATTTTGATCTATTGAATCTATAAAATTAATTTCGAATCTATTGAATTTTGTTGTGAATTTAAATTGTCTTGAAAGAGGAAAGAAATTGGAATTGTTTTGATCCATGGAAGAAAATAGTGTTCTTGTTAATCCCATTGATAAAGGATTAACACAACATACAAAAATAGAGATAGTTTTTTCAAATAAGGGAGAAGAGAAACATTGAGTTTTGCATTGAACTATGACAATATTAATCTCTATTTATAGAGAATGAAAAATGTAAAATTTTGAAATTATTTTATTACAAAAATATAATAAAAATATATAAAATCATATATGTAGATATGGAGATAAAAGGATTAGATTGGATTATATTTGGTATATTTTCAACAATTAAATTGCAACACGTGGCAATAACCACGTTTGGCCTCTCCCATTTTTTAGGGTCAATTTTGGCCCTCTTCTTGTGCATGGTTGGGCCATCCTGTAGCCATTTTCCATTTTTTTTATTACTCAAAAAATGGTGCCGCATTGTTGCGATCACCGATGAACATGGCCTTAGTAGTTTTTGGGTGATAAAAGTTAATATTTGAAAATGAAGAATATATACTCTTGCGGTAGCGTAGCCTTTTTGTTGATGTTTTTAGTTTTTTCTCTCATGTTGATATTTAAAATTTTTTAGGTGAGTTTTAATTGGCATGAGTCAATATTTTTTTTAGTGTTTTAGGGTATATAGGCTGATATTTTTAATTGTTTTCTATAATGTTGATGTTTTTCATTTTATAGGTGAGTTTAGGTGCTAGGAGGTAATGTTTGTAGTTTTTGGGTGATATAGGTTGATATTTGTAGTTTATTTTTAAAACAATTGTTGATGTTTTATGATTTTCAGAGTGAAGAATTTATATTTTTGAGGTATCCTAGCTTTTTTGTTGAGTTTTTAGTCTTTTTCTCTCATATTGATATTTTTTTTCATTTTTTGGTCAGTTTTAGTTGATATGAGTCGATGATTTCTAGTTTTTTGGGGGTTATGTGGGTTGATATATTTAGCTTTTTTTTTCCTCTCATGTTGATATTTTTCATTTTCTATGTGAGTTTTATATGATAGGAGTTGATGTTTGTAACTTTTTTAGTGATATAGGTTGATGTTTTGTAGTGATTTTATTTTCTTATGTTGACGTTTTTCATTTTTTGGGTGAATTTTAGGTGATAGGAATTGATGTTTTTAGCTTTTGGGGGATATAGGTTGATGTTTGTAGTTTTTTTAAAAAAAATGATAATTTAAACTTTGTTGATTATTTTGTGATTTTCAGTTTGTGATTTTTAGTTGGTGTTTTGTTGGTTGTATTTAATGTTTTTTCATCCTTTTGTTGATTTTTTTTAAATATATTTTTTGCTACAATTTTGTAGTCGATGTTTTATGATTTTCCATTGATTTTCTATTTGTAATTGATGTTTATAATTTTTTAATTCGATCATCATATTGAGTTTTGAGTGCGTCTCTTGAAAGACGGTCTTTCCATAAGTCATGGAAAGACCAAGGTTTAAAGTGTAAATTAGAAGAAATTAAGATAAAATTTTTGGGTTGCATGAACCGGGTTATAAATTTTATAACTAGTACATGTTGCATACTAAATTTTTAATGTTGCAACTAAGACCTTTTACCTTTTATTATTCGAATTAAACCCCGTCTTTCCATAAGCCTATGGAAAGACCGTCTTTCCCAAGACTTTGCCTTGAGTTTTTATCTTTTAAATTTTTTTATTTTTTGTTTGCAGATTGTAGTTGGTGAAAAAATAATAGAAAAAATTGGACAAAAAAGTCCCTGAAAAAAATATTAGGGATGGATCCCTATAAAAGTATTAGAGATGAGTCGCTGTAAAATTGCTAGAAACATGTTCATGAATCTAGAATAGAATTAGAATTGCATAAATGCCCCTGCCTAAAGTTTAGGTTGGGTCACTGAAGTCCATATCATATTTGTATTGCAAATAGATTTTTGATATGATTCTTATATAAGAAATCGAGCTCGTCTCTTGAAAGACGGTCTTTCTATAAGTCATGGAAAGACCAAGGTTTAAAGTGTAAATTAGCAAAAATGAAGATAAAATTTTTGGGTTGCATGAACCGGGTTATAAATTTTATAACTACTACATGTTGCATACTAAAATTTTAATATTACAACTAAAATCTTTTACCTTTTATCATTCTGGCTAAACCCCATCTTTCCATAACCCTAAAAGATCGTCTTTCCCAAAACTTTGCCTAAGAAATAATAACATATTTATACTCATACTAATAATATTTAATCATGTACTCCGTATATTAAATTATCAAATAAAATTTTGCCACATGTTTAAGTTATTTATTTAAATATAAAATTTAAATTCAAGTACTTAAAAAGAGTCAGTCTCTTGAAAGACGGTATTTCCATAAGCAATGGAAGACCAAGGTTTAAAGTGAAAATTAGAGGAAATGAAGATAAAATTTTATAACTACTGCACATTGCATAATAAATTTTTAATATTACAACTAAATCCGTTTACCTTTTATTCTTCTAATTAAATTATATCTTTCCATAAACATATGGAAAGACGGTCTTTACCGACACTTTGCCATTTAAGAATTAGAATTTCTACAAAATTTAATTTTCAGCTTGCAATCATATAAATAAAAATATATTAAATTAAAAATACAACTATTATTTTCATTATATTCATATAAGTTTGCACTTTTATAAATATTATTTAATTTTAGTATTACACGTTAGAATTTTTTTTATAATTATTTTTAACAAATGAATGATGAAAATAAATTTATTTTCCTTTCAAAATTTATATCTGGTTGAAAATAGTAAAATGGTTTTAAAAAAATACTAACATTTATTACTCTAACATGGTTTAGTATTTTTTCATACTTGGCAAGCGTTGCTAACATTATTACCTTTTGAATACAGAGGGGAAACAATTGAATGTAAAAACAAATTACTGGCATTTAATGTTTTGGCATGTGCGGCTTTCGTATACAGAAAATGTATTTGACAGTGTCACTTACCGTTTCATCCACGTACAAATCAAACCTTGAAGTAACCCACCATTGGAGATGTTTTCTACTTTGAAAGACCATCAATCTGACATGTTTAGTAAGAGCATTCATAATGATAGTTTTTAAAATTATTATTTTTTTAATAATGAGCTATCTTTATTTAAAGAGTATCATTGTGAAGTTTTAAGGACCACTCATTAATAAGGAGTTACTCTTTTAGTTAAGAAATTGGTACATTTTTTTTTTAAATGTCAACCAGTCAATAATTTCATTGAACATGACTAGTTTTATATTTTTAATTAATTATAATTTAAATTCTAAAAAAAAAATGCCTTAGAAGTACTCCTTAGTTCACTAAATAAAAGTGTTCTAAGTACACTAACATTATTAATAATTCATTCTTACCTAATTTTTATCAGAATTTATGACGAGTTACTTAAAAAATATTTCCTTAAGTGCACTATATCATTATGGATGTTATAACTTTTTTCCATACTAACCCCGAGTTGGAGATGCTCGACTTGTAACACTCTAACAAATCACCTACTACACTTTTTTATTATTATTATATGTTCCACAGTTTAGCAAATGAGTTTTTTATTATATCCCAATAAAATTACAAGTGACATTGCATTCGTGCATGCTTACTTTCTTACTTTGAAATAATGCCAATCTGACTGAGTCAGACTATGGAAGTGATGATGTGATAACTTAACATGCTTGATTTTTGTAACTTAGACAAATGAGGGAAATGATATCTTTTACTTAATGGACAAAAACAAGCTTATCTTATCTTATCTTAGTGTACTTATTAAAAGAAATCATTCCAATCGCATGGTTTACATAAATCGTCGTCAGGGGTAGAATGGTACATTTTCCTGCATATGTTCACGCACATGGCTGCCTAACCATGTAGGTTCTGTCAAGTGGCTGCCCAAAACGATGTCGTTTTGGGCATTTTAAAAAAATGGCTGCCTAACCATGTGCATCTACAGGTGCTGTCAAGTGGCTGCCCAAAACGACTACGTTTTGTGCATTTTAAAAAAAATAATAATAATATACCATTGGACGGTTCGAGAGGTAGTGGGTTCGAGTGATACTGGTTCGAGAGGTACAAGTTCGAGAGGTGAATGTTCCATTGGACAATTCGAGAGGTGAAGGTTAGGGGTTCCATTGGAGGGGTTCGAGAGATACCCATTCGAGAGATACCCATTCGAGAGATACCCATTCGAGAGATGAAGGTTCCATTGGAGGGGTTCGAGAGGTACCGATTCGAGAGATGAAGGTTGAGGTACAGAGGGTTCAAGTGGAGGGGATCCAGTGGAGGTACAGATTCGAGTGGTGAAGGTTCAATTGGAGGTTCGAGAGGTGAAGGTTCCAATGGAGTTTCGAGAGGTGAGAGTTCGATTAAGGGGTTCGAGAGGTAATGGTTCGAGAGGTGACGATTCCATTGGACAATTCGAGAGGTAGTGGGTTCGAGTGGTGCTGGTTCGGGAGGTAAGGTTTGAGAGGTGAAGGTTCCATTGGACAATTCGAGAGGTGAATGTTCCATTGGACAATTTGAGAGGTGAAGGTTCCATTGGACAATTCGAGAGGTGAAGGTTCCATTGGACAATGCGAGAGGTGAAGGTTCCATTGGACAATGCGAAAGGTGAAGGTTAGGGGTTCCATTGGAGGGGTTTGAGAGGTACCCATTCGAGAGGTGAAAGTTGAGGTACAGAGGGTTCAAGTGGAGGGGTTCCATTGGAGGTTCGAGAGGTACCGATTCGAGAGGTGAAGGTTAAGGTACAGAGGGTTCAAGTGGAGGGGTTCCCTTGGAGGTTCGAGAGGTACCGATTCGGGAGGTGAGGGTTGAGCTACAGAGGGTTCAAGTGGCGGGGTTCATTGGAGGGGTTCGAGAGGTACCCATTCAAGAGGTGATGGTTCTGGTAAAGAGGTTTCAAGTAAAGGGTTCCAATAGAGGGGTTCCAGTGGTACTGGTTCGATAGGTACCGATTGGAGAGTTCGAGTGGGGGGTTCAAGAGGTAATGGTTCGAGAGGTGAAGGTTCTATTGGACAATTTGAGTGGTGAAGGTTACGGGTTCCATTAGAGGGGTTCGAGAGGTATAGATTCGAGAGGCGAAGGTCTATTGGAGGTTCGAGAGGTGAAGGTTCTGAGAGGTACCAATTCGAGAGGTAGTGGATTCGAGTGGAGGGTTCTATTGGACGATTCGAGAGGTAGTGAGTTCAAGTGGTACTGGTTCGAGATGTACGGGTTTGAGAGGTGAATGTTAGGGGTTCCATTGGACAATTTGAGAGGTAGTGGGTTCGAGTGGTACTGGTTTGAGAGGTAAGGGTTTGAGAGGTGAAAGGTTCGAGTGGTACTGGCTCGAGAGGTACGGGTTCGAGAGGTGAAGGTTAGGGGTTCCATTGGAGGGGTTCGAGAGGTGAAGGTTCAGGTGGAAATGGTTCAAGTGGAGGGGTTCCATTGGAAGAGTTCGAGAGGTGAAGGTTCCAGTGGAGGGTTAGAGAGGTAGTGGGTACGAGCGGAGGGTTCGAGAGGTACGGATTCGAGTGGTGAAGGTTGAGGTGCAGAAGGTTCAAGTGGAGGGGTTCCCTTGGAGGGTTGGAGAGGTACCAATTCGAGAGGTGATGGTTGAGGTACAGAGGGTTCAAGTGGCGGGGTCCATTGGAGGGGTTGGAGAGGTACCCATTCGAGAGGTGATAGTTTGAGAGGTGAAGGTTCTATTGGAGGTTCGAGAGGTAAAGGTTATATTGGAGGTTCGAGAGGTGAAGGTTCCAGTGGAGGGTTCAAGAGGTACAGATTTGAGTGGTGAAGGTTCCATTGGAGGTTCGAGAGGTGAAGGTTCCAGTACAGATTCGAGAGGGGAGAGTTCGAGTGGGGGTTGGGGAGAGTTCAAGTGGGGGTTCAAGAGGTAATGGTTCGAGAGGTGAAGGTTCGAGAGGTGAGGGTTCCATTGGACAATTTGAGAGGTGAAGGTTAGGGGTTCAATTGGAGGGGTTCCATTGGAGGGGTTCGAGAGGTGAAGGTTCATCTGGAGAGTCAAGTGGAGGGGTTCCATCGGAGGGGTTCGAGAGGTACCGATTCAAGAGGTGAAGGTTGAGGTATAGAGGGTTCAAGTCTCGGGTTCCAGTAGAGGGGTTCGAGAGGCATGGATTCGAGTGGTGAAGGTTCTATTGGAGGTTCGAGAGGTGAAGGTTCCAGTGGAGATTCAAGAGGTGAGAGTTCGAGTGGGGGGTTCAAGAGATGAAGGTTCTTTTGGACAATTCGAGAGGTAGTGGGTTCGAGAGGTACCTGTTTGAGAGGTGAAGGTTCCATTGGAAAATTCGAGAGATGAAGCTTATGGGTTCCGTTGGAGGGGTTCGAGAGGTACCGGGTTGAGAGGTGAAGGTTCCATTGGACAATTCAAGAGGTGAAGGCTTGGGGTTCCATTGGAGGGATTCGAGAGGTACCGATTCCAGACGTGAAGGTTGAGGTACAGAGGGTTCAAGTGGAGGGGTTCCGTTGGAGGGATTCGAGAGGTACCTATTCGAGAAGCGAAGAGGGTTCAACTGGAACACTCACCTTTTGAACCCTCCAATGGAACTTCACCTCTCGAACCTCCTCTCAAACTCTCACCTGTCCAAGCTTCTACTAGAACCTTCACCTCTCGAATCGTTCAAAGGAACATTCACCTCTCGAATCAGTACCTCTCCCTCCACTTTAATCCTCTCCACCCGAACTTCACCTCTCGAATCGGTTCCTCTCGAACCCCTCCACTGGAACCCTTCCAGTTGAAGCCTCTCCACCTGAACTTTCACCTCTCGAATCGGTACCTCTAGAACCACTCCACTTTAATTCTCTCCACCTGAACTTTCACCTCTCGAGTCAGTAGCTCTCGAACCCCTTCACTGGAACCCCTTCACTTCAACCCCTGCACCTGAACCTTCATCTCTCGAATCACTACCCCCCCCCCTCCCCCTCCCCAAAACTGAACCTTCACCTCTCAAATTAGTTCCTCTCAAACCCCTCCACTGGAAACCCTTCCACTTGAATCCTCCCCACCTGAACCTTCACATCTCGAATCTGTACCTGGTTGGAGACCTGGTTGGAGATTAGGGTTCGAGAGGTACTGGTTCGAGAGGTGCAGGTTCCATTGGCCAATTCGACAGGTGAAGGTTCCAGTGGAGGGTTTGAGAGGTGAGAGTTTGAGTGGAGGTTCGAGTGGTACGTTGCTTTACTTGATAGCTCGAGTTAATTATGAGATTCAATTACATGTAAAATTGGTATATTTATAACTTCAATTAGAGCTCTTTTCACATTGTTATATTGTAGTAACATTCCTACAATATTTCTAAAGTTTATTATCAAGCTCACCGCGAGCGCGGTGTTACCAACCTAGTAGTTATTCAGTTTAATGTACTTACAAGTGGGTGCGTCTTTATCACAACGTTATTGAACGCCTAGCCACTTTCTGTTTCTATACAATAGGAGACAATTTGTTCAGTCTGCAATAATTTATTCATTGTAGAAAATTTATAGGAAAAAAACTTCGCATAAATAGTAGGAATTTTGAACAAAACTTACATACTACCAACATTAGAGCAGCAAGAGAACAAGTTTCTGAAATGAAACCAAAGGAAAGATAAAATAGATGTGGTGATATTTTAAGGTTTAATATGTGCATGTAAAAATGTAAAAATGTAAAAATGTAAAAATGCTATGTATTGTATGTTGATGTTATATTTGTAAAAGAAATTACTCTTAAACTGAAAAACCACGACAAAGGTTGGGAACTAATCATGGTTATTCGAACCATATATGTAAATATTCTTCTTCTACTATGTAATTCGATCAGATTCTCTTAAAGATACTTGGAAAGGGAAAAAAGGAGTAAGGAAAAGAAGTATTCCCTCCACTAATAGTGACACCATGTTCCATTAATAGTGACACCATGTTCCACTAATAGTGACACCAT
Organism: Rubia yunnanensis; assembly: GCA_037428765.1. Classification (NCBI taxonomy): domain Eukaryota; kingdom Viridiplantae; phylum Streptophyta; class Magnoliopsida; order Gentianales; family Rubiaceae; genus Rubia; species Rubia yunnanensis. Next base: position 54,994,397 of record CM075061.1, read on the forward strand.
GTTCCACTAATAGTGACATCATAGGTTTATGTGATTGGATTTAGGGGAAGAAAATGAGTGAATGAAATTGAATGTAGAAAGTAAAAAGTAGAATGAGTGAACGAAATTGAAGGAATCTTGCCAAAAATGAAAAGTGTGCCAATAAAAAAGAAACAACCCAAAAAGGAAAGTGTGTCACTAATAAAGAAATGGAGGGAGTAAATAAAATGAAGGGTATAAAGAAGAAAAAAAATTCATAAATAAAAAAGAATAAATTGATTTCTATGATTCAAAAGAAGAGATAAGAAAAGTGGAAGTAGAGTGAGTCAAATGAACTTTCTTACTACCTCTCTTTCTTTAATAGTGGCACACTTTCTAATTTGAGATGTTTCTTTTATATTGACACTTTCTATTTATGGCAAGTTTAAGGTTATTACATCCACTCATTTTATTTTTTTTCTTTCAATTCAATTTCATCCACTCATTTAGCATCTCCTAAATTTTAACACAAAAAATAATGTGCCACTATTAAAGAAACAGAGGGAGTACGTGTTGTTGGAAATAGTTCCATTGATCACATTAGTATCTGTAAAAAGATTGTCTGACATATCACTGCAAAACGTTGAACAAATGAATATTATTTCATTAGATAGAACCTTAATTAAAAATAAAATGAAATCATACCATATTACTCTAATTCAGGCATAACCAGCCACAACATGAATAACTATGAAAAGCCACAACATTAATAACTATGAAACTAGAATGTAGAGAGAATTGATCATAGAGAAATATATTTATTTTTGAAATGATTGTAGATTAAATTTTAAAAAAATACAGATTTAATTTTTAAACTTTTAAATTTCACAAGAAATGTTATATCACGCCCTGTATTTTACTTGATTACGCCCTGTATTTATACTATTTAATACACAATATATATTTTTAATTTAATTTAAATAATTTAAATTAAATAGTATTAAATAAAATTTATTATTTATGTAATTAATACTACCGCCGTTGCTCCGCCGCCCCTCCTCCGTGCGCCACCTTCTTCTTCGTCTTCTCTGGCCGTGCGCCACCACCTCCTCCCCTTCTCTTCTTCTTCTTCTTCTTCGTTTCCCTCTTCTTCTTCTTCTTCTCCGCTGACTCCTTCTCCTTCTCCTCTCCCGCTCTCCTTCTCCTCTCCTGCTCTCCTTCTCCTTCTCCTTCTCCTCCCGCTCTCCTTCTCCTTCTCTTCTCCTCCTGTTCTCCTCCTCCCGCTCTCCTTCTCCTTCTCCTCCTGCTCTCCTCCTCCTTCTCCTCCCGTTCTCCTCATCCGGTTCTCTGCCCCAATTCACTGACCCAGTTCTCCTCCTGACCCGATCCGTGCTCCGCCACTTCCCGCTTCTCTACCGCCGCTTCAAGAGCCTTTCTCCTCTCTCGCTTCTCCGCCGTTCTCCTCTCGGCGGGGCTAGGATTTCGCTCGACGGGGACGAAGGAGAAGGAGGACGGCAGGGCTAGGGTTTCACTCGATGGGGACGAAGGAGAAGGAGGACAGCGAGGAGAGTGTTTCGCTCGACGGGGACGAAGGAGGAGGGACGGCGGGGCTAGGGTTTTGCTCGACGGGGCGAAGGAGAAGGAGGGACTGCGGTGGGGCTAGGGTTTTGCTGGGGATGAGGGATGGCGGCGGGAGGAGCTGGGAAAGATGAGGACGGCGGGTGGAGCTGAGGAAGAAGGAGGCACGGTGGTGGTGGTGGTGGTGGCGGTGGCGCACAACGGAGACCGCCGGAGAAGAAGAAAAAGAGAAGAAGGTGGTGGCGTACGGCGTCAGCTGCGGCGGTGGTTGTTTATTTTTGTTTTATTTTAAAATTTTAATATTAATATTATACGTGTATACACGTATTAGAGCGTAAACTAGTAAAATACAGGCCGTGATATAGCAACACCCTAATTCATTGAGCTTGTTTCTACGTAGATATCTGAAAAGTATCAAGGATTAAGGGCAGTTTGAAAAGAAAGCGATTGAGATATAGAGTTACTTACTTCATTTTATACTTTTGGCCCAAACTTGGTGGGAGTTGTCCGAATAGGTTATTGAAACTCCTGTCCCTGTCAATTTTGTTACACCAAATGTTCAATATGCTTAAATTATATATAAAAGACATGAGATAAGAGTGTTTGAAAATTCTTTACAAATGACATGATTACTTACAAATAGTTTAATTTGGGCAATAACCAGATTTCAAGAGGAATTGGACCATTGAGCGAACAGTTCCTTAATGTCATGTGTTATGCGAGGTATAATTTGGGTGCAATTAACAAACAAAGAATTCAATAATAATATAGAGAATTTTACGTGGTTCACTAATGATTTGTTATCTACGTCCATAATACGGAAATAAGCTTTATTAACAAATTCATACAAGAGATTTCTCACACTATAACAGATGCCTTCAATCTCACAAACATTACAATAGACCCAGATTAGAGTTTATATAGATCTTCCAAACTACAATCCTAAACAGGAAGGGAATAGGACTAACCTATCTTAGCCCTAGACTAAATTGTAATTTCCTAAGAATAAATCCAAAACATTAAAGGATTAAGATTCAAGTCATTTCCAACTGTCTCCACCTTTATTTGAATCGTCTCCCACAAAACTGATAATCGATAACAGATATTAGATTATACCAGATGCAAAAAAAAGTTGCCAAATGTATCCCGACTTACCCTAGCCTCAGAAATGCCCTCTTAAGGCACATATTAGCAGCTTAGAACATTTAGCTAGTCTAAACAATGTGGGAACTTGCAATGAGGAATCGGTTTGGTGATCATATCAGTAGGATTATCAGAAGTACCAATTTTCATCACCTTAATCCTCTTCTAATCTTTAGATGGTGCAACTGCAGAGAAACTTGACAGAGTAGAACCTTGTAGAACATACAAGGTACCACATTTTACACCTTTCATACTCACATTTGAACCCATGTAGACATTCATAAATCCACCTTTTCCTTTGAAAATGAAAGCCTTACTGTTGCAAAAACTCGGTGACAGACTATTTGCCATTAGCAGAACACGTCTAACTTCGTTCAAAGTGTTTTGAGGAAAAATCCCAACAATCCCCCCTTCCCCCGAACTCAAAATACCAAAAATAGAACATAAAATAAGATTCAATACAATTCTAACAATCCTCCCCTTGAATTGAATCTCTAAGCAGCCAGATGCAAGACAAAAGGATATCCCAAATGCATATGCACATCAATTGTCTCAGTTGTACTAGATGCCTAATGGTTGTGTCAAATGTACCATATGCACGGTGATGGTGTCAAATGTACCAGACGCACAATGGTTGTGCTAGATGTACCAGATGAAAAACATATGCACATGGACAAGTACAAGACATATGTATCCAAAAGGTACCCAAATACCACCAATAGATGAACAAAGGTTGTGCCAGATGTATCAAATACCACCAACAGAACAAATGTACAAATCCAGCTAGGAAATGATTTACAACACAACTAGCATGTAAACTTCAACAAGTCCAACTGGGAAAGGACTTGTGACAGAACAAACAACTTTAAGGTAATTCAAACCAGAAATAATTTTCCTACATAACAGGCCGACTTTAACAAATCTAAACAAGAAAGGATTTGATAGCAGTACAGACAAATTTCTACAAGTCCAGCTAAGAAAGAACTTGTGAAACGGATGATATAAGAGACAATCATATTTTAACAAGTTCAACAAGGAGAACTTGTCTAACAGAACAGATCGTGAATCCCAATAGAAACGATAGAAATAGACTTTGTCTCCAAACTAGCCGAGATACTGATCCTATTGAATGCACGCAACAAAGGAATAAACCTTTTCATTCAAAACGATTAGTTCTCCATCACAACTGTATTGCAACTAGGATTAATCCAATATTTTACCACTAGATTATGATTAATTAAAAAGAGGTTCTCAGGAAAAGCGGCATTTTCATAAGCTTATTGACAGCACTCAGGGGTTTTTACCTTAAATATTGTAATTTTTTAATAAAATTTAAATATTTATTTTATAAGTGATAAATTAGTTTCCCATAATTATTATATTTAATGATGAAGAGTATATATAGAGTACAAAGAAGACTAGTCTAGAAATAACTCTAGGCCTAGTCAACATGAAATAAAATATTATCTAATCTTCTACTTGCTTTATTCTAACACCCCCCCCTCAAGCGAAGCATCAGATGCTCGCCGATGCACAGCTTGGATCTGAAGAACTTGAACAGCGGACGAGAGAGCCCCTTGGTGAAGATGTCTACAATCTGTAGAGAAGTCAAAACATGGGCAACATGCAGCTTGCCAGATGTCACCAGCTCATAAAAAAATGGTAATCAATGTCGATATGCTTTGCCCGCTTATGCGCCACCGGATTCTGCGCCAAGAAAATAGCACTGTTGTTATCGCATAACAACAAAGGCAAACTAGAAAGCAGAAACCAAAGATCATGAAGAAAATGAGTGAGCCAAACAACCTCCAAAGCAGTGTTGGCAAGAGCCCAATACTCAGACTCGGTACTAGATCGATAAACAATGGGTTGTTTCTTAGCACTCCAAGAAACCAGATTCCCACCCAGATAAACATCATAACAATACGTGGACCGACGAGTCTCCAGAAAGTAGGCCCAGTTAGCATAAGAGTATCCTAACACGTCTGGTGTGCTGGCAGAACGAAAAACCAAACCAAAATGAAGAGTGCAACGAACATAACGCAAGATCCGTGTAACTGCAGCAAAATTGTCATCTCTGGGATCTTGAAGGTACTGACTCACTGTGTTGACCAAGAAGGCCAAATCCGGATGAGTGATGGTGAGATACTAAAGAGCCCCAACAAGAGAGCGATAAAGAGTAGGATCCCAGAACGGTGGGCTAGTGGAACTGTGCAGCTTAGAACTAGCAACAAATGGTGTAGAAACTGGTGCAACATTAGTCATACCAGCCTGAGTCAGAATATCCCGAGCATACTTTGCTTGACCAAGAACTAACCCTGAGGAGGTAGGAGAAACTTCAAGACCAATAAAGTAATGAAGAACACCAAGATCCTTGATCACAAACTCTCTGTGCGTCCAAGAAATAAACTTACGAAAGAGTCGAGTCATTTCCTGTAAGAATAATGTCGTCCACATACACAAAAAGACACAGTAATGATGACCCTCTCGACAGGACAAATAAGGAAGTATCAGCTGAGCTGCACTGAAAACCAAGCTATGAAAGATAGCTGCTAAACCGCTGAAACCAAGCTCGAGGAGCCTGCTTATGTATGGATGAGAAGAATCCTAATAACCAACGGGCTGCTTCATGTAAACTAGAGTGTCTAGAACACCATTAAGAAAGGCGTTCTTGACATCTAGCTGATGAAATGACCAAGAACGCATGGAGACAATCGCAAGAACTGTCTGAACTGTGGAGGCTTTGACCACAGGACTGAAAGAATGGTCAAATTCAAAACCCAGAATCTACGAAAAACCCTGTGCCACAAGCCTGGCTTTGTGGCGCTCAATAGTACCATTGGGTCGATACTTGAGCCAATAGACCCATTTAGAGCCAACGATGTTGGCATCCAAAGGCCGAGGCACCAAGTCCCAAGTATGCTGACTATGAAGAGCAGCCATCTCATCGTCCATAGCTAAAACCCAGGCTGGATCCTAAAGGGCCGAGTGATAATCAGTGGGCTCTATCTAACAAAGAAGTGCAACAGTAAGACCATGCGTAATAATGTCATAATAATCTCATCTTTGAATGGCACCAGTGGCTGACCGAGTAGCCGTCCGATGAGTACGAGGTGGGGGCGGTGAGGGTGGAGGAGTCAGACCAACAGATGACGCCAAAGAAAAACCGGCTGAGCTGGCCGAGTGACGACCAATGGACAAGGGTGGAGAAGACCCGGGTGGCTGAGGCAGCTTGACCGGTGGTAGAGAAGACAGAACCGGCGACGGAGAAGCCGGTTCTGGGTCCGTCGTGCAAATGGTGCGTGGCAGGATGAGAGACAACATTGAACGAGCACAGGGGCCGGAGAGTCACCACCCGGATCAATAAAAGCAGAGACATCAATACCGGATGCTGGGGAGCTTGATGTCAAAGAAGTGGCAAATGGAAAGAATATCTCATCAAATCGAGCATGACGAGTGATATAGACTCAGCCTGTGGAAGAATCTAGACACCGAAAACCTTTGTACTGGAAACTGTAGCCAATGAAGACATAAGGAATGTTGCGGGGAGATGATTTGTGATCTGCATATGGTCGAACAAATGGAAAGACCCAGCATCCAAAAGGATGAAAATTCGAGTAACAAGGATCACAACTATATAGAAGCCCATAAGGAGAAGAACCATGCAGTACAAGAGTAGGTAATCGGTTGATTGTGAATGCAGCTGCAGAAAATGCATCATCCCAGTAAGAAATAGGCAGATGCAAATGAAAGCATAGTAAGACCCATCTCAGTGACATGCCTATGTTTGCGTTCCACACGACCATATGTTCTGGAGTGTAAGGACACAATATCTGATGGTGGATTCCCTTAGTGGAAAAATGGGCCCATAGACGATTGTTCAGAAACTCTGTACCACTATCACTCCAAAAAACCTTAATTTTGGATGAGAACTGATTCTCCACAAATGCCTTAAATTGTAAGTATGCATAAAAAAAATCTGACTTGCGAAGAAGTGGATAAATCCAGGTGAAACGAGAATAATCATCCAAAAATAAAGCATAGTACAAAAAACCATTCGACGATAAAATAGGGGAAGGCCCCCATAAGTCACAATGAATCAAATCCAGTGCATGTGTAGCATGTTTATGGTTTTCAAAAAAATGCCAACTGTTGACCTTTCACCATGACACAGGGGGAACAAGTAACATGTTTTGGCAACAAAGAAGACAAAGAAACTAGACCAGACTTCTGCAAACTAGAAATAACTGCTGTCAGTGCATGACCCAAGTGCATGCCAAAGCTCGTAAGATTCCCATCCTTTATTCTACTGTAAATGTGAGAAAAATGTTGAATCGCCTCTATCTAATACATGGAGACCACTCTCACTGTGGCCCCTGCCCACAACTGCTTTGGAAACTTTGTTCTAAATGACAAAGTTTCGATCATCAAAGGTGATAAAAGAATTTAAATCTCTGGTCAGTTTACTAATAGACAACAGATTCTTAGTAATATCAGGAACAACCAGAACATCATACAGGCATAAATCATCAGAAATCTTAGTATCACCAACATGAGAGATTCTAATAGAAACACCATCACCAGCAGACACATGAGAATTACCTGAATATGGAGCGGCAGACTCTAAGCTAGTGGCGGAGGATGCCATATGACTGGTGGCACCGGTGTCAATAAACCAATCAGAAGATCGTGCAGTAGGCTCTAACTGCAGAGATGAATGAAAACTTTCAGCCAGATGAGTGGAGTCTGTACGGCGATTGGAACCCCGAGAACCAGTCTGAGCAAGTATTTTGTAACAAGTCGCAACATAGTGACCAGGATGACCACACCAAGTGCAATGTGGCCGACCACGACCAGCCCCAGCTGAGAACTGATCGCCGGACCTGCCGCCTCACCAATCTCCAAAACAGCCACACGGCCGGCCGAGGGGTTTTCGCCTGCTGTGAGTGCGGCTGGCCCAGTGGCTGGGGCTAAATGATCATGTAAATTTTTCAGCAAAAGCTTCATGGTTTTTGGCACGAGATAAAATATCAGCATACAACGGAGTAGGCAAAGAATTAAATAAAGGTGTAGAAAAATCCTTAAATCAGTTCCAATGGCAGTCAAAAACCAAATAATCTGATCATCATTCGATACAGGAGAAACCGTCATAGGCAACTGCTAAAAAATTTCCTTAAATTTAAGATGGAGTATATGAACTGTACCAGTCTTACGTATACCGTGGGCAGCAGCACGAAGGCGAAGGATGGTGATGCATTGCTGTCGTGAGAAATGGACTAAATATTGTCCCAAATTTCCTTTGAAGTGGCGCAGTCGGGTAACACCGCCAAAGCCTCTGGCGTGAGAGAAGAAAAAAGAAGACTACACACACATTAATCTTCATCAACCCAGAGATCATAATCAGACGTGGCCTTCAAGTATGCCTCAATAAGATTGGGTTTGGTGGTGGCACTGCGACTGAGAGTGGTGCCGGTGGCCTGAGCGTAGGTGGTCGAAGAGGCACCGGTCGGAGGAAAAAGAGGAATAGTGGGGCAGGGCTTGGAACCATCAAGAAATCCATACAACTTATGGGGCTTGAGAACATAGCCAATTTGACGCTTCCACAAAAGATAATTGGATGATGATAGTTTGATAGTTATCATGTGTAGCAAGGTATTTTAGGATAATTTCTCTTCAGACATGAGGAGAGAAGAACAAATTGCAAAGAAGGAGTGGGGAGGAGAGCAAGGCGGTGGTAACAGGGGGGAGAGGAAGAAACACACCGAAAAAATGGGTTTAGAACCAGGTTTGCTCTGATACCATGATAAAGTAATTTTTCATAATGATTATGATTAATGATGAAGAGTATATCTAGAGTACAAAGAATACTAGTCTAAATATAACTATAGGTATAGTCAACATGGAATAAAATATTATCTAATTTTCTACTTGCTAATAAGTTAAAACAAGTAATAATATGTATTTGAACGTGAAAATATAAAAAATATAATATAAAAAGTATTTTAAAAAAAATTAATTTTTATATATAATTTAACAAATACATTGTATAAGATAAAAAAATAAGTGATCTGTTAATAATCTTATGAACAGACCATCTGTCAGGAGACTCACTCTTAATTAAATAATCGTTCAAGACAAAAGAACACTTTGGTCAGGTGCAAGAGTCCCAGCTAGAGCTGTCAATCCCTGACCCGAACCGAAAACCCGACACGGACCGAAACGATCGATTCAACCCGAAAATGAATTCAACCCGTGAGAAATCAACCCGAACATGAGCCGACACGACCGAACTCAACCTGAAACCTGAATATAACCCGAGAAAGATCGACCCGACGTGAACCCAACACGACTAAGTTCAACCCGAGACCCGATTCCGACCTGAGAGATATCAACACGAACCCGAACCCGACACGAACAGGCTTAATCCAAACTCGAACCCGACACGACCAGGCTTAACCCGAACCCGTACCCGACACGACCAGCCTTAACCCGAACCCGTACCCGACACGACCAGCCTTAACCCGAACTCGAACCCGACACGATAAGACTTAAACCGCACCCAAACCCGACATGATCAGACTCAACCCGAAACTCAATCTGAACCTGAACACGATTCAACTTGGCTCACAATTATCCTGAACAATATTCAACCCGATAAATCAACAAAATAACCATATAAAACTATGAGTGACACTATAGATAAGATTTAGGGTTGTTTTCATGCGTTCTGTTATGTACTTTTGGATCGCTTTTTTACATCCCAAAATTATCATATTGTGTTGCTTTTTTGCATCCTAAAATTAACATATTGAGATGCTTTTTTGCATCCTACGTTAACATATTGGGTTTCTTTTTGCATCTTAAAATTAACATATTAGAACGGTTTTTGCATCCTAAAATTAACATATTGGGATGCTTTTTGTGATTTTAAATTATGTATAAGGGTGCTTTTATGTATACTGAATTTAATTAATGAGTTGCCTTTTTATGACTTATGGTGTGTAATTGTATACTGGATCTTCTTTTTTGCATTCTGAATTGAACATGTTAAGCCTTTTTTTGTAATTTAGAATTGTATATTGGATCACTTTTTTGGAAAACTAACAGTTCAAATATGTACGCCCTTATGGACATTAGGAACCGACAATTGTACAAATGTAGTTAACCAAAATAAAAAATAATATATGTAAAAGACACATCAGATATATCCTCCATTCATATTAACCGGATATAGTTAATTTGGAATTCATAAATGTCTAATGAACAATTAGTAATTAACTAGGAAACATTACATAAGCCTATCAAAGAATTCAAATGTTGTGTTATAGAACCCTTCATCACCGCAAATCTCATTAATGACCGCAATAGCCCAAAATTTCACCTACAAAAACAAGGAAGAAAAATTATAGTCAACAACAAATTAATAATGACTAATTGTAGTAGTTTAATATGAAGCTCTCAGATCCAGTAATTAACCGTAAGGAAAATTTCCTAGGTTTATTACAAGAATGATCATCATAGAGTTCTTGGTTGACAATTTGCAAACATAGAAGCCATCACCAGCAAATACAATATGGGCATCACTCCACATCGGAGAGGTCACCATGACATGTAAGGGCAATAACTTCAAATGAATTGCAAATGACAACGTATTAGTAATCTTTGCACAAGAGACCTACCAAAACCACCCACCATTAGTTGTCACAATGCAGAAAAGTCATCACCAGCAAATACCATATGGGCAACTTCAAAATGAAGTCACCATCACATGTAAGGGCAATGACCTCAAATAAATTGCAAATGACAACATAAATCAAGATTCAAGAAGACTCATTTTGAAGCTCATTCCCTATTTCGAGAACATTCTCTTCAATTTCCTCATATCCATGTAGCCAATTTTGAGTTGTGACCAGAATTTCAACATTCTTTGGTAAGAGAGCAGATCTGTATTTGCTCAAGGTACGTGCTCCCATGCTAAAAGCTGACTCGGAAGCAATTGAAGTAATTGGGATAGTTAAAACATCTCTAGCCAAAACAGCAAGCACGGGATAACTAACAAGTTGACTTTGCCAATATTTAAGGACATCATAATCATCATGATCAACATCAACAGGTTTAGGCTCAAGTGCAGTTAACAAAAAACGCTCAATTTCAGATTGAGTGGTCATTGTTGCGGCTGAACTATTTTGAAATTCCTGGTAGCAACAACAAAAAGTAACGTAAGTACATGGTACAAAATCTAATACTGGACAAATAAATCACAAGGAAAAACTTATACCTGTAGTATGTTAGCCCTTTTAAAGGGTCGAAAAGAACTTATCGCTGCATTTGTTGCAGAAGTAGATGACACTTGACGAGAAGAATTAGAAGTGGATGATAGAGATGAATAATAATCATACAAATCCTTTAAAGCTAGCCTAACCTGATTTACCTTTAATTGACACTCTGAGTCAACATATAGACGACTATACATAGAAGCAACAAATTGTAACTTGTAACGAGGGTCAAGAACAATAGCAACAGAAAGAATTACAGAATAACTATCCCAATAAGACTGAAATTTATCAAGCATGGATTTAGCCATCTCATTTAGTTTTGGATCCAAGTGCCCTCGCATTAAATTTTCTTCAATCATGATTATGTTCAAAAAATACTGATTAGCAGTAGGGTATAAGGAGCCAGAAAATAAATTAGTTATAAAAGAAAAAGGTTCAAGAAACTCACAAATACTTCCAATAGTTTCCCATTCCTCCTCATCCAATCTATCCACAACATTCATATTACGGACAACAAAATAGTTTAATGGTTCCTTGGCTTGTAAAGCTTTCGAAAGCATTGCAAATGTAGAATTCCATCGAGTCGACACATCAAGTATTAATTTACATGAAAAATTAGACCCAACTTCAGTCACAGCTCGTTCAAATGATGTAATCCTAGAATCCGACCCATCAATAAATTTCACAATATTACGTAGTTTACAAACACTAGCATCAACACACTTCAAACCAGATTGAACAATAAGATTCAGCACATGAGCACAACAACGAACATGGAAAAATTTTCCACCACAAGGTAGAGGTGTCATATTATTCAATTCAGTTTTCAAAGAGTTGACCATATTATCCATACAGCGGGCATTGTCTAGTGTCATAGATAGAACTTTTTCTTCAAGTTTCCATTCTTTTAATAAATCAAGCACAAAATTTTTAATATTGGCAGCACAATGAGGAGGCTCAAGATATCTAAAATTCAGTATTTTAGACCTAAGAATCCAATCTTTATCGACATAATGAGCGGTAAGTGTGAGATAACCACGACTAGTGCAAGCAGTCCATAAATCAGTAGTAAAACTAATCCTACCAGGAACATCAGTAGTCAAGGTCTTAAGCAACTCGCATTTGAACTTTTCATGTTCTGAAATACAATACTTAAGCATCGTATTACTAGACACATGTATCACATTGGGGTTCAAATAGGTAAGCATTTTCCTAAGGTACTCATGCTCTGCATGACAAATAATGGCACGTGCAAATAATTCACAATAGATTTTTTGATCAAATGGAGCGGAATTTGAACACCCTTTTTCAGTTAATGATGCTTTACCTTTGCAAACCTGTATATGCTTTCTTGGATTTCCAGTACCATCTTTACCCTCAGCGGGGTATGTCATACAGCAAAACTTACAGCGAGCACGCAACAAAGTTACCCCATCTTTAACTTCTTTATAAAAATTATAGTGAGCCCATACCTCTGAACGCTTTAGTAAAATCTTCCGATCACTGTCATCAACTGGTATTTCCTCCGGAACATTGTTACCTACATGGGAATTTAAGTCCACGACACTTTCAGCATTAACTTCAAAAGATCTAGAAGTTTCATCCATCACCACCTGCATAAAAAGATTCAGTAACAGGATTCAGTAACATTAAGCAAACAACATGAACTTATCACATACTTATCTGACCTAGGGGAACAGCAAACAACATGAACAAGACCAGATAAACATGTCAATAAATTTGCTTAATAAGCCAACAGATCCGAGCCAGGTAATACATGTGCACTAAATAGACAGACTCTAACATAAACAGGCAGCACACAGTTCTGAGCAAGCTAGCAAACAAGTCTTTTTTTTGAAACGAGAACAGAGGGGGAGCAGAACCACAATTGCAAAAGGATCTAACCAAAACCCTAACCACAGTACTTCTGAGCCAGGTAATACACATGCAATAAATAGACAGACTCCCGAATAAATAGGCAGCACACAGTTCTGAGCAAGCTAGTAAACAAGCCATTTTTTTTAAAACAAACAGGAAAGATTTAACAAGAAGTGAAGCTTCGGACAACAGTACAATCAGAATAAATATGATCAACTATAACATTCAGCCAACACTTCAATACCACAAAGCAAAAAAGAAAAGAAAAGAAAAGAGAGGGAGAGCAGGGACGAGAACAGAGGGGGAGCCGAACCACAATTGCAACAGGATCCAACAAAACCCTAATCAGTAATCACAGTACTTCTACATCCAGCAACCAAAATTTCAGACCTCATAAAGTAGCCAAAAAATGGAGAACAATATTTTCAGAAATCCCAACTGTACATGAGTAACACATTCAGTAAACATGGCAACACCAAACTCCATAACTGCAACTCATTCAGACTAATCACATACTTATCTGACCTAGGGGAACAGCAAACAGCATGAACAAGACCGGATAACATGTCAATAAATTTGATTAATAAGCCAACAGATCTGAGCCAGGTAATACACATGCACTAAATAGACAGACTGTAACATAAACAGGCAGCACACAGTTCTGAGCAAGCTAGCAAAGAAGCCTTTTTTTTAAAATGAGAACAGAGGGGGAGCAGAACCACAATTGCAACAGGATCCAACAAAACCCTAATCACAGTACTTCTACATCCAGCAACCAAAATTTCAGACCTCATAAAGTAGCCAAAAAATGGAGAACAATATTTTCAGAAATCCCAACAGTACATGAGTAACACATTCAGTAAACATGGCAACACCAAACTCCATAACTGCAACTCATTCAGACTAATCACATACTTATCTGACCTAGGGGAACAGCAAACAGCATGAACAAGACCGGATAAACATGTCAATAAATTTGATTAATAAGCCAACAGATCTGAGCCAGGTAATACACATGCACTAAATAGACAGACTGTAACATAAACAGGCAGCACACAGTTCTGAGCAAGCTAGCAAAGAAGCCTTTTTTTTAAAACGAGAACAGAGGGGGAGCAGAACCACAATTGCAACAGGATCCAACAAAACCCTAATCACAGTACTTCTACATCCAGCAACCAAAATTTCAGACCTCATAAAGTAGACAGAAAATGGAGAACAATATTTTCAGAAATCCCAACAGTACATGAGTAACACATTCAGTAAACATGGCATTCAGACTAATCACATATTTATCTGACCTGGGGGAACAACAAACAGCATGAACAAGACCAGATAAACATGTCAATAAATTTGATTAATAAGCCAACAGATCTGAGCCAGGTAATACACATGCACTAAATAGACAGACTCTAAGCAACAGAAAACAACATGAACAAGACCTGATAAACATGTCCGTAAATTTGTTTAATAAGCAAACAGATCCGAGCCAGGTAATACACATGCAGTAAATAGACAGACTCTAACATAAATAGACAACACACATTCTGAGCAAGCTAGTAAACAAGAACAGAGGGGGAGCAGAACCACAATTGCAACAGGATCCAACCAAAACCCTAATCAAAGTACTTCTACATCCATCCAAAATTTCAGACCTCATAAAGTAGCCAAAAAATAGAACTTATCATTTTCAGAAATCCTAACAGTACATGAGTAACACATTCAGTAAACATGGCATTCAGACTAATCACATATTTATCTGACCTAGGGGAACAGCAAACAGCATGAACAAGACCAGATAAACATGTCAATAAATTCGATTAATAAGCCAACAGATCTGAGCCAAAAAATACACATGCACTAAATAGACAGACTCTAAGCAACAGAAAACAGCATGAACAAGACCTGATAAACATGTCCGTAAATTTGTTTAATAAGCAAACAGATCCGAGCCAGGTAATACACATGCAGTAAATAGACAGACTCTAACATAAACAGGCAGCACACATTCTGAGCAAGCTAGTAAACAAGAACAGAGGGAGAGCAGAACCACAATTGCAACCGGATCCAACAAAACCCTAATCACAGTACTTCTACATCAACCAAAATTCCAGACCTGATAAAGTAGCCAAAAAATAGACAATAACATGTTTAGAACAAACAAGCAAAGACGATTCGAAAAATCAAAACAACACAGAGCAAAAAAAAGAAAACATAGGGAGAGCAGATACAGATACGATAAGAGAGGGGGAGCAGAGACGGGATAGAAAGCAGGGGGGGAGCAGAGGGAGAGCAGAGGGAGTGAGAGCAGAGAGGAAGGAGAGCAGAGACGAAGGAGAGCAGAGGGAGATAGGGTTTCAGTTCAGGGAGTTCGAGAGAGAAAGGAATAGGGTTTCACCGTTTCAGAGAGACACTCGAAGGCTTTTATACTATGGGCCTAAAAAATTAACGCCACAGATTAACCCTAGTTGAAATCAACGGCTGAGATAATTTGTCTCTAATTTATTCTTCTTTTCTCATTTGTTACTTACCTTTTAACCTGATTTAATTTCTTTTATTTTTTTATTTGTTTTCTAATTAATTCAGTTTTTTTCATTTCTTTTTTCTAAATTTATTTAAGCTTTGTTATGAATTCTCACTCATAAATTTATTTAATTAATGATATGCTAAACTGTAAAAATTGAAATAAAGTACTGCAAAAACAGTAAAAATTTTACAAGTATGTTATTTGTGAAATATCAACTAAAGATTAATTAATTAGTGCCAAACTAGTTATAAATTGAAATGTTTATAAAAAAAAGGTATAAAGGATAATCAGTGTAGATATAAATGCAGTTATTCAAAACAAAATCAACTTCTCATGTAAGAATGCAGCTACATAATTAAGAATGCTAATTAGAATCGTAACATCTATACCTTATTATGTCATTGCATTATTGCATTACAAATTTCCAATCATAACATCTAGTTCAAAGGAAAATCATATATATTATATATACCTTATATGTACTTATAACCGGAAAATAACCGTATATATTACTGTTAAATATATTTTTCACTTATTAAGACAACAGTAGTCATTAAAAAGACAATTGATGTATATAAACCATTTTATGAGTTATTGCAAAAAGTCATAATTAAATGATCGTTTTAAATTAGATGTTGAATTTAAATTAGTGTCTATACAAATGAAACTTATGCTTTGTTAGATAAATATATAGTTATGTGAAAATTTTCATATATATACATATATATATATACATATATATATATACATATATATATATATACATATATATATATATATATATATATATATATATATATATAACCAAGTGTTGATTTGTGATTTCTATTAGTTATACACAATTTATATAATTGTATAGGGATATAGTTTAGTGTGTAAAACTCATTAACAATGTAACTATATAAAGTCTACTGACATTAATATGGAACTAAATAAACTTGGTTATATGTTAGGCTAATATATTGGTTGAACATATTTATGAGAACAAAGTGAGATTTATGTTTATTAAAAATCTACAAATATAATTACATAAATTCATCTCGTCATAAATTTTAGCGCGCAAGGGTAAGTTTAAAATGCAAAATTACGATTAAGTTTGAAATTCTGTTTCACCTAAAGTCTATACTTTTATGCCAAGTTGTTTATCGTTTGGTGTTGGAACACGAAATAAAACACACAGTGCACACACAACTTGTTTACGCAGTTCGGTGCAAATACACCTACGTCTGCGGGGCCTTGCCCAGATCAGAAACCATCCACTAGAAAGCAGTCTTTAGTACAAGAAGCTTAACTTGAATAATAATCCATTGCTAACCTATGAGTGAATGTCGTGAGCTCCCCTCACTGTCGATCCTACGTCGTTGAACCCTCACGATCAACACGTCTCCCTGGATCTCCTCCTCCCGAGGAATTAAGACTTCCTTGTTTCTGATCTTTAAGAACTTGGTCGGATGAATCAACACTCCTCCAAACACCTCAGGCAGATCGCTCCAACACTTCTCATGTAGAGATGAATTCTTGGTCGCTTACTGATTGCGTTGTATCTTCTTCTTTTTATATCCTTCGCAATCCTGCCTTCTATCAAACTCTTTCCTTGTCTAACTCTACCATAAATAGACTACTAGACTAAGGAAAGATCTAATTCTAATATGGTATTTAACTGGACAATCCTTTATCAATAGTATGAAACATTGACTTGAAACATTGAAATTTAATAAACTGACATGACCTAACTTTTCCAATTTTCCAACTTTCCCATTAATTATTATTGCATTTTTTGGTTGAATTTATTTTGAGTCTGTCTCTTGACAGACTGTATTTCCGTAAGTCATGGAAATGTTATGGTTTAAAATGCAAATTAGAAGAAATGAAGATAAAATTTTTGGGTTGAATGAATCGGGTTATAAAATCTATAACTACTACACGTTCCATAATAAAATTTTAATATTGCAACTAAGATCTTTTACTTTGTATTATTATAATTAAACTCTGTCTTTCCATAAGCTTATGGAATAATGGAAAGACGGTATTTTCCAAGATTTTGTCATTTATTATTACATTATTTAAATCGAGGAGTATGTTGTGACTGGGGATTATTTTGGCCATTGACTTGGAAAATACAATGGGGGTGTATAGGGTAGCATCATTTTCGAGCGGATTTTAATTTGGAGTTACGAGTCAAATTTTTACATTTTGCAAGTTACAAGTTACAACGAAACAATACATGATAATAGTGCAGTTGTAACAATAACATTATTGAAATATAACCTAAATCAACCCAAATTTAATCAGGTGACATGAAACCCGATCTAAAGTGAACCAACCCAAAATATATCTGAATTCAATGTGAAACATTATGAAAAATAATTGACATAATCAGATCCGAACAAAACTCCAGTACAAAAAAGGACACGACAATAACCCGATCCAATCCAACCCGACCCGACAATATTCTGACCCGACCCGATCTAATCCGAGTATAAAAATTACACGACACTAACCCGACCCGATATTTATCCAACTCGACACTAACCCGACCCGATATTAACTTAACCCGACACGACCCGATCCGAGAAAAAAACTGACACATTTTCAACCCGACACGATAAAACCCAAATCCAACCCCACACGACACGATAAATGAAAGCAACACGATTCAACCCGACACGTTTCAACACGACACGTTTCCAATCCGATACGATAAATGAAATCAACACGACCCAACCCGACACGTTTCAACACGACACGTTTCAAACCCGATACGAATATGACACGATAACCCGAATTGACACCTCTAGTCCCAGCCTACACAATACAGCTTGACCGGTCCACTTTAACTTGAAGTACTGAGGGAGTACAAATCTTTGCAGTGTCGTTCTCTTTTATTCTATCGTTATCTCAACACGTAAGCTTGACTTACCAAGTCTCATTCTCCCTTCGTTTCTTTAATAGTGGCACACTATCTAATTTGAGATGTTTCTTTTATATTGACACTTTCTATTTATGGCAAGTTTAAGGTTATTACATCCATTCATTTTACTTTTTCTTCTTTCAATTGAATTTCATCCACTCATTTAGCATCTCCTAAATTTTAATATAAAAAATAATGTGCCACTATTAGAGAAACAAAGGAAGTACCATATTGATATATCAAGTGCAATTAACGAATAAGTATTTAAAGAAGAGCACAGGGGAATTTACGTGGTTCACTAATAGTGTATTACCTACATCCACAAAATGAAAACAAATTTTATTAACATATTTAGATGGAAGAGTTCTCTAACCGTTAGGTATGTCCTCGAACTCACCCAAATTATAAACAGACTCGGATGGGAGTTTGGATCTCTCAAACTACAGAATCCTAAATAAAAATGAAATAGAACTAACTTATTTTAATGCTAAACAGAACTGAAATTACCTAATAATAAATTTTAAAAAAAGGATTAACATTTAAGTCATGTCCCAACATTTTGTTATGACCAAAATATAATTATTAACAATATATTTGTTTGGATGAATATAAAAGGTCTCATTTTTATGGAGTTTGGCCCTGTACATAATAATAATTCTTAGAAAAGTGGGAAGTGTTACTTCGTTAATCAGTCACTACAAGTCAAACTTTCCGTCAAAAGTTTCACCCTATTATTTCCTTTCTAAGCATCTATACTCAATGTTTGCATTTTTTTTGTTAATACTAGACTGGTTGAAATACTTTTATCTTTATAATTTTCAAAGTACTAATTTATACTATATAAAGAGTAATGAGTTCGTCTTTTGAAAGACGGTATTTTCATAAGTTATGAAAAGATCAAAGTTTAAAGTGAAAATTAAATAAATGAAGATAAACTTTTTGGGTTGCATGAATCAGATTATAATCTTTATAACTACCACCGTTGCATAATAAAATTTTAATATTGCAACTAAAATTTTTTACCTTTTGTTATTCTAATTAAACCTCATATTTCCATAAGCCAATAGAATGACGGTGTTTTCCAATACTTTGCCTTATATAATATACATTTATGGAATTAATGTTAATTTCTTACCATTTTACATTATATATAATTGTCCTAACATAAAACAAAAGTGTTTATAATTCTTAAAACAAAACGGTTTATTTGGTTTACTATATAAAAGGAATACTTGGAAACGGCACGCTTGTGTCAACCGTCGTCAGGGGCATAGTGGTCATTTCCCAGCAAGGCCAAACGTGTGCCCTTCTATGTGCTCTCAAGTGGCCGCCCAAAATGATGTCGTTTTGGGCACCACTTTTGTCCTCTAGTGAATCCCATTTGTCAAAAGTTGTGGCGCCTCCATGTGGGCCAGCATGTGCTGCTAGGTGGCCGACGAAAATGACATCGTTCTGGGCACCCCTTCGAGGGGTCAAGCTCTTAGCCCTCGAGGGTCCAGCTTTCACCCCTCGAAGGGGTGGACTCACAGCCCTCGAGGGACTCTTAGTCCTCGAAGGGTCTAGCTGTTAGCCTTCGAGGGGTTCGACTTTCAGCCCTCGAAGGGGTGGACTCTCAGCCCTCGAGGGATCCAACTCTCAGGCCTCGAAGGCTTCAAGCTCTCAGACCTCGAAGGGGTGGACTCTCAGCCCTCTAGGGGTCCAACTCTCAGCCCTCGAGGGGGTTCAGCTCTCAGCCCTCGAGGGGGTTCAGCTCTTAGACCTCGAGAGGTCCAATTCTCATACCTCAAAGGGGTCCAAATCTTAGCCCTCGAAGGGGTCCAGATCTCAACCCTCGAAGGGGTCCAGATCTCAGCCCTCGAAGGGGTCCAGCTCCCACCCCTCGAAGGGAAGGACTCTTCTATCCTCGAAGGGGTCTATCTTTCAGCCCTCGAAGGGGTGGACTCACAGCCCTCGAGGGACTCTTAGTCCTCGAAGGGGTCTAGCTTTCAGCCGTCGAGGGGTCCAGCTTTCAGCCCTCAAAGGGGTAGACTCTCAGCCCTCGAGGGGTCCAGCTCTCAGGCCTCGAAAGCTTCAAGCTCTCAGACCTTGAAGAGGTGTACTCTCAGCCCTTGAGGGGGTCTAGCTCTCAGACCTCAAAGGGGTAGACTCTCAGCCCTCGAGGGGTCCAGCTCTCAGGCCTCGAAGGCTTCAAGCTCTCAGACCTTGAAGAGGTGTACTCTCAGCCCTTGAGGGGGTCCAGCTCTCAGACCTCGAAGGGGTCCAGCTCTCATCCCTCAAAGGGGTCCAGCTTCTACCCCTCGAAGGGGAGGACTCTTCTATCCTCGAAGGGGTCTAGATTTCAGCCCTCGAAGGCCTAAATTTTTACTCCTCGAAGAGGTCTACCTCTCAGTCCTCAAAGGGGTCCAGCTCTCAGCCCTCGAAGGGATGGACTCTTATTCCTCAAAGGGGTCTAGCTATCAGCCCTCGAGGGGTCCAACTTTCAGCCCTCAAAGGGTTGGACTCTCAGCCCTCGAGGGGTTCAGCTCTCAGCCCTCGAGGGGGTTCAGCTCTCAGCCCTCGAGTGGGTTCAGCTCTCATACCTCGAGAGGTCCAGCTCTCATACCTCGAGAGGTCCATCTCTCATACCTCGAGAGGTCAAGCTCTTAAACCTAGAAGGGGTCCAGATCTTAGCCCTCGAAGTGGTTAAGCTCCCACCCCTCGAAGGGAAAGACTCTTCTATCATTGAAGGGGTCTAGCTTTCAGCCCTCGAAGGGGTGGACTCAGAGCCTCAAGGGACTCTTAGTCCTTGAAGGGGTCTAGCTCTCAGCCGTCGAGTGGTCCAGCTTTCAGCCCTCGAAGGGGTGCACTCTCAGCCCTCGAGGGGTCCAGCTCTCAGGCCTCGAAGGCTTCAAGCTCGCAGACCTCGAAGGAGTGTACTCTCAGCCCTTGAGGGGTCCGGCTCTCAGCCATCGAGGGGTCCGGCTCTCAGCCATCGAGGGGGTCCAGCTCTCAGACCTCGAGAGGTCCAGCTCTCAGACCTCGAAGGGGTCCAGATCTTAGCCCTCGAAGGGGTCCAGTTCCCACCCCTCGAAGGGAAGGACTTTTCTATCCTTGAAGGGGTCTAGCTTTCAGCCTTTGAAGGCCTGGACTCTTCCTCCTTGAAGAGGTCTACCTCTCAAACCTAGAAGGGGTCCAGCTCTCAGCCCTCGAAGGGATGAACACTAATTCCTCGAAGGGGTTTAGCTCTCAGCCCTCGAGGGGTCCATCTTTCACCCCTCAAAGGGAAGGACTCACAGCCCTCGAGGGACTCTTAGTCCTTGAAGGGGTCTAGCTGTCAGCCCTCGAGGGGTCCAGCTTTCAGCCCTCGAAGGGGTGGACTCTCAACCCTCGAGGGGTCCATCTCTTAGGCCTCGAAGGCTTTAAGCTCTCAGACCTCGAAGGGGTGGACTCTCAGCCATCGAGGGGTCCAGCTCTCAGCCCTCGAGGGGATTCAGCTCTCAGACCTCGAGAGGTCCAGCTCTTAGACTTCGAAGGGGTCCAGTTCTCAGCCCTCGAAGTGGTTCAGCTCCCACCCCTCGAAGGGAAGAACTCTTCTACCCTCAAAGGGTCTAGCTTTTAGCCCTTGAAATGGTGGAATTAGAGCTCTTGAGGGACTCTTAGTCCTCGAAGGGGTCTAGATCTCAGCCCTCGAGTGGTACAGCTTTCAGCCCTCGAAGGGGTAGGCTCTCAGCCCTCGAGGGGTCAAGCTCTTAGGCCTCGAAGGCTTCAAGCTCTCATACCTCAAAGGGGTGTATTCTCAGCCCTCGAAGGGTCTAGCTCTCCGTCCTCGAAGGGGGTCCAGCTCTCAGACCTCGAGGGGTCCAGCTCTCAGTTCTCGAAGGGGTCCAGATCTCAGCCCTTGAAGGGAATGACTCTTCTATCCTCGAAGGGGTCTAGCTTTTAGCCCTTACAGGAGGCCTGGAGTCATACTCCTCGAAGAGGTCTTCCTCTCAGCCCTCGAAGGGGTCCAGCTCTCAGCCCTCAAAGGGATAGACACTTAGTCCTCGAAGGGGTCTAGCTCTCAGCCCTCGAGGGGTCCATCTTTCACCCCTCAAAGGGGAGGACTCATAGCCCTCGAGGGACTATTAGTCCTTGAAGGGGTCTAGCTGTCAGCCCTCGAGGGTTCTAGCTATCAGCCCTCAAGGGGTCCAGCTTTCAGCCCTCGAAGGGGTGGACTCTCAGTCCTCGAGGGGTCCAGCTCTTAGGCCTCGAAGGCTTTAAGCTCTCAGACCTTGAAGGGGTGGACTCTCTGCCCTTGAGGGGGTTCAGCTCTCAGACCTCGAGAGGTCCAGCTCTTAGACCTCGGTGAGGTCCAGATCTCAGCCCTCGAAGTGGTTCAGCCCCCACCCCTCGAAGGGAAGGACTCTTCTATCCTCAAAGGGGTCTATCTTTTAGCCCTCGAAGTGTAGACTCAGAGCCCTTGAGGGACTCTTAGTCCTCAAAGGGGTCTAGCTCTCAGCCGTCGAGTGGTCCAGCTTTCAGCCCGCGAAGGGGTGGGCTCTCACCCCTAGAGGGGTCCAGCTCTTAGGCCTCGAAGGCTTCAAGCTCTCAGACCTCAAGGGGTTCACTCTCAGCCCTCAAAGGGTCTAGCTCTACTCCCTCCAGGGGGTCCAGCTCTCAAACCTTGAGGTGTCCAGCTCTCAGACCTCGAAGGGGTCAAGATCTCAGCCCTCAAAGGGGTCCAGCTCCCACCCCTCGAAGGGAAGGACTCTTCTATCCTCGAAGGGTTCTAGGTTTGAACCCTTGAAGGAGGCCTGGACTCTTACTCCTCAAAGAGCTCTACCTCTCAGCCCTCGAAGGGGTCCAACTCTCAGCCCTCAAAGGGATGGACACTCAGTCCTTGAAGGGGTCTAGCTCTCAGGCCTTGAGGGGTCCATCTTTCACCCCTCGAAGGTGTGGAATCACAGCTCTCGAGGGACTCTTAGTCCTTGAAGGGGTCTAGCTGTCATCCCTCGAGGGGTCTAGCTGTCAACCCTCGAGGGGTCCAGCTCTCCGCCCTCGAGGGGGGTTCAACTCTCAGTCCTCGAGAGGTCCATCTCTCAGACCTCGAAGGGGTTCAGATCTCAGCCCTCGAAGGGATCCAGCTCCCACCCCTCGAACGGAAGGACTCTTCTATCCTCGAAGGGGTCTAGCTTCCAGCCTCAAAGGGGTGGACTCACAGCCCACGCGGGACTCTTAGTCCTCGAAGGGGTCTAGCTCTCAGCCCTTAAGGAGACCATTTTCACCCCTCAAAGGGGAGGACTCACAGCCCTTGAGGGACTCTTAGTCCTTGATGGGGTCTAGCTGTCAGCTCTCCAGGGGTCTAGCTATCAGCCCTCCAGGGGTCTAGCTGTCAGCCCTCCAGGGGTCCAGCTTTCAGCCCTCCAGGGGGTGGACTCTCAGCCCTCGAGGGGTCCATCTCTTAGGCCTCAAAGGCTTTAAGCTCTCAGAACTCGAAGGGGTGGACTCTCAGCCATCGAGGGGTCCAGCTCTCAGCCCTCGAGGGAATTCAGCTCTCAGACCTCGAGAGGTCCTGCCCTTAGACCTCGAAGGGGTCAAGTTCTCATCCCTCGAAGTAGTTCAGCTCTCACCCCTCGAAGGGAATGACTCTTATATCCTTGAAGGGGTCTAGCTTTTAGCCCTCGAAGGGGTGGACTCAGAGCTTTAGAGGGACTCTTAGTCCTCGAAGGGGTCTAGCTCTCAGCCGTCGAGTGGTCCAGCTTTCAGCCCTCGAAGGGGTGGGCTCTCAGCCCTCGAGGGGTCAAGCTCTTAGGCCTCGAAGGCTTCAAGCTCTCAGACCTCGAAGGGGTGTATTCTAAGCCCTTGAAGGGTCTAGCTTTCCGCCCTTGAAGGGGGTCCAGCTCTCAGACCTCGAGGGGTCCAGCTCTCAGTTCTCGAAGGGGTCGAGATCTCAGCCCTCGAAGGGAAGGACTCTTCTATCCTCGAAGGGGTCCAGCTTTTAGCCCTTAAAGGAGGCTTGGAGTCTTACTCCTCGAAGAGGTCTTCCTCTCAGCCCTCGAAGGGGTCCAGCTCTTAGCCCTCAAAGGGATGGACACTTAGTCCTCGAAGGGGTCTAGCTCTCAGCCCTCGAGGGGTCCATCTTTCACCCCTCAAAGGGGAGGACTCACAGCCATCGAGGGACTCTTAGTCCTTGAAGGGATCTAGCTATCAGCCCTCTAGGGGTCTAGTTGTCTGCCCTCGAGGGGTCCAGCTTTCAGCCTTAGAAGGGGTGGACTCTCAGCCCTCGAGGGGTCCAGCTCTTAGGCCTCGAAGGCTTTAAGCTCTCAGACCTCGAAGGGGTGGACTTTCAGCCCTCGAGGGGTCCAACTCTCAGCCCTCGAGGGGGTTCAGCTCTCAGACCTCGAGAGGTCTAGCTCTTAGACCTCGAAGAGGTCCAGATCTCAGCCCTCGAAGTGGTTCAGCTCCCACCCCTCGAAGGGAAGGACTCTTCTATCCTCAAAGGGGTCTATTATTTAGCCCTCGAAGGGTGAACTCGGAGCCCTCGAGGGACTCTTAGTCCTTGAAGGGGTCTAGCTCTCAGCCATCGAGTGGTCCAGCTTTCAGCCCGCGAAGGGGTGAGCTCTCAGCCCTCGAGGGGTCCAGCTCTTAGGCCTCGGAGGCTTCAAGCTCTCAGACCTCGAAGGGGTGTACTTTTAGCCCTCGAAGGGTCTAGCTCTCCTCCCTCCAGGGGGTCCAGCTCTCAGACCTTGAGGGGTCCAGCTCTCAGACCTCGAAGGGGTCAAGATCTCAGCCCTCAAAGGGGTCCAGCTCCCACCCCTCGAAGGGAAGGACTCTTTAATCCTCAAAGGCGTCTTGCTTTCAGCCCTTGAAGGA
This sequence comes from Rubia yunnanensis, assembly GCA_037428765.1. Taxonomy (NCBI): domain Eukaryota; kingdom Viridiplantae; phylum Streptophyta; class Magnoliopsida; order Gentianales; family Rubiaceae; genus Rubia; species Rubia yunnanensis. The sequence continues at coordinate 55,019,496 of CM075061.1, forward strand.
GGCCTGGACTCTTACTCCTCGAAGAGGTCTACCTCTCAGCCCTCGAAGGGGTTCAACTCTCAACCTTCAAAGGGATGGACACTTAGTCCTCGAAGGGGTCTAGCTCTCAGCCCTCGAGGGGTCCATCTTTCACCTCTCGAAGGGGTGAACTCATAGCCCTCAAGGGACTCTTAGTCCTTGAAGGGGTCTAGCTGTCAGCCCTCGAGGGGTCTAGTTGTCAGCCCTCGATGGGTCCAGCTCTCCGCCCTCGAGGGGGTTCAGCTCTCAGACCTTGAGAGGTCCATCTCTGAGACCTCGATGGGGTTCAGATCTCAACCCTCGAAGGGGTCCAGCTCCCACCCCTCGAACGGAAGGACTCTTCTATCCTCGATGGGGTCTAGCTTCCAGCCCTCGAAGGGGTGGACTTATATCCCACGAGGGACTCTTAGTCCTCGAAGGGGTCTAGCTCTTAGCCGTCGAGGGGTCCAGCTTTCAGCCCTCGAAGGGGTGGACTCTCGGCCCTCGAAGGACTCTTAGTCCTTGATGGGGTCTAGTTGTCAGCCTTCGAGGGGTCTAGCTGTCTGCCCTCAAGGGGTCCATCTTTCAGTCCCCGAGGGAGTGTACTATCAACCCTCGAGGGGTCCATCTCTTAGGCCTAAAAGGCTTTAAGCTCTTAGACCTCGAAGGGGTTGACTCTCAGCCATCGAGGGGTCCAGCTCTCAGCCCTCGAGGGGATTCAGCTCTCAGACCTCGTGAGGTCCAGCTCTTAGACCTCGAAGGAGTCCAGTTCTCAGCCCTCAAAGTGGTTTAGCTCCCACCCCTCGAAGGGAAGGACTCTTCTATCCTCGAAGGGGTTTAGCATTTAGCCCTCGAAGGGGTGGACTCAGAGCTCTCGAGGGACTCTTAGTCCTCGAAGGGGTCTAGCTCTCAGCCGTCGAGTGGTCCAGCTTTCAGCCCTCGAAGGAGTGGGTTCTCGGCCCTCGAGGGGTCAAGCTCTTAGGCCTCAAAAGGTTCAAGCTTTCAGACCTCGAAGGTTCTAGCTCTCCGCCCTCGAGGGGGTCCAGTTCTCAAACTTCGAGGTGTCCAGCTCTCAGACCTCGAAGGGTCCAGATCTCAGCCATCGAAGGGAAGGACTCTTCTATCCTTGAAGGGGTCTAGCTTTTAGCCCTTAAAGGAGGCCTGGAGTCTTACTCCTTGAAGAGGTCTTCTTCTCAGTCCTCGAAGGGGTCCAGCTCTCAGCCCTCAAAGGGATGGACACTTAGTCCTCGAAAGGGTCTAGCTCTCAGCCCTCGAGGAGTCCATCGTTCACCCCTCAAATGGGAGGACTCATAACCCTCGAGGGACTCTTAGTCCTTGAAGGGGTCTAGCTGTCACCCCTCGAGGGGTCCACCTTTCAGCCCTTGAAGGGGTGGACTCTCAGCCCTCGAGGGGTCCAGTTCTTAGGCCTCGAATGCTTTAAGCTCTCAGACCTCGAAGGGGTGGACTCTCAGCCCTCGAGGGGTCCAGTTCTCAGCCCTCGAGGGGGTTCAACTCTCAGACCTCGAGAGGTCCAGCTCTTAGACCTCGAAGGGGTCCAGATTTCAGCCCTCGAAGTGGTTCAGCTCCCACCCCTCAAAGGGAAGGACTCTTCTATCCTCAAAGGGTCTATCTTTTAGCCCTCGAAGGGTGGACTCGGAGCCCTCAAGGGACTCTTAGTTCTCGAAGGGGTCTAGCTCGCAGCCATCGAGTGGTCCATTTTTCAGCCCGCGAAGGGGTGGGCTCTCAACCCTCGAGGGGTCCAGCTCTTAGGCCTCGAAGGCTTCAAGCTCTCAGACCTCGAAGGGGTGTACTCTCCGCCCTCGAAGGGTCTAGCTCTCCTCCCTCCAGGGGGTCCAGCTCTCAGACCTCGAGGGGTCCAGCTCTCAGACCTTGAAGGGGTCAAGATCTCAGCCCTCAAAGGAGTCCAGCTCCCACACCTCGAAGGGAAGAACTCTTCTATCCTCGAAGGGGTCTAGCTTTCAGCCCTTGAAGGAGGCCTGGACCCTTACTCCTCGAAGAGGTCTACCTCTCAGCCCTCGAAGGGGTCCAACTCTCAGCCCTCAGAGGGATGGACACCTAGTCCTCGAAGGGGTCTAGCTCTTAGCCCTCAAGGGGTCCATCTTTCACCCCTTGAAGGGGTGGACTCACAGCCCTCAAGGGACTCTTAGTCCTTGAAGGGGTCTAGCTGTCAGCCCTCGAGGGATCCAGCTCTCCGCCCTCGAGGGGGTTCAGTTCTCAGATCTTGAGAGGTCCATCTCTCAGACCTCGAAGGGGTTCAGATCTCAGCCCTCGAAGGGGTCCAGCTCCCACCCCTCGAACGGAATGACTCTTCTATCCTCGAAGAGGTCTAGCTTCCAGCTCTCAAAGGGGTAGACTCACAGCCTATGAGGGACTCTTAGTCCTCGAAGGGGTCTAGCTCTCAGTCGTCTAGGGTTTCATCTTTCAGCCCCCGAAGGGGTGGACTCTCAGTCCTCGAGGTGTCCAGCTCTTAGGCCTCGAAGGCTTCAAGCTCTCAGATCTTGAAGGGGTGTACTCTCATCCCTCGATGGGTCCAGCTCTTAACCCTCGAGGTGGTCCAGCTCTCAGACCTCGTGGGGTCCAGCTCTCAGACCTCGAAGGGTTCCAGCTCTCAGCCCTTGAAGGGGTCCAGCTCCAACCGCTCGAAGGGAATTACTCTTCTATCCTCGAAAGATTCAAGCATGCGGAGTAAATGATATATCCCAAAACCTAAACTAATCCCCCTATCAAAGCCTCACCAAAACTCTCAATCTCAAAAATCCCAAAATAAAAGCTCACATGAGAATTTTGCACACACACATATCCCCAATCCTAAATCTAATCAAACCTACCACTTATCAATTCACTACCCATAAAAATATTTCACAGCCCAGAATTGATATTCCCAGAATCCAATGACACAAAATGAAGCTAAAACCATAGAGGAAGTTTTAAACACATGCTTCACCTAATGCCAATATATCAACCAAAAACGAAGTAGAAAGAGATCAAGAATTTCATAACCATACTTCGTTTCCTAACCCACTAAGCTACCCAATCCCAAGAGGTCTAAAGATATTGAGCTACCCGATCCATCCGTGTGACAACCGCAACCTTATGACTCCAACGCCGGCTAATGAGTAAAATCATAGCATTTTTCAATTTCCCTCAATTTCTCTCATTTTGCCTAGGAGCTCTTTCGAGTTTTCATCCTAGCCACACATCATGTTTCTTTAGCTCACATCTCACCTTTTTCCGCACATTTTAGCCTCTCATTTTTGCCTAGGCCGCCCTTTAAGGGTTTTCGACCTATCCGGGCCCCCAATGTTGCCTAAGTTGCCCTCTCGGGTTTTCAACTTAGCGGGTTTTCTTTTTCTTCTTTTTTTTTTCATTTTCATTTTTTTCATTTTTTTTCTCATGTTTTTCCAATGAAAAGTAGCAAAAAGCATTCCAAAACAATGTAGCATGCATGTGAATCCTCTAACCCCTCCCCACACTTAAAACATTACATTGCCCGAAATGTAAACACGTAAGGCAAGAACAATAAAAATCAAAGTAAAGGAGTTAGAGTGACACCCGTGTCTCCGCAAATTCGCCGGTGATATGGCGATATCCAAGTACTTGGATGGTCCCGAGATAGGTTTCGGAACCGGAAGGGTGAGCAAAAATGCCGTAGAAGAACTCACCCCTCGAGAAAAGCATTTTCTCCATGGCGCCGTTTGATCAAGACTACACCACGAAGAACACATTAAACTCACAAGTACATAAGGATATGTAATACTAGGTTTAGCATCAAGAGTTAATAACCATAGTATTGTCAAAGAACAACCAATCAACCCTCAATCACCACTATAAGATTATGCATGAAAAATATCTAACATATATTGACATGTATACAAGCATCATTACAGGATAAGAACTTACGATCACAATGGTGTAGTCGGCATACTACAATCAATAAATGTACTATAAAGATGCAAGAATGTTCATATGTCAATATATGTAGGATGGTGGAAGAAATGAGAGGTATGTGATGTTCTTGGGAGTGTTGGGTGGAGAAGAAGGAAGGATCATGCAATGTTTAAAATCATTTGGAAACTTGGAAGCTTGGAAATTTGAAATCCGGGCTCAAAAAATTTTCAACAGTTTCTGAGCTCGTCGCAACTCGCGACGAGGTTGGTCGCAACTCGCGACGGGCCTCGCGACGTCAGGGCGACTCGCGGAAAGTAAAGTCCGGGAGCTCAAAATGTTCTGAGCTCGTTGCGACTCGCGACGTGGTTGGTCGCGACTCGCGACGGGCCTCGCGACGTCAGGGCGACTCGCGGAAAGTGGAGTCCGGGAGCTCAAAATGTTCTGAGCTCGTCGCGACTCGCGACGTGGTTGGTCGCGACTTGCGACGGGCCTCGCGAAGTCATCGCGACTCGCGGAAAGGTGAGTCCGAGAGCTCCAAATTTTCTGAGCTCGTCGCGACTCGCGACGAAGGGTGTCGCGACTAGCGGAAAGTTGGCGCTGGGAGTGGATTTTGCTCCCCTGTTCGTCGCGACTCGCGACGAAGCCCATCGTGACTCGCGACGGCAGGGTATCCCAGGCTTAAAATTTTTTTCATTTTCTTACCAACTGTCCAAGCTTGCTTCCCTCGTTCATTGATCTCGTTCCTTCATCTCCTTCATTGCAATGCACTTCATGTTGCTACAACATCATAGAAAAACATGCCATAAAAAGAACAAAACAAAACAACAACAAAAACAAACTAAGAAACACAAACTAAGAAACAAAAACTAAAAGAAATGCTGAATTTATTTAACGTCGTCGGCACGACGAAGCTCCGTATTTTTAAGGTCGTCGGCACGACCCTAACGTTATCCGTATGGTGAAGGCTTGAAGCTCTTCACCATGAGCATCCAAAACAAGAGAGGTGGGGGCACAAAACTTCTAAGAGGAAAGTCTTGTGGAGGTGGAGATGGTTCAAAGGGAATTAAGTGGTTAGGGAGCTTAGGATAGTCTTTTGGCTCCTCTCTCGTTTCCCTCAAAACTTCCGAAAATATTAGAGTTGGTTCACTAGGTGGGAGAAGGGGTGACAATGCTAATGGATAATGTAGCACTATCACCTCTTCCTCCATTTTTCTATCCTCTACAACCGACTCCTCATCCCTTTCAAGCTCAAAATCATTTTTATTGGTGACTTCACTCACCGAATCATCGAGTTCAAGTTGGGATGGTGTGTTTTCGGAATCACGAGCTTCCATTCGGGCCAATACCTCTAATATGTTCCTCACATGCCCCTCAATGGCCTCAACACTAGAGGAGAGCTGGGTATCCGGCTCCTCACTAGTAAAGGAGTTCAAGTTTTCTATGGTATTTAAGACATCCTCACGTGTCAAACTTGAACTTCCTTGTTGGGCTTGGTTTTGGGGTATGGTATAGGGTGGTGATGGCCAACTAGGTTGCTCGTAATATTGGTTTTCTAGCTCATTCTCATACCACAAATCCGGACTACCACTCCATTCCGGATTGTAAGAGTTGTGGTATGGATAGCATTCATGAGCTTCTTGCCCTCGAAAACCAATATCTCCTACCTCTTGATAGCACTCTTCATAGTACCCATGGTTTTGGAAACCAAGGGTTCTTTCTCGGTCATAGTGCTCTTCCCACAACAAAGGGCAAGATTCGGGAGGATGATCGGAATGACACATCCTACAAAACCTTGCTTGTTGAGCCTCTCTTCTCATCATGAGTTTCCTCAAGGTGAGACGCTCCATTAAGAAAAATTTTTTTTAATTTTTTTATTTTTCAAAAGTTCGGAATCATAGTGCAAGGATTCTCGATAAAATAAATTACCAAGAACTCGAGCAATACCTACTCCGAACAAAAACAACCACCAAGTAGTGGAAAATAAAAACAACTAGCTAATACACGACCAAACACACCTAAATACTTAAGAATAAACGCCTCTTCCCCGGCAACGGCGCCATTTTGACAGGCGCGGGCGGTCGTCGCGCCCGCGCCAAAAGATAATTTATAAGCCCTAAATGCTTACTTTCTACAACTAGGTAGATAGTGGCAAATCGGGGTCGTCCAAAGAGAAGAGGGATCTTCCTAAGCGTCTAAGCACACAAATGGTTGATATACTAGGCTAGGAGTAACTATATTTACACACACTTAAAAGCAAGTAAAGGGGGGGTTGGTTGGTTGGTTGGTTCCTAAGTTAACAAAGATAACTAGCAACGTCAAGTGACTATGCTAATCATCAGACGAAACTAAAGAAAAGGGTTTTAAACTACAAAGATAAAATGCCTTGGGGGCAACGGATATCCACTTCCACATCTAATGTAGTTCATCGAATCATTCACACATTCCATCATATAGCATTCATGACCCAATGCTCATACACCCATCTAGCAAGTACCACAACACACACACCACAAGGAGTTCTAAGTTCATGCTCGTAGATCTTCATGCAAAGGTGCTACGGAATTCGTCACGTTCCTACACCTAAGCAATTCAACCACACAAGCACTCCCTATGCTCAAACCACTCATGGCACACATGCAGTGAAACACACCGTCAAGAATACATAAACGCCAAATAACAAATGCTTCAAGAATGAGTTTAAATCATCTATTCAATACTTCAACTACTTGTCGTGGAGACTGAACTCCTATCCTTCTTAGTTCGTAGTTTGCGAGAGTGAGTTCGACATCTCTCGTCAAACCTCACCAATGGCTCCCGAGTCGCGACCACGACTCAAGGTGTCATTGGTGGCATTTAGCACGAAGGACCAACAAGCTTGGCAATACCTATGACCACTACACCGTGACTAGGCATTGAACCAATTCATGCAATTACACGAGATTGGATGAACGTGCAACGCACATTCATCCGCGAGCATATGACTCTCTCGTTTGCTACACAAACGAACATGACGAAGAGTTCGACATCAATCACATTCGCCTAGCACATTGTCAACACACTAACACAATCAAAAGCTCTAATTCACACTCATACATTACTAACAAGAACAGGGGGGAAATTAACCCAAATCCCCCAAACCCTAGCTAGCAATTCATACAAGCATTTCATATCATGAAGCTCTCAACAACATCAATGCAATCAACAATTAACATTCAAAGCACAATAATTGCACAATAGCAAAAACACCAAATAGATAGATATAAATGAATCTCAATACATAGAAGTGGAAGCTTCAATCCTTTGCTCCCAAGAACAAGAACTACTCTAGAACAAGAAAACACATAAAAACTAAGAAAAGAAGAAGAAAAGAAAGAAGAGAAAAAAACCTAGGTTTGGCGCCCAAAACCAGAGAGAAAACGGGCTGGAAAAACTGGAGAAGAAGAGGGAAAGAGATGGTATTTATAGTGCAAAGAAAATAAGAATGATTTCTGGCCACCCGTTGGTCGCGACTCGCGACGGGGTTCGTCGCGACTCGCGACGGGATCGCGATGGTGTCGCGACGGGGTCGCGACGGCAGCCACAGTTTTGCATTGTTTCTTTGTCTTCTTCATAGCCATCCCTCTCACTCTTCAAGTCTTCAACAGCTCCAAAATGGTCTTCAACGGCCTCCGGTCTTCATGTCTTCGAAGTGAGTATCCAAAAGTCTTCGAAAGTATAGTCTTCAATGTCTTCCGGTCTTCGGTGGTTCCGTGTTCTTCCCTTGTCACACAAAATCCACTTAAAAGAGGTAAAAGAGTACGAAGTTGCTTTTACCTCTCCTAAGTGAATTTCAAGGTAAAACACAAGCTCTCGATAATAAAAGAGCACAAAAGTGATCCTAAATAATACTAAATAATGCGCCTAAAATGGACACATCAAACCTCCCCACACTTAAACCTTACTCGCCCTCAAGTAAGAAAAGATTTAAGCATACGGAGGAAATGGCATATCCACATCCTAAAACCCCCAAAATAATCCACACAAAATGGACATATCAAACCTCCCCACACTTAAACCTTACTCACCCTCGAGTAAGAAAAGATTCAAGCATGCGGAGTAAATGATATATCCCAAAACCTAAACTAATCCCCCTATCAAAGCCTCACCAAAACTCTTAATCTCAAAAATCCCAAAATAAAAGCTCACATGAGAATTTTGCACACACACATATCCCCAATCCTAAATCTAATCAAACCTACCACTTATCAATTCACTACCCATAAAAATATTTCACAGCCCAGAATTGATATTCCCAGAATCCAATGACACAAAATGAAGCTAAAACCATAGAGGAAGTTTTAAACACATGCTTCACCTAATGCCAATATATCAACCAAAAACGAAGTAGAAAGAGATCAAGAATTTCATAACCATACTTCGTTTCCTAACCCACTAAGCTACCCAATCCCAAGAGGTCTAAAGATATTGAGCTACCCGATCCATCCGTGTGACAACCGCAACCTTATGACTCCAACGCCGGCTAATGAGTAAAATCATAGCATTTTTCAATTTCCCTCAATTTCTCTCATTTTGCCTAGGAGCTCTTTCGAGTTTTCATCCTAGCCACACATCATGTTTCTTTAGCTCACATCTCACCTTTTTCCGCACATTTTAGCCTCTCATTTTTGCCTAGGCCGCCCTTTAAGGGTTTTCGACCTATCCGGGCCCCCAATGTTGCCTAAGTTGCCCTCTCGGGTTTTCAACTTAGCGGGTTTTCTTTTTCTTCTTTTTTTTTTCATTTTCATTTTTTTCATTTTTTTTCTCATGTTTTTCCAATGAAAAGTAGCAAAAAGCATTCCAAAACAATGTAGCATGCATGTGAATCCTCTAACCCCTCCCCACACTTAAAACATTACATTGCCCGAAATGTAAACACGTAAGGCAAGAACAATAAAAATCAAAGTAAAGGAGTTAGAGTGACACCCGTGTCTCCGCAAATTCGCCGGTGATATGGCGATATCCAAGTACTTGGATGGTCCCGAGATAGGTTTCGGAACCGGAAGGGTGAGCAAAAATGCCGTAGAAGAACTCACCCCTCGAGAAAAGCATTTTCTCCATGGCGCCGTTTGATCAAGACTACACCACGAAGAACACATTAAACTCACAAGTACATAAGGATATGTAATACTAGGTTTAGCATCAAGAGTTAATAACCATAGTATTGTCAAAGAACAACCAATCAACCCTCAATCACCACTATAAGATTATGCATGAAAAATATCTAACATATATTGACATGTATACAAGCATCATTACAGGATAAGAACTTACGATCACAATGGCGTAGTCGGCATACTACAATCAATAAATGTACTATAAAGATGCAAGAATGTTCATATGTCAATATATGTAGGATGGTGGAAGAAATGAGAGGTATGTGATGTTCTTGGGAGTGTTGGGTGGAGAAGAAGGAAGGATCATGCAATGTTTAAAATCATTTGGAAACTTGGAAGCTTGGAAATTTGAAATCCGGGCTCAAAAAATTTTCAACAGTTTCTGAGCTCGTCGCGACTCGCGACGAGGTTGGTCGCAACTCGCGACGGGCCTCGCGACGTCAGGGCGACTCGCGGAAAGTAAAGTCCGGGAGCTCAAAATGTTCTGAGCTCGTTGCGACTCGCGACGTGGTTGGTCGCGACTCGCGACGGGCCTCGCGACGGGCCTCACGACGTCAGGGCGACTCGCGGAAAGTGGAGTCCGGGAGCTCAAAATGTTCTGAGCTCGTCGCGACTCGCGACGTGGTTGGTCGCGACTTGCGACGGGCCTCGCGAAGTCATCGCGAATCGCGGAAAGGTGAGTCCGAGAGCTCCAAATTTTCTGAGCTCGTCGCGACTCGCGACGAAGGGTGTCGCGACTAGCGGAAAGTTGGCGCTGGGAGTGGATTTTGCTCCCCTGTTCGTCGCGACTCGCGACGAAGCCCATCGCGACTCGCGACGGCAGGGTATCCCAGGCTTAAAATTTTTTTCGTTTTCTTACCAACTGTCCAAGCTTGCTTCCCTCGTTCATTGATCTCGTTCCTTCATCTCCTTCATTGCAATGCACTTCATGTTGCTACAACATCATAGAAAAACATGCCATAAAAAGAACAAAACAAAACAACAACAAAAACAAACTAAGAAACACAAACTAAGAAACAAAAACTAAAAGAAATGCCGAATTTATTTAACGTCGTCGGCACGACGAAGCTCCGTATTTTTAAGGTCGTCGGCACGACCCTAACGTTATCCGTATGGTGAAGGCTTGAAGCTATTCACCATGAGCATCCAAAACAAGAGAGGTGGGGGCACAAAACTTCCAAGAGGAAAGTCTTGTGGAGGTGGAGATGGTTCAAAGGGAATTAAGTGGTTAGGGAGCTTAGGATAGTCTTTTGGCTCCTCTCTCGTTTCCCTCAAAACTTCCGAAAATATTAGAGTTGGTTCACTAGGTGGGAGAAGGGGTGACAATGCTAATGGATAATGTAGCACTATCACCTCTTCCTCCATTTTTCTATCCTCTACAACCGACTCCTCATCCCTTTCAAGCTCAAAATCATTTTTATTGGTGACTTCACTCACCGAATCATCGAGTTCAAGTTGGGATGGTGTGTTTTCGGAATCACGAGCTTCCATTCGGGCCAATACCTCTAATATGTTCCTCACATGCCCCTCAATGGCCTCAACACTAGAGGAGAGCTGGGTATCCGGCTCCTCACTAGTAAAGGAGTTCAAGTTTTCTATGGTATTTAAGACATCCTCACGTGTCAAACTTGAACTTCCTTGTTGGGCTTGGTTTTGGGGTATGGTATAGGGTGGTGATGGCCAACTAGGTTGCTCGTAATATTGGTTTTCTGGCTCATTCTCATACCACAAATCCGGACTACCACTCCATTCCGGATTGTAAGAGTTGTGGTATGGATAGCATTCATGAGCTTCTTGCCCTCGAAAACCAATATCTCCTACCTCTTGATAGCACTCTTCATAGTACCCATGGTTTTGGAAACCAAGGGTTCTTTCTCGGTCATAGTGCTCTTCCCACAACAAAGGGCAAGATTCGGGAGGATGATCGGAATGACACATCCTACAAAACCTTGCTTGTTGAGCCTCTCTTCTCATCATGAGTTCCCTCAAGGTGAGACGCTCCATTAAGAAAATTTTTTTTTAATTTTTTTATTTTTCAAAAGTTCGGAATCATAGTGCAAGGATTCTCGATAAAATAAATTACCAAGAACTCGAGCAATACCTACTCCGAACAAAAACAACCACCAAGTAGTGGAAAATAAAAACAACTAGCTAATACACGACCAAACACACCTAAATACTTAAGAATAAACGCCTCTTCCCCGGCAACGGCGCCATTTTGACAGGCGCGGGCGGTCGTCGCGCCCGCGCGCCAAAAGATAATTTATAAGCCCTAAATGCTTACTTTCTACAACTAGGTAGATAGTGGCAAATCGGGGTCGTCCAAAGAGAAGAGGGATCTTCCTAAGCGTCTAAGCACACAAATGGTTGATATACTAGGCTAGGAGTAACTATATTTACACACACTTAAAAGCAAGTAAAGGGGGGGTTGGTTGGTTGGTTGGTTCCTAAGTTAACAAAGATAACTAGCAACGTCAAGTGACTATGCTAATCATCAGACGAAACTAAAGAAAAGGGTTTTAAACTACAAAGATAAAATGCCTTGGGGGCAACGGATATCCACTTCCACATCTAATGTAGTTCATCGAATCATTCACACATTCCATCATATAGCATTCATGACCCAATGCTCATACACCCATCTAGCAAGTACCACAACACACACACCACAAGGAGTTCTAAGTTCATGCTCGTAGATCTTCATGCAAAGGTGCTACGGAATTCGTCACGTTCCTACACCTAAGCAATTCAACCACACAAGCACTCCCTATGCTCAAACCACTCATGGCACACATGCAGTGAAACACACCGTCAAGAATACATAAACGCCAAATAACAAATGCTTCAAGAATGAGTTTAAATCATCTATTCAATACTTCAACTACTTGTCGTGGAGACTGAACTCCTATCCTTCTTAGTTCGTAGTTTGCGAGAGTGAGTTCGACATCTCTCGTCAAACCTCACCAATGGCTCCCGAGTCGCGACCACGACTCAAGGTGTCATTGGTGGCATTTAGCACGAAGGACCAACAAGCTTGGCAATGCCTATGACCACTACACCGTGACTAGGCATTGAACCAATTCATGCAATTACACGAGATTGGATGAACGTGCAACGCACATTCATCCGCGAGCATATGACTCTCTCGTTTGCTACACAAACGAACATGACGAAGAGTTCGACATCAATCACATTCGCCTAGCACATTGTCAACACACTAACACAATCAAAAGCTCTAATTCACACTCATACATTACTAACAAGAACAGGGGGGAAATTAACCCAAATCCCCCAAACCCTAGCTAGCAATTCATACAAGCATTTCATATCATGAAGCTCTCAACAACATCAATGCAATCAACAATTAACATTCAAAGCACAATAATTGCACAATAGCAAAAACACCAAATAGATAGATATAAATGAATCTCAATACATAGAAGTGGAAGCTTCAATCCTTTGCTCCCAAGAACAAGAACTACTCTAGAACAAGAAAACACATAAAAACTAAGAAAAGAAGAAGAAAAGAAAGAAGAGAAAAAAACCTAGGTTTGGCGCCCAAAACCAGAGAGAAAACGGGCTGGAAAAACTGGAGAAGAAGAGGGAAAGAGATGGTATTTATAGTGCAAAGAAAATAAGAATGATTTCTGGCCACCCGTTGGTCGCGACTCGCGACGGGGTTCGTCGCGACTCGCGACGGGATCGCGATGGTGTCGCGACGGGGTCGCGACGGCAGCCACAGTTTTGCATTGTTTCTTTGTCTTCTTCATAGCCATCCCTCTCACTCTTCAAGTCTTCAACAGCTCCAAAATGGTCTTCAACGGCCTCCGGTCTTCATGTCTTCGAAGTGAGTATCCAAAAGTCTTCGAAAGTATAGTCTTCAATGTCTTCCGGTCTTCGTTGGTTCCGTGTTCTTCCCTTGTCACACAAAATCCACTTAAAAGAGGTAAAAGAGTACGAAGTTGCTTTTACCTCTCCTAAGTGAATTTCAAGGTAAAACACAAGCTCTCGATAATAAAAGAGCACAAAAGTGATCCTAAATAATACTAAATAATGCGCCTAAAATGGACACATCAAACCTCCCCACACTTAAACCTTACTCGCCCTCAAGTAAGAAAAGATTTAAGCATACGGAGGAAATGGCATATCCACATCCTAAAACCCCCAAAATAATCCACACAAAATGGACATATCAAACCTCCCCACACTTAAACCTTACTCGCCCTCGAGTAAGAAAAGATTCAAGCATGCGGAGTAAATGATATATCCCAAAACCTAAACTAATCCCCCTATCAAAGCCTCACCAAAACTCTTAATCTCAAAAATCCCAAAATAAAAGCTCACATGAGAATTTTGCACACACACATATCCCCAATCCTAAATCTAATCAAACCTACCACTTATCAATTCACTACCCATAAAAATATTTCACAGCCCAGAATTGATATTCCCAGAATCCAATGACACAAAATGAAGCTAAAACCATAGAGGAAGTTTTAAACACATGCTTCACCTAATGCCAATATATCAACCAAAAACGAAGTAGAAAGAGATCAAGAATTTCATAACCATACTTCGTTTCCTAACCCACTAAGCTACCCAATCCCAAGAGGTCTAAAGATATTGAGCTACCCGATCCATCCGTGTGACAACCGCAACCTTATGACTCCAACACCAGCTAATGAGTAAAATCATAGCATTTTTCAATTTCCCTCAATTTCTCTCATTTTGCCTAGGAGCTCTTTCGAGTTTTCATCCTAGCCACACATCATGTTTCTTTAGCTCACATCTCACCTTTTTCCGCACATTTTAGCCTCTCATTTTTGCCTAGGCCGCCCTTTAAGGGTTTTCGACCTATCCGGGCCCCCAATGTTGCCTAAGTTGCCCTCTCGGGTTTTCAACTTAGCGGGTTTTCTTTTTCTTCTTTTTTTTTCATTTTCATTTTTTTCATTTTTTTTCTCATGTTTTTCCAATGAAAAGTAGCAAAAAGCATTCCAAAACAATGTAGCATGCATGTGAATCCTCTAACCCCTCCCCACACTTAAAACATTACATTGCCCGAAATGTAAACACGTAAGGCAAGAACAATAAAAATCAAAGTAAAGGAGTTAGAGTGACACCCGTGTCTCCGCAAATTCGCCGGTGATATGGCGATATCCAAGTACTTGGATGGTCCCGAGATAGGTTTCGGAACCGGAAGGGTGAGCAAAAATGCCGTAGAAGAACTCACCCCTCGAGAAAAGCATTTTCTCCATGGCGCCGTTTGATCAAGACTACACCACGAAGAACACATTAAACTCACAAGTACATAAGGATATGTAATACTAGGTTTAGCATCAAGAGTTAATAACCATAGTATTGTCAAAGAACAACCAATCAACCCTCAATCACCACTATAAGATTATGCATGAAAAATATCTAACATATATTGACATGTATACAAGCATCATTACAGGATAAGAACTTACGATCACAATGGTGTAGTCGGCATACTACAATCAATAAATGTACTATAAAGATGCAAGAATGTTCATATGTTAATATATGTAGGATGGTGGAAGAAATGAGAGGTATGTGATGTTCTTGGGAGTGTTGGGTGGAGAAGAAGGAAGGATCATGCAATGTTTAAAATCATTTGGAAACTTGGAAGCTTGGAAATTTGAAATCCGGGCTCAAAAAATTTTCAACAGTTTCTGAGCTCGTCGCGACTCGCGACGAGGTTGGTCGCAACTCGCGACGGGCCTCGCGACGTCAGGGCGACTCGCGGAAAGTAAAGTCCGGGAGCTCAAAATGTTCTGAGCTCGTTGCGACTCGCGACGTGGTTGGTCGCGACTCGCGACGGGCCTCGCGACGTCAGGGCGACTCGCGGAAAGTGGAGGCCATTGATCGATTAGACAAAAATGTTAAGAGGAGGAAGACTTATGCTGAATTATCACCTGAGGCAAAAGGACAATTGTTGCCACGGAGAAGGGAGTAGGGTGCTTTAAAGCGTTATTTTAAGTCGGTGGAGGGTTCAATGGTGAATCATATTGGTATGTGTTTTTTGTCCTAATTTTTTATATAGGTTTAAACGCCAGTGTCATGATTATTGCTGATATCGCCATTGCCTGCATTTCTTGTGAGATCATTTTCTGTTATTTTATTTTACCGACTGGTCATTGTGCAGAGGGTGTTTTGGTTTACCACAGCCACATATATGCAATAATGGTATTATGAACATTCATACTAGAATCAAATTTAGTAAATTCTTTTCTACAGGGGCTGAAATTCAACAGGTTGCAGGAGATCCATCAACTATCAACCATGAAATTTCTAAGAGAAGAAAGGCTTATGGTCAGATTCCTGGTGAAAAGAAATTGCTAATGCTCCAACGAAAAAGAGAGCAAGTAGCACTAAAACGTTCATCTCAAACATCGTATGAACAGCCAGTGATAGGTTTGTGTTTACAATTTGAAACTGTATTTATTTATCTTCTTCAGTTATATATAATCGGCTGTTTAAATTTATTGGTTTCATTTTATGGAATGCAGGTTCAAAGAGGAAACCACAAAAATCTTCCTCTGGCTATTTATCCACTGATGATGCACTCCCATCGAGGAATTTGATGGATAACAGTAGTTATGGAAATGCAGAGCCAGCAGAATTAGAGGCTTCTCATTATGATTTATTAATCATTGAGTCAAATCATTTGAGTGTCCAGTAAATTTGGAATGTGTGAAGTAATGCACCATCAAGGAATTTGATGGATATCAGTAGTTATGGTAATGTAGAGCCAGCAGGATTACCATATTCTCATGATGATTTATTAACCATTGAGTCAAGTGATTTGAGTGTCCAGCAAATTTGGAATCTACGAGCTCGCTGCAGGGGTCAGTTCGTCTTTATATGTTCATTGTATTCTTCTTTACCTACCTTTGCAGCATTATGTATTCTGAGAGATTTTGATTTGTATCTGTGGCATTATATGGTCAATATCAAACTTGCTTGACTGTTATATATAGTTCAATTGATTCACAGTGATTGGTATATCCATTTCTCTATGTTTTTGTTACAGATACTTACTACGCATTTTTGTCTGCAGCATATGGTTCATTTTCCAATTCTGCTACGTCTTCGCAAAGAAATATTTCAGCTAATATCTATGCTGATGGTCACCATGCAGTATCCTCTTCTTCGTATGTTCATTTCATCAACACCAGCTCTGCAGGTCTATATATATTTGTGTCTGATTCACTATTCTTTCTTGACATATATAGCATTTTCTTTACTGTATATTTCAACCTACAACATATGATTGTTTTTCTTCTCATGATGGTTTGTTACAAGGAAATTATCCAGTTGATATTTCTGGCCATGTACACCAAGCAAACTGTTCCTCTTCTCATCATTATTTGCCAATTATCAGCTCTGCTATTCTTCATAGTGCAAGGGATGGAAATCTACCTTCTTCTTCTGCAGGTTTGTTTTTCTTGCTTTAACATCACTGCTATTTTCATCTTTATCAGATATTTGTTTTAGCCGTACGTTGAAATTTACATGTATTTAAATGGCTGATATCCAAATATCATACTCTTCAGTAAAATAGCTGGTATTTGTATGTGTCATCAATAAATTAAATTATATCTTTATTGAGTCAACAATTGCAGCAAAGTAATGACATTAGATGAGGTTTAACTGGCTGATGGTTATTTGTGGTATATATAATTTTTTTTCTGTTCAGGTCCACTGAAAAAGAGAAAGTATAAAAATACTGCTCTTGGAGATGATATTCCCACCTCTGTACGGACATTACCTGTAATGATTGATTGTGTTCATTGCAAGGCAAAGAGATTTAAGGGAGAATCAAATCTATTCTGTTGTTCTGGAGGGGAAGTTTACTTCCCACCCGTGCCAATGCCAGACCAATTAAGAGCTCTTTTTCTTAGCATCACACCGCAGTCTATCCATTTTAGGAAGAATGTTTGGACCTACAACAATAACCTGGCATTTACAACTTTGAGTGTAGGTTATGATCGTAACTTAACTGCTAATTCCGATGGAATTTACACCTTCAAAGTCCATTATAAAATGTATCACTATCTGAAACCTTTGAAAGGTTCTGAGAGAGATGAACCTGCTGGCGTTCAGCTGTATTTTTTGACACAGACTTTGGGTTGGAAAAGAGAATGAGGTCTGACTCTGCTGACAAATTCGATGAGGCAACAATGAAATTGTTGATGGATATATTGAGAGATAATCCATATTGTCAGTTCTTTAAGCACTTGAAAGATATTGATAGCATCGAGACGAAGACTATTGTTCTAAGTGCAAATCCATCAAAGGCGATACAACATTCCAACAGTGTCACAGGTTGGTAGTATATTTGTTGAGCCGTTCGAGGAAGATGAAGTAAGGACTGTACCTGTTCAAGTTTATAGCGCTGATGGTAAAACTTATAATATCAAGCATTATTATGGATGTTATGATCCAATGCAATATCCTTTAATTTTTCCGAGGGGCCAATCTAGTTGGCATTTGAATGTTAAAAGGATTAGGAAGAGGCATATGGTATGTGAAGAGTTTGGAGGTGAAATGATGATATTTGATTCTCCTCAAGCACTAATAGATTCTAAGACTAAAGGTCTGTAATCAACTTTTAAATTCAATATTTGTGTTCTTTTGATTTTTGGACAATTTACACTATTACATGTTTATGTTTTAGTTTCCTTACAATTGTCAGGGATGGGAAAAGAAACAAGGATGCAGTTACTGCAAGGGAGTACTACTGCTACAAATTACAAATGAGATCAGATGATGAATCGATGTTTCTACATGTTGGACGCCTATTACAACAGCTTGTTGTTGATGCTTGCATTAAAATAGAAACCAGCCGGTTGGAATTCTTGAGAGACAAACAGGGACAGTTCCGAACTGAAATGGTGCAGGGTCTTATGGATGGTATGAATGCTGGTTTAGTAGAGGGATCTGCGCTTGGTCGTCAGGTGGTACTTCCGGCTTCATTTATAGGTGGTCCTAGAGATATGCGTCGTAGGTATCTTGATGCCATGGCCATCGTTCAAAAATTTGGTAAGCCTGGTATATTTCTGACCATCACTTGTAATCCCTATTGGGAAGAGATTCAAGAAAACCTTCGTTTTGGTGAGGCTACAAATGATAGGCCAGATTTACTTGCAAGAATTTTCCTTGCTAAAGTTTATGAGATGAAGGATGACATTATTCAGAAGGAAAATTTTGGAACTGTGCAATCTTTGGTGTACGTTATTAAGTATAAAAAAGGAGGCCAGCCTCATTGCCATATGTTGATTATTCTAAACCCTGGTTGTAAACCTTTGGGACCGGATGCTTATGATAAAATTGTTTGTGCCGAGCTACCGGATCCAGACAAGGAATCATATCTTTTTGGTATTGTCAGCAAAAATATGATGCATGGACCATGTGATAGATTGAATCCTAAAAGCCCCTGCATGAGGAACAGTAAGTGTAAATTTGGATTTCCCTAAACCATTTACACAGTCAACATGTCATACAGAGGATGGTTATCCATTGTATAGAAGGAGAGACGATGGTAGAACTGTTACCATAAAAAAACATGTTCTGGGAAATAACTAGGTTGTTGGCTATAATAAATACTTATCCGCAACATATGAGTGTCATATAAATGTGGAGATTTGCTCAACTATTCGGCTCATCAAGTATGCTCACAAGTATATCTTCAAGGGCAGTGACCAAATTGGCCGAGCATTGCAGGCTGGTGGACAGGATACAATTACTGATGAAATAAAATTGTATCAAGATGGCCGTTGGATTGGCCCATCTGAAGAAACTTGGAGAATATATGGTTTTAAGTTAAACCATATGCAGCCTGCTGTTTACTCTCTTCATGTCCACTTACCAAGTCAACAATATATTACATTTCATAAGAATGCCGCTCTTGAGTCGATTACTGCAAATGAGTTTCTTAGTAGAAATACGCTTACATATTTCATTAAAATGAATGCATGTGACGTTGATTCAAAATAACTGAAGCTTTTATATAAAAAAATTTCCAGAACACTTTGTGTGGTCAACATCAAATAGGACTTGGGCAAAAAGAAAATCAAAGAATGTTATCGATAGGCTGGTTGCAGTGAGTCCCACAGAAGGTGAACGCTATTACCTGAGGCTTCTTCTATCTCATGTTAGAACATCGTTTGAAAACTTGAAGAGTGTGCAAGGAAGTCAATACAATACTTATAGAGAGGCCAGAATTGCATATGGTTTGTTGACTTCAAATACTTATATTGAAGATGCCCTAAAAGAAGCTTGTTCATTCGAGATGCCATCAACTTTGAGATCTTTATTTGCTGTTCTACTGGTATTTTTCTTTCCACATGATTCAAAATAATTATGGCTCAGGTTCAGAGATGAACTATGTTCAGATTTCCGTAAAAAAATATCAACACAGTCCCATCTCACTAAAGCCTTTATAAATACAAAGGTTTTGAATATTATAAATGGATTTTTTTTTGAAATGGGTAGGGATATTAAACATTATGGTTTGATGGATAGTATTACTGATGTATCAACTTATAAGGTTTTAACAGGTGAAATAGTCAGTGAGAGGAGTATTCAAATTTTTGATGAAGAATTACTACTGCCTGGTCTATTAAATGTTGAGCAAAGGTTGATATATGATCGGATCATGCAAAGTGTTATGGCCAACAGTGGAAAATCTTTCTTTATTGACGGGCCTGGTGGTACAGGAAAAACTTTTTTGTATAGAGCTTTGCTTGCGACATTGCGGTCTGAAGGTTATATTACACTGGCTGTTGCATCTTCTGGAGAAGCTGCCTCTGTGTTGCATGGAGGAAGGACTGTACATTCCCGTTTCAAGTTGCCATTTGATTGTTCTGACACCGAAGTTTGTCAATTGAGCAAGAAGTGTGGTTTAGCAAAGTTAATAATAGAAGCTAAGTTGATTGTTTATGACGAGGCGACAATGGAAAAACGTCAGTCGTTAGAACCTTTGGATACGTTACTGAAAGATCTCATGGATACTGATACTTCATTTGGTGGTAAGGTTGTTTTCCTAGGAGGAGATTTTAGGCAAACTTTACCTATTATACCAGGTGCATCAAGAGATGGAACAGTTCAAGCATCCATGGTACATTCTTATTTATTGGCAAAATTGGAAAAGTTCCATCTTCAACAAAACATGCCTTACATGATCCTCAATTTTTCTATTTTTTATTACGTATGGGTGAAGGGACAGAATATATTGATTACAATTAGGAGATCAAATTTCCAGCTGACATTGTTATTCCATATATTGGGAAAGAAGCATCCATCCAAAAGTAAGACATTTTTATCCTTTTTGCACAGGTCTTCTGCATGATGAATCGATTATTAATGGAGACATTGAAAATATTTGAACTGTTTACAGGTTGATTCAATGTGTGTTCATAGATCTAGCTGCATATGCAGTAAATCCAATTGATATGATAGGAAGGTGTGTTTTGGCTGCAACAAATGCTGCTGTTGACAGCATAAATAGCTTTTTGATTGATGCTTTTCCTGGCACTCTGAGATTATATATTAGTACAGATAGAACTTTGGTTGAACACAATCAGAGTGATCATGAGGATTTTCTTAATACACTTTATCCAAAAAGTCTCCCACCCCATAAATTAGTGTTAAAACCAAATTGTCCTATCATGCTCATACGTAATTTAAATCCAACTGAGGGACTGTGTAACGGAACTCGATTAATTTTTCGTGAGTTGTGTCAATCAACCATTAGGGCTGAGATAGCTTTTGGGCTTTATAAGGGCAAACAAGTCTTTATTCCTAGAATACCAATTATTTGTGACCAAAGTAGTAAGACCTCCATCCCATTTAAAATATTTCAATTCCCAGTGAGACTCTGTTTTTCTATGACAATCAATAAGTCCCAAGGCCAGACATTAGATTTTGTTGGACTATATTTAGAACACCCCGTCTTTTCCCATGGTCAGTTGTATATTGCTTTATCCCGAGTGAAAACCTCTTAATCTATCAAGGCTCTTTTGACACCTTCGACATTTGATGGCGCACGACTAAATAATAAAACTAAAAATATAGTTTACAAGGAGATTTTTGAAGAGCAGTAGTTATTCTAGTTTTGCTGATCCTGTGCTCCCCGTTTTGGATCTGCAACATTTTTACCATTTTCTGTTGCATATTTTGCAATGTACGGGTTGATTTTGTCTTCTCCTTTTGGATTTCGTAGATTTTTGAAGCACCCTCATTTTCCAACTTGTGGGTACTTCCTTATTTCATTTTCTATACATACCTTTACAAACATTCTTCAGGTTTAAATTATTTATACATCTTGCTTCTGTGTGGTTAATGTTGATGTACATATTTCAAATTCAAAGACTATTGTCCAATATAATGCAATGAAGATCTGGCTATATATATATATATATATATATATATATATATATATATATATCTCTCATTGGACCTATATTAAAGGTACGTGTTTAATAGTTCTTCGGATAATCAATTGTAGTAATACAATATTCAAATTCTTTCACCTCCAACGGAGAGGGTTCTACTGGAGCAAGTCAAATATGGCAGCAACACTTGAGTAAACACATCAGTCAAATCAGGTTTTCCATTGGAGTAGAGAGATTTGAGTCTAAATGGTTCGATCGGAAGGTTTGAGTGTCAAGGTTCGACTCGAAAGGGTTGTAATGGAAGGTTCGAAAGTTAAGCTTTCAGCTCAAATGGTCCGAATGGAAGGTTTGAATAGTAAAAATTTCATTAGACTTGAAGCGGCCAGAGTTCCAGTGGAAATTTAAAAATAGAGATTTCATTCCTGAGGTACTAATTCTAGAGGTATCCAGTTCAAATGCACAGGGTTCAAGTGGGAAGGTTCCGTTATAAGAGTCCGAGAGCTAATGATTAGAGATGCGAATGTTCTAATGATGAATTTACAGTCGAGGGATTCGACAAATGAAGAATAAGCTGGACAAATTATATTGGAAAAGTTGGAGGGGTACTGGTTGAAGAACTGAACATTCAAGTGCTGAAGGTTACATTACAGGGGTTCCACCAGAGGGGCTCACCAGGTAATGATTCGACAATTGAGGCTTAAACTGGAGAAGGTTTAGGCACAAAGGTTCCAATTGGGAGGTTCAAGACGTAGTTATTCAAGAAGTTAATTCCAAATGCATTCTCTCTTCGAGGCCTTACACCCCTTCAAGGCCTGAAGACTCCATCCCTTCGAGGGCTGAGAGGTCGAACCCTTCGAGGACTAAGATTCCATCCCTTTGAGGGCTGAGATCTAGACCCCTTCGAGGACTGAGAGTCCATCCCTTCGTGGGCTGAGAGCTGGACCCCTTCAAGGGCTGACAACTAGACCCCTTCAAGGCCAAAAGGCTTCATCCCTTCGAGGGCTGAGAGCTGGGCCGCTTCGAGGATAGAAAAGTCCATCCCTTCGAGGGCTAAGAGCTGGAGAGGATTTTACTGGAGTCGGTGAAAGACGTTGGCAACACTTGAGTCAACATATTAGTCAAATCAGGTATAGTATATTATTCTTCCACTATCTCTTAAAACTGGTTGTTGACCGGAATGTTTCATCAGATACGGTGTTGTCGTCTTCCAGCTTCTCCTCATCATTTTCACAATTTCATATACTCTTCCTTCTGATCTTCTTATTTTTTATTTTTTATTATATATATATATACATAACCACAACCTATTGATGTTCCTCCTTATCTTACAACTGTTTGTTTACCAGAATCTTTTCTCGAGTTCAGTGTATTATTTTTCTGCCTTCTCCTCATCATTAGCACAATTTCCTATACTCTTCCTTCTTATCTCCTTGTCTTATTATTATATAAGAATCTTTCTTCGAATACTGTTCCACCTTTTTCTCATCATTTGCACCTTCTGTAGTCAGTATACTACTTTCTTTTCAGATACAGTGTATTACTCTACCGCCATCTCTTAAAACTGGTTGTTGACCGGAATGTTTCATCGGATACCGTATTGTTGTGTTCCACCTTCTTCTCATCATTTGCACAATTTCCTATACTCTTCCTTCTTATCTCCTTATTTTATATATTTTTTATTTTACATATATATATAAGCACAACCTATTACTGTTCTTCCTTGTCTTAAAATTGTTTGTTCACCAGAATTTTTTCTCGACTTCAGTGTACTATTGTTCTGCCTTCTCCTCATCATTAACACAATTTCCTATATATTCTTCCATCTTATCTCCTTGTCTTATTATTATATAAGAATCTTTTTTCGAATACTGTTCCACCTTCTTCTCATCATTTTCACCATCTGTAGTCAGTATGTTATCTGCTTCTCATTATACTTCTGCTCCACCTTCTACTCATCATTTGCCCAATTTCATATGCTCTTCTTTCTTATCTCCTTATTTTATTTTATAATATGATAAGAATATAAGAATATATATATGTATATATACATGTATATTCAAAAATATTATTATATATATATTTTTACTTATAATACGGTTGCATACATATATTTACCTCTCTTCCCTACTTTCATCGTCATCATAATCATCATCTTGTCATCTCATCTTCTCATCTCGGGTAACAACAAAAGAAGAAAGAAAAGACTCAGAAACTGCTCTTAACATAGCATTCTGGTAACTTCCTTGAATCTCCTTTCCTTATTTGTTTTTTATTTTTTAATGTTATTATACAATTTCAAAACATTATGCTAATTTTGTTCTCCTTTGTTGATTTCTAATAACATATAATTATACCAGTAACGTAAATATTCCTCAAGTATCGAATCTGCAAAGTAAATACCACTATACATGTATTATACTATGAATTTCCATACTTCAAATCTTTACTAAAATATTGAATCACTTAAAATGTCATTATATGTGATGCAGGAACTATGGCATCAGAAAAAGCCTTTGATAAACTATGCAATATTGATCGTCCTTGGATCAGAGTCGTTACAGTGGATGAAAAATTCTCTGTACTTCAAAGCCAAAGGTCCAAAAATTTATTTTTTCAAATGAAAAGGTAATAATTTTTTTTATATATAATAGTCTACAATATCATCATTTCTTATACTGATAGATTTACTGATAATATAGGGAACCAAAGTGGAAGGGATAATGTTTAACAAAGCATGTGAAACCATGAGCCAAAGAATTCAGGTTTAGAACAAGTACAAGATATCGAATGCAAACATAAGAGAAATTGATCCCAGATATAAGAAGGGCGATATAGCAATGCAGTGGATCATCGACACGAGTACGGTTATCGAAGAAATGATTAATTCCGGCAATCTAATTTGAGCTCAACATTCCTATGTACCATTTGAAAGCATACATGAACATGTCAATAAACCACAAGAACTGATAGGTAATCATTTCTCAATACGTCTCTTCACTTTAAATCTGAACATATTTTTTTGTCTTTACTAATCGTATAAAATTATAGATGTTATAGGGATTGTTACTCAATGCCTCCTAATTCGCATTGTCAACACACCGAATGGGTCTAAGAAAATTCAAAATTTTGTTCTTGTTGATGAGAAGTACGAAAAAATAGTATCCGTTGGAAAATTATTATGTAATTATCTTTTACATCCCAATTTGCCTTAATGTTTCTCATCCATGTTTAGATTACAAGCTTTGACTTTCACTATGTGGCAAGAATTTATTGAAAATGAAGGCAAACAATTGCAAGCCACAGTGGATGACCTGCCTGTACTAATTTGTCGTCAACTCAAGGTTGACTCCTTTCAAGGTATTATATATTTATAAAACCAACGTTCCATCGCTCTCTAACTTCCATTTCATTATCAAACAACTTCTATTAACCTTTTCGCTTATGCTTTATTCAAGGATAGAGGTATCAGCACATTACAGATCATCCCTTTTAATTAATGGCACTGATAGTCAATCTTTGGAATTGAGGAAATGGTACTATTTTTTCCCATTCATTTGATATGGTGATAAGAATATTCAAAGCAATGTTTACATTTGTTACTATACTAATTTTCCAGGGCAAAACAGCACCACAGGGAGATCACGAATACCATCACTAGCTTCAACCAATCCTTGGGGAAAAGGCCACCAACAACTGTGGATACTGTCTACACTTCAGTTGGTTATATTCTTCCAACTCAAAAGGTAAAAATAATGTCCCATTTTTCCCCAGTACTATGTTTTCCTCTTTGGTCTGGGCGTTATTTGTGACCGAACAATTTTCTTCATAAATAGATGGTGACTTCAGAGGTGAAGATATCTTTTAAGGACATCTCTCAGAATTATTACTATATGGCCTGCGTCAAATGTTTTCGTTCAACAAGTGCCTACTTACATTATGAATTCACCTACAATTTATGCCAAGAGAAACAGCTTGCTCAACCAAGGTTATAAACCAACCACCTTCTTTCATTATATATTGTTAATGTCTTCAAAATATGTAATTATTTATATATCACATAGTTACTAGATTACTCCTATTCTTATTCTAAATGTGTTATTTGTGTAGGTATCGCTTCGAAGCATATCTTATCAATGATAGTGGTGTTATCACTGCTACCTTCTTCGGTGAACCTGCTGAGAAATTATTGGGGTTGACAACAATGGAAGCTATTGATGGAGTTACACATGTTAGTGCTCTCTATTTTGACATATCAATCAGGACTTTGAATTTATCACATGAAAACCCATGCATTAAGTTTAAACATAAGATAACTTTTATCATAGGAATACATTGAAGATCGCCATTCTATCATTGACAATGTTGACTACGTTGTACAAATTCAAATCTCCAAATTAAAGAGTGGCCAGCTTACCCTAAGATATAGGTTTCAACTCTTCAATTGCCCAAAAAAGGTGGTGACCAATCACATTTGGAGATTCAAACTCCACCTTCTGCAACACAACTTACTATTCAAGGTATAACTGCATTTAATCTGATATAATACTTATGCCTTATCATTACATTTCCTTCCTTTCTAATAAAAGTATAATCCATGCTCCTTCAATCACAGACTGTGCAGATTGTGGCCCACCTTCACCAAAGGTAATAAAGAACCTTTTTCCCAAATCCGAAAGTGAGGACTTTCAGCTATCAAAAGCAGAAGAGAAGAAACCTAAATTAAGCTAACTCCAACAAAAACCTTTTCTTGCATTGTTTCTCAAATAAAGTGACCTTTTCTTTTGCACATGTCCCTTTTTGTGACATCTTTCCGATATCATGTGGTGCAAGTGACATCTAAGGCTAATAAATTAAAGTTATACCACTATGTTGTGATGAATTCAGCAACAATTCATTTGTTATCAGCTCTGTTGTACAAATATTTTTCAACGTGTTAGTATTGCATGCCTAAGAAATGTCGGACTTATTTCTATATCACTGTCAGAATTATACATTACTCGGTTGTATAGTTTTCAAAAAAATTTACAAGTTTTTCGCCAATGGCATTTTAAATTTTACACTGAAAGTTGAACTGGCATAAATATTGTACATTTTAACTTTAACCGACATGAAATAATAGATATTAAATTTTAAACTAATTATATTTAAATTGAACAAATCCCTGTGGAACTTCAACAGATGAAGGTACCCTCGGAGAAATACCTATTCGGCTTTCGAAGGGATTGTGTCTTTTGTCCTCGAAGAGATTGAGTTATTGACCCTGAAAGGGATGGATTCTTCTGTCCGGGAAGGGAAGGGTTCCACTCGACATGTTTGAGAAGTACCCATTTGAGAGGTGATGTTTGACGTAGAGGGATTCCATTTGATCCATTCGACAAGTACCTATTCGAGATGTACCGATTCGAGAAGAACCCATTCACAAATTTAAGTTTCAGATGGAGGGGATCAATTGGTTGGGTTCGAGAAGTACCCATTCGCTCTTAAGGGGTTGAATTCTTGTCTTTCGAAGGGATGGAGTTTTCATTCCTCAAAGGGGTGTACCTCCCAACCCTCGAAGGGATCAAGTCTTCTGTCCTCGAAGTGCTTGGACTCTCAGCCCTCGAAGGGTTAGAGTCATCTATCCTCAGAGGGATGGCATCTTCTATCCTCGAAGGGATGGAGTATTCAGTCCTCGATGAGATGGAGTCTTCTGTCATCTAGGAGATAGACTTTTCAGTCCTCCAAGGGGTCGACACCTCAGCCGTTGAAGGGCTGAAGTGTTCAATTCTTTAAGGGGTTCCAACTCTCAGCCCTCGAAGGGGTGGACTCTTAGTCCTCGAAGGGGTGGAGATCTAAACCTTCGAAGGGATAAAGTTTTCAGTCCTCAAAGAGGCCGAGATGTCAGGGGTCCACCTCTTAACCATTCCTCGGAGGGTCCTGCTCTCAACCCTCGAGGGCTCCAGCTCTTAGTCCTCGAAGGGTTCCAGCTCTCAGGCCTCAAAGGGGTGGACTCTTAGCCCTCGAGGGGGTCCAGCTCTCAGGCCCCGAGGGGGTCCAGCTCTCAGCTCTTGAGGGGTTCACCTTTAAGCCCTCAAGAGCTCCAACTATCAGCCCTCGAAAGGGTCCAACTCCCAGCCCTCGAAGGGATAGACTCTTAGTCCTCGAAGGGGTCTAACTCTCAACCCTCGAAGGGGTCCATCTCTCAGCCCTCGAAGGGTTCCAGCATTCAGCCCTCAAAAGGATGGACTCTCAGCCCTCGAGGGATCCAACTCTCAGCCCTCGAAGGGTCTATCTCTCAGCCCTCGAAGGGCCCAACTCTCAGCCCACGAAGGGGTTAGCTCTCAGACCTCGAGGGGTCCAGCTCTCAACCCTCGGGGGGTCCAGCTCTCAGTCCTCCAAGGGGTCCAGCTCTCAGCCCTCGATAGGTCCATCTCTCAGCCCTCGAGGGGTCCACATCTCAACCCGCAAGGGCTCCAGCTCTTAACTCTTGAAGGGTTTAAGCTCTCGAGGGGTACATCTCTCAACCCTCGAGGGCTCCAGCTTGAAGATGATGGACTCTCAGCCCTCGAGGGGTCCAGCTCTCAACCCTCGAGGGCTCTAGCTCTCAGTCACCGAAGAGTTCTAGCTCTCAGCCCTCGAAGGGGTGGGCTCTCAGCCCTCGAGGGATCCAACTCTCAGCCATCGAAGGGTCCAACTCTCAGCCCTCGAGGGGTCCAGCTCTCAACCCTCGAGGGGTCCAGTTCTCAACCCTCGAGGGCTCCAGCTCTCAGTCCTCGAAGGGTTCAAGCTTTCAGCCTTCGAAGGGGTAACTCTCAGCCCTCGAGAGTTCCAGCTCTTAGCCCTCGAGGTGGTCCAACTATCAATCCTAGAAGCGAAGGACTCTTCTATCCTTGAATGGGTCTAGCTCTCAGCCCTCAAAGGGATAGACTCTTATTTCTCAAAGGGGTCTAGCTCTTACCCCTCGAAGGGGTCCAACCCTCGAAAGGATGGACTCTCAGTCCTCGAGGGATTCAACTCTCAGCCCTCGAAGGGTCCATCTCTCAGCCCTCAAAGGGCCTAACTCTCAACCCTCGAAGGGGTGGGCTCTCAGACCTCGAGGGGTCCAGCTCTTAACCCTCAAGGGGTCCAGCTCTCAGTCCTCGAAGGGGTCCAGCTCTCAGCCCTTGATGGGTCCACCTCTCAGCCCTCGAGGGGTCCGTCTCTCAACCCTCGAGGGCTCCAGCTCTTAAATATCGAAGGGTTCAAGCTCTCAGACCTCGAAGAGGATGGACTCTCAGGCCTCGAGGGGTCCAGCTCTCAACCCTCGAGGGATTCAGCTCTCAGTCCTCGAAAGGTTCCAGCTCTCAGTCCTCGAAAGGTTCCAGCTCTCAGCCCTTGAAGGGGTGGACTCCCAGCCCTCGAGGAGTCCAGCTCTCAGCCCTCGAGAGGGACAGCTCTCAGTCCTCGAGGGGATCCAGCTCCTAGCCCTCGAGGGGGGTCCAGCTCTCAGCCCTCAAGGCTTCCAGCTCTCAGCCCTTGAAGGGGACCAGCTCTCAGCCCTTGAAGGGATGGACTCTTAGTTCTCGAAGGGGTCTAGCTCTAAGCCCTCGAAGGGGTCCAGCTCTCAGCTCTCGGAAGGTTCCAGCATTCAGCCCTCGAAAGGATGGACTCTCATCATTAAGGGATCCAACTCTTAGCCCTCGAAGGGGTACATCTCCCCACCCTCGAAGGGTTCCAGCGTTCAGCCCTTGAAAGGATGGACTCTCAGCCCTCGAGGGATCCAACTCTTAGCCCTCGAGGGGTCCTACTCTCAGCCCTCGAGGTGTCCAACTCTCAACCATTCCTCGAGAAGGTCCAGCTCTCAATCCTCGAGGGCTCCAGCTCTCAGTCCTTGAAGGTTCCAGCTCTCACCCCTCGAAGGGGTGGATTTTTAGCCCTCGAGGAGGGTCCAACTCTCAGCTCTTGAGGGGGTCCAGCTTGCAACCCTCGAGTGCTCTAGCTCTCAGCCCTCAAAGGGATCCAGCTCCCAGCCCTCGAAGGGATCCAGCTCCCAGCTCTCGAAGGGTTCCAGAGTTCAGCCCTAGAAAGGATGAACTCTTAGCCCTCGAGGGATCCACCTCTCAGCCCTCGAAGGGGTCTAGCTCCCTGCTCTCGAAGGGTTCCAGCGTTCATCCCTCGAAAGGATGGACTCTCAGCCCTCGAGGGATCCAACTCTCAGCCTTCGAAGGGGTCCAGCTCCCTACCCTCGAACGGGTCCAGCTCTCAAATGAACTTTACTTTAACTTTACGTTTAAATAATTCAATTTACCAATAGATTTATTCAGATAATATCTCAACCTCGTGAACTAACTCGGGTTACAGGTGTTGTTATGGGTGTATTAACCACATCTTTTGCTGTAACTGATTATTCCTTACCTCAAGACCAAATTGGTTATTGGTCAGTGAAAATTGTAACAGCTGTACCTAACGCAAACCTATTTTTTTATTGAATGAATTTATTCTGGTCTTTCACAATAAAGCAATCAATGAACTGCCATGAAATGACTTATTAGCCGATTAATAGAGCACTTGGGAATGCCATATATATCCCACATCCTGGATCAAGTAAAAACCCTGGGTTCCCAACAATCTACTGCTTTATCTATTTCATTTGCAATTGATGATCTTTTAACAAGGGGTCTAGCTCTCAGTCATCGAAGGGATAGACTCTTCTATCCTCAAAGGGGTGGAGATATAAGCCCATGAAGGGAGGGGCTATTAGTCCTCCAAGAGGTCCAGTTCTCACTTCTCAAAAGAGTGGACTGTAAACCCTCGAAGGGATGCAGATCTTAGCCCTAGAAGAGATGGAATCTTTTATCCTCGAAGGACTAAGTCTTCATTCCTCGAAGGAGTGGAGTCTTCTTTCCTCGAAGGGGTCAAGGTCTCAGTCCTCGAAGGGATGATGTCGTCTAGCCCCGAAGGAGTCGAGATCTCAGCCCTCGAAGGGATGGAATCTTCTGGCCTTGAAGAAGTAGAGATCTCATCCTTCGAAGGGATGAAGTCTTCTATCCTTGAAAGTGTCTAGCTCTCAGCCCTCGAAGGGATGGATTCTTCAGTCCTCGAAGAGGCTGACATCTCAGCCCTCGAAGGAATGAAGTCTTCCATCCTCAAGGAGGTTAAGCTTTCAGCCCCCAAAAACATGGAGACTTCTGTCCTTGACGAGGTTAAGATCTCTGCCCTTGAAGGGATGGAGTCTTCTGTCGTCGAATGGGTCAAGTTCTAGGCCCTTGAATGGATGCAAGATTCTGTCCTCGAAGGAGTCAATATCTTGGCCCTCGAAGGGATGAAGTCTCTTCTCTTCTAGGAGGACGAGTTCTAGGCCCTCAAATAGATGGAGGCTCCTGTCCTTGAAAGACTTAACCTCTCTGCCGTCCAAGGGATGGAGTCTTCTTTCAAAGGAGTTGAGATCTCAGCCCTCGAATAGATGGAGTCTTCTGTCATCGAAGGACTCAAGTTATAGGTCATCCAACTCTCGAGCATACTTAGCTTGACCAAAAAATAGACCCGAGGAAGTGGGTGATACTTCTAAGCCAAGAAAGTAATGGAAGCAGCCAAATCCTTAATAACAAACTCCTGATGTGTCCCGACAAAGTGAGAATCTGGTTTTCTAATCAATTCGTCATTTAAGATCCTGAAATGGTGCGCGCGTGCTAATACAACCGCGCGTGTCACTGCCTCTCCAACACCGCGCTTTCAGAAGACGAAGAAGCAATCACGTCTTCCTATAACTTTTTATATTTCCAATGCGGAAATTATGATCCGTCAGTTCAGTCACCATACTTACCTCTCATCTACACCTCCATATTTCCTATTTTCCTTCGCAGGCATCTTCCTACAAAATTTGGTTTCCGTATTTCTCTTACGACCGATCCCAATTTTCATCACTTTTTTGCAATAATCAGTAAGTTCTTTCATCCCTATTCTCCTTCTATAGTGTACTTTCAACCCTATTCTCCTTCTATAATTCTTTCATCCCTATTCTCCTTTTATTCTCTTTTTCCTGTTTCCCCCGCGCTCCCCCTCCCCCCATTATCATGGCCCGCTCTGACGAGGGTTCCTCCTCCGAGAAATTTTCTAGTGGAATTAGTGTAAGCAAGTCTGGCATTAGTACGCTGGCTAAAATTGCTAGCGACCCGAAATATACCCATTCTGAAGGATTCCAACCCGATCCAAGATGCTAGAAAGGGCGTATCTCATCCTCGTGTTATTACTCCTGGGGAAGAGAGGTTCATCTTATAACCGTACCCTCTCAAAAAACTGTGGAAATTGGCTTTCGGGCATGGGCAAACCTTACATAACGAGGTTTCTTACAAGCGGAAAAATTGGCTTTTACCCTCTTCCGAGCCTAGAGGATAAAACGTTAGGGAACCCCACAAACGATCCTTGCCTCAAGATTGTCGTTAGTAAACCTGTTGTGTTATTATTTATCATTATTAGAGATCGTCATCAGTAAATCTGTTGTGTTATTAGATTTATCACTATTAGCTAACTTTTTTTATTTTACCAATTTCAGTGGGTTTCACAAAGGACTTAAAGAAGCAAAGACCATGGAAGGATCAAGCTCGGTCTGGAGGGATACTTGATCCTTCGCATCAGGCTTCCACCCACATAGCTCCAGTGTTTCCCCTCTTAAATCAGGGATCCCTTCTTGGACCAGGCTTCGAAAGACCACTTATGGGAATTCAAGCAGGTGAAGATGTTCAACCACAACCTCTGCCCTTTTTGAGTGATGCAGTGCCTACATTAGAAATCGAGCATCACCTTTCAAGAATTGCCTCCAATCCTGAGGTTGTTTTCCATTCTCCCATCTCTTTCTCTCTCTACTATTTTTTTAATTTTTACTTCAACTCAGTTGAATCGTTTGATCAAGGCTTGTAGATTTTACCAAGAAGTGACAACAACTATAGCATCCCTCTTTTCCATTGACGATGAAAACCTTCGTGAGGATCTCAGCAAAAAAGATGCTAAAATTTTGTGCATGAGGGAATGTATCGAAAGGAAGGAGAAAATGCTCGAAGAAAAACAAGAGCTGTGGGACAGTGAGAGGCATCAATGGTTGACAGAAAGGGATACCCTCACTAAGGGGGTTCAGGCTGCAGAAGACAAAATTCAAGCTGCAAAGAAGAACCTTACAGAGGTTGCAGGCACCTCTCCTCAGCAAGATTCCCTAATCACTCACGTGGAAGAAATGATTGCTTCCACATCAAAGAAGGATAATTCTAAGGTTGGTCCCTGATAGTAAAATTTTCCTCCTCTGTTTTACTTTCAATTTTTATTTTTTTGGGAATGAATTGAAATATCCACTTATTAGATTATTTTACCTTTGTTTTCTTTCATAGTATAATTCAATGAAAATGGTACTAGAAGGCGCTTGCAAAGAGCTTTCAGGTGCCCAAAAAGAACTAGATGAAACAAATAAACAGTTACTAATTGCCCTTTGAGATGTTTGTAAATGCAATGAAGAGAAAGATTCCTTGAAGGACATGCTCCACAACCTTGAGGTAGAGATAAAGCTGTGGAAATCTAAAGATCATCCTACTTTTAAGGGATCATCCTACCTTCTGGAAGAGGGAAACGGTTCTAATCATGCTGATAAAGAACTAGAAGAAATGATGCGGCAAATTTATTTGAAATTTGGTTCTTTGAAGTCCTACCTTGCTGCTGTAACCAAGCTATCATTAGTGGAAGGGCGTTTGATTAGTTGCATGGGCGAAAATCAAAAACTAGTAGCCCAGAGAAATTTAGCTGCCGAACATCATCTGTTAGATCAACAAAAAGTGGCCAGCCTTCAAGACGACTTATTGGCTTGGAAAATAGCAGCTAGCGAGGACCCCCCTTCAACAACCGAACCCGTTTTGGCCCCTCAAACCCAGCTGAAGATACCTCTTTGGTGGATCTCTTTTATCAGAAAACACCAAACTGTCTGGGGAAATCGAGGCTTGGAAGGTGCAATCAACGAAAATGGAGCAGCATTTTGCTGAGTATGAAGAAGAAATCGCCACACACAAAGTAAGCCTTCATGCCCATATGCTTTATCACAGCATTCCTTCCTCCTCTTTGATTAGCAAATACCAGCTTTCAAAGTTTCTATTAAAAGCTGCAAACCACTGGATGGAGGAGGTCAACGTTAATGAGAATGGGACTCCCCAACAGAAAAAGGCTTTTAACCTCATTCTCGATTGGCTAGCGGAACTAAAAGTAAAAGGATTTACCCCCTCTAGTGGAAGCTTTGCCGCTCGATCATGAAAGTCTACCGTTAAAGAAACTGAACGACATCTGGTCCCATTAAGCAAAAATAACCAAGGGTATTCCTCAAAACACCACAAAAGCACTAGGTCATCCTCAAAGGCACTCTTCAAACCTTCGACGAAGAAACGGTGTAAGACCGACACTATCATTCCTACAGAATACCCTATAGAGAAGCAAATGAAGGACATCCGGAGGGCGGCTGGTATAAAGCTGGAAGAGGTCGAAGAGATAGAGGCAAATCTTAACAATCTAGGAACCTCTAAGTCCACTGAAGATTTTATTTCAAAGGGGAAACCTCCCCCCCCCCCCCCCCCGAGATGGGATTAACTTGAATAATTGTTAGTATCAAATATTGGAGGCTTACTGTATTTGTTGAAAGAGTCCCAAACCCTAAACCCTTCTAACCTAAAATAAATAAACAACTTCAAGTCGATTGAAGCTAAAAAGACTCCCCTCATCAAAAGACACTCGGCCCTAAATTTAGTTTCCCAACTCAGTGGTTGTTTCTGCTTATCGAGCAGTCTGACTTCATTCATGCATGGGTACAAACAAAAGCCAATCAATGCCTTTCCTTTAGCGGCACTACTGTAGGACAAAAGAGTATAATTCATTCTTTAATCTTTTCTATGATTCATTCTCTAGATTACTGATCATGTAAACGGAGACCCTTCTAAGGTTCCAACAATTTTATCCTGCCAAGGTGAAGATGTTCAGATCAAGAGTTGCGGCACCTCCATCTACGGGTTCTCACCCCTCGAGGGCTCCAGCTATTAGTCCTCAAAGGGTTCAAGCTCTCAGCCATCAAAGGGGTGGACTCTTAGCCCTCTAGGGGTCCAGCTCTCAAATCTCGAGGGGTCCAGCTCTCAGCCCCCGAGGGGGTCCAGCTCTTAGCCCCCGAGGGGTCCAGCTCTCAGCCCTCATGGGCTCCAGCTCTCAGCCCTCGAAGGGTTCCAGCTCTCAGCTCTCGAATGGGTCCAGCTCTCAGCCCTTGAAAGAAATGACTTTTCTATCCTCGAAGGGGTCTAGCTCTTAGCCCTCGAAGGGATGGACTCTTAGTCCTCGAAGGGAGTCTCGCTCTCAGCCCTCGAAGGGGTCCAACACTCAACCCTCGAAGAGATCCCGAGTTTAGCCCTTGAAGGGGTGGACTCCAAGCCCTCGAGGGGTCCAACTCTCAGCCCTCAAAGGGGTCCAACTCTCAGCCATTAAAGGGAAGGACACTTCTATCCTCGAAGGGATAGACTCTTACTCCTGGAAGGGGTCCAGCTCTCATCCCTCGAAGGCTTCAAGCTCTTAGACCTCGAACGGTCCAACTCTCAGCCCTCAAGGGGGTCCAGCTCTCAGGCCTTGAGGGATCTAGCTCTTAGATCTCGAAGGGGTTAGATCTCAGCCCTCGAAGGGGTCCAGCTCTCACCCCTCGTAGGGAAGGATTCTTCTATCCTCGAAGGGGTCTAGCTATCACCCCTCGAGGGGATGGAATCTTAGTCCTTGAAGGGGTCTATCTCTCAGCCCTCAAAGGGGTCTAGCTCTCAACCCTCGAAGAGATCCAGAGTTAAGCTCTCGAAGGGGTGGACTCACAGCCCTCGAAGGGTCTAGCTCTCAGGCCTCGAAGGCTCCAAGCTCTCAGACCTCGAAGGATCTAGCTCTCAGCCCTCGACGGGGTCCAACTCTCAAACCTTGAGCGATCCAGCTCTCATACCTCGAAGGGATCCAGATCGCATCCCTCGAAGAGGTCCAGCTCTCATCCCTTGAAGGGAAGGACTCTTCTATCCTCGAAGG
This sequence comes from Rubia yunnanensis, assembly GCA_037428765.1. Lineage (NCBI taxonomy): Eukaryota > Viridiplantae > Streptophyta > Magnoliopsida > Gentianales > Rubiaceae > Rubia > Rubia yunnanensis. Next base: position 55,054,996 of record CM075061.1, read on the forward strand.
GGTCTAGCTCTCAGCCCTCTAAGAGATGGACTCTTACTCCTCAAAGAGGTCTACCTTAGCCCTCGAAGGGGTCCAACTCTCAGCCCTCGAAGAGCTCCAACTCTCAGCCCTCGAAGGGGTGGACTCGCAGGCCACGAAGGTGTGGACTCACTGCCCTCGAGGGGTCCAGCTCTCAGGCCTCGAAGGCTTTAAGCTCTCAGACCTCAAAGTGGTGGACTCTCAGCCCTCAAGAGGTCCAACTCTTAGCCCTCGAGGGGGTCCCGCTCTCAGAGCTCAAAGGATCCAGCTGTCAAACCTCAAAGGGGTCCAGATCTCAGCCCTCAAAGGGGGTCCAGCTCTCACCCCTCGAAGGGAAGGACTCTTCTATTCTCGAGGGGCTCTAACTGTTAGCCCTCGAAGGGATGGACTCTTACTCCTCCAAAAGGTTCACCTGTCAACCCTCGAAGGGGTCAACCTCTCAGCCCTCGAAGGGGCCCACCTCTCAACCCTCGAGGGGTCCAGCTCTCAGCCCTAGAAGGGATGAACTCTTAGTCCTCGAGGGCTTCAGCTCTCAGCCCTCGAAGGGGTCCAGCTCTCACCTCTTGAAGAGAATAACTCTTCTATCCTCGAAGAGATCTAGCTCATAGGCCTCGAAGGGATGAACTCTCAGACCTGGAGGGGTCCATCTCTCAGCCCTGGAAGGGATGGACTCTTAGCCCTCCAAGGGGTCTAGCTCTCAGCCCTCGAGGGGTCCAGCTCTCAGCCCTCGAGGGGTCCAGCTCTCACCTCTCGAGGGGGCCCAGCTCTCAGTCCTCGGGGGTCCAGCTCTCAGTCCTGGAAGGGTTCAAGCGCTGAGCCCTCGAAGGGGTGGACTCTCAGCCCTGGAGGGGTCCAGCTCTTAGCCTCGAGAGGCCCAGCTCTCAGACCCCGAGGGCTCCAGCTCTCAGCCCTCGAAAGGGTCCAGCTCTCAGCCCTCGACGGGGTCCAGCTCTCACCCCTCGAAGGGATGGACTCTTCTATTACATGTATAATTGGTACATTTATATCTTCAATTACAACTGTTTTACCATTCCTACAAAGTTTGTATAATTTGTTATCAAGCTCACCGCGCAACGTGCGGTGTAACCAATCTAGTAATTCTTTAAAAACATGTGTGTTAAACTCGTCGGCGTCCACCGTAGGAGCAAGTAGTGAGCCAACAAGTCGAGCTAGGAAATGTTAAGGAATTAGAATATTACTTGTAATCATAATTATATTCTATTCTCTTTTCCTAGCTTGTATAGGTATCCTTACCTTTTTCTAGCTTGTATAGGTATCTTGTACCACTATATAATGTATCATGAGTTCATGACTAAAGATATACAATCATTACCTTTATTTTCTACATGGTATCAGAGCCTAAAATCCTGAAACCTTAATAGAAAATTTCCACTGACTTAAATTCCCGAGCTCCTACTGCCACCGGATCTGCCACACGTGCTGCCGCTACACTCTCCACGCGCCGCTGCTCTACGCTGCCACCGGTCCCGCCGCACAGCTACAACTCTTCAACCTTCACACGTCGCCGCTAGTTCAACGCGCCGGTGTGTCATATTGATATGATCTGCCACCAGTTATTGTACCTGCTGCTGATTTGTACTTGATTTTACACTATGTCTGCCTCCGAAGAACAGGCTCGTATTGATGTTGCACCTGAGGTTGCAAAGCTTCAGGATATGAGTGGTTACGATGTAATTGCAACTTTACTGAAGCAATTACAATTGCAATCTGGCCCTCAGACTGCTTTACCTATTGGTCGTATGTCGACTGATCCTTACTGTATTGGCACTGGTAATGGTCCAGGTTTACAACTTTTAACGAACATGCTGAAAGGTCAAGAAAATTACATTGAATGGTCTGACGTGATGTGCCGCGCATTCCTTCCTAAGAACAACATTGGGTTCATTGATGGATCCATTACCAAACCCCAGGATGGTCATCCTGATGCTGCTGATTGGCCTGGGGTTAATACTACTCTTGTCTGCTGGATCTGGCAAACCCTGGATCCGGTGTTGAAATCTTCTACAAGCTCATTTGCCACAGTTAATAATCTGTGGGATGTCCTGAAGGCACGGTTTATTCTTACCGATAGTATGAAATTTTTGCAAATGCAAGAGGCTATTCAAAGTTGCAGGCAAAATGGTCAGCCCATCGACATTTACTTTGGCAAACTGAAGAAGTTGTTTGCAGATTATCACTGCATGCAGCCTCTTCTAGTTTGTGACTGTGAAGAAAGCAAGGATGCCATTGCAATATTTCTGTGAGAGTCTTCTAAGAAAGAGAGAAGGATTTGAACTACCAATTCATCTCTGGTCTCGACGAAGGCTTTCACACCTTGCGATTACATATCATAAGCATTGATCCAATGCCACATGTCAAGAAAGTGTATGCCCTTGTTGCCCAGGAGGAGAATCATAGAGTTGTCATTCGAGCTCGTGAGCATTCTTCTAACTTCATGGCATATGCTGCACGGTGTCCACCACATGCAAGTTCTTCACCAGTCGTGCTTTCTACATCTGATTTCAAGAATCTCGTTTGTACACATTGTCATGGCAAGGGTCATTATAAGGATTCCTGTTTCCAGATCTTTGGTGTACCAGAATGGTTCAAGGAGTTGAAGGAGAAAGCCAGCACCACCAAGAAGTAGACACCAGCTTCTCAGATGTTCGCCACCAGTGTCATGCCTAGAGGTGTTGCCGTGACACTTCCTCTCCCAATTCACCGGCGCAGCCACATCGCCTCCTGGTCTAGTGGTAGCGGCTTCCTCTGGCCGCATCCCTTCCCGATCCGACTTTGGCCCTGCTCTGTCTGATGACCAATGGAGCACGACCATGCATTTATTTACTCAGTTTAATTCTCTTACAGACAATGAGTCCAGTAAGCCTACTCTACCTTGGATACTTGATTCGGGAGCCTCATATCACATGACTGGTGACAAAGGTTTTGTTACTGATCTTACTACTGCTATTGATACTGTGAATGTTGTTCTTCTTGATGGCCCGGTGTCATTTACCACTCAATATGGTTCTCTTTTCTTTGGTGGTGTCACTATTTCTCATGTCTTATATATACCTACTTTGCGGTGCAACTTGTTATCATGTTCTAGATTGTTATCTGCCTTGAACTGTTTAGCTTTGTTTACTAAAAATTATTGCATTTTACAGACAATTAGGACGAGGAAAGTGATTGGCGCGGGTGAACAGAAAGGGGGAGGGGTGTTTTGGCTTTGTCTGCTGGATACTCGTGCTCATCCTCCTATTCCCCAGTCTCTTCCAACAGTTGCTTCTGTGTCTTCTTCTGACTTATGGCATCAGCATTTTGGACATCCTTCCTGCACAGTGTTTTCTTCTATTTCTTCTATTAATTTTGGCACTACTAAGAATTTTGTTCCTTGCTCTGTATGTTATAGAGCAAAACCGACTAGACATAGTTTTCCTTTGAGTTCACCAAATTCTACTGCATTATTTCAATTAATTCATTGTAATGTTTGGGGACCTTATCGAACACCATCCGCTAGTGGTGCATTTTATTTTTTGACTGTAGTTGATGATTATTCCCGAGCTATTTGGGTTTATTTATCAGTGGCTAAGTCTAAAGTAGCCTCTAGATTTTTAGAATTTAGTGCCTTAGTGAAGAACCAGTGGGGCCGAACCATACAGCGTGTTCGGACTGATAATGGGACTGAATTTTTGCCTTTGCGATCTCATTTTGCTGCATCTGGGATCATCTTTGAGACATATATGGTTGACACACCGCAACAGAATGGTCGGGTTGAAAGAAAGCCTCGCCATTTACTCAATGTAGTGCGTGCTTTACGGTTCCAAGCTAGTCTTCCCATTGAATTTTGGGGAGAATGTGTTCTTACTGGTGCTTACTTGATTAACCAAATACCAACATAGAATCTCAATGGTCGTACTCCCTTTGAGTTGCTCTATGAGCAAGGTCCAAATTCCTCATCATTAAGAGTTTTTGGATGCTTGTGTTTTGTTGCTCATGTTCCCAGATATCGTGACAAGTTTGTCCCAAGAAGTCGGCGGTGTCTATTTCTTGATTATCTTGCCGGAAAGAAAGGCTATAGCCTTTTTTACTTAGAATCCCGTGTGATCTTTACCAGTCGGGATGCCAATTTTTTTGAAGACCAGTTCCCGTATTCTGCAACTCCTTCATCAGCCCCTTCAGACAAACCCGGTGGCGCCACCACATCACTGCCGATCTCCTTCAGCCCGCCCCCGGAGTCGCACACAATTTTCATTTCGTCGTTCACTGCCGGCCAGTCACCACCGGCCTGTCACCATCAGTTGTCACCGGTCAATTGCCGCTGGCCGTCGCCGGTCACTCGCCGCTGTCCGCCGTCATTCAGTCACCACCGTCCACTGCCGGTCAGTCGCCGCCGTCCGCCGTCCGCCAACAATCCTTTCTTTATTCTTCTTGGAATAAGATTTGGAGAGAATCCTACTGGTGTTCAAATACGTCTCACCGGAAAATACGGAGTCGAGCTCTTCCTTCACTGCCCGAAGAGAGGTGGTGTCCATAGAGTCTATGGGTTTCACCTTCTCCGACACCGAAGGCGTATGTTACTGTTGGAGAGCTGCTGGAAGAGGATTTGTGGGAGTTGAAAAGGACGGAATAGTTTCAGCAATTTGGGATTCTGAAGAAGATGGTGGCTAGAAATTGGTCGGAAAACATAGAGTGAAAAGAACTCTAAGAGACTAGAAGATCTTTTACTTGATAAAATGAAAATAGTTCAAATAGAGTTGGCACATGGGGAGTAAAAAAAACAAATACTCCCTCCATTTCATTAAAAATAAAACACTAAATTTAGGCTCTTGGATTAATGTGGGAAAAAAAAGAGAGATTGAAATTAAGTGTAGAAAGTAAAAAGTAGAATAAGTGGATGAGATTGTAGAAATCTGACAAAAAATGAAAAGTGTATCATTTAAAAAAAAAACATCCCAATAAAATAAGTGTACCACAGTTAATAAAACGGAGGGAGTATTAAGATCAAACAGACTCATCCAAGTAGTCTTGAATATCATTAATCAAATTATATTTTCTATTTTAGATTTCAAAAAGCAACATACCAAATTCATCAAACATTTATTTAAAACAACAATACTTACAGACTCGTCAAATTCGTGAGTGCTCCAACTATTGGAAATTGAGTGCCATCTCTATTTCTAGATACGTCCGTTATAGCTCTGTGAAAAATAAAGAAATGCTCCTTGAAAAGAGTTAATATATACCCGTATTAGATGTAAAGTAATTTGGCGTAATGATTCTGATTAATGATGAAAAGTATATATAGAGTATAAAGAATATTAATTTAAATATAACTTTAGGCCTAGTCAATATGGGATAAAATATTATCTAATCTTCTACTTGCTTTATTCTAACACCCCCCTCAAGCGAAGCGTAAGATGCTCGCCGACGCACAACTTAGGTATGAAGAACTCAAACAGTGGACGAGAGAGCCCCTTGGTGAAAATGTCCACAATCTGTAGAGAAGTCGGAACATGAGCAACGCGCAACTTGCCAGATGTCACCAGCTCACGAACAAAATGGTAATCAATGTCTATATGTTTTTCCCGCTTTTGTACCACCGGATTTTGAGCCAAGAAGATAGCACTGCTGTTGTTGCATAACAGTAAAGGCGAACTAGAAAGCGGAACCCGAAGATCACGAAGCAAATGAGTGAGCCAAATAACCTTCGAAGCAGTGTTGGCAAGAGCATGATACTCAGACTCGGTACTAGAGCTAGAAACAGTAGGTTGTTTCTTAGCACTCCAAGAAACCAGATTCCCACCCTTATAAACCGCATAACCATAAGTAGACCGGCGAGTCTCTAGACAGTGGGCCCAGTTAGCATCAGAATATCCTAACACGTTTGGAGTGCTGGCAGAACAAAAAAACCCTACCAAAATGAAGAGTACTACGAACATAACGTAAAATGATCACCTTTAGGATCCTGAAGGTACTGACTCACTGTGTTGACCGAGAAAGCCAAATCCGGATAAGTGATGGTGAGATACTGAAGCACCCCAATAAGAGAGCGATAAAGGGTAGGATCCCGGAACGCCGGACTTGTGGAACTGTGCAGTTGAGAACCGGCAACAAATGGTGTAGAAACTGGTGCAACATCAATCATACTAGCCCAGAGTCATAATATCCCGAGCATACTTTGCTTAACCAAGAAGTAACCCTGAGGAGGTAGGAGAAACTTCAAGACCAAGAAAGTAATGAAGATCACCAAGATTATTGATCGCAAACTCTCTGTGCGTCCGAGAAATAAACTAAAGAAGAAGAGTCGAGTCGTTCCCTGTAAGAATAATGTTGTCCATATACACAAGGAGATACAGTAACGACGACCCTATCGACATGAAAATAAGGAAGTATCAGCTGAGCTGCACTGAAAACCAAGTTGTGTAAAATAGCTGCTAAACTGCTGGAACCAAGCTCGAGGAGCCTGCTTAAGACCATAAATGGTCTTCCGCAGGCGACAAACAAAATCCGGATGAGAAGAATCCTGATAACCAACTGGCTGCTTCATATAGACTAAAGTGTCCAGAACACCATTAAGAAAGGCGTTCTTAACATCCAGCTGATGAAGTGACAAAGAACGCATGGTGGCAATTGGAAGAACTGTCCGAACAGTAGAGGGTTTGACCACAGGACTGAAAACATTGTCAAAGGCAAAGCCCGGAATCTGCGAAAAACCCTATGCCACAAGTCTGGCTTTGTGGCGCTCAATAGTACCATTTGTTTGATACTTGAGTCGATAGACCCATTTGGAGCCAACGATGTTGGCATCCGAAGGCCGAGGCACCAAGTCCCAATTGTACTGACTACGAAGAGCAGCCATAACAACGTCCATAACTGAAACCCAGGCTGGATCCTGAAGGGTCGAACGATAATCAGTGGGCTCTATATGAGAAAGAATTGCAGCAATAAGACCATACACAATAATATCCGAATAATCTTGTTGTTGAATGGCACCAGTGGATGACCGAGTGGCCATCCGATGAGTACAAGGCGGAGGCGGCGAGACCGGGAAGTCAGACCAGCGGATGACATCGGAGAAGTCCTGGCTGAGCTGGCTGAGCTGCGACCGATGGACAAGGCTGGAGAAGGGGTGGCAGAGACTGGCTGAGGCACCATGACCGACGGCTCAGAAGGCAGGATCGGCGACGGAGAAGCCGGTACTGGGTCCGTCATGCAAATGGTGCATGGCGGCAAGGGAGACAATACCGAAACAGGCACAGGGGCCACAGAGTCACCATCAGGATCAATAAAAGCTGAGACATCAAGAGCGAATGCTGGAGAGCCCGAGGTCAAATAAGTAGCAAACGACAAGTATGTCTCATCAAATCGAGCATGACGAGTAATGTAGACTCTGCCTGTAGAAGAATCTAGACACCAAAAACCTTTGTACTGTGAACTGTAGCCAATAAAGACACAAGGAATGCTGCGGGGAGATAATTTGTGATCCACATATAGTCAAACAAATGGAAAGACCTGGCACCCAAAAGGATGAAAACTCGAGTAACTAGGGTCACGACCATATAGAAGCCTATAAGGAGAAGAACCATGCAGTACGTGAGTAGGTAGTCGGTTGATCGTGTATGCAACTGCGACAAATGCATCATCCCAGCAAGAAATATGCATATGTTAATGAAAGAGCATAGTAAGACCCATCTCGACAATATGCCTATGTTTGTGCTCCGCACAACCATTATGTTCCAGATTGTAAGGACACGATACCTGATGGTGAATGCCCCTAGTGGCAAAATGGGCCCATAGCCTAGTGTTCAGAAACTCCGTACCACCATCACTCTGAAAAACCTTAATTTAAGATGAGAATAGATTCTCCACACATGCCTCAAATTGTAAGCAAGCATAAAAAAATCTAACTTGTAACGAAGTGGATAAAGCCAGGTGAAACGAGAATAATCATCCAAAAATAAAGCATAGTACGAAAAACCATTCGACGATAAAACATGGGAAGGTCCCCCTAAGTCACAATGAATCAAATCCAGTACATGCGTAGCACATTTATGGTTCTTAACAAAAGCCAACCGTTGACCTTTCGCCATGACACAGGGGGCGCAAGTAACAGGTTTAGGCAACAAAGAAGCCAAAGAAACTAGACCAGACTTCGGCAAACTAGAAATAACAGTCATCGGTGAATGACCCAAGCGAGCATGCCAAAGCTCGTAAGATGCTCATCTTTTATTTTGATGTAAACGCGAGAAAAATTTCAAATCGCCTCTATCCAAAACATACAAACCACTCTTACTGTGGCTTCTGCCCACGACTGCCTTGGAAACTTTGTTCTGAATGACAAAGTTCTGGTCATTAAAGGTGACAAAATCATTTAAATCTCTGGTCAGTTTACTAATAGATAACAAATTCTTAGCAATATCAGGACAACCAGAACATCATATAGGCATAAATCATTTCAGAAATCTTAGTATCACCAACATGAGATATTCGAATAGAAGCACCATTACCAACAGAGACATGAGAATTACTAGAATATGGAGTGACAGACTCTAAGCCAGTGGTGGAGGATGCCATATGACTGGTGGCGCCGGAGTCAATGTTCCAATTAGAAGATCGTGCAGTAGGCTCTAACTACAGAGATGACTAAAAACTTTCAGCCAAATGAGTAGAGTCTGTACGACGAGTTGGACCCTGAGAACCAGTATGAGCAAGCATCTTGTAACAAGTTGTAGCATAGTGACCGGGACTACCACACCAAGTGCATTGCGGCTGACCTCAACCAGCCCATGCCGTGACTGACCGCCGGACCTGCCACCTTGCTGACCTCTGAAATGGCCACCCTGGCAATGCGTGAGCCATACGCGACAACGCCCCTCGCCAACGCATGATCCTACGCGTGGCCGACTGAGGGGTTTTCGCCTGCTGTGAATGCAGCAGGCCCAGTGGTTGTGGCTGAATAGTCCTGTAAATTTTCAGAAAAGCTTCATGGTTTTTGGCACGAGATAAAATATTGGCATACAACTAAGTAGGCGAAGAATTAATTAAAGGTGCAGAAAAATCATTAAACTCAGCTCCAAGGGCAGTCAAAAACCAAATAATCTGATCATCATTCAATATGGGAGAACTCATCATAGACAACTACTCAAAAATTTCTTTAAATTTAAGATGAAGTTCATGAACTGTACCAGTCTTACGTATACTATAGGCAACATCACGAAGACGAAGAATAGTTGATCCACTACTATCGTGATAAATAGACTGAAGATTGTCCCATATTTCCTTAGAAGTGGCACAGTCAGGTAAAACTGACAAAGCCTCTGGCGTGAGAGAAGAAAAAAGAAACTGCACGCATGTTCATCAACCCAGAGATCATAATCAGACTTGGCCTTCAAGTAGGCCTGCTTGAGATCGGGCTTGGTGGTGGCGCTGCAACTGGGAGTGGCGTCGATGGCCTGAGCGTAGGTGGTGTAAGAGGCACCGGCCGGAGGAAGAGGAGGAACAGTCGGGCAGGGCTTGGAACCATCAAGAAATCCATACAGCTTCTGGGGCTTGAGAACACAGCTAGCTTGGCGCTTCCACAACAGATAATTGGATGATGACAGTTTGATAGTCATCATGTGGAGCAAGGTATTATAGGACAATTTCTCTTCAGACATATTGAGAGAAGAGCAAGGCGGCGGGAAAAAAAGAAAGAAAGAGAGGGTTTAGACCCAGCTTTGCTCTGATACCATGATAAAGTAATTTTCCGTAATGATTCTGATTAATGATGAAGAGTATATATGGAGTACAAAGAAGACTAGTCTAAATATAACTCTAGGCCTAGTCAACGTGGAATAAAATATTATCTAATCTTCTACTTGCTTTATTCTTACAGATGCAGAAAAAACATATAAGGTTAAATATCACAAATTAATTTTTAAACAATATATTAATATATTCTAGTTATTTCGAAAAAGAGTATAAACAGTAAGATATTATAATTAGAGGTAAATGTCAATTAAGATAAAATTATTTTATAAAATAGACCTAAAGAAATGAATTAAATAAAGATTAAATTAACTAATTAGCATTTTCAAAAAAAATGCCTTTATAACCCTACCTAGTTGACATAAGTGCCAATATAACCTTTCAATATTCGAAAGTGCCAATATAACCGTATATAGTTAGTAAAAGTTCTAATATAACCCTATATAGTTAGTAAAAGTTCCAATATAACCCTATAAGTTTTAAAGATGTGCTGATATAACCCTACAAACATTAGAAATGTGCTGATATAACCCAATAAGATTGCATAATGTGCTGATATAACCCTACCTAATTTCAGCGAACTATGGCAGTCCAACGAACAATGAGGGTAAAATTGTCCACCTAATTTCAGAATTAGCCCAAAGGGTATTTTGGTCAATTTCCATAGAGTCAACGCTAAAAAATTGAGGTCAATTCCGGAAATGGGGTATGAGGGTTATATTGGCACTTTCATTAACTAGTTAGGGTTATATTTGCACTAAAAATTATCATAGGGTTATATTGGCACTTACTCAAGTAGATAGGGTTATATTGGCACTTATCCTTAGTATTTTTATTAGTTCTTATACTAAAAGGCTGGACATAACAGGTAACTAGAATATCTTTTCCAAGTATGAAATTTTAGTCACAAAATTTTGAGAAAGAAAATCTAGTATCCAAACCCATTCGATCCTATGTGATCGAAATACACATGTAACCTGTTAGGATAAGATGAGATATGATTGAGATATATTGAGATTTGATCTTTCATTTTCTTAATTGAAGAAATAATTGGAAAATAATACCGCTTAGAAAGTCAATCAAAACTTCATCGAAAAACCAGCGTTTATTGAAGAAAGTGTAGAGTCGATTACAAAAAAGACAAAGATCTTATGTCTAGATACATTGTATATCTAGGGCTAGTATCTCTATATGTATTCCATTATTCACAAACATTAATCCATGGAGAATTATCTCATTCACATGGTATCCGAGTAATTTCGATCCAAATTGTTTCCACCTGTAGCCTTGCCTGCATTTTTCTCCTCCTCAATCAATTTTTTTTCTCCTCCCACCATGACTAAATCATCCAAACTTCCCTACAATACTCTTCTACATATGTTCACAATCAAGCTTTCTTCAACAAACTACTTGCTATGGAAACGACAAGTTGTTTGTATTCTCAAACCACAGGGACCGTACGGTTTTCTCGACAACACCAAGCAATGTCCGATTCTTCCTTCACAACCATCAGATTCCACGTTGTCGTCTCCCCCTATGCAACAGTCAGTGACTCTTCTTCTGGTTCCACGAAGGAGGATCAGAAGGTTGCTTATGAGCAAGCCTTGGTCGCACGCGAAGCATGGCTTGACGAGGATAATCGAGTCTGTAGCCTCTTGTTCTCGTCCTATCAAATCTCAATGTATCTAGACGTAAGATCCCTATCAAATCTCAATCATATCTTAATTGTATCTCATCTTATCCTAACATAACCCTGTGTGTATGGTAGAAACGAGCACGGTTTTTCGGCTTCTTTTCGGAGAAAAAATTTGGTGGGTCTCCGAGATCCTTTCGATGGCCTATGTTGTGTTGAAGGGATATCTATCTAATCTGATGATCGATTGCGTAAAGACCGCACTAGCAACGGAACCAGGGAAAATATACAGAAAAGACAACCCTTTTTTCTAAAATATTGTAACTATAAGAAAGAACAATAGATAAAGAATCAAAATATTCCTTAATCTGTAAACTAAAGATCTATAAATGGGACAAAATACGAATCAAACCTACTTTTTGTTACTAAATATTTTGACTAAATACTAAGTTAATTTTTCGCGTCTCCATCTTCTATTCCATTACTTCTAATTATCGAAAATAAGTTATTGGTTCATAGTACTATCGCCTTAGGCTGCAACTTGTGACTTGCTTGCATACCCCAATTCACATAGGCATTCCACAGCCACATTGCTCTATACAAAAACAGTTCCATATTGCCAAATTAATTCAACAATAATAATTCAACTTCTTCTCAAATTAGTTACCAAATATTTCCAATCATCACCACTTAACTGCTTGGATTTGTGTTGGCCCCACCTCTACCTCTGGATCTGCTTGTCAACTCCGGAATGACGGACTAGCCCAACCACACAAGCAGATTTGCACGTCCGCACAGAGTCACATACCAACTAGTATTCGCCTCTTCCATTGATGCATATTGGATAGTTAGGGGTCTCCAGCCCACGCAAAGCGCGGGCTGTCGACAACGAGTTATGAAATTGGTTAGTCGTTCATTAATTAAATTTTAAAATTAAATAAAAACTAAAGTAGTATTGAGGCGTAATAGGAGTTTGAGTGGAGAGGGTTTGCGTGGAGAGGTTCTAATAGAGGGTTTTATTGGAGAGGGTTCGAGTAGAGTGGGTCCGAGTAGAGGTTCGAGTGATGTTGGGTTCGAGTGGAGAGGTTCGAGCTGAGAGGTTCGAGTGATGAGGTTTGAGTGATGAGGAATCGGGTGGAGAGGTTTGAGTAAAGAGGTTTGAGTGGAGAGGGTTCTAGTGGAGAGGTTTTGAGTAGAGAGGTTCTAGTGGAGAGGGTTCTAGTGGAGAGGTTCGAGTGATAATATGTTCGAGTGGTACAAGGTTAGAGTGGAGAGAGTTAAAAGTGGTGAGGGGTTGAGTGGTGATGATTCAAGTGGTGAGAGTTTGAATGATAAGGGGTCGAGTGGTGAGAGGTCGAGTGGTGAGGGTCAAGTGTAGAGAGTTCAATGAAACTGATTCGAGAGGTGAAGGTTCAGGTGGAGAAGTTCAAGTGGAGGGGTTCGAGAGGTACTGATTCGAGAGGTGAAGGTTCATGTGTAGAGGTTCAAGTGGAGAGGGTTCAAGTGGAGGAGTTCGAGAAGTGAAGGTTCGGGTTTAGAGGTTTCAAGTGGAAGGGATCTAGTGGAGAGATTTGAGTGGTGAAATTTCAGGTGTTGAAGGTTCAAGTGGAGGGGTTCGAGAGGTACTGACTCGAGAGACGAAGGTTCAGGTGCTGAGGTTCAAGTGGAGGGGTTCACTCGAATGCTGGAAGATCAATATCGGCCAATGTTTGAGGGGTACCCACCCCTCTAAGGTGTGGGCATGCACTTGAACCCTTCCACTTGAACCTCTGCACCTGAGCCTTCACCTCTCGAATTGGTACCTCTCGAATTCCTTCACTGGGACCCGTCCAGTTGAACCTCTGCACCTGAACCTTCACCAATCGAGGAATGATATCTCAAATAAACACCCCTCGAGGTAGATGGTTGATGTTGAAAGCATGGATATTTCAAGTGGTAAGGAGCGCTTGAAGCGGAGGGTTGATGATTCGAAAGGTGGATGATTCGAGTTGTGGCATGGTGGATGTTCGGGAACTGATGGTTCGAAGGGTGATAGTTCTAGGAGTGGAAAGTTGATGTTCGAGGTGTTGATGGTTCGAGGGGTATGTCTCAAATGGGTAATGGTTCGAGAGCTAATGTGGATGGTTCAACGCTCTCAGTGGTATACTCTCTTGAGGGTTGGTAAACCCTCGAGGGCTGAGGGGTCGAGTTATGATCGTTCGAGTGGAGAGAGTTTGAGTGGTGAGGGTCAAGAGAAAAGAGTTCGAGTGGTGATGTGTTCGAGAGGTGGTATGTTCGAGTTGTATTGGTTCGAGATGTACAGATTTGAGAGGTGAAGGTTCCAGTGGAGGTTCACTTGAACCAGAACCTCTCAAACCAATACCTCTCGAACCCCTCCACTGGTGAGAGTTCGACTAGATTTTCGAGAGGTACGAATTCGAGAGGTGAATGTTCCATTGGACGGTTCGAGAGGTGAACGTTCCATTGTCCAGTTCGAGGGGTGAAGGTTCCATTGGAAATTTTGAGAGGTGAAGGTTCAAGTGGAGGTTAGAGAGGTAAAGGTTCGAGAGGTACTGGTTCGAGAGGTACAGATTCGAGAGGTGAAGGTTCCATTATCCGTTTCGAGTGAGGGATTCCTCTCCAGTAGAGAGTTCGAGAGGTAGTGAATTTGAGAGGTAACGTTCGAGTGTGGAGGGTTCAAATAAGGGGTTCGAGAGGTACTGATTCGAGAGGTGAAGGTTCGGGTGGAGAGGGTTCAAGTGCAACTGAACCTTCACCTCTCGAATCGGTACCTCTTGAATCTTCACCTGAACTTCTCCACCTGAACTTTCACCGCTCGAATCAGTACCTCTCGAACCCCTCCACTTGAACCCTTCCACTTGAAGCCTCTCCACCTAAACCTTCACCTCTCGAATCGGTATCTCTCGAACCTTTCCACTTGAACCTTTGCACCTGAACCTTCACCTCTCGAACCAGTACTTCCAAAACCCCCAACTGAACTATCACCTCTCGAACCCTCCACTAGGACCTTTACCTCTCGAATCCACTACCTCTCGAACCTTCACCTCTCGAACCTCCACTTGAACCTTCACCTCTTGAACCTCCACTTAAACCCTCACCTCTCAAACCTTCCAATGGAACCTTCACCTCTCAAATAAGCCAATGGAACCTTCACCTCTCGAACCGTCCAATAGAACCTTCACCTCTCGAATCCATACCTCTCGAACCTCCAGTCAAACTCTCATCAGTGGAGGGGTTCGAGAGGTACTGGTTCGAGAGTTATTAGTTCAAGTGAACCTCCAATGTAACCTTCACCTCTTGAATATGTACATCTCGAACCAGTATTACTCAAACACACCACCTCTCGAACACATCACCACTCGAACTCTCTTCTCTTAAGCCTCATCACTCAAATTCTCACCAGTCGAACGATCACAACTTGACCCCTCAGCCCTCGAGGGTATACCATCCCTCGAGAGGTCACACATGAACCTCTCTAGAGTACACCACCCCTCGAGGGTATACCACCCCTCGAGAGAGTATACCATTGAGAGCATTGACCATCCACATTAGCTCTCGAACCATTACCCATTTAAGACATATACCCTTTGAACATCAACTATCCACTCCTGGAACTATCACCCCTCGAACCATCAGTTCTCGAACATCCACCACGCCAAAACTCGAACCATCCACCTTTCAAATCATTAACCCTCCGCTTCAAGGGCTCCCCACCACTCGAAACATCCATCCCTTCAACATCAGCCATCTACCTCGAGGAGTGTTTATTCGAGGCATCATTCCTCGATTAGTGAAGGTTCAAGTGGATGGGTCCCAATGGAGGAATTCAACAGGTATCGATTCGAGAGATGAAGGTTCAGGTGCAGAGGTTCAAGTGGAGAGGGTTCAAGAGGTACTGATTCGAGAGGTAAAGGTTCAGGTGGAGGGGTTCGAGAGGTATTGATTCGAGTGGAAATGATTCAAGAGGTAGGGGTTGAAGTGAAGAGGTTCAAGTGGAGGGGTTCCAGTTAAGGGGTTCGAAAGGTACTGATTCGAGAGGTGAAGGTTCAGGTGGAGAGGGTTCAAATGTACCTGAACCTTCACCTCTCGAATCAGTACCTCTCGAACCCCTCCACTTGAACTTCAGCACCTGAACCTTCACCTCTCGAACCCCTCCACTGGAACCCCTCCACTTGAACCTTCACCACCTGAACTTTCACCACTCAAATCGGTACCTCTCGAACCCCTCCACTTGAACCCTCTCCGCTTGAACCTCAAAATCTGAATCTTCACCTCTCGAATCGGTACCTCTAGAACCCCCCCCCCCCCCCACTTGAACCCTCTCCGCTTGAACCTTTACACCTGAATCTTCACCTCTCGAATCAGTACCTCTCGATACTGATTCGAGAGGTGAAGGATCTATTGAACTCTCTCCAGTTGACTCTCACCACTCGAACATCACCACTCAAACCCTTACTACTCAAACCCTTTCCACTTGGACCTCTATTCAAACCTCTCTACTCGACCCTCAGCACGCAAACTCACACCACTCCAACTCTGACCACTCGAACCATCACCTCTCGAACCTCACAACTCGAACCTTCTCTGGTGGAACCCTACGCTCGGAGTCTCTCATCTCGAATCCTCTTCTCGAACCTTCGAATCCCCTCTACTCGAATCTCTCCACTCGAATCCTCACCACATGAACCCAGAACCACTCGAACCCAGTACGACTCTAAACCTCTCAACTCGAACCTCAACTCAAACCCTCTCCACTCAAACTTTCACCACTCGAACTAGTACTACTCGAGCCAGTACCACTCAAATCTCTCCACTCAAACCTCTCTACCCAAACCCTCCACTCGAACCAGTACCACTCGAACCAGTACCACTCGAACCTCTGTACCTGAATCCTCTACTCGAGTGGAACCCATCCACTTAAACCTCTTCACCTAAACCTTCACCTCTCGAATTTGTTCCACTCAAATTAATACCTTTCGAACCCCTCCACTGGGACCCGTCCACTTGAACCTTTGCACCTGAACCTTCACCTCTCGAATTAGTACCTTTAGAATCCCTCTACTGGAATCCCTCCACTTGAACCCTCTCTACCTGAACTTTCACCGCTCGAAATGGTACCTCTCGAACCCCTCCACTGGAACCCTTCCACTTGAAGCCTCTACACCTGAACCTTAACCTCTCGAATCGGTACCTATCGAACCCCTCCACTTGAACCTCAACACCTGAACATTCACCTCTCGAATCAGTACCTCTCGAATTCCCCATTGGAACCCGTCCACTTGAACCTTCACCACATGAACTTTCACTGCTCGAATCGCTCCACTGGAACTCTTCCACTTGAAGTCTCTAAACCTGAACTTTCACTTCTCGAACCGGTACCTCTCGAACCCCTTCATTAGAACCCTCTCCACTTGAACCTCTGCACCCGAACCTTCACCTCTCGAATCAGTACCACTGGAACCCCTCCACTTGAACCTCTAGATCCGAACCTTCACCTCTCAAAACTTATTCGAGTTCCATTGGATGGTTCGAGAGGTGAAGGTTCCATTGGATGCTTCGAGAGGTGAGGGTTTGAGTGGCAACATTACTACAGTATTTCTTCAATTTGTTATCAAGCTTACCACTCGATCCCTCTTCAGTCAACCTAGTACGACTCAAACCTCTCTATTCGAACCCTCTACTCAAACACAGGATTACTCGAACCCAGTACCACTCGATCCTCTCCACTCGAAGCCTCACCACTGGAACCCTTACTACTCCCTTTAGACTCGGACCTCTATTCGAACCTCTCCACTCGACCCTCAGCACGCGAACTCTCACCATTCCAACCCTCGCCACTCAAACCATCACCTCTTGAACCTCACCACTCAAAACTTCTCCACTCGATCCCTGTGCTCGGAGCCTCTCCGCTCGAATCCTCTTCTCAAACCTTTGAACCTCATATGCTCGACTCTCCTCACCACGTGCACCCAGAACCACTCGAACCCAGTATGACTCCAACCCTCTTAACTCGAACCTCAACTCGAACCATCTCCACTGAAACTTTCACCACTCAAACCAGTACGACTCAAGCCAGTATCACTCGAACCTCTCTACCCGAACCTCTACTCGAACCCTCTCTATTCGAACTAGTACCACTCGAACCTTTGTACCCGAACCCTCTACTTAAACCCTCTGCACTCGAACCCATTACCACTCTAACCTCTATTCGAATGTTGATCTTCCTCTACTTGTACAAATGGAACCACTGGAGACCACCAACTCTATTCCCACCGGAGACCACCAGCTCTATTCCCACTCTTCCACTCATCCCCGCCTACCACCACCATCTCCCAACCTTCCTGCCACCTCTACAGCTTAAGCCAATAACCTCCTCTGCCCCACCTTCGGCGGAGGCGACGAATGCCTAGCCTGAATAACCTGTTAGAGAGGTGGCGCCGCTAAGAAAACCATCTATCCCCTTATGCCACCGCTTAGAACGATAAAGGCCCGGCAGACTCTGCTCCAGCCCTGCTAGAGAGCCCTGTTCGCAAAGACCGCTGCTACAATGCCGATGGAGATTGCCAGAGAAACTCGCCGGAGGTCCCGAGCTCATTCTGATTCAGCAGAGCCATTCCCTCAAGCAGAGATGTTGTCGGAATAGATCACAACGGCTACGGAACAGATGAGTAGGAAAAAATTGAAAGGATATCAAAAACATTTCAAAAATAGAGGGCCTTGAGAATTTCAGGAGAAGAGAAAATGTTAGGCAAGCGGTTCAAGGAAATACGAAGATGAGAATGGAATTTTCTGGAAAGGGTGAATGATAATGGATGCTTTACGGACCACATGAACAAAAAAGTGGATGACGCGTGTACGGCGGAGGGAAAAGAGAAAAAGCATACAGAAAGACGTCATGACACGTATTAGTGGGGATGGAGAGGAGAAAAAAAAGGAAAAGCCACCGAATTTGCAACGACGAAAAAGTTACTGTTCATCAAATAGATCCGCACTTTTAAGATATAGAGATTCCATGATAATTTGATTGATTTATTTCCTGCGGAAGTTTCGTAGGATTGAACGAGCATATTCGGAAAAACATAGAAAAGCATACTCCCTCCAAGTTTAAATTACATATAATCTTTTTCACGTTCATTAAGAAACTTGTCTAACTGCTAATGTGTTTAAATATGTATTATAATGGCAAACAAAAAATTACTTTTGTGAAACTACTTGTTACGACGAATTCAACCATATAACATATAATAATATTTACACACACACACACATATATATATATATATATATATTTAAATATATGATCAAGTGTGCAGTTTGATTTTCCACGAGGAGTAGAGAGAAAGGATGACAGCTTGGCTCAAGCCGATTGATAATTGAGTTTTAAACAAAGATTAAACGCCGTTTTGACAGTGGTCACAGGATCAAAGACTTATTCTGGTTACAGAGGATCTATAGGCAATTCACTTTGAGGTAGTACTATATATAATATAAATTATTAGATAATATTTATTTTTTTTAGTGGGCCTCCAAATAGGTGACATGTCCATAATCTTATGGACAAGCTAGGACTAATTTGCAAATAAATAAATACAACAAAATTTGCGAATGAGATCATCCCAATTTTGAATCATAATGTACTAGCAAAAGGGTAAATTTCCATCGGCCTCTTCCATCTCCTCCGGTCGCCGGAGCTGATTCCTCATAGATCCTCTTCGTCGCCGGAGCTGATACCTTATAGATCCTCACCGTCGCCAGAGCTCCATGAACTGGCTCTATGACTCCGACACTCCCCCACACCTCCGCGAACTTGCGGCGGCTGCTCAACTCGGCAATGTCGACCAATTCCGCTCCTCCCTAGGTAACCTTTTCTTCTACAAATTTTGCATTTCCTTATGTTGAGATTACAACCTGTTGCAATAGGGCTTTTCACGATCAGATTTTTAAGGTTTTGAATCGGGTTCAAATTTGCCTTGTTTCGGAAAATTAAAATCTGCTGTTGAGATCAGTTTTAATTTGCTATCAGTTTACCTCTGTTCTGTACTGTTGCTGCGTACTTATTGTTGTTGTGATTAAGGTTTTATTTGCGACTTGTTATATGCGATTTGGACTAATGCTTTAGACTGGAATTCACTGCTGCTTTTAGGCCATTTGCAACCAGGTTTAATTTCCAGATTCGGGTTCAGTTTGCATCAGATTTATTTGCAATCAGTTTGCCTACTGCTGCATACCTTCTGCTGCTGTTTTGCGATCAGTTTTTGCTCCATTTTGAACAATTAAATCTGTTGCCCTCAGTTTTACTTGTGCACTGAATTTTATTTGCGAACAACTCTTCTGTTGCTGCTATGCTCACAATCTTGGGAATCATTTCTCCCGTGGTTAGTTCCTGATTTCTACCAATGTGAGTTATTCAATGTGCAAATTGCGTATCTAATACTGCAACTTCCGCTCTTTACAGTTTCTGATAATAACTAAAGGCGACGCCATGCTAGCTGTTGTTTTGAATTTGCTGTTGCTTGGTTTGCGAAGAACAAGGGCCGGGCTTACCTTCGTCACCTTACTAGCAACAAGTAAAGCGGATCAAACAGGCAGTGCCAATTGATGTCCAACGTTGGTCGGGAGTACGCTCTGCTATTATGCACATTCTCCTGGGGTACTAAAATCTTCCATAATAATGTACCTTATCTCTGCTTTGAGGCCATTGCACTGGCTTCTTGTATCCTTGAGGCACGGGAACAAGGCATGTTGGAGGATCCTCGGGCCAGTGTCTTTCTCGATATTCATAGTGATGCCTGCTACGCATCTTAGCTATTACTTTCTCGTTATCCAAACATGGGATGTAGTTCCCGCCAGTTGGCTGCCATTTAACCTCAATCTCAAGCCATTAAACTTTGCAGTGAAAATGTTAGTTAAGTTATAAATCGTTTCTGTTTTGTTAAAACATTTTTTTTTTTTGGTTAAACCGTTATAGATGGGGTTTGAAGGGTGTCCTTCCCTTTCCATTAATCTCATATGTTGCCAAAAAAATGGCTTACATCAGTTGCCCAAATGCTTACTATTACAGCTTGATTGGGATAGTCCCAATTACACAATTACAGTAAAGATAACAGTAATGTGACATAATGAGAGGTATCTGAAATGATGGATAGATTCTTTTCTACTATGAATCTGTCCAACAGATTCGATCTGAACATGTTGAACAGAGTCCCTATACTCAAGACAGCGTCCCATCCCGAATAAATCACAGTGACAAACATCAGATTTGACATTTCTTTTTCGCAAATTGCAAGTTTGCTAGAAAGATATGTCAACCACACAAAAATTGATCTAGCAACACTTTACAGATCTACATCTAGACAATCTAAATGAAAACTAACAGCTCGCATATTAAAATTTCAGCCAGTCTCCATTAAATTAAGGCTCTCTTTAGAAAGTAGGAGACTCATCCTGGTCATTTTCGATTGCCTAAAATGTATTTCCTTTGATGTTTCATATCAAAATTGTGTGTACAAAAGTCTCTAACCCGAATCAATACAATCTAATCAAAATCTACAAATATGCTCTGTACCCTTAGAAGGAAATCGCCAAAAGTCAGTTGTTTAAACTACTTTTGACTCGAATTTCTCCTAACCAACTTAGGAGAGTAGATCGGAAGCCAACATGATTTACCAATAAAAGGTCGTCGGAAAATTAATGTTGGCAGAAACTTTTGGATTTGATGCTCAAACCAAAACCAGAATCCTTTTTTTTAAACCCTGCCTCTTGTTAAAACTGGAAACAGATAGAAAGAAACTAAAAAAAGAAAAACGGAAAGAACGGAAAGAAAAAATAAAATAAAATAAAATTCCCCAGGCACACCCATTTATTTGCCTTTACCCCATCAATCTAGATCAAAAATCAATTATTGAAAACAGGCGCCAGTGTCCGTTGACTGAGATCCAAGCACCTAGCGACGACCAGAGCATGCATCTTTGAAAAACCAACCGGTCCAAGCATAACTTGTTGCAGATACCGGAAATCCGCGAGAAAACCGACAGACTCGGGTGAGATCCATCGGAGAAAAACTCGGCAACCAGTAGACCCATTTTGAACCGGTGTTCGAGTGAAACCGGCAGCCCTGTACTTTTGAGGTACCCGACAGCTGATTAGCCGAAATTTTTCAGATAAAAATCAACAAAGCTACCACATGGTCACCGTGGTTGCAGCCAGCTCCGATGTCTATAGATCTGAGCGAAGGAAGCAGGAAAATGAAGAATGGTTGGGGGGTGAAAGGTCGAGATTGAAACGTTGGAGAACTAAAAGGCTAAGTTTTGTTGGGGAAAAGGATCTAGACGGCATTGGTTCTGACTAGTGTTAAGGTGTGTGGTTGAGGAAAGGAAAGGTGGATCTAGATGGTGTTGGGTTCAGGCTAGTGTTAAAACATGAATATGTAGTATATGTTATAGTTTACACAGATAGAGGAGACTAAAATTTGACAATTTAACATTGTCATATTACTCTACATTAATTACTTTACAACATGTATTGTATAAATAAAAACACGCATATGATTTTAAATTATCAATTTCTTTTATGAATGGAAACAACCATGAGCTAGTGCATAAGTTATCTTACGAATCGTTAATGTTTTGTTAAAACATGCATATATTAGCCCACAATAATTATTCTCTTATAGTATAAAGGTCACATAATTTTGTAGTTTTTCAAATTATCATATGTACAACATTTAATACCTTACGATATATACTGATTACATTAAAAGTTGTGTTTGTTTAAAAAAAATATGAGCAGATTTCCCTGATTTAAAATCAAAAAGATGTCACAGAAAGTATTGTCGGCGTGAAAGCAACACATGTAAAGCATTCCATACTTTGTGAAAAACATGAAAATTTTGTCAACTTCAAACACGAGAGGGGCTCTCAACATCTAAACAAAATGGAAGATAAAGTGCTCGTGTCAGTAATCTTCCATTCGGGAACTTACAATAGTATTCCTATCTAAACTAACTAACAATCTCTAATAAAATGAATCATCAATTATTAATCTTTGAATCTTCAAAGTTCAGTGTTATCCTCATCTCAATCCTCCTTGTGTCGGAATGTCTTGTGTAGCCCAATGTTCAGTGTTGTCTGATTCCTAAAAAGTTAAAACCAATAAAAAAAATATTGATCCAACTCCTGAAAAAAGTCATACATACTGAATATTAACAGTTGCAGCATATAAGCAAACATGTACAATTCTAATTCAAAACGAACAATAATCAACAATGAAAGTAAAAGTCAATCACAATAAAACTAACAAGTACATACTGAATTCTAACAAATGCAATACATAAGTAAACACATGCAGTTCTTAAATCAAAATGAACAACCAAATTTTTTTAATAAAAAAAATAGTCCTACAAAACACAACTAACAAGTACACACGAAATACTAACAGATGCAACATATAAGTAAACAAAGGCAACTCATTATTCAAAACGTACAACTAACAACAAATGAAAACAAAAGGTCATAGGCAGTACGATTAACAAGTACACATTGAATACTAACATATGCAACATATAAGTAAATAGATGCAGTTTGTAGTTCAAACGAACGATCAACAAAAAAGAGAAGAAAAAAAGTCATTCACAAAAAGTCTATAGACAGTACAACTAACAAGTACACATTGAATAGTAACATATGCAACATATAAGTAAACAGATGCAGATCAAAATTCAAAACGATCGATTAGCAAAAAAATAGAAGGGGAAAAAAGGACAATCACAGTGAAACTAACAAATACATGTTAGATAACAACATATGCAACATATAAATAAACGAATGCACCTCGTAATTTCATTGCAAAATCAGCAAACTAGCAAGAGATTTCGCTCACAAAATCGCAATAAACCATTAACATAAACAAATCAAATAAAAAACGAGCAACATTCAATCTGAGATGGAACTGAAATGATTCCCTTAATCAACTTTAGAGTGATGGACAAAAGGACTGCGTGTGCAACATAATCTGAAGGGACTTCATAAACAATTTTCTGCAAAGCGCAACTGCTTCACATTCGGCTGTTTGATACAAGAAATATTAGTGAGAAACATCACAGAGATCTGATCAGAGAAAGATCATAAAGCTAATCAACCAGGATGAACACAAATGGTGAGAATAATAACAAAGCATTAAAAGGTATTACACAATCTCGTTTAGCATCAACTATAGTCAGAGCCAATCTCGATCAAGAGCTTCTATATTATACGGTCCTCCAAGAAGCAAGGAAGAAAAGTTAAAATAGCTCTTAATGGACCAGAATTCTGCTATCAAGTTTCCATATTCATTGTCAAGTACACATCTAGAATACTAGAACCAAACAATCAAGTAACAGATCATCATCAGTGTGACCTTACTCTAAGACAGTCGTGATAACATGGGAGTGTCAAGAATTATCACAAGACATGAACAAACAAGACTACTTGTAAAGATCATAACTACATTTGCAAGCACTGGTATCAAAGATGCATAAAACCCCATTCATGGTCCACCTTTTTTAGCATTAACAGCAGCTAAGAAAAATATTACGAGTACGACTCGATAAAACAGATCAATGTCCACCACTAAACAACATTAAATCTTCTAACTTTGGATAAAAAAAATGTTGTAGGTCTCATATTACCTTTTCAATTTTCAGTGAGCACCATGACCATTGACCTCTAATACAACCATTGAAACAATAGTCTTTTGCATTTCTACATTCCTCTCTCCTTCAATCACATTCTCATCATCATCAAAATCCAAGGTAAACTGATACTGACTATCCAAACTCTGCATCTCAGCTCCAATTCCATGAGGCCTGTAATGTAGAAAATTATGTTGGCAAAGAAAATGCAGTATCTCCAGGAATTCACCACGACATCCATTATCTAATAATCTAAATCATAAAATGAAGTAAAGACATGAAAATTACCACGAATTCCATGACTTGTAAACCTAAGGCTGCTCGACTGAAGCTGCTCGGATATCACGACTGAGTTTGTGTGCCGGAGCCTGAGTGTAATTCTGCTGAGTCGTCGTCGCCATCGTCGCTTGGCGATTGTGTCACTGATTGAAGTTTTCTTTGGGAATTGAATCACGGGGATGATCGATCTGCAAGTACACAGGAACGACGATGAGGACGCCGACAAATAGGGTTAATGAAGGCCAGGTTCAGCCGTCAAGAGCACGGGGACGAAATTCCGCCGGAGAGATAATCCTGGGCCAATTCTTGGTTTCGGAGCTTCGCCAGGTTCCTGATCTCTGCCGGAATTTCTGATGAAGGAATGCAAATCTGAATCAGTGCCAATGGAAGGACAAGAAACTGTTGCAGAGCAAGCAGAAAACCGGAGGCAAGTTCAAAGTTTGGCGCCAACGTTCAAATCTCTTGTTTGAAGTTTAAGAGTGGCAAAACGACATCAATCCACTGCGTTTCATTTCTTCCTGATTGTTTATTTTGGCCAGCACACGTGTCGTGCTATAACTGGCTCTTATTTTCTTGTTTTCTTACTTTGAATTCCAGCTATAAAGCTGTGCTTTGGTTCAGATTTTTGGATCGGGTTGTACCAAACAAAACATGCTGCATCTATGAAGCTTCTTCTTCTTCTTCATATTTTCTTATAGCTTTAAATTTTTACATGGTATCAGAGCATAACCAGGAAAATCTGGAAATGTTTTTTGTTTAAAACTCTGTTGAATTCTGAACATTTTGAACTGTGAATCATGGCTTCTGATGGTGAATCAGTAGATTCGGTTCATCATTCATCTAGATCTAATTCATACAGAGGAAGAGCAAGGATTAATGATCTGTTTGACCTGCAAAATGGTGACAACTCAAGTCTGGTATTGGTGGCAGAGCCTTTGAATGAGTTTAACTATATAACCTGGAGCAGATCGATGGTGATAGCATTCAAATCCAGAGGAAAGCTGAAGTTCTTGACAGGTGAGATACAACCACCAGATCCTGATGATCCTATGTATGACAGATGGGATAAGGTAAACTCAACCTTGATCTCATGGATTCTGAATTCTATTTCAAAGAAAATTGCAAGAGGTTTCATGTTTTTTGAAGATGCTTATGCTTTATGGAATGAGCTGAAGGAGAGATTTGGGGAGAGTAATGGACCTCTTATACATAAACTGAAAAAGGATATATGTGAATTGAAGCAAAACAATGAATCTATTGCAGTTTACTTTACTGAATTAAAGAGTCTTTGGGATGAGTATGCTTGCTTAAGGCCTAGGAAGAAATGTAGTGTAGACTGCATTAACTACACTTGTTTAGCTGCAGAAGAGGAGGATGATAAGTTGCATCAATTTCTAATGGGGTTGAATGAAGAATACAGTTCCATTAGTCATCAGATCTTGTTGATGGATCCTCTTCCTAGTATTGGGAAGGCATATTCTATGATAACTAGGATAGAGAAACAAAAGGCTATTCACTGTGGTTATCAGGAAATTCATGGAAATTCTGCTATGGCTTCAGCTTCACACTGGCATGTTCATCAGCTTGACATCAACAATGCTTTCTTGCATGGGCATTTAGATGAGGAGGTTTACATGAAACCTCCTGATGGCTATCATATCTCTACACCTCATCTGGTTTGTAAGCTGACTAAAAGTCTATATGGTTTAAAACAGGCCTCCAGGCAGTGGAACAAGGAGTTTACACAACATCTCTTGAGCTTAAATTTTAATCAATCTCACCATGATCACTGTCTCTTCTTAAGGTTCACATCTTCTTCAATCTTGGCACTGGTTGTTTATGTTGATGATGTTCTCATCATGGGAGATTCTCTCGCTGCCATCACTGCTGTCAAGGCATCTTTACATCAAAGATTCACCATCAAAGATCTTGGCCCTGCTCATTATTTTCTTGGTTTGGAGCTGAACAGATCTCCTTCTGGTTTTCATATTCATCAGCATAAGTATATTCAGGATATTGTGTCTGATTGTGGTCTTCTGTACAGCAAACCTGCAGCTACTCCATTTCCTTGCTCTTGGCATGTTCATGATGAAGACTCAGTCCCACTTTCTGATCCCAGCATTTTCCGAAGACTCATTGGTAGATTGTTATATCTCAATTACACCAGGCCAGATATAACATTTGCTGTTCATCAGTTGAGCCAGTTTGTGCAATCTCCTACTCAGCATCATCTCAATGGTGCTTTGCACATTGTCAAATATCTTCATCACCACTCAACTCAAGGCCTTTTCTATCCTTCAGTTAATGATCTCCAGCTTCATGCCTATTGTGATGCTGATTGGGCAACTTGCAAGATTTCCAGAAGGTCAATTACAGGTTTTGCTGTCTTCTTAGGTTCCTCATTGATCTCTTGGAAATCTAGGAAACAGTCCACTGTCTCCAAGTCTTCTGCTGAAGCTGAGTATAGGAGTCTTTCCATGACTTCTTGTGAGCTGAAATGGATCAGCTATATTGCTAGAGATCTTCGGATTCAGGTTCAGTTTCCCATTCCTCTTTTCTGTGATAATCAGGCAGCTCTCCATCTCACTGCCAATCCTGTGTTCCACGAGCGCACCAAGCATATAGACATTGATTGTCATCTCGTCCGTGATTACTATCTTGAAGGTTTTCTCTTACCTTCTTTTGTTTCATCTCGAATGCAACTGGCCGATGTCTTCACCAAGTCTCTGCCTGTGGTTCCTTTTCTTGCAAACTTGTTCAATCTCAGTTTTTGTTCTCTCCACTCTGAGCTTGAGGAGGGGGTGATGAAGGAATGCAAATCTGAATCAGTGCCAATGGAAGGACAAGAAACTGTTGCAGAGCAAGCAGAAAACCGGAGGCAAGTTCAAAGTTTGGCGCCAACGTTCAAATCTCTTGTTTGAAGTTTAAGAGTGGCAAAACGACATCAACCCACTGCGTTTCATTTCTTCCTGATTGTTTATTTTGGCCAGCACACGTGTCGTGCTATAACTGGCTCTTATTTTCTTGTTTTCTTGCTCTGAATTCCAGCTATAAAGCTGTGCTTTGGTTCAGTTTTTGGATCGGGTTGTACCAAACAAAACATGCTGCATCTATGAAGCTTCTTCTTCTTCTTCATATTTTCTTATAGCTTTAAATTTTTACAATTTCCCATGTGATACTACAATTGCTCAAATAAAGCCATGTTAGCATCGCAAGCCGAGACACTGAACTCAGAAATGGAGTCAAATCAAACGGACTATCGCGAGGCTCAACTCTTGACGATCTCATGTTTTTGCAATTAAAAAGTTAATTTTTCATTAATTACAAATTAAACCCATTTTGCAAAATAGTCACTGTTCCTAAGCTTATCAACATGCCATCTTTCCTGAAACTTACCCTATTTATTTATATCCAAACATTTACGGGTTGGAGTCCTGGAGAAATATAACCATGATATTATATTATATTTAATACCAAAATGTTATTTCCAATTTTGATATACCCCCTCCCTCTTTCCTAGTTGCAATTTAATTATTTTTTTAATTAAAAATTCATTTTGATTATAAATTATGTTAGTATAAAAGTATAAGTACTATTGAGTGATACATTTTAGATTCATTGTAAAATATACTTCTAAAATATGAGAAAATCTCAGGAAAGACAACATTTTCATAATCTTATGGACAGTCCAAGGGGGCTAGTATCTAAATATTGTAATTTTTTAAATAAAATTTAAATATTGTATTTTACAAGTTGAAACAAGTAATAATATATATTTAAAGGTGAAAATATAAAAATATAGTATGATATAAAAAATATTTTTAAAATTTCTAAATTTTGTATGTAATATAACAAATGCAGTATATAAGGTAAAAAATAAATGGTATGTCCATAAAATTATGGACAGACCGACTGTCAGAAAACACACTCTTAAAATATTATCATATTTCATAACTTTTATTTATCCTTAGTAAAGTATATTAAGAATCGATTATTTTTATAGTCAATTGAATGTTAAAGTGTGTAGTTTAACATGGAAGGGGGAGTGTATTAGAGTAATACTAGGGATAAGTGCCAATATAACCGTATCTACTTGAGTAAGGGTCAATATAACCCTATGATAATTTTTAGTGCAAATATAACCTTATCTAGTTAATGAAAGTGCCAATATAACCCTCAGACCCCATTTCCAGCATGGACCTCAATTTTTCGGCATTGACTCTATGTAAATTGACCAAAATACCCTTTGGACAATTTTACCCTCATAGTTTGTCGGACCGCCGTATTAGGTAGGGTTATATCAGCACATTATGAAAACTGGTAGGGTTAAATTAGCACATTCCTAAAATTTATAGGTTTATATCAGCACATTAGTAAAAAAAATGTAGAGTCACATCAGCATATACTGTAGAATATAGGGTTTTAATGATATTTTGTTTATTTCGTTATGTTTAGTCCGGATTGATGATTCGATGACCTTTGGTGCTGTGTGTGATTGTTATTTTGTTATATTCTACAACCTAGGGTTTTTAATGTTGAAAAGTTTTGAAATGAGACTATGATATATGATAATGGTGTTTAATATTAATGATGGTGCCATGATGTCAAATTTTATGTTGCATATGATATTGTTATGATGTTATAATGGTGTATATGATGATGTGGTCTCCCGTTAAGGCCAGCCGAGTACCACATACTTAATATTTATAATATGTGCTGATATAACCATATAAGTTTTAAGAATTTACTGATATAACCCTACAAACATTAGAAATGTGATGATATAACCCTACAAACATTAGAAATGTGATGATATAACCCTACAAACATTAGGAATGTGCTGATATAACCCAATAAGATTTCATAATGTGCTGACCCTACCTGTTCCGGCGGCGATCCGACGGTGGTCCGACAATGAGTCTAAGGGTAATAATGTCATTTCCTATTTTTTAGTATTTTAATTTTTTTCAGAAGGGCAAACATGTAATTTTATTAAATTCTGGCTACAAGTTTCCGGTGAGGGTTATATTGGCACTTTCACTAACTAGATAGGGTTATATTGGCACTTTCACTAACTAGAAAGGTTATATTGGCATTAACGTCAACTAGGTAGGGTTATAAAAGCACTTTTTTTCTTAATACTATTGGATATCTTGCTTACATGTCAGTTAGCTATTTTGATGAGAATGTTGTGCACCCACACGATCGCCCAAGTGGTTGGGTGCATGACCTATGTCCTTGGGAGCATCGGTTCGACTCTCGGCAGTGGCAGTGTGGGAGTTCTTCCAGTGGAAGGACCCCTTGTGCGCACCGAACACAGCCGAGGGCCATGTATTTAACTACAAAAGTGCTGTAATTTACCTCTCTGGTGAAGCCTGTGGTGTCGGGTGACTGGGGCGGCTGAAGAAAGCCGTTGATCGCCTTTCGGGAGAATGTTGCTGGTAAAGGCCCAATGAGATTATTCCCTATCAGCCACCTCCGAATACATATACATATACAGCTCAATAAGTTTCAGCAATGACTTCTTACAAATTAAGAAGACATGTAAGGTAAAAAAGTATTTAAAGAAAGTGATTTAGTGTTTTGCTTTCCTAACACTATATACTCCCTCTATCTCAACTTAAATTATACCCTAATCATTGCACACCATTCGAGAAACATGTTTGACCGTTAATATGTTTAGCTACGCATAATAACGGAAAATAAAAAGTTACTTTCTAGAATCTATTTGTTACGACGAATTCAACAATAACACATACGATAATATTATGTCTCATATATCTATTCAAATATGCGGTCAAACTTTGATAGAGAATAGTGCCATAAAATAAGTGGGTAATTTAAACTAGGACAGAGAGAGTATATTATTTTACTGTTAGGTACTCCGAAGTTTGGAATTTATTAATTTTTATTATGTTACTTTTTAGGATAATGATAATATTGCAATATTACAGAAAAATTGTTTCATTTAAGTTTATCAACTCCCTATGCCACTCTATAAGTGTCATGTTTCACTATTCATCAATAATGTAGATACTATTTAGATTATAAAATTTAATAAATATATAATAGTAAAAAATTATCGTGTGAGATCTATTACATTCATGGTAGGGTATACTTTTAAAATATTGATTTTTTTAAAAATAAATTATTATGCATAATTAAATTAATATATTGAGGTCATAAAATCATCTACAAATAGTTTTAGAGCAAGTAGTAAACACATAGGGACAGATGGAGTTGACAAACAAAGAGCAGGACAAAAGGCAAAATTAAGTGTTTTTTTTTTGCGAATAAACGTGACATTATATTACTAATATCTCTCTGATTATAACTTGTGCAAGACTATGCGCATACAGTACTACAGATCTATGCACTTTCATGACGTGAACATTATGAAAAACCATAGCTAACATTCTGATATTCCTAATTAAACCTTTGAGACCAGGTGGGACTGACGGGAAGTTGCTGGTATGTTTGAGGACCAATTCACAGTCCGTCCGGATACAAATACGAGTGACACCCAAAAAACTAGCATGTGTCATTGCTTCGTGTATGGCTATGAGCTCCGCTTGAGTTGGTGATGTCGCTTGTATTAAACGATAACCATGGAAGGTTGCACTTGTTGAACCCTGTATCGCGCACCAAGCCGCAACTGCCTTGTCATCCTGTTTCTGAAAAGCTGCATTTGTGTTGATGCACAAGCAATCCTCATATACCTGATTCATGTGATTATCCACTGCGTACCATATCAGTCTAATGTCTCCCACTTGTTCCGCTCTTGGTATTTCTGAATGTGTCTGGGTCGTTATATGTTCTAGCGCCATTTGGGAAGAGTTGGGTTTTGCTAGAACTCTCTGACTTGACTGATTTCCGACCGTGGCACCCTCAAAGGTTTCCTTTATAATTGCTAGAATCATGTCCACCGAAGGCGCTTGATGTTCAATTGTAGCCTTATTCCTTGCACACCAAATCGACCATATAGTTGTTGGACATATATTGATTATATCATGCGAAAAATTAAACAACAAAATTGAACGAGCAATTAACATATGCAAGAATAATAAACTTTTATTAATTATTCAAGCGTACAATCGAAACGCTTAAATTACAAATAATCAAAGCATAAATCATGTTTCAAGTAATGATGGAGTCACGAGTAACACTCGCTGCCCTTGAAACGAATGAGTCTCGTTGTGGACATCGTTCCCTGGGATAAAACCATCGAAGGTAACAATTAACACGTAAGAGTTACCTCAGATTCACGCAAGGCCCGAAGGACTATCACCTCGACAGAGCACCAAATGGAAACTTCGAGAAAGACAGACATAAGACTCAAGTTTAGAATATGGAGGGACTTTAGAAATGGTGTGCAATTTCTGAATGACTTAGAGGCTTTATTTATACTGCTCTAAGAGACCCTAATCATGGGAACATGATATTCTGATTTTCTGTAATTAGAGAAGAATATTCTCCAATCACCAACTCACAAAATCCGAGACATTCCATGAATACTCGAATTAAATCTGCTGAAAATGGAAGAAATATTTGCACAAATATTCTTCATCGTATTAAACATGGTAAATCGCATATTTATTTAAGACAAGATATCTCACAAAATATGGAAGAATTTTGTTCTTATCTCTTAAGAATTACACACAAGCAATTCCATATATACTATGCGGTTGGGCCTTCTAGAGACTTCCATGCGGTCCGTACGCATTTTGGACAGTCCAGAGAAAAATTAATCTGGGCCAATTTCTGCCTAATTTTTCTCTTTCAAGAGTGACATTTCAAACATCCATATCTCATTCACCCTTGATCCGTTTTGAGAGTTTAAATAGTCAATTTTATAGTACTCGCGAAGGAGAACCCAAAAATGACATCCACCGACCCAAAATCCATTCGGGTCCCACTCAATCGAAGCCCAAAAAGTTGACGAATTTCAACCTTTTAACCATCATTTTCCAACAATCCCCCACATGAATAGATATTGATGTAGGAATCAGAACAATCACGTCAGACACAGAGTTTGACTTGGTGATAGATTCATTTCAACGGCATAGATGCTGCATAGGATAAGTAGGTGTCACCCTTTGAACTTTCCCTTGAGAGAGTACACTTAGCCCACTGGTTAGGAAGTAGACGCGATGTCCTTGAACTTCCCCTACCGCTTGTGTGAACGACAATGCACATCCCACAGACATCTTTCCTAGCCCTTGCGCTTTCCTCGGTTGTGTCTATTAATCAGGCCATGGCACACGCCTAGTTCTGTAAGGTTTCTAAATAATTGCGTCCCAACAATTCCCTTTCGAAGCGGCCACACTTCTCGCTTACATAGGTGATTATTGGAGTAAGAGCAGTTCCGCAAACTATTGCGCTCTTTCGAGTACTACATACTCGATGCCTTGAATCATTAAAAGCAATTTAATGCTTAACCTCCATTCACATCACTGTTTCTTCATCATAGGAATAAGACAGGAGGTATGAAACCCCCACAGTGATCGCGATGGGTCTTTGTAGTTTAGTTATCCCTTTGAACCTAGATCTTAGGATCTCCAGTCACATAGGTTGGGTGTCCACGTATGTAACCCACCATTTATTGGACTTCGTCATATTCCTTTCGATGAGTTCTCAACTAACTCTCGATTCAATTTCTTCGTCAAGAAATTAATTCAATCCTTTTGTCAAAGAATCGCAACTCTTATCATATTGACCTTACGTAGTCAACATCGATAATTCTTGTAGAGAGTAGTCGTCCAATGGTAAAGTGTCTATGTCGAGACACACCATCATCGATATGGCTTTAAGCTACAAGCTTTACGCTACACCAATAAGCATACAAGTGCTTTGGTCATCCTGGGGTATATCTTTCCCAATTTGTTTTCCAACACAATGGACATAGATTCCTCTATGAATCTAGCATGAGAGAACCATTTCTCTAGACAACTCAAGCCATATCCACGAGTCTCACACACAGCTTGTTTCCAGTGATCTTTTCTAGATTACTCGTGTATCATCTTACTATCCATTATAAGAATTGTCTAATGTGCACTTTAATAAGTACAACAGACTATCAATGACTCTTGAGTTCTCTTCTTAAGAGACACCTCACTTTTACAAAAAGTAACTCATAATGTTTAGAGTCATTCCATTGAATACGACATATCTCCAAGAGACTCAATCATCGTATCAATTTTTCTATCAATGAGAAAACCATCAATTCAAAGACATAAATGACATAGTCATTTTCCGTGTCCCTTAGCATATCCACCTTCATCAAACTCATTGATTTAATATCACTGGCTAAACAACAATTAGTTTGGTCACATGATGGGTCATTTAGGAGCATTGAGCTTATCATTTTGCTCTATTCAGATTTTAATATCTAAATCTCCAAATAACCATTTAGGT
Source organism: Rubia yunnanensis (assembly GCA_037428765.1). Lineage (NCBI taxonomy): Eukaryota > Viridiplantae > Streptophyta > Magnoliopsida > Gentianales > Rubiaceae > Rubia > Rubia yunnanensis. Next base: position 55,088,754 of record CM075061.1, read on the forward strand.
CCATTAGATGTACTTCTAGCTTTCACAAAACCTTGATAGCAAGTACTATCACCCTTGGAATCATTCTCACGTCTAGAGAACACCCATCAAGTACACAAATATACTTACTAATTGTTCAAATCTGCTAGTACTCTAGTGATTTGCACTCATGGTAGATCAATATCTCTATTGATCACCACTTTCCACAAAAATTATTTCATGGAATCTTGTTTCCTTCGTTGGTTTATCCCTGATCCTTAATGATTTCATCTATTGACTCTTAAGTCCATTTAAGATAAATCAGGACCTTTAACAGAAACTTCCACAAAATACACTTTCCATCAAGATATATTTCTAGTTTCTGCATAATATTTCTTGTAAATTTCAAGAAATTGATAGCACTTCAACATTGTGCATATCTAGTAAAGATACTGTTTAAGTATTCCTTTTACTACATTCGCAATACGCCAATCCACACATTCAAAAGAACTTTTAGGATGGCTCTATGAGGAGGTTTATTTTCCTCCTTCTTGGGGTACCTTATTTAAAAGATCGCCAGCCAACTTAAAGGCTCCCCCACAACGCTTGATCATTTCTAGCAATTTCCTTCAATCACCAAATGACCTTGCAAATGTCTACATTGTGAATCACATTCCCCAAAGGATTCTATGTATTCACGTCATGGTCACAGATAACCTCATATGTTTTCTGTGCATCACGTAAGGGGTTTCGTTAATATACAAACCCAACTTACTAAAAGTCCGTGTGTTCAATAATGAATCAAACACTAGGTTCTTACCCATAAAATTTCTTTTAGGGCTTGATCCTTTCAACAATCAAAACACCTTCATGTATTGATCTTTTATCGTGAAAGTCTCTCTTATTCCTTCAACTCCCTTGGAATTAGAGATAACTAAACTTTCTGATCTCCATTAATCGTTCTTCCTCGCATGACCAATACCACAACCGATGTAGTATTAATCAATCGAGGATTCGATTAACTCTCACTAGGGCGCAGTGTGAGTTTTCCAACTCCACACAATTTCATGCCCATTTTAAAGCCAAGTTTCAGTACAACTGAACTTTACTTTCATACTAATCAAATCAAACTTGAGTGTCTTTATGCTCGAAACACATTCAAGTCTATTGCTAGACTCAAGTTTGAGTGCATTGCTAGACTCAATTTCGAGTTTACCCTTTTGGTTCGAGTTAAAGTCCTCCCGACTTGATCAACTTGATTCAAATCTCTCGTGGCGACTTTTTCACTTCAAGTACCTATCAAAATTCATATCGTCGTTGAATTTTTAGGTTTTCGTCTACCCCCCACATTGGGCTGGTTTTATTAAACATCCTCACACGTGTTAAGTTTCTCAAAACCTCGTGTCTTGGGGTTTCTAGACTGAATGTCTCCTCATCTCAGAATTCTAAGGCTTTCCAACCAAAAATCTAGAGAATTGACCAACTGTCTTGGGATTCCCTATCTCATGATTCTTAGATTTTTCAACCATAAATCAAGAGATTTGACCAAAAGTCTTGGGAGTCCCATTCTCAGGATTCTTAAGCTTTCCAACCAAAAATCTAGAGAATTGACCAAATGTCTTGGGATTCCATATCTCATGATTCTTAGATTTTTCAACCATAAATCAAGAGATTTGACCAAAAGTCTCGGGATTCCCATTCTCAGGATTCTTAGTTTTCTCAACCAAATTCTTGAGATTTTCCCCTCAATTCTTTGATTACAAATAATCAAAGGTTTTTAGCATAGTCATGATAACTCATGCTTTAGGGTTTATACCATGGTTCACAAGAACCAATACCCTAGACATAGTCGTAAACTAATGTCTTCACGTTCACATTTATCAGGTCATACAAAATAACCAGAATATGTCGAACTTCGAGCCCATATGCTCTATCTGTGCAATCTAACAATTGTCACTCGTGAGCCATATGCTCGTAAACGATCAATCAAGATAGCTAATCATCGGGAAAAGCCTTGTCAAACCTTTCATTGCATCAAAAGGGCACTTTCCCAAACAATTAATATAATCATAGCATATAAAAGCATAACTCAATTTTAGACACATCATATATCTAAAATTTCCGTTTATACAGCTAAATCAAGTCCCTAAATAAACGAGAATACATCATGGATCAAATATCCCAATGTCACATCCTTCATTTATGCATGAATTTATTACACTCTTACCGAGAGATGTCATGTTTAAGTGCAAATGAAGTTTACCATTTTTTCGCATGCGATTCTCATCGTTCCCTCGTGGACATTGTTCCCTAGGATAAAACCATCGAAGGTAACAATTAACACGTAAGAGTTACCTCGGATTCACGCAAGGCCCGAAGGACTATCACCTCAAAGAGTTACATCGTTCCCTAGGATTACCACTCGATTCATTAACCCTCGAGGCCCTGGAACCATCAACCATCCCCCTCGAAGCATCACCCCTCGACTCAAACCTCTTCACTTTAACCTCTACTCGAACCCTCACCACTCGAACCATTTCAATTCGAATCCTCTATTCGAGCCCTCTCCACTCGAACCCTCTCCACTCAAACACAGTACCACTCGAACCTCTTTACTCGAACTCATTACCACTCAAACTCAGTACCACTTAGACCTTCCATCGATTCATTAACCCTCGAGGTCCTGGAATAATCAACCATCATCCTCGAGGCATCACCCCTTGATCCATCAACCATCCGCCTCGCCACCACTCAAACCATCCACCTCTCGAACATCAACCATCCGCCTCGACTCAAACCTCTCCACTCGAACCCAGTACCACTCGAACCTCTCAGCTCGAACCCTGTACCACTCGAACCCAGTCCACTAGAACCCAGTACCACTCGAACCCAGTCCACTCAAACCCAGTACCACTCGAACCCTCTCTACTCAAACCCAGTACCACTCGAACCTCTCCACTCGAAGCTCGACTCGAACTCTCTCCACTCGAACCCTCACC